>CM038673.1:543979578-544579578 GCA_021605145.1 Aegilops bicornis
ACAGAAACACATACGGTGCAACGACAGCAGCACCATTGGCGTTGACGTTGTCACCCATGTCGTTGAGGAAGAGGTTGCTGAGGTTGGGGAAGAATCATCGTCGGTGAAGTCGTGGCTGCCAGCAGTCATGAGAGTGCGCTCCCCAGATTTCAGGGCCCGCCGAATGGAGCGCAGGAGGGGTGGCTGTAGGGGACGTTGCGGCCGCCGAATGGAGCGCAGGAGTAGCACACGAAGCAGTAGATGGTGTCCTTACTAGTACTCCCTAGTCTCTATCTATCTATATCTATATACATCTACTCTTATAGAAAACCGAGTTGGTGATGATGGTATGCCTGCCATCTTGTAATATAGACCGTCCGATCTATATCTAACGGATAGAAAGCCAACTATGACAATTTTACAAAAGATACCCGCACCTCTCTCCACATTTACAGATAAGGTCTTGCCTCGTTCATCCTTATCTCCCACAACCTCGTGCTCCTCCCTATGTCTCTATCTCTACTACTCTTCTTTGTTTTTTATAACAAATCGAATAGTGTTGCGTCATCCGCTGCACTCCTGGCTGAACACGCCTCCTCGCCTCCATCATCACCAACTGAGTCTTTTATAGGAGTAGGAGTAGAGAAAAAACCGAGTTGGTGATGATGGTGTGTCGTGCAATGCACGGGCATCTTGCTATTTTTTTCATATAAGTCCAAACACCACGTAGACACGGTCTTCGAGCACAGTTCGTAGTCGTTCCATGCTCGGGCATTGAAGTTTGTAACTATTTTAGATTAGAATATACTACTCCTCCAGTGCTAGTAGTAGAGCAGAGTCCTACTCTACTCTAGCAAACTAGGGCATAGTACTGTAGTAGGTACTGTAGGGAGTACCAGTACTGTGATCACTCAAGCAAGTTGTCTGGCATCGATATGACCCTATGCTGCTGGTATGTGGCTCGTAAGTCAAGCGGCATGTTGTAGTCATCATCACCTGTCCACTTCCCGCAGCACATATTCACTTCTCCATCTTTGTCCGCACATAATCTCGTCCAAGCTTCCATCCCCGCTCAGGCGCCTCCCCCCTTGTCCGAAACCCAAGCACTAACAATGGCGAGAACCGAGCAGCGTCACCGAAAAGAGTGTCTAGAATTCGCTCCCCACAGAGGTAATCAAGCTCATTGTTTGGCGTGTGGACAATCTCGATACCATGCGGCTCGCTTGGCGTGCTCGTCGGGCTGCACCGTTTACTCAAAGCCCTCGGCCGGAGCTTTTAAGCCAGCTCCTTGCTTGCTGATGCCGCCTGATCTTCAGAAATAGCGTGTCACGCAGCATAACGATCGTAGGGTGGCGAGCATCAACCCCCTTCATTGCGATCCGATCCCCGTCAGCCTCAGCTACATTAACGGTATGTACTGGGTCGGCATGAACACGTCTTGGATGGTGCTCGTCGACGGCCGCGGCAGCTGGATGCTCATGGAGGTCTACACCCGGCAATTGATCCCCCTTCCTTCAATTAACACTTTGCCTTTGCTTTGGCACAATGCCCGTAATACTCAGAATCTTATAGTAGCCAACATGATACCAAGTTTGATTTGCTCAAGGTTGTAATCTCGCCTATCTGACAGGTCACTGCGGTAAGTGGATAAATCTGCACGTCCATCGCAAGATCATACATCCTCCATGGTTCTCTGATGCCATTGAACACAAGGGCTTCATTTACGCTGTCGACTCCTTCTATGGCTGGACGTATTGCTGGCCTACTCCAGTCATCGCTACAAACGGCCGTTACAACAGTATGTTACTTTCCTATGATATCATGATGCCTTGCTTATATTACTGTCAACATTTATTGAAAAAATATTCATGCTCATAACATGTTGTTCTTAAGATTGACTAAATCAAGAGCCCTTTTTATTTGACTCAACTTGATATGATGTTGTAGGCCGCCTGGTGTCCCTACCCTTCCTAATCCCGGAACCTTTCAAAGAAAAGCGGCATGGCAGTTGCAGGTGGTTCCTGGCTCGATCAGACGACGGCGAAAGATTGATGATCGTTTGCACATATCGGACGTGTTGTTTCGCGGAATACAATCATAGTCACTGCAAGGTCTTTGAGCAGGATCCCAGCTTCTCTGGGCCTTCGAGAATTTTTGACCGAGGCTGGTAAGTAGCCTTGGTGCACGCTCTCTGCTTGTCGGACTGAATTATACGATTAACCAGGAGATAACCGATGGCAAGGATCATGATGGCAGCGCGGTTTCGTTATCAGGCAAAACTGTGTGTACACAGCGTACCATGCGTCTCTGCATGCACCATACCCTGATATGTGCCGCCACGCTCTGCAGCCCAAAGTAGGAGAGAGGGTCGCAAGTATCATACTTTGACCTGATGGCTGGAGTTTCCTCCGTCAGGCACCCATCTGGTTCAAGCCGTCAGCCAATCTCCACAGCTTAATAAATAGTAACGTCTAACTGAGCCAGTTAGTTAGATGCATACACTTGGTGTAGTAGGATCTTTATTTAGTTTGATGCATACACTTGTTCTTTTTGGTAGCCCTTTTGTAATGATGGCTGATGTTTGGTTTGGAAGAGAGAGTTGCGTCTTCACTCTTCTGGCCTGCTTACTGCTTTTGTTGCACCCCCAGCCCTGGTTGCTGCTGCTGTTGTTTTCAATGTACAATCAGTAGTATATTTTGTCTGTTGGTTGAATAAATTGTTAGAACGACAAACACAATGTTTTGGAAGTCGTTGCACGGTTCGATCCTTTAGTGCCCGTGCATCGTGCGTAGCTCATACTATTTTTAAACGGAACACATTTTCCACTTGTTGATAAGATGCAGCCCATGATGAAGGCCCAATAGAGAAGCCCATAATTAATCGGAAGGGAGGCTCTCACATGAATCCGGCCCAGGTACATGCTCATGGTCCCCTAAACATAAATAAGTAAATAAATAAATAAAGCTAAATGCTCATGCACCAGTTCTTTGGGAAAATAGGTAGCCTAGTAATTTTTTTTGAAGAATACCCAAGCTAGGCCTATTTGTTTTCTCTGAATTACTGGGCTGCAAATCTTTCAAGACGAGGAGGGATGCATTCCGTCCTGGCCAAAGAGTATGGTCAATGTCTGTAAAAAGTAACATCAAAAGGGGTTGGAAATTCCAAAAAAATTATAGCAAATGGGATATTAGTTTTTTTTTGTTTTTGTTCTTCACTAATATCTTATATGTATTTCATTGGATTTCACATGACATAGTACTAATTTATTTTTAAATTATGGCTATTAATTTTTGGATTAAGAATATTTCGTTCCCTAGCAAATCAGGACTGCCTGCTCCCTCCTCTTTTGGCCCGCTGTGATGCCGCGCAGGCTTCCCCGGCCCACCCTACTCCCTTCGCTGGCCTGGCCGCACGCAATCAACTGCCTCCTTATTAAGCGAAAAAAATGATTCCTCCCACTGACATCTAGGGCGCACCGGTTGGGAGGCTGACACAGGGCCTACTAGGTTGACGCAGACGCAGGGCTTGTCAACTTAGTCAACAAAGCGATTCTAGCAAAGAAGTAATCGTTGGATTTGATTGAACGGTCCTGCTGCTTCTTCAATCGCTGCTCTTCTTGCACCAACCACCCAAACCAGCGCCGGGAGACCGCCTCCTGCCTCCGGTGGCCGGGTCAGGTTGCTGCCGTTGAGGCCTCATCGCCCCTACTACTCCCACCGCTAGCTTGAGCCTGCGGCGACGACAAATTTCACGCCGCAGCCAAACCAGTGAACCCTCGCACTCCTCTCCGCGTGCGCATCCACTGCCGCGTCTTTCCCGGCTCCGCGTGGTCCCCTTCCTAGGCCTCGCCGTCGTCCACCGCCTTGGTGCTCTCGGCGTGGCGTGGTCAATGTGGTCAATGACATTCCATCGGAAGAGTAATGTACATGGAGAGGCTGACAGCTGGGTCCACGACCACAGCCCAATTCTTTTGTGATTTGCCAAGTAAGTCGCTTTGTCAGGCCTGTTGGGCTGCAAATCTTTCAAGAAGAGGAGAGCTTTCATTTGGCTGGCCGAGAAAATGGCCCATAAGTAATGAGAAATGGGTTGTACATTTTTAAAACACATCAAACCGGCAATTAGTTTCAAATATCTTTTTTTTTCATTTAGATATTTTAAATTACATTAATTTTTATGCGTGGAGAATTTGTTGGATTTTATATTGATATACATTTATTTTTTAAATCAGTTTGAGTGTGAGTCGAAATTTCGGGATTAAAAACAGTTCGGACTGCACCAAAATATGCAAAATTTCGTATATATTTTTAATGTGGCCACAATATGGGTTGTAATGCTAACGAAAAGAATATGGGCTCCAAAAAAACCTTAAGAATTAGCAAATGGGCTGTAAATTATTAGAAATAATGGCAGATGGGTTGTATGCTGTTTTCCATAGATTTGAGGCTTTCCTAAAAAATGGTTGACGCACAAGCTGTGACTGTTGGATGGCCATCCAACGGCCGTCGTGCTTCTTCAATCTCTGCTCTTCCTGCTCCAGCCGCTCAAACAAGCGCCGGCGGGACTGCCTGCTCCCTCCTCCCCACGGCCGGCTGTGCTGCCGCGCAGGCCTCACCGCCCCACCGTACTCCCATCGCTGGCCTAGCCATCCCTCTACTCACCCACACCTGTTGTTATTCTCCGGCGACGACAGACGAACCAGTAAACCCTCGTACGGTCATACTCCCCTCCGCGTGGGAAACAACTGCCTAGTCTTCCCTGCCTCCGTGTCGTCCCCTTCCTAGGCCTCGTCGTCGTCCACCGTCGTGGTGCTCTCGGCGCAGCGTGGTCAATGTGGTCAATGACCGGCTTCCATCGGAACAGTACTTTGCGTGGAGACGGTGACAGCTGGGTCCACGGCCGCAGCAAGGAAGTGCATCCTTATTACGTGCAAAATAATTATTCCTCCACCTGACAGCGGGGACCCACCGGACGGGCCACCGTATTTCGCGAAAAAAACGTTTTCCCCCTGACTGCTGGGACCCACCAGCTACACCTTCGCACGCAAGGAAGTGCGTCCGGGCAAAAAAAAACGATTCGCCCCCCTGACTGCTAGGACCCACCAGCTACATCTTCGCACGCAAGGAAGTGCGTCCGGGCAAAAAACGATTCGCCCCCTGACTGCTGGGACCCACCAGCTACATCTTCGCACGCAAGGAAGTGTTTGACAGCCGGGACCCACCTGGTCGAAGCGTACGTAGTGTTGTTATTTTGGTCGCGAACGTGTACGTACATACTGGTCGTTGTAGAGGCGCGCACATGTCGTAGTAGAGGCACGCACGTAGCATGTACACGCATATACTGCCGCTGTGGTGCAAGAAAGAAAATACGGCCACGTATGTGTACATACGGGCGGGGTCTCGAACGCCTACTCGCGCATACGTACGGCCAAAGCTCGTGTACATGGCTGGGTCGGAACGGAGAAACAGCGTGGTCATCGTGTTCATGGGGAGGCAATGGAGTGTGCCGTGTTCATGGGGAGGCAACAGAATGCGTCATGTTCATCGGGAGGCAACGGAACGCGTGGGAGCCAACCGGCTGGGTCGGAACGGAATGCGTGGTCGTGTTCATCGGGAGGGCTTGGACGGAACAAGCGATGGAAACGAGGCATGGCGTACCGCACAACGGAGGAAACAGACCTCCTACGTTCGAGCGGTGTCCTGTTGATCGGGAGGTGTGGCGTCTGACAAAAGCAGACGAAAGCGGACTTGTGTTGGAGCGCTAAGGTCGAAACGGGTCCTGTTCGCCGGGAGGGTGTGGCGTGCAAAAGCGGGACTCCACGGGATACTGGTCATCTCCACCGTCGACCTCCTCCAGCCTCCACGGGCTACCGTCGACCTCCTCCAGCCTCCACGGGCTCCTGTTCATCCAGCCTCCACCGCGCGCTACTCCACCGGCTACTGTTCAACCACCCCTCCACCATCTACTGTTCATCCAGCCCTCCACACCACGGGGTCCTGTTCAACCACCCCTCCACGTGCACCCCTCCACCTTCTACTGTTCATCCAGCCCTCCAGACCACGGGGTCCTGTTCAACCACCCCTCCACGGGCACCCCTCTACCGTCTACTGTTCATCCAGCCCTCCACACGACGGGGTCCTGTTCATCCAGAGGCAAACGCCATCGCTCCCTGTTCATCCAACCCCCGCAACGCCACTGTTCATCCCAGAGGCAGCATCGATCGGCTTGATTAGCGGCAGAGCGGCGAATCGCTCGATCGGGTTCGATTAACATCCTTCGATCGATCGCTCGGTTTCGATAACGCGTAGCCTGCGATTACTGTCGCTTTCGGGTTCGATTAGAGCCCAACGCCTCGCTCGGGTTCAATTAGAGCCAGCGCCCTACGCACACAGCGTAATGCGTGTATGAGAGAAACGCGCATCGCTCGGCCCCCGACCTCCCACCATAACCGGGAACTCCCCGAAATTTTCCTCCCCCTCGCTTCTACTGTTGGGGAACGTAGTAATTTCAAAAATTTTCCTACGATCACGCAAGACCATGGTGATGGCACAGCAACGAGAGGGAAGAGTGTCCGTCCACGTACCCTCGTGAGACCGTGGCGAAGCGTTATAACAACGCGGTTGATGTAGTCGACGTCTTCACGATCCGACCGATCCCGATGCGAACATACGGCACCTCCGAGTTCTCGCACATCGTTCAGCTCGATGGCGATCCCGGACTCCGATCCAGCAAAGTGTCGGGGATGAGTTCCACAAGACGACGGCGTGTTGACGAGGTTGTTGCTCCACCGACGCAGGGATTCGCCTAAGCTCGCTGACGATATGACTTCTCCGGCGCAGGGCTTCGCCTAAGCTCCGCAACGATATGACCGAGGTGGAATATGGTGGAAGGGGGCACCGCACACGGCTAAGGAAAGATCCGTAGATCAACTTGTGTCTTGGGGTGCCTCCTGCCCCCGTATATAAAGGAGCCAAGGGGGAGGTGGCCGGCCCAAGGGGGGAGGCGCACCAAGGGAGTCCTACTCCCTCCGGGAGTAGGACTCCTCCTCCAATCCTAGTTGGATTAGGATTCCGGAGGAAGAGAGAGAGGGGGCGGCCCACCTTTCCTAGTCCTAATAGGACTAGGGAAAGGGGGGGCGTGACCACCTAGGGCTGCCCTTCTCCTTTCCTCTAAGGCCCACTATGGGCCCATGTAGTTCAGGGGTTCGGTAACCTCCGGTATTCCGTAAATTCGATTTCACTCGGAACCATTCGAAGTCCAAACATAGGCTTCCAATATATCAATCTTTATGTCTCGACCATTTCGAGACTCCTCGTCATGTCCGTGATCACATCCGGGACTCGAACAACCTTCGGTGCATCAATACTTATAAACTCATTATGAACTCACATCGAAGCGTTAAGCGTGCGGACCCTACGGGTTCGAGAACTATGTAGACATGACCTAGAACTATTCTCGGTCAATAACCAATAGCGGAACCTGGATGCCCATATTGGTTCCTACATATTCTACGATGATCTTTTTTCTGTCTTACCGCATAACGACATTCGTTGTTCCCTTTGTCATCGGTATGTTACTTACCCGAGATTCGATCGTCGGTATCCAATACCTAGTTCAATCTCGTTACCGGTAAGTCTCTTTACTCGTTCCGTAATACATCATCTCACAACTAACACATTAGTTGCAATGCTTGCAAGGCTTATGTGATGTGCATTACCGAGAGGGCCCAGAGATACCTCTCCGACAATCGGAGTGACAAATCCTAATCTCGAAATATGCCAACCCAACATGTACCTTCGGAGACACCTGTAATGTACCTTTATAATCACCCGATTACGTTGTGACGTTTGGTAGCACCCAAAGTGTTCCTCGTGCAAACGGGAGTTGCATAATCTCATAGTCATAGGAACATGTATAAGTCATGAAGAAAAGCACTAGCAACAAACTATACGATCGGGTGCTATGCTAATGGAATGGGTCATGTCAATCAGATCATTCAACCAATGATGTGATCCCGTTAATCAAATAACAACTTCTTGTTCATGGTTAGGAAACACAACCATCTTTGATTAACGAGCTAGTCAAGTAGAGGCATACTAGTGACACTCTGTAGGTTTATGTATTCACACATGTATTATGTTTCCGGTTAATACAATTCTAGCATGAATAATAAACATTTATCATGATATAAGGAAATAAATAATAACTTTATTATTGCCTCTAGGGCATATTTCCTTGATCTCCCACTTGCACTAGAGTCAATAATCTAGATTACACAAGAATGATTCTAACACCCATGGAGTCTTGGTGCTGATCATGTTTTGCTCGTGGAAGAGGCTTAGTCAGCGGTACGCAACATTCAGATCCGTATGTATCTTGCATATCTCTATGTCTCCCACGGACCAAATCCGGATGGAGTTGAAGCGTCTTTTGATGTGCTTGGTTCTCTTGTGAAATCTGGATTCCTTTGCCAAGGCAATTGCACGATATTGTCACAAAAGATTTTCATTGGACCCGATACACTAGGTACAACACCTAGATCGGTTATGAACTCCTTCATCCAGACTCCTTCATTAGCTGCTTCGAAGCAGCTATGTACTCAACTTCACATGTAGATCCCGCCACGACGCTTTGTTTGGAACTGCACCAACCGACAGCTCCACCGTTTAATGTAAATACGTATCCGGTTTGCGATTTAGAATCGTCCGGATCAGTGTCAAAGCTTGCGTCGGCGTAACCGTTCTGACGAGTTCTTTGTCACCGCCATAAATGAGAAACATATCCTTAGTCCTTCTCAAGTACTTAAGGATGTTCTTGACCGCTGTCGATGATCCACTCTGGATTACTTTGGTACCTGCCTGCTAAACTTACAGCAAGGCACACATCAGGTCTGGTACACAGCATTGCATACATGATAGAGCCTATGGCTGAAGCATAGGGAACATCTTTCATTTTCTCTCTATCTTCTGCGGTGGTCGGGCATTGAGTCTTACTCAACTTCACACCTTGTAATACCGGCAAGAACCCTTTCTTTGCACGATTCATTTTGAACTTCTTCAAAACTTTATCAAGGTATGTGCTTTGTGAAAGTCCTATTAAGCGTCTTGATCTATCTCTATAGATCTTAATGCCCAATATGTAAGCAGCTTCACCGAGGTCTTTCATTGAAAAACTCTTATTCAAGTATCCTTTTATGCTATCCAGAAATTCTATATCATTTCCGATCGATAATATGTCATCCACATATAATATCGTAAATGCTTCTGAGCTCCCACTCACTTTCTTGTAAATACAGGCTTCTCCAAAAGTCTGTATAAAACCAAATGCTTTGATCACACTATCAAAGCGTTTATTCCAACTCCGAGAGGCTTGTACCAGTCCATAAATGGATCGTTGGAGCTTGCACACCTTGTTAGCTTCCTTTGGATCGACAAAACCTTCTGGTTGCATCATATACAACTCTTCTTCCAGAAATCCATTCAGGAATGCAGTTTTAACATCCATTTGCCAAATTTCATAATCATAAAATGCGGCAATTGCTAACATGATTCGGACGGACTTAAGCATCGCCACGGTGAGAAGGTCTCATCGTAGTCAATCCCTTGAACTTGTCGAAAACCTTTTGCAACAAGTCGAGCTTTATAGACGATAACATTACCATCGGCGTCGGTCTTCTTCTTGAAGATCCATTTATTCTCAATTGCTTGCCGATCATCGGGCAAGTCAACCAAAGTCCACACTTTGTTCTCATACATGGATCCCATCTCAGATTTCATGGCCTCCGACCATTTTGTGGAATCTGGGCTTACCATCGCTTCTTCATAGTTCGTAGGTTCATCATGTTCCAAAGTAACATGACTTCGAGAATAGGATTACCGTACCACTACAGTGCGGGTCTTGCTAGTTGATCTACGAAGTTCTGTAGAAACTTGATCTGAAGTTTCATGATCATCATCATTAGCTTCCTCCCTATTTGGTGTAGGTGTCACGTAAACTGTTTTCGTGATGTACTACTTCTCAATAAGGGAGTAGATACAGATTATCTCATCAATTTCTACTTTCCTCCCACTCACTTCTTTCGAGAGAAACTCCTTCTCCAAAAGTTTCCGAATTTAGCAACAAAAATCTTGCCTTCGGATTTGTGATAGAAGGTGTACCCAACAGTCTCCTTTGGGTATCCTATGAAGACACATTTCTCCGATTTGGGTTCGAGCTTATCAGGTTGAAGCTTTTTCACATAAGCATCGTAGCCCCAAACTTTCAGAAACGACAACTTTGGTTTCTTGCCAAACCACAGTTCATAAGGCGTCGTCTCAACGGATTAGATGGTGCCCTATTTAAAGTGAATGTAGCCGTCTCTAAAGCATAACCCCAAAATGATAGCGGTAAATCAGTAAGAGACATCATAGATCGCACCATATCTAATAAAGTACGATTACGACGTTCGGACACACCATTACGTTGTGGTGTTCCAGGTGGCGTAAGTTGCGAAACTATTCCGCATTGTTTCAAATGTAGGCCAAACTTGTAACTCAAATATTCTCCTCCATGATCAGATCGCAGAAACTTTATTTTCTTGTTACGATGATTTTCCACTTCACTCTGAAATTCTTTGAACTTTTCAAATGTTTCAGACTTGTGTTTCATTAAGTAGATATACCCATATCTGCTCAAATCATCTGTGAAGGTGAGAAAATAACGATATCCGCCACGAGCCTCAACATTCATTGGACCACATACATCGGTATGTATGATTTCCAATAAATCTGTTGCTCTCTCCATAGTTCCGGAGAACGGCGTTTTAGTCATCTTGCCCATAAGGCACGGTTACGCAAGTGCCAAGTGATTCATAATCAAGTGACTCCAAAAGTCCATCAAGATGGAGTTTCTTCATGCGCTTTACACCGATATGACCTAAACGGCGGTGCCACAAATAAGTTGCACTATCATTATCAACTCTACATCTTTTGGCTTCAACATTATGAATATGTGTATCACTACTATCGAGATTAAGTAAAACAAACCATTCTTCAATGGTGCATGACCATAAAAGATATTATTCATATAAATAGAACAACCATTATTCTCTCGATTTAAATGAATAACCGTCTCGCATCAAACAAGATCCAGATATAATGTTCATGCTCAACGCTGGTACTAAATAACAATTATTTAGGTCTAATACTAATCCCGAAGGTAGATGTAGAGGTAGCGTGCCGATTGCGATCACATCGACTTTGGAACCATTTCCCACGCCAAGATCGTCACCTCGCCCTTAGCCAATCTTCGCTTAATCCGTAGCCCTGTTTCGAGTTGCAAATATTAGCAATGTAACCAATATCAAATACCCAGGTGCTCTGCGGTATTAGTAAGGTACACATCAATAACATGTATATCATATATACCTTTGTTAACCTTGCCGTCCTTCTTATCCGCCAAATACTTGGGGCAGTTCCGCTTCAAAGTGACCAGCCTGCTTGCAATAGAAGCACTCAGTTTAGTGCTTAGGACCAGACTTGGGTTTCTTCTCTTGATTAGCAACTTGCTTGCTGTTCTTTTGAAGTTTCCTTTTCTTTCCTTTGCCCTTTTCTTGAAACTAGTGGTTTTGTTAACCATCAACACTTGATGCTCCTTTTTGATTTCTACTTCGCGGCTTTCAAAGATCGCGAAGAGCTCGGGCATTGTTTTGGTCATCCCTTGCATATTATAGTTCATCACGAAGCTCTTGTAGCTTGGTGGCAGTGATTGGAGAATTACATCAATGACGCAATCATCCGGAAGATTAACTCCAGTTGAATCAAGTGATTGTTATACCGGACATTACGAGTATATGCTCCTCGACGTAACCGTTCTCCTCCATCTTACAGCTATAGAACTTATTGGAGACTTCATATCTCTCAATCCGGGCATTCGCTTGGAATATTAACTTCAACTCTGGAACATCTCATATGCTCCATGGTGTTCAAAACGACGTTGAAGTCCGGTTCTAAGCCATAAAGCATGGCACACCGAACTATAGAGTAGTCATCAGCTTTGCTTTGCAGACGTTCACAACTTCGGCGCAGCCCTTGCACCAGTTCGGCACCTAACGGTGCTTCCGTGACGTAATTCTTCCGTGCAGCAATAAGGATAATCCTCAAGTTACGAACCCAGTCCGTGTAATTGCTGCCATCATCTTTCAACTTTGCTTTCTCAAGGAACGCATTAAAATTCAACGGAACAACAAAGACGAGCCATCTATCTACACAACATAGACAAGCAAGATACTATCGGTACTAAGTTCATGATAAATTTAAGTTCAATTAATCATATTACTTAAGAACTCCCACTTAGAAAAATATCCCTCCAATTCTCTAAGTGATTGCGTGATCCATATCAACTACACCATGACCGATCATCACGTGTGATGGAGTAGTTTCAATGGTGAACATCAATATGTTGATCATATCTACTATATGATTCACGCTCGACCTTTCGGTCTCCGTGTTCCGAGGTCATATCTTATATGCATAGCTCGTCAAGTATAACCTGAGTATTCCGCGTGTGCAACTGTTTTGCACCCGTTGTATTTGAACGTAGAGCCTATCACACCCGATCATCACGTGGTGTCTCAAAGACGAAGAACTTTCGCAACGGTGCATACTTAGGGAGAACACTTATCTTGATAATTTAGTAAGGGATCATCTTATAATGCTACTGTCAATCAAAGCAAGATAAGATGCATAAAGGATTAACATCACATGCAATCAATATAAGTGATATGATATGGCCATCATCATCTTGTGCTTGTGATCTCCATCTCGAAGCACCATCATGATCACCATCGTCACCGGCGCGACACCTTGATCTCCATCGTAGCATCGTTGTCGTCTCGCCAATCTTATGCTTCCACGACTATCACTACCGCTTAGTAATAAAGTAAAGCATTACATCGCGATTGCATTGCATACAATAAAGCGACAACCATATGGCTCTCGCCGATTGCCGATAATTCGGTTACAAAACATGATCATCTCATACAATATAGCATCACGTCTTGACCATATCACATCACAACATGCCCTGCAAAAACAAGTTAGACGTCCTCTACTTTGTTGTTGCAAGTTTTACGTGGCTGCTACGGGCTGAGCAAGAACCGTTCTTACCTACGCATCAAAACCACAGCGATAGTTTGTCAAATAGACTCCGTTTAACCTTCTCAAGGACCGGGCGTAGCCACACTCGGTTCAACTAAAGTTGGAGAGACAGGTCTTCCACAAGCCATCTTTGTGCATAGCACGTCGAGGGAACCGGTCTCGCGTAAGAGTACGCGTTAGGTTGGTCTGGATCGTTTGTCCAACAATACCGCTGAACCAAAGTATGACATGCTGGTAGGCAGTATGACTTGTATCGTCCACAACTCACTTGTGTTCTACTCGTGCATATGACATCTACGCATAAAACCTGGCTCGGATGCCACTGTTGGGGAACGTAGTAATTTCAAAAAATTTCCTACGATCACGCAAGACCATGGTGATGGCACAGCAACGAGAGGGAAGAGTGTCCGTCCACGCACTCGTGAGACCGTGAAGCGAAGCGTTATAACAACGCGGTTGATGTAGTCAGACGCCTTCACGATCCGACCGATCGATGCATCGAACGTCACGGCACCTCCGAAGTTCTGCACACGTTCAGCTCGATGGCGATCCCGGACTCCGATCCAGCAAAGTGTCGGGGATGAGTTCCACAAGACGACTGCGTGGTGACGATGTTGATGCTCCACTGACGCAGGCTTCGCCTAAGCTCCATGACGATATGACTTCTCCGGCGCAGGGCTTCACTTAAGCTCCGCAACGATATGACCGAGGTGGAATATGGTGGAAGGGGCACCGACACGGCTAAGGAAAGATCCGTAGATCAACTTGTGTCTTGGGGTGCCTCCTGCCCCGTGATATAAAGGAGCCAAGGGGAGGTGGCCGCCCAAGGGGAGGCGCACAAGGGAGTCCTACTCCTCCCGGGAGTAGGACTCCTCCTCCAATCCTAGTTGGATTAGGATTCCTGAGGGGAAGAGAGAGAGTGGGGGCGGCCCACCTTTCCTAGTCCTAATTGGACTAGGGATAGGGGGGGGGGCGCGCGGCCAACTAGGGCTGCCCCTTCTACTTTCCTCTAAGGCCCACTATGGGCCCATGTAGTTCCCGGGGTTCCGGTAACCTCCGGTATTCCGATAAATTCGATTTCACTCGGAACCATTCGAAGTCCAAACATAGGCTTCCAATATATCAATCTTTATGTCTCGACCATTTCGAGACTCCTCGTCATGTCCGTGATCACATCCGGGACTCGAACAACCTTCGTGCATCAATACTTATAAACTCATTATGAACTGTCATCAAAGCGTTAAGCGTGCGGACCCTACGGGTTCGAGAACTATGTAGACATGACCTAGAACTATTCTCGGTCAATAACCAATAGCGGAACCTGGATGCCCATATTGGTTCCTACATATTCTACGAAGATCTTTTATCGGTCAAACCGCATAACGACATCGTTGTTCCCTTTGTCATCGGTATGTTACTTACCCGAGATTCGATCGTCGGTATCCAATACCTAGTTCAATCTCGTTACTGGTAAGTCTCTTTACTCGTTCCGTAATACATCATCTCACAACTAACACATTAGTTGCAATGCTTGCAAGGCTTATGTGATGTGCATTACCGAGAGGGCCCAGAGATACCTCTCCGACAATCGGAGTGACAAATCCTAATCTCGAAATATGCCAACCCAACATGTACCTTCGGAGACACCTGTAATGTACCTTTATAATCACCCGATTACGTTGTGACGCTTTGGTAGCACCCAAAGTGTTCCTCGTGCAAACGGGAGTTGCATAATCTCATAGTCATAGGAACATGTATAAGTCATGAAGAAAAGCACTAGCAACAAACTATACGATCAGGTGCTATGCTAATGGAATGGGTCATGTCAATCAGATCATTCAACCAATGATGTGATCCCGTTAATCAAATAACAACTTCTTGTTCATGGTTAGGAAACACAACCATCTTTGATTAACGAGCTAGTCAAGTAGAGGCATACTAGTGACACTCTGTAGGTTTATGTATTCACACATGTATTATGTTTCCGGTTAATACAATTCTAGCATGAATAATAAACATTTATCATGATATAAGGAAATAAATAATAACTTTATTATTGCCTCTAGGGCATATTTCCTTCATCTACCACGGTTTTTTCCGTCATGGACGGCCCAAAGAATGTCATGCAGCTGCGTCTCCAGCCCGCCCAAGACGAAAAGCCCATTTTCTGTCATGATTTTTTTGTCATATGTGACACCCCAAAATTTTTAACTTTGTTTTGCTAATAAAAATCATGCCAGGAAATTTAACTTTCCTTTTTCTTGGTTTTTTCTTGCTTTCAAAACCATTCTTTTCTTGGTTATCTTGGAGTTCTTCCCTAAGATGGAAAATCTTTTACTTATAATATTGGACTTGTTTAACCACTCAAGAAAAACTTTTCTTTTATTAGTAGAACTAACTACATAATTAATTTGCTTGATCTTTAGTTTCTTGAAAAATGGTTTTCCAAGATTATATGGCCATAATTGAACTACAACCATTTGATAAATTCACCTAATATTCCAACCAAAAATTGGAGATGTCTGGTGATGTTTTTAAATCACTTTTGTGCATGGTTATAATTTATTCATGAATTAGTTTGAGCTCGGCACCCAATTTTCTTCTCTGGTCCAGTAGGCATTTTAGCACTGCAACTCATTTAAATACTTATTTCTAGCCTCCACCAAAATTATGGGATGTCAGCATGAGCATATTATTCCACTATATGCAAAAATCCAAGGATGTTATTTGAAAATTTTGAGTGAATCAGCCTCATCTTCATTCTGGTCCAACATGATGGATTGTACAACAACCATATCCTTGCTTGCTCATTGGCCCTTGATCCTTCCTCCTGCTTGTAGTGTACCTTGCCAAACCCCTAAGTCCAGGAGCATGCAACCGTTGGAATACTTTTGGTTCATGAGATGATGCCATTTAAGTTCTGTCCAGAATTGAAGTTCTGCAAAACTTGCACTAGCAAGTTTGTGCCTTTCACAAACCAACCTCACCACCCTCTTGAGCATCCAAAGAGACTTCAATCTGGAAGAATTGGCCACTCCAAGAAATGCATAGGTACCTGTGGCATTTTGACAAACACCCTGAGTGCAAGGCCAGATTTGGCATGATTTCAAGTCTACATGGTGAACTTGGTCTCGAGCACCAAACCACCTTGTCCCTTGATCTTCCCTCTATCACTAACTTAGTTCTTGCTGTTTGCCAACCTCACCGATACCTCTAGCATGCCCCGACATTTTATCGAACACATTCCGCAAGGCGTGTTCGGGCGCGAGCAGAGCGCTGCCAGACAGACGAGCCACGGCCGAGCCGACACGCCCCGCCTCGGTTTTGGCCCGCTCAGAAGCGCCACGCCACACACTCCCTTCTCACAAGAACGCGCCAAAGCCGCCTGGCAGCCTCTGGCCGCCGCCGTCAGAGCCTTGGCGGCACGCCGGCGTCCAGCGCCCTGCCTCGGTCGGTGCTACCAAAGCCACGGCCGCCACTGCCCCTTAAGCATCTCCGGCTCATCCGCAGCCCTCGTCCCTTAGCGGCGTCGCCGCCACGCCGCCATAGCTACGAAAAGACGGTTCGCCGTCGTCCTTATCGCCGGCCACCTCGGAACCGACCTCCACCGCCTATATAAGGGCCCCGGAGCTCAATCGAGTCCGGAAGCAACCTCAAATGATGCCCCTAGAGCTACCTTGGCCAGCAGTCGAGGAGGGGAAGGCCATCTTCCCCAAGTCCGGCCGGTTCGGTCGCCGCCAAGTCCCGGCCGATTCCGTCACCACCAGTGCCTCCCTCTCTCCACTCTCTCCACCAGGAGCTCTCCCTCCCTCTCGTGAGTGCAGCCCCACGCTCAATTTTGATCGGAAACCACCGTAGCCCCAAACCCACTATCCACCCGAATTCCTTCTCGGTCGCGAAGCTCGTCGCCGGCGACTCCGTCCACGTCAGCGACCATGGCGGGTACCCACGGATTCGTCTCGACCCCCTGAGCACACCCATGTCCTCAGATCACCAAGGACGCCCCGTTTGCTTAAGCAAATCTCGCCGAACTCCGTCTCTGCTCGGTCGGAGGGGGACGGCGTGGACTGGTCAAATCGACCCGATGGGCGAGCGGGCTGTCGATGACTCCAGCCGTCCACGCAGGAGTAAGTGGAAGCGCATTTCCTGAATGCGTCTTCGACGTGTATTTCTTTTAAAACGTTTTCTTTTCTGTTTTATTTTAGAAAAACAGATTTTGACCAGGACTTTGACTGGCTATAACTCTTAAATACAACTCCAAATGAAATGATTCTTTTTCCTACCTCTCTCCAATTTGATCTAGTTTATTTTAAGATTTATTTGATAATTTTTCAAAACAACTTTTTGTGCTGTTTTGAATTTGTGTGTTAATTCAAATTTATTTTGAAATAGGACCTTGGAGAGAGAGAAGAAAACTTTCTAAAGTTTTGGAGTGCACCCTGCCTTACCACACATTGAAGGCAAGCATTCTGAACCTTGGCACAATATGTTGCTTGCATTGTTTGACACGATCATGACACCACCTCATTACATGGAACTCGTTATTTTATGTGGTGGTATGATCATTTGCATGCATGATTATTTAAATTTTCCTTGCTGTTGGAAATGGACTTGCTTGGGATGATGACCATCCTCGTATGCCTTTCGTGCCTACCGGAAGGAAAATGGGAAAGTCGCTGTCTTAAGTAGACCATAGCTTGTCCCTAGTTCCTTGTCGGGAAGAGTGTGTCCGGCATGGCATGAAGAGTATGATGAGTGGTGACTCTGTCTGTTGGATGAAATATATTTGTTATACTAATCATGCAGGGAATACTTAAACCTCCTGAGTCGACCCTAGATCGAGTCTTGTTCCAGTAACCCCCATGCTTGTTTCGTACTACCACTCGTCTCTACAACAAGTAGAGTACGGTTCAGTAAGTTGTCAACCTCTTTCTAGCACACACCGTACAGAGAGGCCATGGTGGAAGATATCGGTTGAAGCCGGTAGGCATGCCACCTGGTCCGGGGGCATGGGTGTTTCAGTTGAGACCGAGAGGAGGCCACCCCTTAGAGCTGCGATATAAATTTGATCCCATGCTACTGTGACGTTGCAGCCTCCCCACTTAGAGTTTTGCTTAACAGGTGTCATGGGTGATTCCGCACGGGTAATTTAAGCTGGTGTGTGCAAGTCAGGTGTGTTTTCAATTAAAAGACCGTAGACGGAATTAGTCCCGATGGACTAAAGGAATCCGTTACTCGTGGGTAAAGAGTACACCCTCTGCAGAGGTTAAACCTATTAGAATAGCCGTGTCCATGGTTAAGGATTACTGATGCAGGATGGGTCAAGTGTCGGTCTTAGTGTCGGTCTTCGAGGAGAAACATTAAACCAGAACTTGGTTTTATGACCTGTGGATCGGTGATGATGATGATTATTATTATTATGGATGATTATTATTATGGACTAACCCCTTTATATTATTTGAATCCTTGAGTATCCCTGGCACGGTTCTACCTCCTGGATATTCACCGTATTCATTTTATAAGCCCTTTATGTGGTGTCGCTCAGACGCCCGACTGTGGCATTGCTTCTGTTTATTTATAAGCCCTTTATGTGGTGTCGCTCAGACGCCCGACTGTGGCATTGCTTCTGTTTATTTATAAGCCCTTTATGTGGTGTCGCTCAGACGCCCGACTGTGGCATTGCTTATGTTTATTTATAAGCCCTTTATGTGGTGTCGCTCAGACGCCCGACTGTGGCATTGCTTATGTTTATTTATAAGCCCTTTATGTGGTGTCGCTGAGACGCCCGACTGTGGCATTTCTTTTATAAGCCCTTTATGCGGTGTCGCTGAGACGCCGATCATGCATTTCTTTTAAAGCCCTTTTTGTGGTGTCGCCTAGACGCATCGATCATGACATTCCTTTTAAAGCCCTTTAGGTGGTGTCGCTAAGACGCCTGGATCGTGGCATGTTTGTTATTTATTCCATAATTTTTAATACTACTATGTTATTGCATATCCATGAATAACATGCTTGCGTGCATCAGAATTTTCATTATCTTTTGTGACTGACGCCATGAGCATAAAATGTTTTCAGCACATCATTGTTATATTACACCTGTGTTCAAAATGTTTGCGAGTACATTCAAAGTACTCACTGGCTTGTCCCTGGCTATTGTCTTGGCCAGATTTTCCTGCGCGGAGAGGAGCGTCGTGACGACCGCCCCGGAACCTAAGCAACAGTGATAGCAGCCTCGCGAAGATAGGAGTTAACCTGGTCAGCTGTTCCCGTGGGAAATGGAGTTCCACTGATGATCCACAAACGCTTCCGCCATCAACCACTAGAAACCATTTGTTGTACTCACAGGCCAGAATGGTCTTGTACCACATATCCTGTAATTTTGCTTGGAGTTTCTGTACTGAGTTGATGCCTCATCAGCTAACAGTAGTCCTGGGGCTGATGAGCACGACGACCATTTTCTGGAATTTAATATCCGGAAAAACCGGTCGCGACAGACTTGGTATCAGAGCCAGGCTGACCATAGGCTAATCCTATCTTAGCCAGGTCAATAAACTTAGGCAAACCAACCCACCAAGCCATAAGTAAACCCCAACCAAGCTTCTCGCACAAGATAGCCACGCAGTGACCCGACGCTTTTGGCAGTCGGTGCCCAACCTATCAACCTAGCCCATCTATCACGCACCAGTGACCAGCACCCAAGGGTCTCATTCACAAGCGTGCGAAGGAAGACTCCGTCCCCTTTTTCTATAAAAAGGGCACGCTAGCCCAACCCAGCACAGCACAGCATTTCTCCCCAAACCAAGCCACAATGCCCGGTCCCGTCGTGCACAACGAAACCACAGCAACCAACCTTGGAGGCTTTGTGACCATACTCGCAAACCTCACCCGCCGTGCCTATGCGTTAGAAGAGCCACCCGAATATGTTGTGTACCAAGGACCCCTGAGCGGTGAGAGCCATCAATTCTGGGCCACCGTACACATCTACGGTAGGGGTCTAGCGCCCGAGCTCCCCTATAGGTTCACCGGAAGGACAACTTCCTTTGAGCCACAAGCCATCCAACAAGCCGCTCGAGAGGCTATAGTTCATCTCAGGCACCTGTCGCCCAGAGTTAACTGTCGCTCGTTGCACTACTACCCCAGGCATGAAGGGTACGGTAGACCACCCCAAGTCGCCAACGGAGATCACGAGACAGATCCCGCATTGTTGCACCTAGTGCGCTATGTGAGTGCACTAGAGGCATTGTTCGATCAAATCACCATTGATCTGATCGCAGCTCGTGGAGAGCTGGTTCGTCGAGCCCCGGCGAGAGAAGAGATCGAGCCCAACGCCGACAACCCAGTCGTGTTGTTCGGACACCCGACCGAGACCCTGAGGTCAGCCCCAGCCGTCAGCCAAGGTGCTTTGATGACCCCAGAAGTGCTTCATCGCCTCCTGGGAGCACACTCCAACGGGGTTGTGGTCAACAATCCCCGCGACGTTCATCATCACTACCCCGAGCCTGCAGCCCCTCAACCCTCTCCAGCTAATTCCGACGATGAGAACCGTGGAGAAGCCTCGACATCCACAAGGAACGCCCGCTTGGATGTAAACAAAGTAGACTGAGTCACTCGAGTAGAGTCGAGTCCCAGTGTATCCTCGCTTTGTAATCCTGTGATCCCTTAAATTAATGCAGCCTGTCATCGTGCCTATGTTTTATATGGTAGTCTTGCATGGATGTATTAGCATGCAGTGTGATTTCTCTATCCTTGGCGCAGCCACCAAACACCGCTCCGACAACACCCACAGTGATACGTCACTTTGGTGAGATATGTATTTGTGGCTTTGACCCCGACCCTAGAGCCGAGCTGGCAAATTCATTACCTTTCACCACGGTAAAACGACCCATCTCCGGTGCTATAAAAAGGGCCACCGAGTGACCCTGCCAAGCACCCCTCACCTTGTGCACCATTCTCACAACCATTTCTTGCCATGTCGAGCCCCAGTATCTATCTGAGAACTCCAGATGCAACCGCGGGTAGTTTTGTCAAGATATTGTGGGATTTTACCCTTGATACCATGGGCGCTACCCAGCCACCCCAAAGACGAGTTGTTCAAATCGAGAATCACCCCTTCCACCTCGAGATATTGGGCAGCCGTGCACATCCCTCCGTAAACCCAAACCAAGATCCAACGGAGGTCTCCTTCAGAGGGAAATCCATGCCAACCCGCATATGGTCAGAGAAGCTGCGGCGTATGAAGCACTCGCCGCTTCGATTCGCGGTACCCTATGCCAATGACGAGGGTATTATTATTTTCCGAGCTGCAGCAAAGACCGGAGGAGTAATCACACATCGGTTAGACCATGCATTAGGGTGTGCATCATGTTTAAATTTCATTTGAATTTGAAATGGGGAAGGCAGGAAACCTGAACACCCCCTTTAACTCAACTAGGGTTTACTAAAATTATTTCAATGAACCTGAAATGCCCTTCAAAATGCTCATCATCTTTGCTTTGGTTCAGAGCCTATGTCAAAGGTGTTGCATCATTTTCTAGGTCATCCAAAGGTCCTTGGATTAATTCACAAGTTTTGAATTTGAGCATTTCAAATTATACAAAATATTTTAAATGTCCAAAAATTGCCAAACCAAAATGTTTCATGTTGGAAATATTCCAACAAGGGACCAGGAGCATTTTGGTGATTTTTAAAAATGTTTTGGTATTTTAGAAAACCCCACAAAGTTGCAGGAAATTAGAAAAGATTAAAAAAAACAGAAAACTTACCTGACGCACCCACGGCCTACTGCCGGCCCAGCCTGACCCAGCATGGCCAGCTGCTTGGCTCGCCAGGCAGCGAGCAGCAATGCTTTCGGCCAGGCACCGCATGGGTGCCACGCACCGCCGCCTCGCCGCTCCCTCGCCCGGCCAGCGACGTGGATCGCTCTCCTCCTCTCCCCGAACCCCTGGACACCCCCTCTCCTCCTGGTCCCTCTCCATCGTGCTCCCCCGCCTTGGCCGGCAGCGCGCTGCCAGACCATCGTCAGAACCGTGCTCCCCTTGCCGTGCTCCTCCTCACCATGTCCAGAGCTCCGCACTCCACTACCCCGAACCAGGCCGAGCCCGCTCGCTCTAAGCGCCGAGTCCGCCGTCGCCGGAGATCCCTTCGACGCCGCCTGACGCTCGGTTCGTCCCGACCTCGACGAGAGCTTCTACGGCGCCCGTGAGCCCATCTACCTCCCTTCCCTCTCTCTCGCCCTCGAGCAACGTAGCAACCAAGCCACGATCACGCGCACTGTCCGCCGTGGAGCTCGCCGCCGACGTGCTCCCGGTCACTCTCCGCCACCCCATGGTGTCCGTTGCATTCACCACACCCCAAGGGGTCTACCTTGTACTCCCGCACCTCACCGAGCCCTCTAACCCCTAGCTCATTGTTGGCGAACCCGCGGCCGCTTAGCTCGTCGCCGGGCGCCAACTCCGCAACCCCGACTAGCCGACTCCACCAAGAGTCGCGGGTTGCTCCTAGCTACCAGTAGCTACCTTCATGGCTCGTTTGGTCGCTGGAATCGCCAAACACACTCCCTCCGCCGCGTCGGGCTCGCGGCGGCTAGTCGCCGGTGCAGCCGACATGGGCGTTGACCCTTTGTGGGCCTCGTTGACCCGACAGTCATCGGCAGATGGGGCCCAGCCCTGCTAACTAAATAGGTTAGTTTTAATTAAACTTTAATTAAGTTAATTACCACGACATGCGGGACCCACTGTCAGGTTTGACTCGACGCCCTGTTGACTCGACGGCGTCATGTCGACGCACGGCTGACGCATTAATCTAATTTCTGGATTTATTCTAATTCAGTAAATTCCAGAATATAATTCAAACTTCAAATGCTTATAACTTTTAATCTGTAACTCCAAATGCAAAGATTTATATATGAAAAATTATCAGAAAAATCCACTCTATCCATTGGTACAGGTTTCATGCATGTTAAAACAAGTTAAATATGCTGTTTAACCAGAATAAGATAATGCACCTTTAGGACTAACTCAAATGAGCTATCATTTGAATCCTTGATTCAAATGAGTTCATCCCCGTTATTTCAGCTTGCATTAGGCCAACACACATCCATATTGCCATGTCATAGCATGCATCATATTGTTGCATATTGTCATGTGTGTTTACTTTCGTGTGCTTTCATGATAGGTTACGCCCCGAGGATAACCTCGACTATCCATCTGAAGGCGTTACTCTACCCCAGTTCCATCGGGCAAGCAACTCATTGATCATTCCGATACAAACCCATGTTCTCGCTTCTCGCTCTCGTTTACTGCATTAAGACAACGCGATTCAAACTGTTGTGTGTCATGGTAGTTGAACCCACTTCCTTTGCATGACTGTCATTGCCACAAGAACTCAGATGAAACCCACTAGTATGTGTAGGAGTTGATTGAGCCATGTTTGTGATTCCTACCATGCTATGCTTGCTATGCTTAGAGTTGTGTCAGTCCGGCTCATCGGGATGATGAACTGGAGTGAAAGGTTGTGTCGGGTTCGGGAGTGAAAGTGTTGAACACGTTTTGGTAAAGGTATCGATGAGAGGCCATGTAGGAGTACATGGTGGGTTGTTTCATTGAAGCCGATCCTCAGAACCGAGATCTGTGTTTGTGATCCATGAAACGATTACTACCACGCATTGGGCCCGAAACCAATGGACCCTCTCGGCTTCTTAACCACTCTTGTCCTCGGTCCGGGAGTTGCAAGTAGTTTCGGTGTTTGTAGCATCTTTGGGGCCGCACGCAACGCCGACCATAGGGGTGGGTTGTGTTGCGGTAGGCACCGTGGTCTGTACCGATTCGCCTGCTTGGTGTCTCGGGAACCCTGTACACATCGTTCGGGGTCAGATGGGAAACCTCGGCGGACTCCTGCGGATGGAACCCGAATAGGCGATCAACCCGGACTTGGGACTTGTGTGTTTAGGTAGGCTGTGGCCGACACCCACGTTGGGCTTCCGCTTGAAGGTTGCAGTACATGTCGTGTATAGGGCGGTATGTGGTGAGAGCGTGTGTGAAGAAGTACACCCCTGCAGGGTTTAATATGATCTATTCGAATAGCCGTGTCCACGGAGAATGACTTCTGGGTTACCTATATCAGTTCATAGACAAGTAAATGGATACTACTAAAAACCTCAAGATAAGTGTGAGTATCGTGGATGGCCCTCTCGTGGGATGACGAGAGAGAGGATCCACGGTGGAGTATTGTGATGGTGATTAGTGGACTGCGTGTGCGACAAATGCTTTTCAAGTGGTGTCACGTGGGATAGCTTAGCCAAGAGTCAAAGCTGGCTTCTTGCAAATAACTCCACCACCTTCTTGAGAATGTGCATGTATGATAGGATTCTGTGGTAAGACTTCTTTGAGTACCTCCGCACTCATGTTTGCTTAATTAATGTTTTTCGGCGACAACACCGCTTCTTTCCGATGGGTTCTACGTAGACCTTGACATCGACGAGTGAATTAGCCACCTGTGGCGATCTAAGACTTGTGAAGGGCCCTTTGTAGATAGAAAGGCTCCAACAAGCTTTCTTTTCTTTCTAGAGTACGTACTCGAGACTAGTTTGCTTCCGCATGTGCTTGTATGATTGTATGACTTGGGTGTTGTGTCATGTGACCCCTACCTGAATGATTATGTTATGTATGTCTCCTCGTAGCCTTTTAAATAAAGTATCTGAGTTGTAGAGTTTTGTTGTTATGCATTGTTGTATTTACTCATATCGGGCATATTATGCGTGTATGATTGAAATGCTTGGTATGAGTGGGATCCGACAAACTAGTTGTTTATCCTTGGCAGCCTCTCATATGGGGAAATGTAAGTCTCGTGCTTACGAGCGATAGTAGTCCGCTACAGCCCGGTTCACCGGAGTCCTGCTAGCCCAAAGACTACCGCTTGGACACTTGACTGGCGGCATGTGTTTCACCGTTCATATATACGTTCCTTCGGGAAATGTCACGCGGTGGTATTCGGAGTCCTGCCTAGCCTGCTACAGCCCGGTGTACCGGAGTCCTCAGTAGATGCTACAGCCCGAATATATACGTTGATGACCGACATGCTCGATGTGATTCATGTATGCCTGTTCCCATAGGTTAGTGCCGCTTTGGGTTCACGACTAGCCATGTCAGCCCGGTTCTTTGTCATGTGGATGCTAGCGACACTTGTCATATCGTGAGCCAAAAGACGCAAACGGTCCCGGCCATGGTAAGGCGACACCCGTGGGAATACCGTGCGTGAGGCCACAAAGTGATATGAGGTGTTACCAGCTAGGTCGATGTGACTTGGAATCGGGTCCCGACAGCGTTGGCATCAGAAAGGTGGCTGCCTGTAGGTTCGCTAAGCCAAACTGGGTCGATGTTGAGTCTAGAAATGCTTTAGTTATATGTAGGGGAATTGATTGTGGGAGGGAACGTAAGGCTCTTTTTACTCCTTTACCTTATGCCCTCTGATCCGAGTCATCCTCTTCTCATTCGACGTGGGTATAGGACTAGGCTCTCTTCTCTCTATCAGGTTCACGTGTTACTAATCCGTAGTAACTTATAGGATTGTTGGTTACATCCTCAGTTCAGTTCCTATTATTTTTGGTATGTTACCAGTTGAACCGGAACCTTGATATGATGTTATTGAGTGGTTTTGCAATCTGTTTTTGAATGTCTCAAATCTGATTTTGAGCATTTACAGATGTTATGCTGCCCGATTTTCCTAGAAATTCTAATGCCTTTGCATTGTGGCTGTGCTTTTCAGATGGCCACCCGTCCCCGTAACCAAGTGGTTCGTCGACCCGTTGCATTGGTGTGTGTGGTCACACGGCAATGTTGGTTCGGTGATGGTCGAGACAGGTTACCGATGGTATCCTGAATATACCGTCGAGGAGCAGTTTAGGATTTCAACCAAAGCCAATATCTGTGCACGGTCGATTTATCCATCCTATCCCGGAGCTACTGAACCGCTCCACTGTTCTTATGGACTTGGGATCACCATTGGGATGTCTGTGCAAGATGCAGCCTATTCCATGATGACTATTATTCGATCCAGAACTGCCTTGCTGGTCAACAGTGATTTCCGCTACATGCCAGCATCCCTCCCTGGGGCGCATGGCTACCTTCGTGGTTTGTACAGCGATGCATCCCATGAGGACTCACTTCTTCGCACCACCACGGAGATCTGGAAGACAAGGACCGTGAAAACCGAGCCTTGCGTATGGAGCTCTTTAATGCCCGTGGCTGATCATCGGGCTACTCGACTCGGTTTGCACCGTGCAAGCCGGATACATGGATATGAGGGACTTGTACCCGGTGCGGGCTGGTCTGCGGACTTTATGGAGTGGCGTGAGGTAGGAGGCATCACTCCTCCTCGTGGGCCTCGTCTGCCACCGCTTGTTGGACCACGACCACATCCGAGTCCCTATGGTCCACAGGCTCCACAGGATTGTCTGCTTCCGGGATGATCATGTTCCACTTCCGAGCTTGGGTGGTGACTTCTATGAGGACTACTACGGAGCTGTCTCGAGTAGTAGTAGTATCCCTAGTATTGTAATAGTCGTATTTCCGCCTGGCCCTGCGTGACTTGTGGAATATGACTTAGTGCGTATCATTAGGAAGTGTAGAAAAATAATGTATAGGAGTTGGAATGCTTCCGATGAGATGTACCGCCGTTCACTATAGTTGTACCCGTCAGCTTGTACTAAACTATGAATGGTGTGTATGACCGTTGGTATATATATATGGCAACTTTATATTACCATGTCATACGGATGAACATCTTTGCATTCCATGCTATCCATTACCTTCCGCACTTCCTTGTTAAATTCTGCCATCCTGGTTTAAACCTTTGCTTTGTCTCCTAGGATGGTCAACACCCGCAACACTCCTGCTGCTCCGGAGCAGGGAGAAGCTATTGCAGCCAGAAATGTGAATCTGCCGCAACCGCCATCTTTGGCTGAGGTTATGCTGGAAGCAGAACGCAATAAGCGTGAAACCAATCGCCATCGGAGCGGATTGAACAAAACACCGCACGCCGAGAAATGATGTGGTTTCACTCAATGACTTCGTCAAGCTGTATCCACCGAAGTTCAAATATTCCGTTGAGCCTCTCGACGCGGATGATTGGCTTCGCAGCATCCACCACAAGCTGTGTTCTGCTAACGTGGCTGAAGCTGATAAGGTTATTTTTGCCGCTTATCATCTTGAAGGCCCTGCTAGTCTCTGGTGGGAGAATTATGAGGCTATGCGTCCGGTTGGACAAGTTACAACTTGGGATGAATTCGCCGCCTTCCGTGAGCATCATATCCCAGAAGGTCTTATGGATCGCAAAAGGGAGGAATTCTGTAGTTTCACTCAGGGTAGGCTGACAGTGGATGCCTACAGCCGTGAATTTGGGAGGTTAGCACGTTATGCTCCCGAAGAAGTTTCTACCGATGCCAAGAAGCAGGCAAGGTTCCGCAAGGGACTTAGCCCTGAGCTACGCCGAGACCTTCTGCGCATGAGTGTACCTCTTTCCGGCTAGTCAACAAGGCTATCAATTAAATCAAGGGCAGACTGATTTTGAGGCTTCACGCAAGCACATCCGTGACTCGATCTTCATCGCTCTGGATCCCGAGCGCCGGGTTTGGATTCTAAATACTGCTCTACCACCTGTGTTCACCCCGAGGCCATCTTTTGAGGCGCCTCGCCCCAACCAGCCGTATGTTCCGCCCACGACTTATGGAGGCCCAGCTGCTAGTGCTGCTCCACGTCCCAATATGATAACTTGCTTCAAGTGTGGAGAGACGGGCCACTATATCCGTGAGTGCCCCCAAAACAACCCCAGTCAAGTTGGAAAGTCCGTTGGCCGTGGCAAGCCAGCAGGAAAGGTGCCCTATGCTAAACCAGTTGCCACCGCTCGTGGCCATGTCAACTATGTTTCTGCTGAAGAAACCTATGAGGATCCCAACGTCGTCCTCGGCACGCTCCTTGTTAATTGTCATCCGCAACTGTTCTTTTTGATCTCGGAGCATCTCATTCATTTATTTCCGAGAGCTATGCTCGATTGCACAACACCACATTCTGTGACATGCACACCTCCATGGAAATTCAGACCCCTGGTTCTAGATGGCAAACCTCTAGAATAAGTCATGGGAATGAAATTATTGTCGGCAGACTAGTCTTTCTTGCTTCCTTAATAGCTCTCAAGTCCTCGGACATAAACATCATCTTGGGTATGGACTGGATGTCAGCCCATTATGCTAAGATTGATTGCTCTACTAGAACTGTTCAGCTCACCCATCCCTCGGGCAAGATTGTGAATGTTCTAACCCGAGTGCCTAAGCGCCCGACTTTACTCCTTAAACGCCAATCCCTTCCGGACCTCGAAGATATTCCGATAGTCCGTGATTTTCCGGATGTCTTTCAGAGGAACTGCCAGTGTTCCACCCGACAGGATGTTGAGTTCGTGATAGATCTTGTTCCGGAACCGTCCCCAATCTCTAGAAGACCTTATAAGATGGCACCCCTAGAACTAGCTGAACTTAAGAAACAACTCGATGAGTCCTTGCAAAAGGGTTTCATCCGTCCTAGTTCGTCTCCATGGGCTTGCCCCGTCCTCTTCGTCAAGAAGAAGGATGGTACGGATCGGATGGTTGTGGATAATCGACCTGTCAATTTGGTCACTATCAAGAACAAGTATCCGCTCCCGTGATCAACGACTTGTATGATCAGCTCGCTGGATCCTCGATCTTTTTCCAAGATGGATTTGAGGTTAGGCTACCATCAAATCAAAATCAAGAACGGGACATTCCTAAACGGCCTTTGTTACTCGTTATGGCCAATACGAGTACACCGTCATGTCCTTCGGATTAACCAATGCTCCACCCACCTTCACTCGGTTAATGAACTCAATCTTCAAGGAGTATTTGGATAAATTCGTCGTGGTATACCTCGATGATATACTCATCTACTCCAATAATGAGGAAGAACATGCCGAAAAACTAAGGCTAGTGTTGATGAAACTTGAGAGCACCGCCTTTTATGCCAAATTCTCTAAGTGTGAATTCTGGTTACCGTAAGTGACCTACCTAGGCCATGTAATCTCTGGTAAGGGCATTGCTGTCAATCCCGGCGAAGTTCAAGCCGTCCTTGATCGGACTCCACAGAATCGGTTAAGCAAGTTCGGAGTTTTCTCGGTTTAGCGAGCTATTGCCGTCGCTTCATCGAGAATTTCTCTAAAGTTGCCAAACCTCTAACCGAACTCTTCAAGAAAGATAAGAAGTTCGAATGGACACCACAGTGCGAGTTCAGCTTTCAGGAACTGAAAAGACGCCTGACATCTGCTCCCTGCATTTGTTCCACCAGATTTTTCTAAGGACTTTATTATCTATTGACGCCTCGCGACAAGGACTAGGTTGCATACTCATGCAAGATCGTCATGTGATTGCCTACGCTTCTCGGCGATTGCGTCCACATGAGGATAACTATCCCACACACGATCTAGAGCTTGCAAGGTGGTTCATGCACTTAAAACTTGGCGACATTACCTTCTGGGTAATCATTGCGAAATCTACACCGATCACCAAAGTCTGAAATATATCTTCACCCAACCGGATTTGAATCTCAGGCAAAGACGTTGGGTCGAGTTGATTACAGATTATGACTTAGGAATATCTTACACCCTGTGCAAAGCCAATGTCATGGCTGACGCGCTAAGTCGGAAATCTTATTGTAACAATCTGATGTTACAACAAAGTCAACCATTTCTCCACGAGGAATTTCGTAAGCTTAATATTCACATTGTTCCTCGAGGATTCCTTTCTACCCTGGTGGCGAAACCTACCCTTACGGATCAGATCATGAAAGCACAGAAGGTAGATCCGGGAATCTCCCGTATCAGGAGAAACATCAAGAAAGGAGTCGCAGATTGTTTCTCCATTGATGAACAAGGTGTCGTGTTCTTTGGAGACCGTCTAGTGGTCCCCAAGGTGTGCAACCTGAGGCGATTGATCCTTAAGGAAGCTCATGACTCTCCTATCACCATGCATCCCGGTAGTACTAAAATGTATCAAGACCTACGCCAGAGGTTTTGGTGGACTAGGATGAAGAGAGAAATCGCTCAATACATTGCTAATTGCGACGCCCTGTCGTCGAGTTAAAGCAGAGCATCAACGGCCTCTTTGGTACCCTTCAACCTTTGGAAATTCCTGAATGGAAATGGGATAAAATCGGTATGGATTTCATTACCGGGTTTCCAGGACCAAGAGAGGGAATAACGCTATCTTCGTTGTCGTTGATCGTCTTTCCAAAGTAGCCCACTTCCTACCCGTTCGCGAGAGTATAACCGCTAGCCAGCTAGCTGATTTGTACATCTCTCGAATAGTGTCTCTTCATGGTGTTCCATTAGAGATTAACTCAGACCGTGGGAGTCTCTTCACCTCTCGATTTTGGGAAAGTTTCCAAAACGCTATGGGAACTCGTCTCTTCTTTAGCACCGCTTTCCATCCTCAATCAAGTGGTCAAGTAGAACGAGTCAATCGAATTCTAGAGGATATGCTTCGAGCTTCTGTCATCTCTTTCGGCATGAATTGGGAGAAATGCCTTCCATTCGCCGAGTTCGCTTATAACAATAGTTATCAAGCCACCGGGCAAAGCCCTTTCAAGTTCTTTATGGACGGAAATGTCGAACGCCTCTTAATCGGGTCGAAACCGGGAGAGACAACTCTTTGGCGGACATGATTCAGGAAGCGTAAGAGCAGGTTCGCGTTGTTCATGAGAAATTGAAAACAGCCCAATCTCGTCAAAAGAGCCAATATGACCGCAAGCATAAGCCTATGACTTATGAAATTGGCGAGCAGGCTTACCTTCGGGTTACTCCTTTGAAGGGAACCCATCGATTTGGTATCAAAGGCAAGTTGGCTCCTCATTACATTGGACCCTTTCGCATTCTTGCCAAACGAGGAGAAGTTGCCTACCAATTCGAACTACCTCCGCATCTTTCGAGTCCATGATGTCTTCCACGCTTCCCAACTCAGGCGTTGCTTCTGGATCTTATCCGTGGAGTGGACCACGAAACGCTTAATCTCCAAGATAACCTCACCTATCGAGAATATCCCATTCAGATTATTCTCGATCAAGCCGAGCGTACCACTCGACGTCGGAATATCAAGTTTCTAAAGGTTCAATGGTCAAACCATTCCGAGCAAGAAGCAACTTGGGAAAGGGAGGATTGTCTTCGACTTGAGTATCCCACCTTTTCATAGCAGATCCCAAATCTCGGACGAGATTCTTTTGAGTGGGGGTGAGTTGTCACATCCCGGTTAGACCATGCATTAGGGTGTGCATCATGTTTAAATTTCATTTGAATTTGAAATGGGGAAGGCAGAAACCCCGTAACACCCCCCTTTAACTCAACTAGGGTTTACTAAAAATTATTTCAATGAACACGAAATGCCCTTCAAAATGCTCATCATCTTTGCTTTGGTTCAGAGCCTATGTCAAAGGTGTTGCATCATTTTCTAGGTCATCCAAAGGTCCTTGGATTAATTCACAAGTTTTGAATTTGAGCATTTCAAATTATACAAAATATTTTAAATGTCCAAAATTGCCAAACTAAAATGTTTCATGTTGGAAATATTCCAACAAGGGACCAGGAGCATTTGGTGATTTTTAAAACTGTTTTGGTATTTTAGAAAACCCCACAAAGTTGCAGGAAATTAGAAAAGATTAAAAAACAGAAAACTTACAGACGCACCCATCGGCCCACTGGCCGGCCCAGCCCGGCAGCCACGCTTGAAGCTGCTTGGCTCGGCCAGAGCAGCCAGTGCTTTCGGCGGCAGGCACCGCATGGGTGCCACGCACCTGGTCGCCGCCTCGCCGCTCCCCTCGCCCACCGCTGACGTGGATCGCTCTCCTCCTCTCCCCGAACCCCTGGACACCCCCTCTCCTCCCGGTCCCTCTCCATCGTGCTCCCCGCCTTGGCCGACGACACCGCCGCCAAGACCATCGTCAGAACCGTGCTCCCCGCCGCCCGTGCTCCTCCTCACCATGTCCAGGAGCTCCGCCGCACTCCACTACCCCGAACCAGCCGAGCCCCGCTCGCTCTAGCGCCCCGAGTCCACCCCACCGACCTCGACCGAGTCCGCCGTCGCCGGAGATCCCTTTCAACGCCGACGACGCTCCGGTTCGTCCCCGACCTCAACGAGAGCTTCTACGCGTCGCCCGTGAGCCCATCTACCTCCCCTTCCCTCTCTCTCTCGCCCTCGAGCAACGTAGCAACCGAGCCACGATCACCCGCACCCGTCGCCGTGGAGCTCGTCGCCGACGTGCTCCCGGTCACTCTCCGGCCACCCCATGGTGTCCGTTGCATTCACCACACCCCAAGGGGTCTACCTTGTACTCCCCGCACCTCACCGAGCCCTCTAACCCCTAGCTCATTGTTGGCCGAACCCCGGCGGCCGCCTAGCTCGTCAGCCGCGCCAACTCCGCCACCGAACCCAATCGACTCCACCAAAGAGTCGCTGGTTGCTCCTAGCTACCAGTAGCTACCTTCCGCGACTTCGCTTGGTCGCTGGAATCGCCAAACACACTCCCTCTGCCGCGTCGGGCTCGCCGGCGGCTAGTCGCCGGTGCAGCCGACATGGACGTTGACCACTGTGGGCCCTCGTTGACCCCGACAGGTCACTGACAGATGGGGCCCAGCCCTGCTAACTAAATAGGTTAGTTTTAATTAAACTTTAATTAAGTTAATTACCCTGACATGCGGGACCCACTGTCAGGTTTGACCTGGACGTCCCTGTTGACCCTGACGTCATGCTGAAGCACGGCTGATGCATTAATCTAATTTCTGGATTTATTCTAATTCAGTAAATTCCAGAATATAATTCAAACTTCAAATGCTTATAACTTTTAATCTGTAACTCCAAATGCAAAGATTTATATATGAAAAATTATCAGAAAAATCCACTCTATCCATTGGTACAGGTTTCATGCATGTTAAAACAAGTTAACTATGCTGTTTAACCAGAATAAGATAATGCACCTTTAGGACTAACTCAAATGAGCTATCATTTGAATCCTTGATTCAAATGAGTTCATCCTCGTTATTTCAGCTTGCATTAGGCCAACACACATCCATATTGCCATGTCATAGCATGCATCATATTGTTGCATATTGTCATGTGTGTTTACTTTGGTGTGCTTTCATGATAGGTTACGCTTCGAGGATAACCTCGACTATCCATCTCAAGGGCAGATTTCACCCCAGATTCCATCAGGCAAGCAACTCATTGATCATTCCGATACAAACCCATGTTCTCGCTTCGCTCACATCGTGCATTAAGACAACGCGATTCAAACTGTTGTGTGCTGCGGTAGTTGAACCCACTTCCTTTGCATGACCTGTCATTGCCACAAGAACTAGATGAAACCCACTAGTATGTGTAGGAGTTGATTGAGCCATGTTTGTGATTCCTACCATGCTATGCTTGCTATGCTTAGAGTTGTGTCAGGTCTGGCTCATCGGGATGATGAACTGGAGTGAAAGGTTGTGTCGGGTTCGGGAGTGAAAGTGTTGAACACGTTTTGGTAAAGGTATCGATGAGAGGCCATGTAGGAGTACATGGTGGGTTGTTTCATTGAAGCCGATCCTAAGAACTGAGATCTGTGTTTGTGATCCATGAAACAGCTTACTACCACGCATTAGGCCCGAAACCAATGGACCCTCTCGGCTTCTTAACCACTCTTGTCCTCATCCGGGAGTTGCAAGTAGTTTCGGTGTTTGTAGCATCTTTGGGGCCGCATTAACGCTGACCATAGGGGTGGGTTGTGTTGCGGTAGGCACCGTGGGGTCGGTGTACCGATTCGCCTGCTTTGGTGTCTCGGGAACCCTGTACACACATCGTTCGGGGCCGTATGGGAAACCTCGGCGGACTCCCTCATGGATGGAACCCGAATAGGCGATCAACCTGGACTTTGGACTTGTGTGTTTAGGTAGGCTGTGGCCGACACCCACGTTGGGCTTCCGCTTGAAGGTTGCCGAGTACATGCCGTGTAAACGGCGGTAAGTGGTGAGAGCGTGTGTGAAGAAGTACACCCCTGCAGGGTTTAATATGATCTATTCGAATAGCCGTGTCCACGGAGAAGGACTTCTAGGTTACCTATATCAGTTCATAGACAAGTAAATGGATACTACTAAAAACCTCAAGATAAGTGTGAGTATCGTGGATGGCCCTCTCGTGGGATGACGAGAGAGAGGATCCACGGTGGAGTATTGTGATGGTGATTAGTGGACTCGTGCAGCGACAAATGCTTTTCAAGTGGTGTCACGTAGGATAGCTTAGCCAAGAGTCAAAGCTGGCTTGCTTTGCAAATAACTCCACCACCTTCTTGAGAATGTGCATGTATGATAGGATTACGTGGTAAGACTTCTGAGTACCTCTGTACTCATGTTTGCTTAATTAATGTTTTTCGGCGACAACACTGCCCTTTCCGATGGGTTCTACGTAGACCTTGACATCGACGAGTGAATTAGCCACCCGGTGGCGATCTAAGACTTGTGAAGGGCCTTTGTAGATAGAAAGGCTCCAACAAGCTTTCTTTTCTTTCTAGAGTCTCAGACTGCAGACTAGTTTGCTTCCGCATGTGCTTGTATGATTGTATGACTTGGGTGTTGGGTCATGTGACCCTACCTGTATGATTATGTTATGTATGGCTCCTCGAGCCTTTTAAATAAAGTATCTGAGTTGTAGAGTTTTGTTGTGATGCCTTGTTGTATTTACTCATATCGGGCATATTATGCGTGTATGATTGAAATGCTTGGTATGAGTGGGATCGACAAACTAGTTGTTTATCCTTGGCAGCCTCTCATATGGGGAAATGTAAGTCTCGTGCTTCCGAGCGATAGTAGTCCGCTACAGCCCGGTTCACCGGAGTCACCGCTAGCCCAAAGCACTCTGCTTGGACACTTGATCGGCCGGCATGTGTTTCACTTCGCTCCTATGTCCGTCCCTTCGGGAAATGTCACACGGTGGTATTCGAGTCCTGCCTAGCCTGCTACAGCCCGGTACCGGAGTCCTGTTAGCCCAGTGCTACAGCCCGAATATATACGTTGATGACCGACATGCTCGATGTGATTCATGTATGCCTGTTCCCATAGGTTAGTGCCGCTTTGGGTTCACGACTAGCCATGTCGGCCCGAGTTCTTTGTCATGTGGATGCTAGCGACACTGTCATATACATGAGCCAAAAGACGCAAACGGTCCCGGGCCATGGTAAGGCGACACCCGTGGGAATACCGTGCGTGAGGCCACAAAGTGATATGAGGTGTTACCAGCTAGGTCGATGTGACTTGGAATCGGGGTCCTGACAGTAACATCTTTTCCAGGTGGATGTATTGAGAGAGACCCCGTCTTGGCAACCTCATCCAATACGTCATCGCTCAAGAGCGTTTAACCCAACGCGTGATGGGTTATCTACAGAGCCTCGCAGATTTAAATCCTCAGATCGCCATCGGCAGACCATTGAGGCCCGACCAGGAGAGACATATTCATCGTCTGGTCAATCCACTTCCTCCGATAGAAGAAGAGTGTGTCCCGGTACCAGAGACGTTTTCTCAGGACCCCGTCCAGTTACCGTTTCCACTTTAGACGTCGCCGCTATATTTATTGCTGTGACGTTTAATCATGTGTTGTGACTTATGCGTGGTGCCCCGAGTTTGTGCGGCAATGAAAACCGTTTAGTTTCAGTTATTGTTGCAATTTGACTCTAGTGTATTTCTATGTTCTCTCGCGAGAAATCCTGGAGTGAGATTTCTTTTCCCCGGTATTGCTGCATCGTTCACGACATGGATCATTTTATTTCCCGCGGCACCACGGCATGCAGACTCACAACTACAATTACACGAACACATACACTGCTTGCAAAAATTTTGCAACAGTGTTACATCTAACTGAGCACCTCCTGGCAACAGTCAGCGCCCGACACACCCCCACCTACTCCTCATGGTCACCACCACCGCGAAGAGCCAGCAACCGGGCAGCGGCATCGCGACGATCATCGAGGGTCATCGCACACAGGAGCACGGAGAGCCCCAGCACCGCCGCCAGCCCTCCGCACAGCAGGATCACGTACCAGTCCGGCACCACCTCCGCCATTAGAGCCCCGTCTCGAGCTCCGGCCAACAAAAACAGAGGAGAAGGAAGGAGGAGGAGGAGCGCGGCCAGAGGCGAGGAAAAGGAGGAGAACACCTCGGCCGTTTTATAGCTCGAGCTCGGTGTACGGTGGGCGAGGTCCACCAGCACCGCTCGTCGCCCGATCACCGGTGTTCGGAGGCGAATCCTCCAAAGAAGGCCGATGCACAAGACTGCCCGGCTGAAGTGAGTGCACGCTGCACCCGCCACTCAAGACGTCACAAGACTAACGCAAAGACGGTTTAGATGCCCTACGCGCTTAGGCGTCGCCAGGAGAAAGCGGGAAAGCGCGGGAGAGAGAAAGAAGAGAGAGCCGGAGGAAGAAGAAGAGGCTGACCGTGGGCCCGGGTCCACCTGTCAGCCAGAGAGAGCACTATGCTCTCGGGTTCTAAATCTATATCCGGCGTAGAAATCTCTCATTTTGCTCCTAACCGTAGATTTTTCCACACAGCGCCAGTGTTCCACACTGTATTTTGCACCACTTATTGCCCTCTCACTGTAGCCGTTTTTGTTTTGATGCAATTTTTCTATAGAGATAACTCTTAGCAAATCTCGAGGACGAGATTTTTCTTAAGGGGGGTAGTGTTGTGACACCCCAAAATTTTTAACTTTGTTTTGCTAATAAAAATCTTGCCAGGAAATTTAACTTTCCTTTTTCTTGGTTTTTTCTTGCTTTCAAAACCATTCTTTTCTTGGTTATCTTGGAGTTGTTCCCTAAGATGGAAAATCTTTTACTTATAATATTGGACTTGTTTAACCACTCAAGAAAAACTTTTCTTTTATTAGTAGAACTAACTACATAATTAATTTGCTTGATCTTTAGTTTCTTGAAAAATGGTTTTCCAAGATTATATGGCCATATGTTGAACTACAACCATTTGATAAATTCACCTAATATTCCAACCAAAAATTGGAGATGTCTGGTGATGTTTTTAAATCACTTTTGTGCATAGTTATAATTTATTCATGGATTATTTTGAGCTCTGCACCCAATTTTCTTCTCTGGTCCAGTAGGCATTTTTGCACTGCAACTCATTTAAATACTTCTTTCTAGCCTCCACCAAAATTATGGGATGTCAAGAGAGCATATTATTCCACTATATGGAAAAATCCAAGGATGTTATTTGAAAATTTTGAGTGAATCAGCCTCATCTTCATTCTGGTCCAACATGATGGATTGTACAGCAACCATATCCTTGCTTGCTCATTGGCCCTTGATCCTTCCTCCTGCTTGTAGTGTACCTTGCCAAACCCCTAAGTCCAGGAGCATGCAACCATTGGAATACTTTTGGTTCATGAGATGATGCCATTTAAGTTCTGTCCAGAATTGAAGTTCTGCAAAACTTGCACTAGCAAGTTTGTGCCTTTCACAAACCAACCTCACCACCCTCTTGAGCATCCAAAGAGACTTCAATATGGAAGAATTGGCCACTCCAAGAAATGCCTAGGTACCTGTGGCATCTTGACAAACACCCTGAGTGCAAGGCCAAATTTGGCATGATTTCAAGTCTACATGGTGAACTTGGTCTCCAGACCAAACCACCTTGTCCCTTGATCTTCCCTCTATCACTAACTTAGTTCTGTTGCTTGCCAACCTCACCTGAGACCTCTAGCATGCCCGGCATTTTATCGAACACATTCTCAGGCGTGCTGCGGGCGAGAGCAGAGCGCCAGACAGACGAGCCACGACCGAGCCGACACATCGCGCCCCTGGTTTTGGCCCGCTCTGTAGCGCCACGCCACGCACTCCCCTTCTCACAGCAACGCGCCAAGCCGCCCTGGCAGCCTACAACGCCACTGTCAGAGCCTTGGTGGCACGCCGGCGTCCGCAGCGCGCCCCTGCCTCAGTCGGTGCCGCCAAAGCCACCAGCGCTCGCCAGCTGCCCCCTTAAGCATCTCCAGCTCATCCGCAGCCTCGTCCCCTAACGCGCGTCGCCGCCATGTCGCCATAGCTACAGAAAGACGGTTCGCCGTCATCCTTATCGCCGGCCACCTCGGAACCGACCTCCACCGCCTTATATAAGGGCCGGAGCTCAATCGAGTCCGGAAGCAACCTCATATGATCCCCCTAGAGCTACCTTGGCCAGCAGTCGAGGAGGGGAAGGCCATCTTCCCCGAGTCCGGCTGGTTCGGTCGCCGCCAAGTCCCGGCCGATTCCGTCGCCACCAGTGCCTCCCCCTCTCCACTCTCTCCACCAAGAGCTCTCCCTCCCTCTCGTGAGTGCAGCCCCACGCTCAATTTTGATCGGAAACCACCGTAGCCCCAAACCCACTATCCACACGAATGCCTTCTCCGCCGCTGGCTTCGTCGCGGCGACTCATCGCCGTCGGCGACCATGGCGGGTACCCATGGATTCGTCTCGACCCCCTGAGCACACCCATGTCCTCAGATCACCAAGGGACACCCCCGTTTGCCGGCAAATCCTCGCCGGAGCTCCGCCTCTGTTCGGTCGGAGGAGGACGATGCGCGCGTGGACTGGTCAAACCTGACCAGTGGGCCAGGCGGGCCCACCGTCAGTGACCCAGCGCCGGTCCACGCAGGAGTAAGTGGAAGCGCATTTCCTGAATGCGTCTTCGACGTGTATTTCTTTTAAAACGTTTTCTTTTCTGTTTTATTTTGGAAAAACAGATTTTGACCAGGACTTTGACTGGCTATAACTTTTTAAATACAACTCCAAATGAAATGATTCTTTTTCCTACCTCTCTCAAATTTGATCTAGTTTATTTTAAGATTTATTTGATAATTTTTCAAAACAACTTTTTGTGCTGTTTTGAATTTGTGTGTTAATTCAAATTTATTTTAAAACAGGACCTTGGAGAGAGAGAAGAAAACTTTCTAAAGTTTTGGAGTGCACCCTGCCTTACCACACACTGAAGGCAAGCATTCTGAACCCTGGCACAATATGTTGCTTGCATTGTTTGACACGATCATGACACCACCTCATTATATGGAACTCGTTATTTTATGTGGTGGTATGATCATTTGCATGCATGATTATTTAAATTTTCCTTGCTGTTGGAAATGGACTTGCTTGGGATGATGACCATCCTCGTATGCCTTTCGTGCCTACCGGAAGGAAAATGGGAAAGTCGCTGTCTTAAGTAGACCAGAGCTTGTCCCTAGTTCCTTGTCGAGACGAGTGTGTCCGGCATGGCATGAAGAGTATGATGAGTGGTGACTACATGCATTGGATGAAATATATTTGTTATACTAATCATGCAGGGAATACTTAAACCTCCTGAGCTCGACCCTAGATCGAGTCTTGTTCCAAAGAACCCCCATGCTTGTTTCAGATTACCACTCGTCTCTACAACAAGTAGAGTACGGTTCAGTAAGTTGTCAACCTCTTTCTAGCACACACCGTACAGAGTGGCCAAGGTGGAAGATATCGGTTGAAGCCGGTAGGCATGCCACCTGGTCCAGGGGCATGGGTGTTTCCGGTTGAGACCAAGAGGGGAGGCCACCCCTTAGAGTGCGCGATATAAATTTGATCCCATGCTACGCGAGGTTGCAGCCTCCCCACTTAGAGTTTTTCTTAACAGGTGTCATGGGTGATTCCAGACACGGGTAAGTTAAGCTGGTGTGTGCAAGTTAGGTGTGTTTTCAATTAAAAGACCGTAGACGGAATTAGTCCCAATGGACTAAAGGAATCCGTTACTCGTGGGTAAAGAGTACACCCTCTGCAGAGATTAAACCTATTCGAATAGCCGTGTCCATGATTAAGGATTACAGTCTGGGATGGGTCAAGTGTCGGTCTTAGTGTCGGTCTTCGGAGGAGAAACTGTTAAACCAGAACTTGGTTTATGACTTGTGAATGGTGATGATGATGATGATTATTATTATGGATGATTATTATTATGGACTAACCCCTTTATTTGAATCCTTGAGTATCCCTGGGACGGTTCTACCTCCTGGATATTCACCGTATTCATTTTATAAGCCCTTTATGTGGTGTCGCTCAGACGCCCGACTGTGGCATTGCTTCTGTTTATTTATAAGCCCTTTATGTGGTGTCGCTCAGACGCCCGACTGTGGCATTGTGTAACACCCTGGATGTAAAACTTCCCATTTTGGCAATATATCAACTTGACCTCATCCTATTCTTGTGGGTTTTATTCATGTTTGGCCTCATCTTTTTTGGTTGTGTGGTTTTATTCTTTTATTTGTCATATTCCTTTTTAGTATTTTTGCATTGGAGCTTCTTGTCATCATCTGTTAGTGCATTTTCATCTCATGTCATCTCATGTTGCATTTTGTCATTCATGTTGTTGCCATGAGCATCATGGGCCTGACCCTTGTACCCCCCCCCCCCCCTTTTCCAAACCATTGCACCATCACTTCTCTTTTCTTTCCCTTTTCTTCCATTCTTTGTGAGTGCCTTTTGCCTCCACCATAAATGTTCATCTTCTCCCCAATATTCTAACCACATGTACCTAGCCTCTCTGCAAAACTTCAGCTCTTTTGAAGTTGTTTTGGTTGGGCATTAAAATGGTTCAAGTTTGAAACCAATTCGAACTTGAATTATTTTACTTCCCCTAAAAATACCCAGACCAATTTTATCAAATACTACATAATTTCAGGATCTTGAGAATATTGTCAGATCTCTCAAAATTCTTCCTTTTAATCCTGTGCTTTTCCTTTTTGTTTCGTCAAGAGAAATTGGAAAAGAGTGCAGGAGGGCCGCTTAGCTGCAGCGGCAGCCACTGGCTCCGGCCTCCAAGCCGCCCAGCTAACCAGCCCAGAGCCGGTGAGAGCGCGCCAGCCCGCCTGCTCCTCTCCTCCTCCTGTCTTCATGCACTGCTGGCACAGACACCCCCGCTTAGGTTCTCTCCACGTGGCCATCCTGCCCCGCCGGGCAGCTGCCCGCCTGCTTCCCCGCACCCACCTTTTCCCCCTCCTCTCGCCGTTGCCATGGGGACCGCGAGCACGAGAGCGCGCGAGCTCGATCCGTCGCCCTAGCCCCCTACTTATCCTCTCTCTCCCTGTCCTCACGCCCCTAGGGTTTCCCCTCTTCCTCTCGCCGCCGCCGCCAGGTGAGAAGGACCACCAGATCCATCGCAGCTGCTCCGTCCCGAGCGCAACTGAGAGCGCGTATCGTCGCCGGCGTGCTCTCCGGCCACCCCTAACCCTGCAGACCGTGTCCATCTTCTTCCCCGTCGCCTTCTCCTTCCACGACGTCGACTACGGTGCGCCGGAACGACAAGTCCCTCGACGTCCCCGGCTTCCTCCTCCCTCTCGGTCAGGAACGCGGCAAGGTTCAGAGCTCCGCTTGCCGCCAGCCCCTGCCTCCGTCGACTACTTGGTGTCTTTGGGTGAGCTGGGTAACACACCTCCCTCTCCCATCCTTTTCCTTGGCTCAGGCAATCAGAGGGCGCGTCCGATCCGTGTCTTTCCCGTGCTCGGCGTGCTCGGCGTAATCTGAAGGTTTTGGGTTCGATGATGTTAGCCCGTGCGTGGGTGCCGTGTTCCCGCCTCTGGTTCACCCCCATCGTGCCTCAGAAGCGCTGGCCGCTTCGTTTCGGCCTCCCACAGACCTAACTTTTCCCGAGGTCGCCAGAAGCCGCTGCCGGCCGGTCGCTGGGACGCCAGGCCCCGAAGTCGAGCCACCGCCGAGATCGAGCGCCTGTTTTTCCCTTCCTCAGACGTGTTTTCTCCTTCCTCAAGACGGCCGGAGGCCTCTGCGTACTGGTTACTGCTGCCGGCTGGCGCCGTTGCCTACTCAGATGGCAACAGAGAGTTGCTCGACTGGGCTGTTTACCTAAAAGGGGCCGAAGCCCTTCCCTTTCAGTCACGCCCGCCTAGCCCAGTGGCTGCTGATGCAGAGCCACACCGGGGAGACCCGGGTTCGATCCTCCGAGGCTGCATATTTCTCCCCCCCCCCTTTTTTATTCCCTATTCTGACACTGTTAGTATGACAGTGTGACCCCACCTGTCATACTCTCTTAGGATGTATGTTTTTCTTTTCTTTTATTTTATTTTTTTGCTATTTGTTTTATTTTCCCGGCGAATATTCCATTTTTGGCATATGGAGTCTGTCCTTTTCGGGCAAGTCCATTCCTGGACGTTTCCAAATATGGAAAATGCCATTTCTGTTACCTACCATTTTAGGCAGGTTTTGACTTTGTGCATTTGTGATGATTTTTCTACAGCAACCCTAACATATTATATATGTTTTTGGGGTAGAAAAATCCCACCAACTCAGTGGTGGCATTAGTTTCTGCATTTGAGCAAGTTCATGAACATGTCATTTTACATCATGCTGTTAATGGCAGATTTGTGCCATTCTTGTTTTGCTTGTCTTTTTCAAACCGTGCTTCCGATTCCGGTGATCTTTATATCGATTTCAACCGAAATCATCTCATCTTTCCAGTGGCATACTTGGTTTGCCAAGTTGATGCCTGGTTCATCATTTACCTTCCGGAGCGCACATACGCATTGCATATCACATCTCGCATATCATGTCATGTTTTGCATCATGTTGATTGTGCATTGCACCGTGATTTATTGTGGTTCCTTTGTTTGTGATGTTGCTTTGGGTAGAGCCGGGAGACGAGTACGTGAATGAGGAACCCGTTGAGAACGCTTACGAGGATCAAGCTTTCGACAACTCTGAGAACATTGCAGGCAAGATGACCATACCCTCGAAATCACTTCTATCTTTGCTATGCTAGTTGCTCGCTCTTTTGCTATGCCTATGCTGCGATGCCTACCACTTGCTATATCATGCCACCCATATTGCCATGTCAGCCTCTAACCATCCTTTTCCTAGCAAACCGTTGTTTGGCTATGTTACCGCTTTGTTTCAGCCCTCTTATAGCGTTGCTAGTTGCAGGTGAAGCTGAAGTTTGTTCCTTGTTGGAACGTGGAGATGTTGTTCCTTTTGGAACATGATTACTTGTTGGGGATTTCACAAAATATTCCTGCTATAATTAATGCATCTATATACTTGGTAAAGGGTGGAAGGCTTGGCCTTATGCCTGGTGTTTTGTTCCACTCTTGCCACCCTAGTTTCCGTCATACCGGTGTTATGTTCCTTGATTTCGCGTTCCTTACACGGTTGGGTGATTTATCGGACCCCCTTGACAGTTCGCTTTGAATAAGACTCGTCCCAAAGAAGGCCCAACATTGGTTTTACCATTTGCCACCTAAGCCTTTTCCCCGGGTTTTCGCGAGCCCGAGGGTCATCTTTATTTAACCCCGGCCAATGCTCCTCTCGAGTGTTGGTCCAAACTAGAGCCACTTGCGGTGCCACCGAGGCAACTTGGGGCATCTTCGGTTGCCAGACGTAGTGTTCATCCGGATGTGCCTCGAGAACGAGATATGTGCAGCTCCTATCGGGATTTGTCGGCACAATCGGGCGGCTTTGTTGGTCTTGTTTTATTGCTTTGTCGAAATGTCTTGTAGTCCGGGATTCCGAGATTGATCGGGTCTTCCAGAGAAGGAATATCCTTCGTTGACCGTGAGAGCTTATAATGGGCTGTTGGGACACCCCTGCAGGGTAATATCTTTCGAAAGCCGTGCCCGCGGTTATGAGGCAGATGGGAATTTGTTAATGTCCGGTTGTAGAAAACCCAAAGTTGACCTCAATTAAAAATACACATCAACCGCGTGTGTTACCGTGATGGTCTCTTCTCGGCGGAGTCCGGGAAGTGAACACGGTGTTGGAGTTATGTCTGACGTAAGTAGTTCAGGATCACTGCTTGATCGCTACTAGTTTCACGTCCGTGCTTTGCTTCTCTTCTCGCTCTCTTCTGCGATGTAGCCACCATATATGCTAGTCGCTTGCAACAGCTCCACTTTACTACTCTGTCCTTCCTATAAGCTTAAATAGTCTTGATCTCGCGGGTGTGAGATTGCTGAGTCCCCGTGACTCATGATACTTCCAAAACAGTTGCGAGTTCCGACGATGCGGTCAGGTGGCAACCCGAGCTCAAGTGGGAGTTCGACGAGGAACGTGGTCGTTACTATGTGTCTTTTCCCGATGATCAAGAGTGGTGCCCAGTTGGGACGATCGGGGATCTGTGTAGCATTTGGGGTATCTTCTTTTATTTTGGTTCCGTAGCCGGACCTTGAGTGTACTCTGAATGATGAATGTTTATTTATGTACTGTGTGAAGTGGCGACTGTAAGCCAACTATGTACCTCTTTCCCTTATGTATTACATGGGTTGTGTGAAGATTACCTCACTTGCGACATTGCTTTCCATGCGGTTATGCCTCTAAGTCGTGCCTCGACACGTGGGAGATATAGCCGCATCGAGGGCTGCTACAAGTTGGTAATCAGAGCCTTCCCCGACTTAGGAGCCCCCCTACTTGATTGTTTGCTGGCGTTGTTGAGTCTAGAATGGAAAATGTTTTGAGTCTTAGGATTATATATATCGGAGAGTAGGATTCTTTTTACTCCCCAGTCCCTTCGTCGCTCTGGTGAGGTATCCTGACGTAGAGTTTTGACTCTTCTCTCCTCAAATTTCACTAAAAAATTTTTTTAGGATCACGTGGGTATCTTGGAATCGTTCCGATGGTTTTGTGACGAGAACATTGTTCTTGGTGCCTCCTGACATTTAGGGGTTGTGGCAGTGTCCCGGGGAGTTGAGCTCCGAGGTGTTGTCGTCACAATTTTATCGTTGCAGTTCTTGAATACCTTAGTTTTGCCGACATCGAAATCTCTTTTGTGCAGTTGTTGGTGAGATAACCCCGATAGCCCAGTACTGAGGCGAGTGCGGGAGTATTGCCATGACTTGTATAACGGATGTTTTTCGAAGGTCGAGGTACACGATTTCCGAGGATTTCTTGGTTATGTGTTGACGGATGGATACAGCTAGATCTAGGTATTGTTAGTTTGGGTGATATATTTTGTGTCCCCTGTATCCCCAACACCAGATTGCATAACCAGAAAGTTTCGGGAGTTTATAGGTGGGAATTCTAGTAGCTTACAGGATTATCTTTCCGACAGATGCATGATTTGAGATTGGGGTTCAAAGTCTAGTGGTCCGCCCATTCACGGTCGATTTACAGTGGTCGCGAGACGTCTTAAAGAATCCTTGGCTATGCTGATTCGGGACGTCTTGTTTGTCATTCGTGACGTCCGCTATATGTCGTGCCCGTGTGGGCCCCACCACCTAACACTTTGGGCGAAATCTCTATCATGTGTTTGTTCCGCTCATTCTAGAAGCCAATCTTTTGTTTTCAGTTGTGATATTCGATTTGTTTCTAAGATGTATGTTGTTTCCATATCTTTATCTAAGTGGCTTCTCACCTTAGTGGACGCGTGATGATTAACTTTGGAATTCATTCGTTCATTCTTGTTCGAATGTTTATTGTGAAGACTATATGTTGCAATTTCTATGTTGATTCTACTTATCTTTTGTCTATCAAAGGACTAACGGATGTCACCCTCTTCAGGATGGCTCCGCCAACGCGTCTGAATCCGGATCGCAATGATGGGGATCAGTCGAACCCTCCACCTCCACCTCCGCCTCCAGAGGCATGGCAAGCTATCATGGCAGCCACCAATGCCAATGCTCGAGATGATTTTGCAGCTCTTGCAAGAACGTACTCAAGGGCAAGGCAGTCAAGGAAATCAAGGTCAAGGCAACAATCAGCCGCACTTTGCTACTCTCGACCGGTTCCTCGCTAATCACGAAGTCTTTCAGTTTCTGTGTCGAGGCCACAGACGCTGACGATTGGTTAGTGGATATCTGCAAGCACTTTGACTGTAGCAATGTCAGACCTGAGGACTTTGTCAAGTTTGCATCGTTTCAACTCAAGGATCAAGCTGCTGAGTGGTACCAAAGAATACAAAGATTCCAGAGGAGGTCGTGTCATTACTGGGATGAGTTCCGCCGTGATTTCAGAGCTCATCACATTCGAAAAGTGTTGTTGAGAGCAAGTGTGAGGAGTTCCGCAATCTCAAGCAGGGCAACATGTCATCTATCAATACAATATCCAGTTCGAAGCTTCGCTGCTTTTGCTAAGCAAGACGTGCCTGATGAAAAGAGTATGATCTATCAATTCAGAGGTGGTCTGAGAGAAGATCTGCAATTAGCTCTTGTGCTTTTTGAGCCAGATAAGTATGATGATTTCTACAACATGGAACTAAAGCAAGAAGTTGCCCAGCTCAAATGTGAGGCCTCTAAGAAGAGAATCAGGGATGCAGTTCAGTCTTCTTCTTCCTCTCAAGTGGCAGCTAAGCAGCAGAAGTTTTACCTTCCTCCTCCTCCGTCTGGCCTTTTATCAGCCAGAAGAACTCAGGTGGTTGTGGATCTTCCCACCCACCCAACCCAAGCTATCGTAACAAGTCTAATTCTCAAGCTCCAAGGTCAAGTGCTCCTTACCACCGTCCGCTCTCGAGGTGACTTGCAACAAATGTCACAGAAAGGTCACTATGCGAACAAGTGCTTCAACCAGAGGCGCCTTCCGCCTCCTCCTGTGAAATCCTCAAGCAATGCAGTGGTCAAGCATAATCCCAAGTTTGCAAAGGTCAATATGATGAATGCAGCTCAAGCAGAGGAATCTTCTGATGTGATAATGGGTAATCTCTTAGTTAATGATATTCCTGCAAAAGTCTTGTTTGATACTGGTGCATCGCTTTCTTTCATTTCGAGACCTTTTGTTGCCAAGCATGAGTTTGTGACGGAAAAGATTCCTATTCCTTTGAAGATTGTGTCCCCGGGTAAGCAAATGACATCTAATATTTGCCTCCCGGATGTTTCTATCAAGATGGGCGATTATAGATTTCTGTCTAAACCAGTTGTCCTTGGTGATTCGGATATTGATCTTATTCTCGGAATGGACTGGCTTTATCAGCACAAAGCTCAGCTTGATTGTGCTGCCAGGGAAATTCAATTGACTCACTCTTCTAATGATGTGATCATCTATGCCGCTCGTGATGAAACCATTCGGTTGTTTTCTCTCAATGAGAAGGGCGAATTGGATGCTATCTCTCGATTCGGTCGTTTGTGAGTACCAAGATGTCTTTCGGAAGAGCTTCCGGGTATGCCTCCTCATCGGCCGCTTGAGTTTGTTATCGATCTTGAGCCCGGCATCGAACCCGCTTGCAAGCGTCCATACAAGCTTGGACCTGATGAGCTGAGGGAATTGAAGAAGCAGCTCGATGAACAAGAGCGTCTGGGTTTGATCAGACCGAAGTTCATCTCCTTGGGGTTGTGGTGTTCTTTTGTCCAGAAAAGGATGGCACGGACCGACTTTCGCCGATTACCGTCCATTGAATAAGAAGACAATCAAGAACAAGTATCCACTTCCCAACATCAATGAGCTTTTCGAGCAACTCAAAGGTGCTAAAGTGTTCTCCAAGCTTGACCTTCAGATGGGGTATCACCAGATTCGCATTCGTGAACAAGATATTCCCAAGACAGCATTCAGAACAAGCTTTGGTTCTTATGAATATACTGTCATGTCTTTCGGCCTCGTCAATGCTCCTCCAACATTCTCTCGAATGATGAACTTCATATTCAACCCCTACACCAATGAATTCGTCTTGGTCTATCTTGATGATATTTTGGTCTTCTCCAAGAATAAGAAGGATCATGCCAAACATTTGCGATTGGTCCTAGACAAGCTCGTAGAGTATCAATTCTATGCGAAGTTCTCCAAATGTGAATTTTGGCTTGATGAAGTGCTTTATCTTGGTCATATCATCTCCGCCATAAGGGCATCGCTGTTAATCCCGAGAAGGTGTCCGCAATTGTGAATTGGGAACCTCCTCGTAATGTCAAGCAGCTCTGCAGTTTTCTTGGTCTTGCAAGCTATTGCGAAGATTCGTTGAGAACTTCTCCAAGATTGCAAAGCCTCTTTCCAACCTTCTCCGAAGCATGTGAAGTATGTCCGGTCTCCCCGAGTGTGATGTTGCTTTCAATACTCTCAAAGAGAAACTCGTCACAGCTCCTGTCTTGACTCCTCCCGATGAATCCAAGCCATTTGAAGTTTTCTGTGATGCTTCTCTTCAAGGTCTCTTGCTGTGTTAATGCAAGAGAAGAGAGTTGTGGCTTATACCTCTCGCCAATTGAAGCCCAACGAAAAGAACTACCCCACTCACGATCTTGAGTTGGCGGCAGTTGTCCATGCATTGATAACGTGGAGACATCTCTTGTTGGGAAGGAAAGTGGACATTTTCACCGATCACAAGAGTCTCAAGTACATCTTCACTCAACCCAACCTCAACCTCAGGCATACTCGATGGGTCGAAATGATTCAAGAGTACAACCCAAGTATTGAATATACTCCGGGCAAAGCCAATGTCATTGCAGATGCTTTGAGCAGGAAGGCTTATCGCAATGCCTAATCCTCAAGCCCTTTCACCGGATCTTTGTGATGCTTTCCGAAAGCTGTTTCTTCAAGTTGTTCCTCAACTATTTCTTGCCATCCTCATAGTATCTCCTACTTTGGAAGATCAGATTCGTGAGGCTCAACTTCTGGATACCATGGTGAAAAAGGTGAAACGTGGTATCGACAAGGGCATTTCCAAGTACAAGAGCTTCCACGTTGATGACAAAGATACTCTTTTCTTTGAGGACCGGATTGTGGTTCCTAAGGGTGATATGAGAAAAGTCATTATGAACGAGGCTCACAATTTGCTTCTATCCATTCATCCTGGAAGTACGAAGATGTACCATGATCTCAAGCAGTCATTTTGGTGGACTCGAATGAAGCGAGAAATTGCTCAATTCGTGAATGAATGTGATGTCTGCAGAAGAGTGAAGGCAGAACACCAAAGACCAGCTGGTCTCCACCAACCTCTTGCTATTCCAGAATGGAAGTTTGATCATATTGAAATGGACTTCGTGACTGGCTTTCCAAAGTCCAAGCGTGGAAATGATGCTATCTTCGTTGTCATTGACAATCTTACTAAAGTGGCTCATATTCTTCCTATCAAAGAATCCATCACAGCAGGTCAGTGGGCAGAGCTATACACCTCACGGATTGTCTCCTTGCACGGCCTTCCACAAGTGGTCTCTTCGGACCATGGCAGCATCTTTACCTCCAAGTTCGGGATTCTTTTGAAGGCCATGGGCACCAACATCTGCTTTCAAAGACAGCTTTCCATCCTCAAACAAGTGGCCAAGTCGAGCGAGTAAATCAAATCCTTGAAGATATGCTCGTGGCTTGTGTCATTTCCTTTGGTATGAAGTGGGAAGATTGTCTTCCATATGCCGAAGTTCTCCTACAACAACAGCTTCCAAGCGAGTTCGGGCAAGGCCCCATTCGAAATTCTCTATGGCGTAAAGTGCCGTACTCCTCTCAATTGGTCTCGAGACAGTGAACGCCAACTTCTTGGCAATGACTTGATCACGTATGTAAGAAATGTGCCAAGTCATTCGTGAGAATCTCAAAGCCGTTAATCGCGCTGTAAGAGCTATTATGATGATAAGCACCATGATGTGGCTTTTGAAATCGGAGACCATGTCTACCTCCGCCTCTCCAATGAAAGGCACTCGCCCCGGTATCAAAGGGAAGCTTGCCCCTAGATACGTGGGTCCTTTCAAGATCATTGGCAAAAGAGGCGATCTCGCCTATCAACTTGAGCTTCCATCCAACTTTGCAAACGTGCACGATGTGTTTCACGTGTCACAGCTTCGCAAGTGCTTTAAGACTCTGAACGCACTATCAACTTCGAAGAGATTGACCTTCAAGAAGATCTCTCTTATCATGAGCACCCCGTTGCTATTCTTGAAGAAACCGAGCGCAAGACTCGCAACAAGTCAATCAAATTCCTGAAAGTGAAGTGGTCACACCATTCCGACCGAGAAGCTACCTGGGAGCGCGAGGATGACCTCTGTTCCGAATATCCGGAGTTCTTTCAGTCCTAGATCTCGGGACGAGATCTCTTGTAGTGGTGGAGTGTTGTAACACCCTGGATGTAAAACTTCCCATTTTGGCAATATATCAACTTGACCTCATCCTATTCTTGTGGGTTTTATTCATGTTTGGCCTCATCTTGTTTGGTTGTGTGGTTTTATTCTTTTCTTTGTCATATTCCTTTTTAGTCTTTTTGCATTGGAGCTTCTTGTCATCATCTGTTAGTGCATTTTCATCTCATGTCATCTCATGTTGCATTTTGTCATTCATGTTGTTGCCATGAGCATCATGGGCCTGACCCTTGTACCCCCCCCCCCCCTTTTTCAAACCATTGCACCATCACTTCTCTTTTCTTTCCCTTTTCTTCCATTCTTTGTGAGTGCCTTTTGCCTCCACCATAAATGTTCATCTTCTCCCCAATATTCTAACCACATGTACCTAGCCTCTCTACAAAACTTCAGCTCTTTTGAAGTTGTTTTGGTTGGGCATTAAAATGGTTCAAGTTTGAAACCAATTCGAACTTGAATTATTTTACTTCCCCTAAAAATACCCAGACCAATTTTATCAAATACTACATAATTTCAGGATCTTGAGAATATTGTCAGATCTCTCAAAATTCTTCCTTTTAATCCTGTGCTTTTCCTTTTTGTTTCTGTCTGAAGAGAAATTGGAAAAGAGTGCAGGAGGGCCGCCTAGCTGCAGCGGCAGCCACCTGGGCTCCGGCCTCCAAGCCGGCCCAGCTAACCAGCCCCGCAGCCCGGTAGAGCGCGCGCCAGCCCGCTCGTTCCTCTCCTCCCTGTCTTCGCGCACCTGCTCCCGCGTACACCCCCGCTAGGTTCTCTCCACGTGGCCATCCCGGCCCCGCTCGGCAGTGTCTGCCCTGCTCCCCGCACCCACCTTTTCCCCCTCCTCTCGCCGTTGCCATGGGGACCGCGAGCACGAGAGCGCGCGAGCTCGATCCGTCGCCCTAGCCCCCTACTTATCCTCTCTCTCCCTGTCATCACGCCCCTAGGGTTTCCCCTCTTCCTCTCGCCGCCGCCGCCAGGTGAGAAGGACCACCAGATCCATCGCAGCTGCTCCGGCCCCGAGCGCATCGAGAGCGCCAGATCATCGCCAAGGTTTCTCCGGCCACCCCTAACCCTGCAGACCGTGTCCATCTTCCCCGTCGCCTTCTCCTTCCACGACGTCGACTACGGTGCGCCGGAACGACAAGTCCCTCGACGTCCCCGGCTTCCTCCTCCCTCTCGGTCAGGAACGCGGCAAGGTTCAGAGCTCCGCTTCGTCGCCGTCAGCCCGTCTCCGTCGACTACTTGGTGTCTTTGGGTGAGCTGGGTAACACACCTCCCTCTCCCATCCTTTTCCTTGGCCTGTAGGCAACCGTAGGGCGCGTCCGATCCGTGTCTTTCCCGTGCTCGGCGTGCTCCGGCGTAATCTGAAGGTTTTGGGTTCAGTGATGTTAGCCCGTGCGTGGGTGCCGTGTTCCCCGCTCTGGTTCACCCCATCGTGCTCCCGTAGCGTGCTCGCGCCGCTCGTTCGCGCTCCCGCGCGCACCCAACTTTTCCCGAGGTCGCCGTAGCTGCTGCTGCCGGTCGCCGCGGACGCCAGGGCCCCGAGTCGAGCCACTGCTCGAGATCGAGCGCCCTGTTTTTCCCTTCCTGCACGTGCCTTTCTCCCTTCCCGCACGGCCGCCGGAGGCCCCGTGCCAGCTGGGCTACCGCCGTTGCCTCGCCGGCGCCGTCGTCTACTCTGTATGGCAACAGAGTTGCTCGACTGGGTTGTTTACCTAAAAGGGGCCGAAGCCCTTCCCTTTCAGTCACGCCCGCCTAGCCCAGTGGCTGCTGATGCAGAGCCACACCGGGGAGACCCGGGTTCGATCCCCCGAGGCTGCATATTTCTCCCCCTTTTTTATTCCCTATTCTCGACATCGTTAGTATGGCGGTGTGACCCCACCGCTATACTCTCTTAGGATGTATGTTTTTCTTTTCTTTTATTTTATTTTTTTGCTATTTGTTTTATTTTCCCGGTGAATATTCCATTTCTGGCATATGGAGTCTGTCCTTTTCGGGCAAGTCCATTCCTGGACGTTTCCAAATATGGAAAATGCCATTTCTGTTACCTACCATTTTAGGCAGGTTTTGACTTTGTGCATTTGTGATGATTTTTCTACAGCAACCCTAACATATTATATATGTTTTTGGGGTAGAAAAATCCCACCAACTCAGTGGTGGCATTAGTTTCTGCATTTGAGCAAGTTCATGAACATGTCATTTTACATCGTGCTGTTAATGGCAGATTTGTGCCATTCTTGTTTTGCTTGTCTTTTTCAAACCGTGCTTCCGATTCCGGTGATCTTTATATCGATTTCAACCGAAATCATCTCATCTTTCCAGTGGCATACTTGGTTTGCCAAGTTGATGCCTGGTTCATCATTTACCTTCCGAGCGCATACGCATTGCATATCACATCTCGCATATCATGTCATGTTTTGCATCATGTTGATTGTGCATTGCACCGTGATTTATTGTGGTTCCTTTGTTTGTGTTGTTGCTTTGGGTAGAGCCGAGAGGCAGTACGTGAACGAGGAACCCGTTGAGAACGCTACGAGGATCAAGCTTTCGACAACTCTGAGAACATTGCGAGCAAGATGACCATACCCTCGAAATCACTTCTATCTTTGCTATGCTAGTTGCTCGCTGTTTTGCTATGCCTATGCTGCGATGCCTACCACTTGCTATATCATGCCACCCATATTGCCATGTCAGCCCCTAACCATCCTTTTCCTAGCAAACCGTTGTTTGGCTATGTTACCGCTTTGCTCAGCCCTCTTATAGCGTTGCTAGTTGCAGGTGAAGCTGAAGTTTGTTCCTTGTTGGAACGTGGAGATGTTGTTCCTTTTGGAACATGATTACTTGTTGGGGATTTCACAAAATATTCCTGCTATAATTAATGCATCTATGGAAGGCTTGGCCTTATACCTGGTGTTTTGTTCCACTCTTGCCACCCTAGTTTCCGTCATACCGGTGTTATGTTCCTTGATTTCGCGTTCCTTACACGGTTGGGTGATTTATGGGACCCCCTTGACAGTTCGCTTTGAATAAGACTTCGTCCCAAAGAAGGCCCAACTTTGGTTTTACCATTTGTCACCTAAGCCTTTTTCCCCCGGGTTTTCGCGAGCCCGAGGGTCATCTTTATTTAACCCCGGGCCAATGCTCCTCTGAGTGTTGGTCCAAACTATAGCCACTTGCGGTGCCGCCCTGAGGCAACTTGGGGTATCTTCGGTTGCCGCACGTAGTGTTCATCTGGATGTGCCCTGAGAACGAGATATGTGCAGCTCCTATCGGGATTTGTCGGCACAATCGGGCGGCTTTGCTGGTCTTGTTTTATTGCTGTCGAAATCTCTTGTAGTCCGGGATTCCGAGACTGATCGCGTCTTCACGGTAGAATGAATATTCTTCGTTGACCGTGAGAGCTTATAATGGGCTAAGGTGGGACAAACCAGAAGGGTAATATCTTTCGAAAGCCGTGCCAGAGGATATGAGGCAGATGGGAATTTGTTAATGTCCGGTTGTAGAAAACCCAAAGTTGACCTCAATTAAAATACACATCAACCGCGTGTGTAACCGTGATGGTCTCTTCTCGGCGGAGTCCGGGAAGTGAACACGGTGTTGGAGTTATGTCTGACGTAAGTAGTTCAGGATCACTTCTTGATCGCTACTAGTTTCACGTCCGTGCTTTGCTTCTCTTCTCGCTCTCTTCTGCGATGTAGCCACCATATATGCTAGTCGCTTGCAGCAGCTCCACTTTACTACTCTGTCCTTCCTATAAGCTTAAATAGTCTTGATCTCGCGGGTGTGAGATTTCTGAGTCCCCGTGACTCACAGATACTTCCAAAACAGTTGCAGGTTCCGACGATGCCAGTGCAGGTGACGCAACCGAGCTCAAGTGGGAGTTCGACGAGGAACGTGGTCGTTACTATGTGTCTTTTCCTGATGATCAGTAGTGGTGCCCAGTTGGGACGATCGGGGATCTGTGTAGCATTTGGGGTATCTTCTTTTATTTTGGTTCCGTGGCGGGACCTTGAGTGTACTCGAATGATGAATGTTTATTTATGTCTTTGTGTGAAGTGGCATTGTAAGCCAACTATGTACCTCTTTCCCTTATGTATTACATGGGTTGTGTGAAGATTACCTCACTTGCGACATTGCTTTCCATGCGGTTATGCCTCTAAGTCGTGCCTCGACACGTGGGAGATATAGCCGCATCGAGGGCGTTACACATTGCTTCTGTTTATTTATACGCCCTTTATGTGGTGTCGCTCAGACGCCCGACTGTGGCATTGCTTTTGTTTATTTATAAGCCCTTTATGTGGTGTCGCTCAGACGCCCAACTGTGGCATTGCTTCTGTTTATTTATAAGCCCTTTATGTGGTGTCGCTGAGACGCCCGACTGTGGCATTTCTTTTATAAGCCCTTTATGCGGTGTCGCTGAGACGCCCGACTGCGGCATTTCTTTTAAAGCCCTTTTTGTGGTGTCGCCTAGACGCCCGACTGCGGCATTCCTTTTAAAGCCCTTTAGGTGGTGTCGCTAAGACGCCCGACTGTGGCATGTTTGTTATTTATTCCATAATTTTTAATACTACTATGTTATTGCATATCCATGAATAACATCCTTGCGTGCATCAGAATTTTCATTATCTTTTGTGACTGACGCCATGAGCATAAAATGTTTTCAGCACATCATTGTTATATTACACCTGTGTTCAAAATGTTTGCGAGTACATTCAAAGTACTCACTGGCTTGTCACAGCTATTGTCTTGGCCAGATTTCCTGCGTGGAGAGGAGCGTCGTGACGACCGCCCCGGAACCTAAGCAGCAGTGATAGCAGCCTCGCGAAGATAGGAGTTAACCTGGTCAGTTGTTCCCGTGGGAAATGGAGTTCCACTGATGATCCACAAACGCTACCGCCATCAACCACTAGAAACCATTTGTTGTACTCACAGGCCAGAATGGTCTTGTACCGCATATCCTATAATTTTGCTTGGAGTTTCTGTACCGAGTTGATGCCTCATCAGCTAACAGTAGTCCTGGGGCTGATGAGCACGACGGCCATTTTCTGGAATTTAATATCCGGAATAACCGGTCGCGACATCATAGAAGTAGGAGCCCACCACATCTATGATGATACCGGGTTTTGTCACAATTATCATCATAGAAGTGTCATATGTATGACAGAAAAAATCGTTCGGCCCAAAATGTCACGGATGTGTCTTTTTTTGGTAGTGTATATATATTTAACAAAAATAAAAAAAATAAAGTAAAATTGCAGCAAGGTATTTTTAGGATTTTTAATATATGATAAAGTAGACCCGGGGCCATAGTTTTCACTAGAGGCTTCTCTCTTGAAAATAACATACGGTGGGTAAACAAATTACTATTGGGCAATTGATAGAAAAGCAAATAATCATGACGATACCAAGACAATGATCATGTATATAGGCATCACATCCGAGACAAGTAGACCGACTCCTGCTTGCATCTATTACTATTACTCCACACATCGACCGCTATCCAGCATGCATCTAGAGTATTTGTTGGGGAACGTTGCAGAAAATTAAAATTTTTCCTACGGTTTCACCAAGATCCATCTATGAGTTCATCTAAGCAACGAATCAAGGGAGTGAGTTTGCATCTACATACCACTTGTAGATCGCGTACGGAAGCGTTCGAGGGAGCGGTGATGTTGGAGTCGTACTCGACGTGATTCAGATCACCGATGACCAAGTGCTGAACGGACAGCACCACCGCATTCAACAAACGTGCGGTACGGGTGACGTCTCCTCCGTCTTGATCCAGCAAGGAGGAAGGAGAGGTTGAGGAAGACAACTCCACCGGCAGCACGACGGCGTGATGATGGTGGAGAAGCAGTACTCCGACAGGGCTTCGCCGAGCACACAACGGAGGAGGAGAGGTGTTGGGGAGGGGAGGGCCGATGACCAAGTGCTGAACGGACAGCACCACCGCATTCAACAAACGTGCGGTACGGGTGACGTCTCCTCCGTCTTGATCCAGCAAGGAGGAAGGAGAGGTTGAGGAAGACAACTCCACCGGCAGCACGACGGCGTGATGATGGTGGAGAAGCGATCTCGGCTGTGGCTTCACGAGCACACAACGGAGGAGGAGAGGTGTTGGGGAAGGGAGGGCTGCGCCTTGGCTTGGGTGCGGCTGCCCTCCCCTCACCCCTCTATTTATAGGGGAGGGAGAGAGGCGGCCTCTAGATGGCATCTAGAGGGGGCGGCGGCCAAGGGAGGGGACTTGCCCCCAAGCAAGGCGCCCCTCTAGGGTTCCACCCTCAACCCTAGGCGCAAGTGCCCAAGGGGAGTGGGTGCGCCCAGCACACCAGGGGCTGTCTCCTTCCCCACGCAGCCCATGTGGGCCCCCGGGAGGGGTGGCCCCTCCCGGAGGATCCCCGGAACCCTTCCGGTGGCCCCTGCATAATACCGCACGCCTCGAAACTTTCCGGTGTCCGCTTGACAACTTCCCATATATAAATCTTTACCTCCGGACCCTTCCGAACTCCTCGTGACGTCCGGGATCTCATCCGGGACTCAACAACATTCGGTAATCACATACAAGTCTTCCTAATAACCCTAAGCGCCATCGAACCTTAAGTGTGTAGACCCTACGGGTTCGGAGACATGCAGACATGACCGAGGCGGCTCTGGTCAATAACCAACAGCGGGATCTGGATACCCATGTTGGCTCCCACATGCTCCTCGATGATGTCATCGGATGAACCATGATGTCGAGGATTCAAGCAACCCGTATACTATTCCCTTTGTCGATTCGGTATGTTACTTGTCCCGAGACTCGATCGTCGGTATCCCAATACCTCGTTCGGTCTCGTTACCGGCAAGTCACTTTACTCGTACCGTAATGCATGATCCCGTGACCAGACACTTGGTCACTTTGAGCTCATTATGATGATGCACTACCGAGTGGGCCCAGTGATACCTCTCCGTAATACGGAGTGACAAATACCAGTCTCGATCCGTGTCAACCCAACAGACACTTTCGGAGATACCTGTAGTGCACCTTTATAGTCACCCAATTACGTTGTGACGTTTGGTACACCCAAAGCACTCTTACGGTATCCGGGAGTTACACGATCTCATGGTCTAAGGAAGAGATACTTGACATAGAAAAGCTCTAGCAAAACGAACTACACGATCTTGTGCTATGCTTATGATTGGGTCTTGTCCATCACGTCATTCTCGTAATGACGTGATCCCGTTGTCAATGACATCTAATGTCCATAGCCAGGAAACCATGACTATCTATTGACCAACGAGCTAGTCAACTAGAGGCTCACTAGGGACGTATTGTGGTCTATGTATTCACACATGTATTACGATTTCCGGATAATACAATTATAGCATGAATAGAAGACAATTATCATGAACAAGGAAATATAATAATAATGCTTTTATTATTGCCTCTAGGGCATATTTCCAACAGTCTCCCACTTGAACTAGAGTCAATAATCTAGTTACATTGTGATGAATCGAACACCCATAGAGTTACGTGTTGATCATGTTTTGCCCATGGAAGAGGTTTAGTCAACGGATCTGCGACATTCAGATCCGTATGCACTTTACAAATTTCTATGTCTCCATCCTGAACATTTTCACGGATGGAGTTGAAGCGACGCTTGATGTGCCTGGTCTTCTTGTGAAACCTGGGCTCCTTGGCAAGTGCAATAGCTCCAGTGTTGTCACAGAAGAGTTTGATTGGCCCCGACGTATTGGGTATGACTCCTAGGTCGGTGATGAACTCCTTCACCCAAATTGCTTCATGCGCTGCCTCCGAGGCTGCCATGTACTCCGCTTCACATGTAGATCCCGCCACGACGCTCTGCTTGCAGCTGCACCAGCCATCGCTTCCACCATTCAAAATATACACGTATCCGGTTTGTGACTTAGAGTCATCCAGATCTGTGTCGAAGCTAGCATCGACGTAACCCTTTACGATGAGCTCTTCGTCACCTCCATAAACGAGAAACATGTCCTTTGTCCTTTTCAGGTACTACAGGATATTCTTGACCGCTGTCTAGTGTTCCTTGCCGGGATTACTTTGGTATCTTCCTACCAAACTTACGGCAAGGTTTACATCAGGTCTGGTACACAACATGGCATACATAATAGATCCTATGGCTGAAGCATAGGGGATGACACTCATCTCTTCTTTATCTTTTGCCGTGGTCGGGCATTGAGCCGAGCTCAATCTCACACCTTGCAATCTGAGCAAGAACCCCTTCTTGGACTGATCCATTTTGAACTTCTTCAAAATCTTATCAAGGTATGTGCTTTGTGAAAGACCTATGAGGCGTCTTGATCTATCTCTATAGATCTTGATGCCTAATATATAAGCAGCTTCTCCAAGGTCCTTCATTGAAAAACACTTATTCAAGTAGGCCTTAATGCTGTCCAAGAATTCTATATCATTTCCCATCAAAAGTATGTCATCTACATATAATATGAGAAATGCTCTGAGCTCCCACTCACTTTCTTGTAAACATGTGCTTCTCCATAAGTCGCATAAACCCAAACGCTTTGATCATTTCATCAAAGCGAATGTTCCAACTCCGAGATGCTTGCACCAGCCCATAAATGGATCATTGGAGCTTGCATACTTTGTTAGCATTCTTAGGATCGACAAAACCCTCCGGCTGCATCATATACAGCTCTTCCTTAAGATAACCGTTAAGGAATGCCGTTTGACGTCCATCTGCCATATCTCATAATCATAGTATGCGGCAATTGCTAACATGATTGAACGGACTTAAGCTTCGCTCACGGGAGAGAAAGTCTCATCGTAGTCAATCCCTTGAACTTGCCGATAACCCTTAGCGACAAGTCGAGCTTTATAGATGGTGACATTACCATCCGCGTCCGTCTTCTTCTTAAAGATCCATTTGTTTTCTATCGCTCGCCGATCATCGGGCAAGTTAGTCAAAGTCCATACTTTGTTTTCATACATGGATTCTATCTCGGATTTCATGGCTTCTAGCCATTTGTTGGAATCTGGGCCCGCCATCGCTTCTTCATAGTTCAAGGTTCACCGTTGTCCAACAACATGATTTCCGGGACAGGGGTTGCCGTACCACTGATGTGCGGAGCGTGTCCTAGTGGACCTCTGAAGTTCGGTAGCAACTTGATCCGAAGTACCTTGATCATCATCATTATTTTCCTCTTAGGTTGGTGTAGGCATCACAGAGCATTTTCACGAGCTGCACTACTTTCCCGTTCAAGAGGTAGTACTTCATCGAGTTCTACTTTCCTCCCACTTACTTCTTTCGAGAGAAACTCTTTTCCAGAAAGGATCCGTTCTTGGCAACAAAGATCTTGCCCTCGGATCTTAAGTAGAAGGTATACCCTATGGTTTCCTTAGGGTATCCTATGAAGACGCATTTTTCCGACTTGGGTTCGACCTTTTCAGGTTGAAGTTTTTTTGACATAAGCATCGCATCCCCAAACTTTTAGAAACGATGACTTAGGTTTCTTCCCAAACCATAATTCATACGGTGTCGTCTCAACGGATTTAGACGATGCCCTATTTAAAGTGAATGTAGCTGTCTCTAGAGCGTATCCCCAAAATGACAGCGGTAAATCGGTAAGAGACATCATGGATCGCACCATATCCAATAGAGTGCGATTACAACGTTCGAACACACCGTTACGCTGAGGTGTTCCACGCGGCGTGAGTTATGAAACGATTCCACATTTTCTTAAGTGTGTACCAAATTCGTGACTTAAATATTCTCCTCCACGATCCGATCGTAAGAATTTTATCTTTCGGTCACGTTGATTCTCTACTTCATTCTGAAATTCCTTGAACTTTTCAAAGGTCTCAGACTTGTGTTTCATCAAGTAGACATACCCATATCTACTCAAGTCATCTGAGAGTGAGAACATAACGATATCCTCCATGAGCCTCAACGCTCATTGGACCGCACACATCGGTATGTATGATTTCCAACAAGTTGGTTGCTCGCTCCATTGTTCCGGAGAACGGAGTCTTGGTCATCTTGCCCATGAGGCATGGTTCGCATGTGTCAAATGATTCGTAATCTAGAGACTCCAAAAGTCCATCGGCATGGAGCTTCTTCATGCGCTTGACACCAATGTGACATAGGCGACAGTGCCACAAGTATGTAGGACTATCGTTATCAACTTTACATCTTTTGGTATTCACGCTATGAATATGTGTAACATTACGCTCGAGATTCATTAAGAATAAACCATTGACCATTGGAGCATGACCATAAAACATATCTCTCATATAAATAGAACAACCATTATTCTCGGATTTAAATGAGTAGCCATCTCGCATTAAACGAGATCCAGATACAATGTTCATGCTCAAACTTGGCACCAAATAACAATTATTAAGGTTCAAAACTAATCCCGTAGGTAAATGTAGAGGCAGCGTGCCGACGGCGATCACATCGACTCTGGAACCATTCCCGACGCGCATCGTCACCTCGTCCTTCGCCAGTCTCCGCTTATTCCGCAGCTCCTGCTGTGAGTTACAAATATGAGCAACGGCACCGGTATCAAATACCCAGGAGTTACTACGTGTACTGGTAAGGTACTCATCTATTTCATGTATATCAAATATACCTTTGGTGTTGCCGGCCTTCTTATCCGCTAAGTATTTGGGGCAGTTCCGCTTCCGATGACCCTTCCCTTGCAATAAAAGAACTCAGTCTCGGGCTTGGGTCCATTCTTTGACTTCTTCCGGCAATCGGCTTACAGCGGCAACATCTTTGCTGTCCTTCTTGAAGTTCTTCTTACCCTTGCCCTTCTTAAACTTAGTGGTCTTATTGACCATCAACACTTGATGTTCTTTCTTGATTTCAACCTCTGCTGACTTTAGCATTGAAAATACTTCAGGAATGGTTTTCACCATCCCCTGCATATTGTAGTTCATCACGAAGCTCTTGTAGCTTGGTGGGAGCGACTGAAGGATTCTCCAATGACCGCCTCGTCCGGAGGTTAATTTCCAGCTGGACAGGCCGTGCAACCCAGACATTTTGAGTATGTGCTCACCGACATAACTGTTTTCCTCCATCTTACAACTATAGAACTTGTCGGAGACTTCATATCTCTCGACCGGGCATGAGCTTGGAAAACTAGTTTCAGCTCTTGAACATCTCATATGCTCCGTGTTGCTCAAAAGCGCTTTTGGAGCCCGGTTCTAAGCTGTAAAGCATGCCGCCTTGAACGAGGGAGTAATCATCGATGCGTGCGCCAAGCGTTCAATCGTCTTGCGGTCTTTGGGAGAAGCGGTGGTGGGTCACCTAACGGTGCTTCTAGGACATATGCCTTCTTGGAAGCTATGAGGATGACCTCAGGTTCCGGACCCAGTCCGTATAGTTGCTGCCATCATCTTTCAGCTTGGTTTTCTCTAGGAACGCGTTGAAGTTCATGTTGACATGAGCGTTGGCCATTTGATCTACAAGACATATTTTGCAAAAAGTTTTAGACTAAGTTCATGATAATTAAGTTCATCTTAATCAAACTATTGAATGAACTCCCACTCAGATTTGACATCTCTCTAGTCATCTAAGTGTTACACGATCCGAGTCGACTAGGCCGTGTCCGATCATCACGTGAGATGGACTAGTCATCGTCGGTGAACATTCTCATGTTGATCGTATCTTCTATACGACTCGTGTTTGACCTTTCAGTCTCCGTGTTCCGAGGCCATGTCTGTACATGCTAGGCTCGTCAAGTTAACCCTAAGTGTTTTGCATGTGTAAAACTGTCTTACACCCGTTGTATGTGAACGTAAGGATCTATCACACCCGATCATCACGTGGTGCTTGAAACGCATTTAACTTTAGCAACGGTGCAGTTAGGGAGAACACTTCTTGAAATTTTGTAAGGGATCATCTTATTTACTACCATCGTTCTAAGTAAACAAGATGCATAAACATAATAAACATCACATGCAATTATATAATAGTGACATGATATGGCCAATATCATAAAACTCCATTGGTCTCCATCTTCGGGGCTCCATGATCATCTTGTCACCGGCATGACACCATGATCTCCATCATCGTGTCTTCATGAAGTTGTCACGCCAACGACTACTTCTACTTCTATGGCTAACGCGTTTAGCAATAAAGTAAAGTAATTTACATGGCGTTCTTCAATGACACGCAGGTCATACAAAAATAAAGACAACTCCTATGGCTCATGCCGGTTGTCATACTCATCGACATGCAAGTCGTGATTCCTATTACAAGAACATGATCTCATACATCACAATATGTCATTCATCATTCATCACAACTTGGCCATATCACATCACATGACAATTGCTGCAAAAACAAGTTAGACGTCCTCTAATTGTTGTTGCATCTTTTATGTGGCTGCAATTGGGTTCTAGCAAGAACGCTTTTCTTACCTACGAATAACCACAACGTGATTTTGTCAACTTCTATTTACCCTTCATAAGGACCCTTTTCATCGAATCCGCTCCAACTAAAGTGGAGAGATGACACCCGCCAGCCACCTTCTGCAACTAGTGCATGTTAGTCGGTGGAACCGGTCTCACGTAAGCGTACGTGTAAGGTTGGTCCGGGCCGCTTCATCCCACAATACCGCGGAAGCAAGATAAGACTAGTAGCGGCAAGCAAGTTGAAAAGATCTACGCCCACAACCAAATTGTGTTCTACTCGTGCAATAAAGAACTACGCATAGACCTAGCTCATGATGCCACTGTTGGGGAACGTTGCAGAAAATTAAAATTTTTCCTACGGTTTCACCAAGATCCATCTATGAGTTCATCTAAGCAACGAATCAAGGGAGTGAGTTTGCATCTACATACCACTTGTAGATCGCGTACGGAAGCGTTCGAGGGAGCGGTGATGTTGGAGTCGTACTCGACGTGATTCAGATCACCGATGACCAAGTGCTGAACGGACAGCACCTCCGCGTTCAACACACGTGACGCAGACGGGTGACGTCTCCTCCGTCTTGATCCAGCAAGGAGGAAGGAGAGGTTGAGGAAGACAACTCCACCGGCAGCACGACGGCGTGATGATGGTGGAGAAGCAGTACTCCGACAGGGCTTCGCCGATGTAACAACCCAAATTTCCCATTTGGAATGTTTTACAATTATAGCTAAGCATCTATGCATTATTGTTTGAATTGAGTGACATTTGAATTAATTCAGAGGCTTTTGAGGTTGTTGGAATTTGAATTCAAATTGGCAGTTGAATTTACTTCAAAACAATGCCTGACAAATACTTGAGAAAAAGTATGAGAGGAGTAAACATGACACTCCAAAAATGTCAGAAGAAAAGTTTTGCCAAAAAGATTGAATTCAAATTTGATTTTATTTAGGATTTCTAGAAAATGTTTTTTTAAGTTGAGTGTTGCCCCTGGAAAAATGTCCGAGTTGTAGGATAAATTCCCCTGAGAATTTTGATATATATATGTCCTATAGAAAAATAATATATATTTTTATATATTCTCTCTTCTCTCTAATTCAAAAAAAAAGAAAAAGAAAAAAAAAACCCAGGCGCCCGGCCAGCTACCCGGCCCAGCCGGGCAGTAGCCACCAGTGCCGAGCCGGCCTGCCCAGCCCGCGCCCGATTCCTCTCCCCTCGGTCGCCCGGAACCCCCTCCTCCCTCTCTCTCGACGCCAAGCAGGCCCCACCCCTTCTCTTTCCCCTCGCCCACGTCTCGCCGCGCCAGAGAGCGACCGCCGCCGCCCGTCGCCGCGATCTTCACGGGATCGCGATCCCGAGTCGCCCCCTGCCCCAAGTCGATGCCCTATAAAACCCTACGCCCCTCCTCCCTCGAACCCCCCAAAAACCCGAGCCCAAAACCCACCGCAGCTCGCACCCTCGCCGAACGCATCTCGCCGCCGCCGCCTCGGTTCGCCGCCGTTTCCGCCACCGGTGAGCCACCCCTCGACCTCCACGCTACCGCGCCCGAACCGCCACTTCGTCCCGCACCCGCCTGACATCTTTTCCTTTCCCAGGAACCCCGACGCCGTCACCCCGAGCTCGTCCGCCGCCCGCTGGAGCCGGAGCTCACCCGAGCTCGTCCCGATCGTCTCCGTCATCCCCGAGCTTCACCGACTCCACCCCCGACCTCCCCTCGAGCCGCCAGACTGCCGACACCTCCGCTCGCCCCGGACCACCGGAGCCGCTGCGCCGTCGCCGCCCGAGCCGCCGTCGTCCGTCGCCGTCGTCGCCACCACGGTAAGTCGCCGGAGCCACCCACCACCGTCCGATCTAAAATCTAGGGTTTAGATTAGACTAGCGAAGGGGTACGTTTTATTTTAAAAAGGCCGGTTTAGTTACGGGTTTTTTTTGGTTTAGTTAGCGGTTTAGTTAGACTGGCCCGATCGGTTTATTTTCTCGGGCACGCATTAGTTATATATCGCTTGAGCGTTAGATAGGCCCGTTAGCGCTAGTTTTCTTTTTAGTTATATTTTCGTTTCTGTTTTTAACAGAATAGTTCCAGTTTTGTAAAATCCATATCTCTTAGGTTATTTAATATTTTTAGTTGATTCTTTTTTTGTTAGTTTGAAAATTTGTTGTAGTTTCTGAAGAAAATATGTTTAGCCATGTTTAAATTAGTAGAAATTGTTTTATTTTAGTTTTAGACAGATTAGTATTTCTGCTATAAAATGAGTTAGGATTATTTTATTTTAGTGATTCTTTTTGTCACTGCTTTGTTTTGACCTTGCCTAGGAGTAGGAATTTATTTGTGTATTTTAGATTTAATAAAAAAATAGTTTTAGTCAAAATCATGTGTTTCTTGTTTATTTAACTAGCTACTGTTTTCCTATTGTTCTATTTAGTAAATAATTTTATTTTACCTATGTTATAGTTTATTTTAGATTAGTTTCTGTAGTTTTAGAACATGAACTTTTATTTACAGAAAATAAAAAGTTTATTTTATTTTCTTGTTAGTTGTTGGCTTGGATTTCTTCGAGTTTTCTTTGGTTTTTGGTTCGATTGCTTTGTGTGTTTTATGTTAGCATGCTGTTATGTTAAGTGATTGTATGTTTATATGATTGTTGTTTGTTTCGGTAGAATTTTCGGAGTGCGAAGCCTGCTATCACGAGTCCCTAGCTTTCGAAGACCGTCAGCCAGGCAAGTCATTTGATCATGTTTTATTTTACAATACCTATGATTTTATTGCATTAGAATTATACCTCCCCACCATGCATGCAGTAGGAGAATTTTTAAGTTATGTTCTTGAGTAGTATCATGAGGTAGGATGAAACCAATTCCCCTTGTTACCATGGCCCGGGACGAAGTAGTTTATTTTGCTATGCTCAGAGGCGGGGTTGGTTGAGTGATTCATAAGGGAGATGTGAGAGTCAAGATGATCACAACCCCATGACTTCAAGCTCAAGATGGACTTCAAAATTTACTATCGGGTGGAGGACGGTTGACGGGCACCTGGAGAAACCAGCGGCTGGTCGGGATGCATGGAGAAGCGCCATGACATCTTGCGGAAAGCTTCACCCAGCCACGAAGAGACGGATGGATACCCCATTGACCGGAAGCTTACATGCAGCCGCAAGCCATTATGGGCTCTGGCTTGGTCGACCCTAGGTGTGACTCTGGCCGGACGGTGCTACGAGATGTAGAAGAACGGTAGGATTGGATGGGCACCGGCAGCGGACCAGAGGAACTCTTCGGAAGACCCTGTTTTCGTTCGTCCCGTCTTCAAACACCAGGAAGTGCGAAGACTTAAAGGAGGGAACGATTCTTGCGGGTAAAGTGCGCAAACCTCTGCAGAGTGAGGATCTAATCGGTTAGCCGTGTCCCCGGTTACGGACAATTTGAGCCTTTGGAACTTGGAGTATTTCGGATATCTCAACACCAAACTTAATAAATTAATTGAGGGGGTTATTTAATAATTGGGAATGAGACATTGGTTGGCGGAACCATCTCAATAACTACCAACATTTTGTAGTATTTGCAAACAAGTCCTTGTTGTAGGGAAAGCGGCTTTTTCAAGCAAAACAATGAAACTTAGAGCCCCACGCCCAAATTGCATATAGTGTTAGTAATTTTTATTGTTGTTCTCTCTTTGACTTGCCGGCATATTCAAAATGCTGACCTACACGGCTGCAATGTCTTATGTTGCAGAGGAGTTTTCCGATCAGGAGTGAGGCTACGACCCACGCTTGGCGATTGCCCTATGGAGTCGGATGGACTCGCTATTCGTCTATGCTTCCGTAGCTTTATTTAGTTTATTCCTCATGAGTTGGCCTTCGGCCGAATTTATTCTATTATAATAAAGACTCGATATGAGAATCGTGTAATAAATTCAGGTGTGATTGAACTTTGAATCTTTTCATCAATGTACTGTGTGTGTGCAAAGATGATCTTGGGATGGTACAGCTACACGAGACTTGACCGATTTTGGGTCGGGTCACTACAGAGATGGTATTGAGCACACGCCGACCGTAGGGACGTAACCCCTAGGATCGGAAAGCCATAGGAAGAGACTATTTATTTTATGTCCTTATCATTCCGTAATTCTCCCTGTTCATTTCTCGACTTCTCTCCGATTTTCAAAATTCTAGATGGCACGAGTTCACCCAGTTCTGCTACCGGAGTTTTGCCAGCCAGATGTGACGATGCCTCTCGACAAGAAGCTGGTTCAGATCGTGAAGAAGCTGAAGATTGCTCTGCCCTCAATCACCAGGAAGCCTACCAATGCACTTCCGATGGATACCCGCTACAGGATTAAGGTGCACATTCCAGGGAGGACCTTCGGAGGACATTCAGAGCCCATTGACTTTGAGTTTACCGATTTCAGTTGGATTCTCGGAAGAGACATGGCGATTTATCGTGCACTTGGACATCTCCGAGAAGAGTACAGGGCCGAGCTCGACCCATCAGACCTCGCCATGATTTCTCGCAGAGCTAGGAATGGAGATATCATCCGTACCGTTGAGGACGACTCCATTCTCTCATATGTCCAAGACTTGGAGAGTCTCCCCAGGAAACGGGAAATCCAGACTCGCCGAAACTCGAAGGTACACAGGAGGCCGTTGCTCCGTGAACTGGAATTGGAGGAGAAAGCACACGCAGACTTCCTTGACCATGAAGAAGAAATCAAGGATTTCATGGAGAGAGTCGAAAAGCTGAAGATGGATGTTGCCGCATTAGAGGAGAAGATGGACCTGGGAGAAGACCTTTTTCCGAGTGGAGATGACGGACCCCTCGTGAGCAATGACCAGGATTATGAAGAGAGCTCCACCGAAGAAAGCCGCAAGAGGAGGCGCCGCACCAGAGGACGCCACACCGGAGGACGCAAGGATAATTGATGAAGACATTTAGTCGACCGCCATGTTATTTTATTTTTCTGTTGATTAGTTAGGCCGTTATTTTCGATTAGTCGTGAGAATTTGTAATCCGAGATTGAACCATGTTTGAGATGATTGAATAAATGATTGGTGTGATTATGATTGTGCATTCATATAGGTAGTGATATTTTCTCATTAGACCCTTGTTCTATTCTAATTTTCTCATCCACTCCAAAACACCAGATGCCTCCGAGACGTGACCCCAGTTTCAACTTTCCACGGAGCTCACCCGGTGATCCAGCAGCAGAATGCCCTTATGCGTATACTCATCCGAACTAGAACAACAACAACAACAACAATCCACCGCCACCACCCCTCGTTGACAACTTGACCCGCTTCCTAAGGCTGAATCCGCGGTGTTCTCTAGCGACCGAGCCGATTGTGGCCGATGATTGGCTCCATAAGGTCGGAAGGAGTTAGCCACTGCTGGATGCACAGATGCAGAAGGTGCACTTTGCCGCACATCGGCTTGATGGACCTGCAGCCTCTTGGTGGGAGAACTACACCGCCACTTATCCCATTGCCACCATCACGTGGGACCAGTTCCCAAGAAGCTTTCAGACCGCTCATGTCTCAGCTGGAGCCATGAGTCTGAAGAAGCGTGAGTTCCGCAACTTACGCCAGGGGAACCGTACTGTGGGGCAGTACGTGGATGAGTTCAGCAAGTTAGCTCGCTATGCCCCGGATGATGTGGCCACAGATGCCGCAAAGCAGGAAAAGTTTCTTGAGGGACTCAATGACGAGCTGGGAATGCAGCTAATGGTGGCTACTTTCAGCAACTACCGTGAGCTGGTAGACAAGGCCACCATACTCAAGGCAAGCAGCAACAGATTGATAGTCGCAAGCGGAAGTATGGCCAGGGAAGTACAACTCGAGCTCAGCGAAGCCCGTTATGCCCCATACTCGGGAGGGCATAGCCATCACACCCATGGAGGACATAACCATGGAGGGAATGGGAACAACCGCAACCACGACAACAAGTCAGGTAATAGAAACGGCAATGGCAACCAGCATCGTCCTGCCCCGGCTGAGAAGGATCTGAGTCACATCACTGCTTCAAGTGCCGTAAAACAGGGCACTATGCCACCGATCGCCCGGAGGCCAAGCAGAGGAATGGAAACGGCAATGGAAGCTCAAAGAAAGAAGCCCAACCCTTTTCCTCATGCTCGGGTGAACCACATTGACGTGGAGGACGTCTATGATCAGCCGGAACAATCGTGGTTGGTAAGTTTTTATTAAATTCACGCCCAAAGATTGGTACTCTTTGATTACGGTGCAACGCATTCATTTATATCAACGGTAGTTGTGGAAAAGTACGGGTTGCCCACTAGAACCCTTAGAAGCCCTCTTCACGCTGGGCCCGCAGAGGAGAAATGATGGCAGGCTTAGGCTGTCATGCAACCCTTAACATCGGAAACCATAAATTTCCGCAGACCTCATAGTATTGGAAACCCGGACCTTGGATGTAATCCTAGGCATGGATTGGTTGACGAAGTTTGAAGGAAACATAGATCGTGCTCAAGAAGACGATTACGCTCACCACTCCGGAGCGTAAGAGGATCAAGTATGTATCCGGCGTATCCCGATGAAGAATCGGTGAATTCCCTCACGGGAGTTGTTCAGGAGGAAGTGCCAAGAGTACAAGATTTTCCGATGTGTTCCCGGAGGAATTACCAGGAATGCCACCGGACAGAGACATTGAATTTCTGATTGAGTTATTGCCCGGCACAGCCCCAATATCCAAGAGACCCTATCGGATGCCCCCGAACGATTTGGAAGAGATCAAGAAGCAAATTAATGAACTATTGGAGAAGGGATATATTCGGCCAAGCTCGTCACCTTGGGGAGCCCCAGTTCTTTTGGTAGAGAAGAAGGATGGAACCCTGAGAATGGTTGTGGATTATCGTTCGTTGAACGACGTGACCATCAAGAACAAGTACCCTCCGCCGATGATTAATGATCTATTTGATCAGCTAGTTGGAGCCAAGGTATTCTCCAAGATCGATCTTCGATCAGGGTATCATCAGTTGAAGATCCGTGAAAAGGATATACCTAAAACAACATTCACCACCAGGTATGGTTTATATGAGTACCGTCATGTCATTCGGATTGACTAATGCCCCTGCATACTTCATGAATTTGATGAACAAGGTATTTATGGAATATCTGGACAAGTTTGTCGTGGTGTTCATCGATGATATACTGATTTTCTCCAAGAGCGAGGAAGAGCATAAGGAACATTTGCGTCTAGTTACGAGAAACTCCGAGAACATCGATTGTATGCCAAGTTCAGTAAAATGTGAATTTTGGCTGAAGGAAGTCGGATTCCTCGGACATGTTATTTCAGGAGAAGGAATAGCGATTGACCCCACCAAGGTTGTATCGCCACCGATTGGCAGTCACCCACCTCACCAAGGAGATCCGCAGCTTTCCTCGGACTCGCAGGATATTATCGGAGGTTTATTGAGAATTTCTCGAAGATTGCCAAGCCCATGATCGAGCTGTTGAAGAAGGACGCCAAGTACAATTGGACCGAGGATTGTGAAGCCGGTTTCAGTGAATTGAAGAAACGTTTGGTTACAGCCCCAGACTGATTTTGCGGACATACACAAGGATTACCAGTATATTGTGACGCTTCTCGTCGGGGACTCAGAGGAGTACTCATGCAGGAAGGAAAAGTTGTAGCTTATACCTCCGCATAGCTACGACCACACGAGATGAATTATGCCACACATGATTTGGAGTTAGCAACCGTAGTGCATGCACTCAAGACTGGAGACATTTCCTTATCGGAAACAGTTGTGATGTTTACACAGATCATAAGAGCTTGAAGTATATTTTCACACGAAAGAGTTGAACCTCGCAGAGGAGATGGCTAGAGTTAATCAAGGACTATGACATGAGATTGCATTACCACCCAGGAAAGGCTAATGTTGTAGCAGATGCTTTGAGCCGTAAGAGTTATGTGAATACTCTCATAGCGGGAGGATTACCCTAGGAGTTAGTCGATGACCTCAGAGATCTCCGAATGGAGATAGTTCGGAGAGGATATGTTGCAGCTCTGGAAGTTCAGTCCACTTTGGCCGAAAGAATTCGTGAAGCCCAGAAGTCGGACAAGGAAATTGATGAGATAAAGAAAAGGATGAATGAAGGAAAAGCTAAAGGGTTTCGTAAGGATGAATACGGAGCTATATGGTACGAGGACCATATTTATGTGCCCAATGATCCCGAACTCAGGAAGCTAATTCTTCAGGAGGCTCATGATTCGCCGTACTCGATTCACCCCGGTAACACCAAGATGTATCTGGATTTGAAGGAAAGTTTACGGTGGGCGGTATGAAGAAGTATATAGCTCAGTACGTAGCAATATGCGAAGTTTGCCATCGAGTAAAGGCGGAACATCAGAAGCCAGAACGGTTACTTCAACCCTTGCCGATTCCCGAGTGGAAATGGGAAAAACTAGGACTGGATTTTATCACAGGATTACCCAGACCTGTTCAGGTTATGATTCCATCCGGGTAGTGGTTGATCGATTGACCAAGGTAGCTCATTTCATTCCCGTGAAGACTACCTATACCAGCGCTTAAGTTAGCCAAGATATACATGACCAGGATCAGACGCCCGCATGGAGTTCCGAGGAGTATCGTGTCGATAGAGGAACACAATTTACCTCAAAGTTTTGGAATCGGTTGCATGAAACTTTGGAGTACGAGGCTGGAGTTCAAGATGCCTTTTCATCCGCATGCAGATGGACAGACCGAGAGAGTCAACCAGATCCCGGAGGCCATGTTGAGAGCTTGTGCGCTTAGACTATGGGTCTAGCTGGGATGATAATTTGCCATACGCCAAGTTCTCGTACAATAATGATTATCGAGACCGATCCGAAGATGGCCCCTTTTGAAGCTCTATACGGAAGGAGGTGCAGAACACCATTGCTGTGGGATGGTGTTGGAGATCGAAAACTTTTCGGTCCCGACCTTATCAGAGATTCCGAAGAGAAAGTCAAGCTGATTCGAGATAGGCTCAAGGTAGCTCAGTCGAGGCAGAAGAGTTATGCCGACAGTAAACGCAAGGAAGTAACATACTAAGCGGAGACCGGCATATCTTCGTGTGTCTCACTTCGTGGAATCAAGAGGTTCGGTGTTAAAGGAAAGTTAGCACCCCGGTTCATTGGCCCCTACAAAATCCTCGAACGTCGTGGAGAAGTTGCTTACAAGTTAGAATTGCCGGAAGGATTGTCCGGAGTTCATGATGTCTTCCATGTTTCTCAGCTGAAGAAATGCCATGCCGAGATGGCCGATATTCCGTTAAGAGATACAGTGCCCCTAGAGGCCATACAGCTCGACAGTGATCTGACTTATGAGGAGAAACCCGTCCGAATTCTCGAGACTATGAACAGAGTCACCCGCAGCAAGATCATCAAGTTTTGCAAGGTGCTGTGGGGTCATCATTCCGAGGAGGAAGCCACCTGGGAGTGAGAAGAAGACCTCCGCCGAGACCACCCGCACCTATTTGCTAGCCAACCCGAATCTCGAGGGCGAGATTCATCTTAAGGTGGGTAGGTTTGTAACATCCCAAATTTCCCATTTGGAATGTTTTAAAATTATAGCTAAGCATCTATGCATTATTGTTTGAATTGAGTGACATTTGAATTAATTCAGAGGCTTTTGAGGTTGTTGGAATTTGAATTCAAATTGGCCACCGTGGTACGTCGCCGGAGCCGCCCACCACCGTCGGATCTAAAACCTAGGGCTTAGATTAGACTAGCGAAGGGGTACGTTTTATTTTAAAAAGGTCGGTTTAGTTACGGTTTTTTTTGGTTTAGTTAGACCGGCCCGATCGGTTTATTTTCTCGGGCACGCATTAGTTATATATCGCCTGAGCGTTAGATAGGCCCGTTAGCGCTAGTTTTCTTTTTAGTTATATTTTCGTTTCTGTTTTTAACAGAATAGTTCCAGTTTTGTAAAATCCATATCTCTTAGGTTATTTAATATTTTTAGTTGATTCTTTTTTATTAGTTTGCAAATTTGTTGTAGTTTCTGTAGAAAATATGTTTAGCCATGTTTAAATTAGTAGAAATTGTTTTATTTTAGTTTTAGACAGATTAGTATTTCTGCTATAAAATGAGTTAGGATTATTTTATTTTAGTGATTTGTCACTGCTTTGTTTTGACCTTGCCTAGCAGTAGGAATTTATTTGTGTATTTTAGATTTAATAAAAAAATAGTTTTAGTCAAAATCATGTGTTTCTTGTTTATTTAACTAGCTACTGTTTTCCTATTGTTCTATTTAGTAAATAATTTTATTTTACCTATGTTATAGTTTATTTTAGATTAGTTTACGTAGTTTTAGAACATGAACTTTTATTTACAGAAAATAAAAGGTTTATTTTATTTTCTTGTTAGTTGTTGGCTTGGATTTCTTCGAGTTTTCTTTGGTTTTTGGTTCGATTGCTTTGTGTGTTTTATGTTAGCATGCTGTTATGTTAAGTGATTGTATGTTTATATGATTGTTGTTTGTTTCGGTAGAATTTCCGGAGTGCGAAGCCTGCTATCACGAGTCCCTAGCTTTCGAAGACCGTCGGCCGTGCAAGTCATTTGATCATGTTTTCTTTTACAATACCTATGATTTTATTGCATTAGAATTATACCTCCCCACCATGCATGCAGTAGAAGAATTTTTAAGTTATGTTCTTGAGTAGTATCATGAGGTAGGATGAAACCAATTCCCCTTGTTACCATGTCCCGGGACGAAGTAGTTTATTTTGCTATGCTCGTAGACGGGGTTGGTTGAGTGATTCATAAGGGAGATGTGAGAGTCAAGATGATGACAACCCCATGACTTCAAGCTCAAGAAGGACTTCAAAATTCACTACTGGGTGGAGGACGGTTGACGGGCACCCTGGAGAACCCAGCGGTTGGCCGGGATGCATGGAGAAGCGCCATGACATCTTGCAGAAAGCTTCACCCAGCCACGAAGAGACGGATGAATACCCCATTGACCGGAAGCTTACGTGCAGCCGCAAGCCATTATGGGCTCGCTTGGTCGACCCTAGGCGTGACTCGGCCGGACGGTGCTACGAGATGTAGAAGAACGGTAGGATTGGATGGGCACCGCAAAGGGCCTGGAGGAACTCTTCGGAAGACCCAGTTTTGTTCGTCCCGTCTTCAAACACTAGGAAGTGCGAAGACTTAAAGGAGGGAACGATTCTTGCGGGTAAAGTGCGCAAACCTCTGCAGAGTGAGGATCTAATCGGTTAGCCGTGTCCCCGGTTACGGACAATTTGAGCCTCTGGAACTTGGAGTATTTCGGATATCTCAACACCAAACTTAATAAATTAATTGAGGGGTTATTTAATAATTGGGAATGAGACATTGGTTGGCGGAACCATCTCAATAACTACCAACATTTTGTAGTATTTGCAAACAAGTCCTTGTTGTAGGAAAAGCGGCTTTTTCAAGAAAACAATGAAACTTAGAGCCCCACGTACCAAATTGCATATAGTGTTAGTAATTTTTATTGTTGTTCTCTCTTTGACTTGCCGCATATTCAAAATGCTGACCTACACGGCTGCAACGTCTTATGTTGTAGAGGAGTTTTCCGATCGGGAGTGAGGCTACGACCCACGCTTGGCGATTGCCCTATGGAGTCGGATGGACTCGCTATTCGCTCACGCCCGCAGCCTTTATTTAGTTTATTCCTCATGAGTTGGCCTTTGGCGAATTTATTCTATTGTAATAAAGACTCGATATGAGAATCGTGTAATAAATTCAGGTGTGATTGAACTTTGAATCTTTTCATCAATGTACTGTGTGTGCCAGCATGATCTTGGGATGGTACAGCTACACAGAGACTTGACCGATTTTGGGTCGGGTCACTACAGCCGAGCACACAACGGAGGAGGAGAGGTGTTGGGGAGGGGAGGGCTGCGCCTTGGCTTGGGTGCGGCTGCCCTCCCCTCACCCCTCTATTTATAGGGGGAAGGGAGAAGGGGGCCAGCCCCTCTAGATGGCATCTAGAGGGGGGGCGGCGGCCACGGGGCGGGGGGACTTACCCCCAAGCAAGGGGGGCGCCCCCTCTAGGGGTCCCCCCTCAACCCTAGGCGCAAGGGCCCAAGGGAGGGGTGCGCAGAGCCCACAGGGCTGGCTCCTTCTCCACGCAGCCCAGTGGCCCCCGGGAGGTGGCCTCCCGGTGGACCTCCGGAACCCTTCCAGTGGCCCCATACAATACCAGACGCCCGAAACTTCCCGGTGTCCGTTTGACAACTTCCCATATATAAATATTTACCTCCGGACCCTTCCGAACTCCTCGTGACGTCCGGATCTCATCCGGACTCCGAACAACATTCGGTAATCACATACAAGTCTTCCTAATAACCCTAGAGTCACCGAACCTTAAGTGTGTAGACCCTACGGGTTCGGGAGACATGCAGACATGATCGAGACGCTCTCAGGTCAATAACCAACAGCGGGATCTTGCCCTCGGATCTTAAGTAGAAGGTATACCCTATGGTTTCCTTAGGGTATCCTATGAAGACGCATTTTTCCGACTTGGGTTCGAGCTTTTCAGGTTGAAGTTTTTTGACATAAGCATCGCATCCCCAAACTTTTAGAAACGACAGCTTAGGTTTCTTCCCAAACCATAATTCATACGGTGTCGTCTCAACGGATTTAGACGATGCCCTATTTAAAGTGAATGTAGCTATCTCTAGAGCGTATCCCCAAAATGACAGCGGTAAATCGGTAAGAGACATCATGGATCGCACCATATCCAATAGAGTGCGATTACGACATTCGAACACACCGTTATTACCGAGGTGTTCCAGGCGGCGTGAGTTGTGAAACGATTCCACATTTTCTTAAGTGTGTACCAAATTCGTGACTTAAATATTCTCCTCCATGATCCGATCGTAAGAATTTTATCTTTCGGTCACGTTGATTCTCTACTTCATTCTGAAATTCCTTGAACTTTTCAAAGGTCTCGGACTTGTGTTTCATCAAGTAGACATACCCATATCTACTCAAGTCATCTCGTGAGAGTGAGAACATAACGATATCCTCCATGAGCCTCAACGCTCATTGGACCGCACACATCGGTATGTATGATTTCCAACAAGTTGGTTGCTCGCTCCATTGTTCCGAGAACGGAGTCTTGGTCATCTTGCCCATGAGGCATGGTTCGCATGTGTCAAATGATTCATAATCTAGAGACTCCAAAAGTCCATCAGCATGGAGCTTCTTCATGCGCTTGACACCAATGTGACCAAGGCGACAGTGCCACAAGTATGTAGGACTATCATTATCAACTTTACATCTTTTGGTATTCACGCTATGAATATGTGTAACATTACGCTCGAGATTCATTAAGAATAAACCATTGACCATTGGAGCATGACCATAAAACATATCTCTCATATAAATAGAACAACCATTATTCTCGGATTTAAATGAGTAGCCATTTCGCATTAAACGAGATCCAGATACAATGTTCATGCTCAAACTTGGCACCAAATAACAATTATTAAGGTTCAAAACTAATCCTCAGAGGTAAATGTAGAGGCAGCGTGCCGACGGCGATCACATCGACTGGAACCATTCCCGACGCGCATCGTCACCTCGCCCTTCGCCAGCCTCCGCTTATTCCGCAGCTCCTGCTGTGAGTTACAAATATGAGCAACGGCACGGTATCAAATACCCAGGAATTACTACGATCGGTAAGGTACACATCAATTACATGTATATCAAATATACCTTTGGTGTTGCCGGCCTTCTTATCCGCTAAGTATTTGGGGCAGTTCCGCTTCAAAGGACCCTTCCCTTGCAACAAAAGCACTCAGTCTCGGGCTTGGGTCCATTCTTTGACTTCTTCCCTAAGAATCGGCTTACGGTAGCCGCAACATCTTTGCCGTCCTTCTTGAAGTTCTTCTTACCCTTGCCCTTCTTAAACTTAGTGGTCTTATTGACCATCAACACTTGATGTTCTTTCTTGATTTCAACCTCTGCTAACTTTAGCATTGAAAATACTTCAGGAATTGTTTTCACCATCCCCTGCATATTGTAGTTCATCACGAAGCTCTTGTAGCTTGGTGGGAGCGACTGAAGGATTCTGTCAATGCCTCGTCCAGGAGGTTAATTTCCAAGGGACAGGCGGTTGTGCAACCCAGACATTTTGAGTATGTGCTCACTGACAGAACTGTTTTCCTCCATCTTACAACTATAGAACTTGTCGGAGACTTCATATCTCTCGACCCGGGCATGAGCTTGGAAAACTAGTTTCAGCTCTTCGAACATCTCATATGCTCCGTGTTGCTCAAAACGCTTTTGGAGCCCCGGTTCTAAGTTGTAAAGCATGCCGCCTTGAACGAGGGAGTAATCATCAAGACGTGCTCGCCAAACGCTCAAATCGTCTTGCAGTCTTTGGGAGAGCAGGTGGGTCACCTAACGGTGCTTCTAGGACATATGCCTTCTTGGCAGCTATGAGGATGATCCTCGGGTTCGGACCCAGTCCGTATAGTTGCTGCCATCATCTTTCAGCTTGGTTTTCTCTAGGAGCGTTGAAGTTCATGTTGACATGAGCGTTGGCCATTTGATCTACAAGACATATTTTGCAAAAGTTTTAGACTAAGTTCATGATAATTAAGTTCATCTTAATCAAATTATTGAATGAACTCCCACTCCAGATTTGACATCCCTCTAGTCATCTAAGTGTTACACGATCCGAGTCGACTAGGCCGTGTCCGATCATCACGTGAGACGGACTAGTCATCGTCGGTGAACATTCTCATGTTGATCGTATCTTCTATACGACTCGTGTTCGACCTTTCGGTCTCCGTGTTCCGAGGCCATGTCTGTACATGCTAGGCTCGTCAAGTTAACCCTAAGTGTTTTGCATGTGTAAAACTGTCTTACACCCGTTGTATGTGAACTTAAGGATCTATCACACCCGATCATCACGTGGTGCTTCGAAACGACGAACTTTAGCAACGGTGCACAGTTAGGGGAGAACACTTCTTGAAATTTTGTAAGGGATCATCTTATTTACTACCATCGTTCTAAGTAAACAAGATGCATAAACATAATAAACATCACATGCAATTATATAATAGTGACATGATATGGCCAATATCATAAAACTCCATTGGTCTCCATCTTCGGGGCTCCATGATCATCTTGTCACCGGCATGACACCATGATCTCCATCATCGTGTCTTCATGAAGTTGTCACGCCAACGACTACTTCTACTTCTATGGCTAACGCGTTTAGCAATAAAGTAAAGTAATTTACATGGCGTTCTTCAATGACACGCAGGTCATACAAAAATAAAGACAACTCCTATGGCTCCTGCCGGTTGTCATACTCATCGACATGCAAGTCGTGATTCCTATTACAAGAACATGATCTCATACATCACAATATGTCATTCATCATTCATCACAACTTGGCCATATCACATCACATGACAATTGCTGCAAAAACAAGTTAGACGTCCTCTAATTGTTGTTGCATCTTTTGCGTGGCTGCAATTGGGTTCTAGCAAGAACGTTTTCTTACCTACGAATAACCACAACGTGATTTTGTCAACTTCTATTTACCCTTCATAAGGACCCTTTTCATCGAATCCGCTCCAACTAAAGTGGGAGAGACAGACACCGCCAGCCACCTTATGCAACTAGTGCATGTTAGTCGGTGGAACCGGTCTCACGTAAGCGTACGTGTAAGGTTGGTCCGGGCCGCTTCATCCCACAATACCGCGGAAGCAAGATAAGACTAGTAGCAGCAAGCAAGTTGACAAGATCTACGCCCACAACCAAATTGTGTTCTACTCGTGCAATAGAGAACTACGCATAGACCTAGCTCATGATGCCACTGCTGGGGAACGTTGCAGAAAATTAAAATTTTTCCTACGGTTTCACCAAGATCCATCTATGAGTTCATCTAAGCAATAAGTCAAGGGAGTGAGTTTGCATCTACATACCACTTGTAGATCGGCAGACGGAAGCGTTCGAGGGAGCGGTGATGTTGGAGTCGTACTCGACGTGATTCAGATCACCGATGACCAAGTGCTGAACGGACAGCACCTCCGCGTTCAACACACGTACGGTACGGGTGACGTCTCCTCCATCTTGATCCAGCAAGGAGGAAGGAGAGGTTGAGGAAGACAACTCCCCCGGCAGCACGACGGCGTGATGATGGTGGAGAACCAAGATCTCGGCTGTGGCTTCGCCCGAGCACACAACGGAGCAGGAGTGGTGTTGGGGAGGGGAGGGCTGCGCCTTGGCTTGGGTGCGACTGCCCTCCCCTCACCCCTCTATTTATAGGGGAAGGGAGAAGGGGCCGGCCCTCTAGATGGCATCTAGAGAGGCGGCGGCCAAGGAGGGGACTTGCCCCCAAGCAAGGCGCCCCTCTAGGGTTCCCCTCAACCCCTAGGCGCCAAGGCCCAAGGGAGGGGTGCGCCCAGCCACCAGGCTGGCTCCTTCCCCACAGCCCAAGTGGCCCCGGGAGGGGTGGCCCTCCCGGTGGACCTCGGAACCCTTCCGGTGGCCCCAGACAATACCCCAGACGCCCCGAAACTTTCCGGTGTCCGTTTGACAACTTCCCATATATAAATCTTTACCTCCGGACCCTTCCGAAACTCCTCGTGACGTCCGGATCTCATCCGGACTCAACAACATTCGGTAATCACATACAAGTCTTCCTGATAACCCTAGCGTCACCGAACCTTAAGTGTGTAGACCCTACGGGTTCGGGAGACATGCAGACATGACCGAGACGGCTCTCTGGTCAATAACCAACAGCGGGATCTGGATACCCATGTTGGCTCCCACATGCTCCTCGATGATGTCATCGGATGAACCACGATGTCGAGGATTCAAGCAACCCCGTATACTATTCCCTTTGTCAGTCGGTATGTTACTTGCCCGAGACTCGATCGTCGGTATCCCAATACCTCGTTCAATCTCGTTACCGGCAAGTCACTTTACTCGTACCGTAATGCATGATCCCATGACCAGACACTTGGTCACTTTGAGCTCATTATGATGATGCACTACCGAGTGGGCCAAGTGATACCTCTCCGTAATACGGAGTGACAAATCCCAGCCTCGATCCGTGTCAACCCAACAGACACTTTCGGACATACCTGTAGTGCACCTTTATAGTCACCCAGTTACGTTGTGACGTTTGGTACACCCAAAGCACTCTTACGGTATCCGGGAGTTACACGATCTCATGGTCTAAGGAAGAGATACTTGACATAGAAAAAGCTCTAGCAAAAACGAACTACACGATCTTGTGCTATGCTTATGATTGGGTCTTGTCCATCACGTCATTCTCGTAATGACGTGATCCCGCTTGTCAATGACATCTAATGTCCATAGCCAGAAACCATGACTATCTATTGACCAACGAGCTAGTCAACTAGAGGCTCACTAGGGACGTATTGTGGTCTATGTATTCACACATGTATTACGATTTCCGGATAATACAATTATAGCATGAATAGAAGACAATTATCATGAACAAGGAAATATAATAATAATGCTTTTATTATTGCCTCTAGGGCATATTTCCAACAGTATTAAGTTCATAAAGAACAAAGTAACGCCTTAAGCAAGATGACATGAAGTAGACAAAGTAGACTCACGCATGAATAAATCCCATCGTTTTACCCTTAATGGCAACGATACAAATACATGCCATGTCCCTTTCCGTCACTGGGATTGAGCATCGCAAGATCGAACCCATCACAAAGCGCCTCTCCCATTGCAAGACAAATCAATCTAGTTGGACAAACCAAATCAATAGATCGGAGAGAAATACAAAGTTATCTTAATCATGCATAAAAGAGTTCAGGGAAGACTCAAATAATATTATTGGATAATCTGATCATAAACTCACAATTCATCAGATCCCAACAAACACACCACAAAGAGTGATTACACCAAATAGAACTCCAAGAACATCGAGGAGAAGATTATATTGAAGATCAAATAGAGAGAAGAAGACATCTAGCTACTAACTATGGACCCGTAGGTCTGTGGTAAACTACTCACACATCTTCGGAAGGACAACAAGGTTGATGTAGAGCCCCTCTGTGATTGATTCCCCCTCCGGTGGAGTGCCGGAAAAGGCCCCCAGATAGGATCTCTTGAGAATAGAAGCTTGCGGCGGCGAAAAAAGGGTTTTGGGTGGCTCTGTTGGTTTCTCGATTTTAGAGAATTTAGAGAGGCGGAGTTAGGTCAAACCGAGCCACGTGGGCCCCATGAGCCACCAGGGCGTGCCTACCCCCCCTAGGCACACCCTGGTGCCTCGTGGGCCACTTCTCCATCTTTTGGTCCTCTTCCGATGCTTTGAGGGTCTCTTATGTCCAAAAAAATCTCCAAAAAGTTTTGTGACATTTGGACTTTGTTTGGTACTGATATTCTGGAAAATAAAAAACAAGCAAAAACAGCAAGTGACACTGGGCACTGAGTTAATAGGTTAGTCCCAAAAAAATGATATATAATTGCTTGTAAATGTATATAAAACATCTAAGATTGATAATATAATAGCATGGAACAACCAAAAATTATAGATACATTGGAGACGTATCAATTACCTGGTGTGGATCAAAGATGCACACATGGACTATGCATGACACCTAATAGCACTCTCACTTTCATTCATCCCACTAGCCATGATGTTACTCTGGAATGTACCTACTCCATTGAAAAAAATGTTTTCTTCTTCCTAGTTGAACTAGAGAGTGCAATATATTCGCACCAAACAAATGAATACCAAATTCAAATCCAAATGTATTATCTACAAATCTATCCCCACTTGTCACTCGACTCTCCACTTTAACATGTTGTCTTAAATCCTCATTACATCCCATTGCAAACTTCTCTATGGCTACCTCACTATCGAAGACAACTTTCATATGTGTGTGTAGTTCTCCAATACGACATGGAGGAATTCAACACCCTTATGATGTTTGGCCTAACTGTGATTATCCTACATATATATTTAAATTCCTACCACATTCAATATAAAATAACCCATTTCAGATATAAATAATAGATTATAACACTTAAAACGGATATTCCATCATATACAACAAATCTCGACATTTCCAAGATTTTGACTCTTAAAACAGATTTGGGCAATAAATATCTGATTTCAACACTTAAACATATTTCGACAATAAGTATGAGATTCATCATTCAATAACATATTACAAAGGCTAAAAACATATTTTTAGTCCAACCTGAACATTTATGTATATACGTTATTGTAGTCCAAGTAGTGTTGCTCTACAAACACTAATGTGGCGTTGACATCATTCTCGTGTGTCAAACTTAATCATCTCAACTAACTAATTTTTACCCACCTAACTCGCCGCTTGTGAAGATGATTGTGCACTAGGATGCTAGTCAATCGAAACCTAACAAATCACTCTAAGACTTTGCAACATGGATAAGATGTGTCTCCTTGAATCCTGTATCGATCCTAACAACATTTTCTACAATCTAGACAAGAGACCGCGTCATGTACGTGGACATACAAGGGGGAAAATAAGTAAATCCTCCATCTTCTTAGCGGTAGTTTGACCATGTTCAACCATTTACAGCAAACATTTATCACATCTTCATGTTTATGCACCAAATGTCATATTTAAGCACTTAATAAGATATTTCAAAATAAAAAGATATATAGCACAAAATATTACATTTGAACACCAAATATAAGAGTTTAGCATGGAGCAACTCGATTCAATAATAAATAACATATGATAGCACCCAAAAAAATATTTTGGCAAGAATATAATAGATTTTAGAACCAAATAAGCAAGTCACAAGTTCTTGTAATGAAACTACAACACCAAGTCATAACAAGATAATCAAATGTGTGCTAACGAAAACAACACTTAGCCTTTAGGGGGGTATACTCGAGGATGAATACTAAAATTGTATAATAAGAGTTTAAAATTCAAAAAGGTCTATCATTTTTACACCATACATGTATGTATATTCTATCTACGTGCAAAGTTCCGTGAAGAAATGACGTATGTCATGTCACGGGAAAATCTAATGAGGTTATCTTGGCGGAATTACTTTTTTGACAAACCACTATATTTTTTCATGAAAGTACATAGACACCCTAAATGACAGTGACACAATGCCATGTCCATTCCTACTGTTCTCCACTTGGAAAAAAATATTACACCTAGAAAAATATGCTCGTCGGAGCTCTTATACATTTCCGTGTGCCAGCCCCTGTCTCCCACATCAAATGCATTTATTTTGTCAATGTATTTCCTATAAAAAATCCTCATTACCATCGCCAACAGATAACCCACAAATATAGGGGATCAATTGTAGCCTTTTTCGGTAAGTAAGAGTGTCGAACCCAAAGAGGAGCTAAAGGTAGAATTTATATTCCCTTCAAGTTCTATCGACCACCGATACAACTCTACGCACACTTTAACGTTAGCTTTACCTAGAACAAGTATGAAACTATTTTTTAGGTGTGGTAGAATAGGTTTGCAAGATAATAAAGAACCCATAAATAAAAACTAGGGGCTGTTTAGATAAAGAAACAATTAAGTTAGTTTTAATAGAGAGCTTTTTGTCACAAGAAAGTTATTTTTCACTAGGCATCAATAACTAGACCGATAATCATTATTGAAATTTTATATGAGGGAGAGGCATGAGCTAACATAGTTTTTCTAGTTGGATCTTATGCACTTATGGTTGGAACTCTAGCAAGCATCCACAGCTACAAAAAAATCATTAAGGTAAAACCCAACCATAACATTAAGTATCAAGTACTCTTTACTCCCATACGCAACAACCCACTTACTCAGGTATGTGTTTCTGTCACTCACGCCACCCACCATAAGTGAATCATGAACGTATTGCAACACCCTACAGCGGGAATCCCTCATGCTTGCGCGACACGGAGGGCACCATAGGACAGCACCAAAATAAAACATAAAACTCAAACCAATCATGATCATCAATCAACCCATAGGACAAAAGGAATCTACTCAAACATCATAGGATAACCACATATCATTGGATAATAATATATAGTGTTGAGCACCATGTTTAAGCAGGTAGAAGAGGTGTTACACTGCTGCATAGAGGGGGAGAGAGAGTTGATGATGACGGCGGTGAAGTTGTTGGTGTAGATCGCTGTCATGATGATGGCTCCGGCGCCATCGGGAGAGAGGGCGAGAGAGCCCCCCTCCTTCTTCTTCCTTGACCCCACCCACCAAAATGGGAGGAGGGTTTCCCCTCTGGTCCATGGCCTCCATGGCGGCGGAGGGGCCAGAGCCCCTCCGAGATTGGGTCTCTCCCTTTGTTTCTCTTATGTTTCGCAGCCCTATTTTCTGGCCTTTCACCGTTTCTTAAATTCCCGAAGATCCGTAACTCTGATTGGGCTGAAATTTTAACATGATTTTTATCTGGATATTAGCTTTCTTGCGGCTGAAGCAGGGCACCAACCGCCTTACAGGGGCCCCATAAGCTTGCCAGGCACGCCCTGGGTAGGGGGGGCGCCCCTTGAGCTTGTGGGCCCCTCGGGCATCTTCTCACATTGATTTCGCTTCCCGAAAATCACATATATTCAAAAATAATTCTCCGTAAAATTTTATCGCATTTGGACTTGGTTTGATATGGATTTTCTGTGAAACAAAATACATGCAACAAACAGGAACTAGCACTGGGCACTGGATCAATATGTTAGTCCAAGAAAATCATATAAATCGTTGCCAAAAGTATGTAAAAGTTTTAGAATATTGGCATGAAACAATCAAAAATTATAGATACAACGGAGACGTATCGCCAACTCTAATTTGTAGAAAAGTGATGGAGATTATGAAGAATGGAGGGCACACTTTTGGGCCGGTGGTGACGATCTATACGATGATTGTTTTTTCTCTTTGTCATGAGTTTAGGAATGTAATCTTTGAGTTTTGCTCTAGGAAACTAACGTGTCAATCCATGTTTTAGTTAGTAAAGCGGAGAGCACTCTTCCTAATGCTTGGCAAGAGTATCCTCCCAATTTTGTTGTGGATGTAATCACCAACGATGTAACTATGTGTCAAATGAATAAAAATCTGCCATGATGGCTTTCATTCAAAAAGGAAAAAAAAGAATGCCTTGAATTTTAATCATTTCTTTCTTCCTCATCAATGGTAAGCACACATGGACGAAGAGATTGTGCATTTTATATAATCAATTTTAATTGTAAGTTTGAGAGAGTTGACTTTGCCCACTAATTTGTTCATCGCCTGGATCTTGCCAAGTCCAAATATTTCCAATATTTGTTGCAAAATGATTCGAATGTGTTTGTTGCGAATCTCATGTTATTCGCAAAACGTAATACAGATTGTGATATATAAATTCAAAGCAATGATAATTTTTTTGTGCCCCCACACCCATCAAAATGCAAACACCCAAAATAACACATATATTCAAGCCTCTCACGCTCACATTACACATTCATGCATTTCTTAAGGCGTATGGAAAGTTTGAAGACCAAGCCTCCCATCATCAGTCGAAGGAGGATCTTATTGAGCATCATTGGCAGCTACGTGGGAGATAGTGTTTAACTTATTTAAAGTTCATTTACTTATAGTTGAATAATTTTTTTATCAAACTACTTGTTGCATTTGAATAGTTTTGTTGCATTTAATATATTCAGATTAGTTGGTTGTAATAATATTTTTTTTTGAACTATTGTATTGTTTGATCTAAATTATTGTAAATATTGTACAATGGAAAAAGGGAAAAAATCAATACCACATCATGGGCGACTCTGTGTTTGTGCACATCCTCCAAAATAATATGGAGTGCGCTCTGTATGCGTTCTGGAGGTTGCCGTTGACTATTCTAGAGCTACTCTAATTATGGCACATATCTATGAAATGTGCTCTTGCGTGTTGGTAAGCTCTATAGTGCAGACTGGCCACACGAGTATTTGATCTTCACGATCAATGGATGTGTCATTTTTGCGTCTTGGGGCATATGTGCATGTTTAGTGAGACAGTGTGTGCTCGCACTCCAAAGGCTTGTGGCATATAACAAATTCCTAGCATGGATCAAAGATGGCCACATGGGTTTGTGCATCACACCTAATAGCACTCTCACTTTCATTCATGCCACCAACCATGATGTTACTTTGGACTATACCTACTTCACTGAAAAAATGTTTTCTTCTTCCTAGTTGAACTAGGAAGTGAAAAATATTAGCACCAAATAGATGAATACCAAACTCAAACCCAAATGTGTTATCCATAAATCTATCAACACTTGTCACTTGACTCTCCACTTTAACAGGTTATCTCAAATCCTCATTAGATCACATTTTGTTGCCAACTTCTCTATGGCTAGCTTACCGTCGAAGACAACTTTCATGTGTGTGTGTGTGTGTAGTTCTCACATAGGACATAGAGGAATTCAACATTCTTAGAACATGTGGCCTACCCATGATTATCCAACATATATTTTTCAATTCCGTATCATATTCAATAGAAAATACCCCATTTTGGCAATAAATAATATATTACAACACATAAAAGAGGTATTTCAACCACATACAACAAATCTCAACATATCAAAGATATCAACACTTAAAACAGATTTCGGCAATAAATATCTTATTTCAGCACTTACACATTTTTGAACAATAAATATGAGATTCATCATTAAATAATATATTATAGAAGTTCAAAACATATTTTAGTCTAACCTAAACAATTATGTATATACATTGGTGTAGTCCAAGTATTGTTGCTCTTCTACACCAACATGTCGTTGATATCATTCCAGCGTGTCACACATAATCATCTCAACTGAGTAATTTATACCCACCTAACTCACCGCCTGTGAAGATGATTGTGCACTAGGATGCTAGTGAACTGAACCCCAACAATCAGCCTAAGACTTTGCAGCATGGATAAAATTGGTCTCCTTGAATCTTGTATTAGTCCTAACAACATTTTCTACCATCTCAACAAGAGACCACATCATGAATGTGAACATATGAGAGGTCTGAATAAGTGAATTCTCGGTCTTCTTAGCGGTAGTTTGACCATGGTCAACCATTTACATCAAACATATATCACATCTTCATGTTTTCTACACCAAATGTCATATTTAAGCACTTAATAAGATATTCAAAAATAAGAAGATGTATAGTGCAAAACAATACATTTGAGCACCAAATATAAGAGTTTAGCACTGAACAATTCGGTTCAGCAATAAAATAACAAATGATAGCACCTGGAAAAAATATTTTGGCAAGAAAATAGCAGATTTTATAACCAAATAAGCAAGTCGCAAGTTCTTGTAATGAAACTACAATACGAAGTTAGAACAAGATAATCAAATATGTGCCAATGGAGACAATGCTTACCCTCTAGGGAGGATATGCTCAAGGATGAATAGTATAATTGTAAAATAAGAGTTTAAAATGACAAAAGATATGTCTTTTTTACACCATACATGTATGTATAGTTTATATTTTTATCTACATGCAAAGTTCCGTCAATAAACGGCATATGTCGTCTTATGAGAAAAACTAATGAGGCTATCTTGGAAGCATTTTTTCACAAGCCTCTATATTTATATTTTCTTCAGGAAAATTTGTAGACACCCTAAATGACATGGACACTACACTTGTCCATTCCCATTGTTCTCCATTTGGAAAACTGTTTATTACACCCGCGAGCGTATGCTCGTCAGAGTTGTTATGCATTTTCGTGTGCCAGCCCCCTCTCTCCCATACCAAATGTATCTATTTTGTCAACATTACGGCCCATAAAAATACCTCAAGATTAGCATCTTCAACTTCGATTTTCTTAGAAGTGATGGACATTATGAAGAATGGAAGGCACACTTTTGGGATAGTGGTGGTGATATATACAATGATTGTTTTTCTCTTTGTCACGAGTTTAGGAATGCAATCTGCAAACTAATGAGGTTATCTTGGAAGCATTACTTTTTTCACAAGTCGCTATATTTATATTTTCTTCATGAAAATTCACAGACTAATATGACATGGACACAACACTTGTCCATTCCGATTGTTCTCCATTTGGAAAATTGTTTATTGCACCCATGAGCATATTCCTCATCGGAGCTGTTATGCACTTCCGTGTGCTAGCCCCCCCCCCCCCCCCTCTCTCTTTCCCACATCAAATGTATCTGTTTTGTCAACATATTGCCCATAAATATGCCTCAAAGTTAGCATTGTCGACTCTGATTTTTCATAAAAGTGATGGATATTATGAAGAATGGAGGGCACATTTTTGGGCCGGTGGCAGCGGTCTATACAACGATTGTTTTTCTCTTTGTCACGAGTTTAGCAATGTAATCTTTGACTTTTGCCCTCATAAACTGTTCTAGTTAGTAAAGCGGAGAGCACTCTTCCTAATGCTTGGCAAGAGGATCCTCCTTGTTTTCTCGTGGACGCGTGTAATCACCAATAATGTAATCAAGCATTTCAAAATGAATAAAATCCACCACTATGGCTTTCATTCAAAAAGGAAAATAGAATGCCTCGAATCTTAATAATTTATTCCTCCCTCATTAGTGGAAACAAATAAATTGTACCTTGAGGGTCTACAAGATATCCCCGCTTCTTGTGCTGGCCCGTGGCTGCTAGGGGGCGACTTCAACCTCATCTCTTCGACTGAAGATAAGAGCAATGGGCGTATCAACCAACGCACCTCCAGCCACTTTCGCCACTTCATAGCTGACATGGAGCTGCGAGACGTGTACATGCATGTCCGTCGCTACACTTGGTCCAATGAGCAGGACTCGCCCACGCTCGTGTGCAATGATTGGTTCCTCTGCACGTCGGAGTGGGAGTTATCGCAGCCCCACTGCTTACTCAGGTGCCTTGCCTCGATAGTGTCGGACCACTGCCCACTGTTCCTGGACTGCTCGCCATGTCACGCCGGCCCTAAACGCTTCCACTTCGAGCGCTTTTGGATAAAGCTAGCTAGATGGCTTCCAGGAGGCTGTGACTGACACTTGGGTCGCCGTTCACGACACGGACCCGTGTTGGCATGTCTACCTCCGCCTCAAGCACACGGCCCGTCGCCTCCAGAGTTGGGGGGCGCGTACCCACGGCCATGTATCACTGCAGCTTATGATCGCGCGAGAATTGACTGCCCGCCTAGACGCTGCACAGGACTTCTGTGCCTTCTCCCCCGCCGAGACCTGGCTCCGCCGCAATCTCAAGCATGCGTACCTGGGGCTTGCCTCCCTCGAAAGATTCATTGCTTGTGAGAAGGCGCGGTTTGGATGGCTCAAGGAGGGGGAGACTAATACCGCCTTCTACAAGATCCACGCGGTCCATAGATTGCAGAAGAATCGCATCTCCTCCTTGCGGCTTGAGGACTCCACAGTCTATGACGAGCAGGACATGGCTGAGGCCGCGTTCCACCACTTCTCCTCTCTCATCGGCACCCCCAAGCCCCGAGATTCTCTCTTGACCTCGATCAGATTGATGACCTCTCCTTCGACCTCTCGGATCTTGAGCATCCATTCAAGGAAGACGGGATATGGCGCGCGGTGAAGGCTCTCCCCCGTGGAAAGGCCCTAGGTCTCGACGGTTTCACCTCCGAGTTCCTCGTGGCATACTGGGGCATGATCAAGGCCGACATCTGCACCGTGTTTGACAAGTTCTACTCCATGAATGGCCACAACATGCATCGCCTTAACGAGGCCCTCATCACCCTCCTCCAAAAGAGGCCGGACGCCTCCTCCCTCTCAAACTACCGTCCTACCAGCTTGATTCACCTTGTGGCTAATCTCATCGCCAAGGTCCTATCACTCTGTCTGGCTCCGCGCCTCGACCAGCTTGTTTCCACCAACCAGAGTGCATTCATTGTGGGCGGTCGTGCACGACAACTTCATGTTGGTACAACATACTGCTCGCCAGCTTCACAACCTTCGGGTGCCTCGAGTCCTCCTAAAGCTTGCCATCGCGCGTGCCTTCTACACAGTCTCCTGGCGTTTCCTCATCGACATCCTACATCATCTGGGCTTTGGAAGACGCTGGATCGAGCGGATCGTCATCCTCCTCTCAACCGCTAGTACGAGGATCCTCATCAATGGATCGCAGGGCCCGCCGATCGCCCATGCCTGTGGGCTGCGCCAGGGAGACCCCGTCTCCCCTATGCTGTTCACGATGGCCATCGACGCCCTGAACTCACTGCTCCTGCATGCCCATCGACGCAGCTTCCTGCAGCGCCTCACCACTCGCCATGCCTCCTCGAGCATCTCCCTCTACGCAGATGATGTTGTTACCTTCTGCCACCCCTCGACCAAGGACCTTCGGGTCATCCGCGAGCTTCTGCGCGTCTTCGGCGAGGCATCTGGGCTATGCACCAACTTCTCCAAGTGCTTGGCCACGCCCATCCGATGCAATGACTCAGAGGTGGCCTCCATCACCAATGAGCTTGCTTGCGCCATCACCTGCTTCCCCATCACCTACCTCGGCATCCCTCTCCCGGTGAGGAAACCATCCGCTACGTCATTATAGCCGATCGTCGAGAAGCTGGCCAAGAAGCTTTCCACCTGGCGTGCGGCTCTCCTCTCCCGTGGTGAGCGCCTAGCTCTAGTCCGCCACATGCTCTGCGCGATCCCATCACACATCATGGTGGTGATCACCCTCTGCCCGGCGATCCGCAAGCAAGTGAATAGGATCATCCGCGAGTTCCTTTGGCATGGCAGGAAGGAGACCCGTGCCGGCAATGGCATGGTGTACTGGCAGCGCTTCTGTCGCCTCCTACAGTTGAGCGGTCTTGGCATTCCAGGCCTACACCGCCAGGGTATCACACTTCACGCGCGTTGGCTACGGCTTCACAGAACAGGCCCCACCAGGCCATGGGCGCACCTTCACGTCCCTAGTGACTCTGACACGACCTCCATCTTTCGGGCATCCACATCTTGGGCTGTTGGCGACGGACGGACTTGCCGATTCTGGACGGATCCTTGGATCGATGGCCAGGCCATCTCCGACATCGCCCCGTCCCTCCTTCCGCTTGTGCCCCGTCGACGGCGCAAGCGCGCGGTGGCAGAAGGACTCCATGACCGCAGTTGGGTGGCTGACCTTCATGGTGCTCTAACGCCCGACACGATGCTTGAGTACGTGCAACTCTGGAGTCGGCTACGACACCACACTATCCAGCTCCCCGACCGCTTATCCACGGCGTTGGGCGGCAGACGGCAAATATTCCGCCAGATCATGCTACCGAGCATTGTTCGCTGGATCTGCAACAGCCTCCTTCCGCGCTGACGTGGAGATCGGGCACCCCTTCGTGTCAAGATGTTCACCTAGCTTGCCGACCTTGATCGTTGTTGGACCTTTGCCCGCCTAGCCAGACATGGTCTGCCGCACAACGACCGTTGCGCCCTCTGTGACCAGGCCGAGGAGACCATGCAACACATCATCCCCGGATGCCCCTTCTCTAGACAAATCTGGCACGACGTGCTAGCCTGGGTGCGTGCTACCACCCCTCCTCCATCCGGCTCCGAGGAGTTCCTCCTGTGGTGTGCATCCACGATCATGGGATGCCCCACTGGCCACCGCAAGGGCCTCGCCACGCTCGCGATTCTCACGGCTTGGTCCATCTGGAAACAGCGCAACCGGTGTGTCTTCGACGGCGAGACCCCTTCCATCTCGCAGCTCTTCGTGTCTGTCCAGGATGAGGCCAGGGCAGGCGCGCACGGACTAAACTCGCTACTTGTATAGGCTCATAGTCTTGTTTTCGGGCTGAGCAGCCCGTCACCAATGCTTTGTGGCTCCTTGTCTTGCCCTAGGTGTACAGGACATGGAGTTTGCACCCCCCCCCCCCTTTTGTATTCACCCCCTCCTATCAATGAAAAGATACCCACTATAGCGTATTCGCGAAAAAAAGAAATTGTACATCAATTGTACGTTTGAGAGGATTGATTTGCCAAGTCCAAACGAGGTTCCAATGTGTTTGCTCCAAAATGATTTGAACGCGTTTTTTGCAAATCTCACGTTATCTGCAAAAAGGAATACATACCGTGATCTAAAAATCAGATTTCAAAGCAGTAATAATTTATTAATTTTGCACGGGCAAAGATATCTGTACTCTTCCCACAAAAAGCTGCAGACACTCAAAATCACATAGACAACACATGACCGTTTTAAGGCCTGGTGGAAGAAAAAAACACATAACCGTTTTGCTATTCCGTGTGACAACCCCTACCCCCTCCCTCCCCCAACACACACGTGTGGTTTTGACACTTTCTTTTTCAACTAAAAAAATAAGTGTCAAAACCACACGGATGATAAAAAAAGCGTCAAGCCGCATGCGACACGATGAATTGTACGAGTTGTTTTCTTCGCATATGGTCAGTTTCAATCGGACGTCCAAGAGGGCTGATCTTTTTTTTTTTTTTTTGCGGGGTAAGAGGGCTGATTTTGCCCGCCTAGGCGTCCACATCCAGAGCGCAGACGCGGCATTAACAATCCGTCGATACACGCGGATCTTGCCAGCTCCGACCGATTAATCCACCGTGTCCGTCGCAAATCCCTGCCATTTTTAATCAATTTCTTCAGAAAAGGAAAAACCTGAGCTAGCTCACACGCGCTCACGTAAATCCCATCCCAATCCGCTCTCCCCTCACCACGGCAGCTCAAAGAAGACGATCGCGGGCATGATTGTGTGCAACCCACAGAAGATTTGGTTCCCAAGTATAGCGTGGAGCGTTAACGGGCAGAAATCTTGGCAGCATCCACAGGGGATCCGGCGCAAGGAGAAGGAATTAAAGCGGGGGAATTCGCATGAATGGCAGACAGCGCAGGCGTATCGCGGCCGATTGCTCCGGCATCAATGCTGAGATAACAGCTCACTTTCCCGTCCGGGGAGTGCATGCCGCCGCGCCTCCGGTTTAAATACGAGCGCCTCCGCGTGCTTGCGTGCGTGCCTGATCGGATTCATTTGGGAGAGAAGGGAGAGAGGCCGATCGATTCATCGGTCGGACGGCGGCCATGGCGAGCGGCGGCGGCGGGGTGATGGCCGGGAAGAAGAGGAAGTCCGCGGAGATGGGCCGCGTGGACGTGCCGGCGAGGCGGGAGCCGCGCCGCGGGCTCGGGGTGGCGGCGCTGGAGAGCATCAGGGCGCAGCTCGAGACGGCCGAGAGCTTCTACGTGTTCCCGTCGCTCGCGACGGCGGCGGCGGCCCCGACTCCGACGCCCCCGCTGCCGTCCCTGCTGGCCGGCCACGTCGCCGGCGTGCGGTTCGACCCGTATGTACGTGCCCGGCGCAAGGCGATCGATCACGGCCTAATCATTTTACTACATTTTTACTCCTCGTGTCGATCGTGGCGATGGGATGGCGTAATTTACGTGCGTATGTATTGCACACACAGGTCGGAAATGGAGCAGCGCAGAGGGAGTACTATCCTCACTACTACGGCGCCGACCACTACACTTTGGCACGCAGGTACATACGCACATGAGCATGCATACACACGCCTGTTCTTCAAATTCAGTATGTAATTTACATTTATATTTCAAATTTAGCATGTAATTTACGTGTGTGATGTACACAATTTACACATGTGCTGTACACACACACAAACATGCACAACATGTCCTTTAAATTTAGTATATGCAATTGACATTTCAAATTTAGCATGTAATTTACATGTGTGTGATGTACAAAATTTACACAGGTGTTGTACACACACAAACATGCATAACCTGTACTTTACCCAAATAATAAGTGCCACACATGTGGCACGAAGCACTCCGGCCATGACGTTTTCTACAACTAAAGTGGCCATCGGAAAAGAAAAAAATAAACAAAAACTAAATAAAACTTGTCATTTAGGAAGAAAGTTGCAATGCTTGACAACTAAAGTAGTCATACTCGGGTCACTAAATTTGCCATAAAAAAGGTTTGGACTGCTTATGTGTTTGCGTCACATGTGTGGCATTTATCACGGTCCATTCTTTAAATTTAGTATATGCAATTTACATTTCAAATTTAGCATGTAATTTACGTGTGTGATGTACACAATTTACGCATGTGTTGTACACACAATCTTGTTATTTCCCCTTTGCACTCATCCATCCTTGTGTACATTGCACATCGGCAGGTACATGCAGCAGCTGCAGGCGTCCAACGGCCAGCCGGCGCCACGCCACCACGATCACCACCATGCATGGCAGAGCAACGCCGCAGCCGTCGCTCCACCGGCGCCGCCTGTCTTGGAGCAGGACCACCGCCGTCGAGCGCAGGCGCAGGTGCACGGGGGCCATGCGAGGAAGCCTCGTGTTGCGTTCGTGGACCTTGTCGACTCCGATGAGGAGGATGGCCGCGGCGGCGTCGAAGAAGAACTGGACCTCGAGCTCAAGCTCTAGCTGATACGACCATTAAGATAGAACACGATCTTTTTGCCTTGCTGGTTTGGCCACTTATTAGCTGCTCCCGTCCGACTGAATCCATGGACGGATTCTTTAATTTGTTCTTTCTGCATAGATCGAGGTTGTAGCAGTGCAGACTTCCTGTGCTGTGTAGTCATGTACTGTACGTATGTACACATGTTCACGCCCTTTTATTATTATTATTATTGAGTAATAGCCGTATATCATGTGTTTTCTAGCTGGTTGATTTCGTGTGTTTCTCTGTGTAGTACTATATATAATTTTCCATGTGTTGATTTTTTTTTCCTTTGGTTAATTAAAATAGAAGGTTTGTTTGTGTTTATTTTGAGCTACACGATTGTGTTCTTTTTTACTTTGTTAGATGTTAGATAATTCTTGTCTCAAACTCTACGTGGGAGGTCATTTATATCATGATAGGGTACATGTTATCTTAATATCAAATTGGTTGTGAGTTTGTCGGATTGAAAGTGGCGCGGTTATGTTTTGGTGCATTGGAGTTTCTACTTGCAACTTTGTTTGATAAATTAAAATGAACCAAGTCCAGACATAAAGCATAAAATGGCTTCGATGAACACCAAAGGAAATTTAAGATCTAGGCAATCCATAATTCATAAAAGGGTGAAAAAAATTGAGGGGATAAAAGAGTAATTGGTTATTGTGAAGTAGTGCATTAGTGAAGTTGAGTCGAATGCTTTTGCAAAGGATTGGTATACTTCAACCATGCTTTTGAATTTTTGGTTTGCCTGATATGGGATATAGCACTCATCAAACGATGACACAACACTGAAGGTATTCAAATATCGTGATGAATGGGAGTTTCAGCAGAGAGCCACCTTCTATAGCAAGAAAGCAGCCTCATGCACTTTCAGTTCATGGTGTTGGATGTTCAGCATATTTTGTTTATCACTCACTAATCCACCAATGGACACACACATCCACTACTGCCCATAGTTGCTTCGAGGACCTCAGAAATGTAATGTCCTGATGGAGAAACCAGAGTCAAATGCACCTGGGGGCGATGCATAGATTTAGTCGGACTTCGGTTGAACAAATTATGCATTTTCCATAGAAACTCCACTTAGCTTTAGTCAGGTTTAAATCAATACATTCGGTGATACAAAAAATTCCAATAATGGTACTAGTAGTACGGGGCAGAAGACAATACCATCTCAAATATATGGTTGATTCAAGCCTCCCATGATTCAGTACTCTCCTAATCTCTTTCTGTGATTTTCTCAAGCACCAAACCTCCTTAACAACTACATTCATGGTCCCTACACTTCGCACCAACTTCTCCAATATACTGTAACAATATCTCAACTTCTTTTGGTTTGCAAGAGAGGAAATCAGATATTTTAAATTTTCAGATCTCTACACCTCAGAGTAAGCTTATCATCACTCTAGTTTATTTATAGATTAGACTCAGCGTTGTAATCATGCAAGGTGAAAACTCATTTGCATTGAATAACAATTCTATCTTGTCACTATATTTACAATTGGACAAACAATTGACTAGAAAATTCCACTATGGCAGACCTACTACTACCTCTTTAATGTCCTCAAATAACTATCGAGACCTTAAAAAACTTGTATCCGATGATCATTTGGCTAGCTATGATCGATATTTTGGATTTAAAAAGAAAAGAAAAGAAAAACTAACATTGAATGGAGGGTTATAAGATACTCCCTCCATCCCATAATATAAGAGCGTTTTTGAGACTACATTAGTGTAAAAAACGTTCTTATATTATGGAACAGAGGGAGTAGTTGTTTGCATCCATGTGATTTAGAGATATTTAGTTGCCATTCTATAGTGAACCATGGTGTGTCAAACATCACCATACACTGCCTAATAATACATTATGTGGCTAATTTTCAGAGAAAGGGCCATAGTTTAGTGGACGGGGCATTTTGGCCCCAGGGCTCAGATGAGCCAAAGAGTGAACAGTAAATTTTCCAAAAATAGTGTATTTAAAAAAATCCATTGTTTTGTGGTAAAAGATACTTGAGTTCATGATGTCCGTGCAAAAATTCAGCGCATTTGAACCGGGTATCCTTATGAACTGCGACAATCAAACTGTGATCATGACAGTGAGCAACTCAAAGGATAACATGAAGTCATCAAGACACATTCACAGAAGGTTAAAGTCTGTCAGAAAAATGAGAAACTCCGGAGTTATTGCATTGGATTATATCCAAACGTCTAAAAATCTGGCAGATCCTTTTACTAAGGGTCTTTCACGTAATGTGATAGATAATGCATCAAAGGAGATGGGTATGAGACCCACCATATGAGTTGTTCATAGTGATAACCTAGTCTATGTGATTGGAGATCCCATGAATTAGATGTGGAAGACAAGTTGTTGGTCAATCGAGAGGAGAGTATCCTTACTATTAACAATACCACTCCATGAAGATGCAATACTCTCCTAATCTGCTTGGCAGGTTGATGTATATCTTAATATGTTCTAAGTGGCTCATTTAAGTAGAGATGTTGTCCTGCAAAACATCTTTTGAAGAACACACCCATACGAGTCTGATTGTTAAACGTCGCAATCTATGAGAGTAGGGTGCTCTCTAGTAAACTCATGAAAGGTCTCAGAGTATGACGCATAAGCTCCTCCCGCAGGGAAGACCCACGGTAGCCTAGTATCGGTCAAGGCTTTCTGTGAAGCTAGATTCACAGAAAACTTGCAGTTCAAGGCCCAATCCACTATTCAAGTTGCTTACTAGTATAGCATAGAGTTCTAGGTGGAAGTTCAACTTAACAGTCTCCACTGTAGTACCGGTATATAAAATAGTGTTTTGGAACCAAAGGCAATTTATGTGTGCCTCTGGGATCTGGTGAGGGATTGCTGGAATTTAGTCTATTTTGGGACAACCCAATAGCAATTTCAGAAATTCCTAATAAATCCTAGAGGCCCACTTGGCCCATTCGTGCAAGGCAAGGGGTGCTACTAAAGTTTAGTCCCACATTGCTAGTTTGGTGGGAGTTGGACCTCCTTATAAGGGAGGTTGCTTCCCCACATGTATGAGCATGAGAACAAGAGGGACATTCACGCGTGCTCCTCCCCTGCCGCCAGCCTCACCACACCACGCTACGCCTCGTCACGACGTGCCGTGGGTTGCGGGAATGAGCCGAGCCGATGTCTAAATTAAAGAGAGGTTGCTCCTCTCCAGAGAGACACACCAGAATATCATCTTCCTCTCGCCGCCGAGTTCCAATCTCTGAGCTGCTGCTACGATCTTCCCCATCCCGACTTGCGGTGTGCACCACAGGTCGGGACAGTAGGCCTCTGAAACCCCACCTCTTTGAGTCCAGTATAGGAGAATGGTGATAAGGTTTTTGAGGAGCTCTCTACGCGACTACTGACCGTTCATCACGGACGCTCCGGACATCGACGACTACTTCCCCAATGACGACTTCTTCCCCGACGTCGACAACCCCTTCAACGACATGGCTGGCGTGGACACCGACCCCAAGACCGATGCTTCTGTTGATGTTCCATACGTTCTCATGCTCTTTCTGTTTGGTTCTGCCATGGTTTCTTGCTCTAGTGTCTGCTCTAGATATGTTCGGTTCTAGTTCATATAAGCAGATGCTATTTACCTTCTCTTTGTCAGTTGCATGACTTGTTGAAAGGATCGATATGGTTGACTAGAGGGGGGGTGAATAGGCAACTAAGAATTTTTAGCTTTTCTTTACCAAATTAAACTTTGCATCAAAGTAGGTTGTCTAGATATGCAACTAGGTGGACAACCTATATGATGCAACAACCTAAGCACACAAGCAAGCAATGAATATAACACAAATAAGCTTGCACAAGTAAAGGGATGAGATAACCAAGAGTGGAGCCGGTGGAGACGAGGATGTGTTACCAAGTTCCTTCCTTTTGAGGGAAATGCGTCTCCGTTAGAGCGGTGTGGAGGCACAATGCTCCCCAAGAAGCCACTAGGGCCACCGTATTCTCCTCACGCCCTCACACAATGCGAGATGCCATGATTCCACTATTGGTGCCCTTGAAGGCGGCGACCAGACCTTTACAAACAAGGTTGGGGCAATCTCCACAACTTAATTGGAGGCTCCCAACGACACCACGAAGCTTCACCACAATGGACTATGGCTTCACGGTGACTCAACCGTCTAGGGTGCTCAAACACCCAAGAGTAACAAGATCCGCTAGGGATTAGTGGGGGGAATCAAATTTCTCTTGGTGGAAGTGTAGATCGGGGCCTTCTCAACCAATCCCGAGCAAATCAACAAGTTTGATTGGCTAGGGAGAGAGAGATCGGGCGAAAATGGAGCTTGGAGCAACAATGGAGCTTAGGGTTGGAAGAAGTAGTCAACTAAAGATAGGAGACGACCCTTTTATAGTGGTGGACGAAATCCAACCGTTATCCACTTAACCAGCCCGCGACACGCGGTACTACCGCTCCAGAGGCGCGGTACTACCGCAAGGCCACGCGGTACTACCGTGGGTGACCACAGTACTACCGCTGCAGCAGCGGGGGCTAGAGCGAGCCTGACAGGGGGCAGTACTACCGCGAGCACGGTACTACCGCTCCCCCTTGCGGTACTACCGCAAGGCAGGAAAGCCCTAGTCTGGGAAGGGCGCGGATGAATAAAATTACATTCGTGCCTACTTCCGCTGGAAAACAAACGGTGCAAAAATCCGACACGGTACTATCACCGAGAGCAATACTATCGCGTGGGCTGCCGGATCAGGTCACATGGTACTATCACGCGGTAGCGGTATTATCATGGAGGTGCGGATGTAAAAAATTACATCCGCCCCTACTACCGCAACGCAGCGGTACTTGGCCTGGGGGCCACAGTAGTACGGCTCCAGAGGAGCGGTACTACCGTGGGCTCCCACGGTACTACCGCGCCTAAGACACGGTACTACCGAAGGTGCCTGCGGTACTACCGCTCCAAGGAGCAGTACTACCGCAAGCACGGCAACAGTAGCCAAGACAATCGCAAAGAGGATAAACGGGGGATGCTCCAAAGTGCAAGGGAAAGGTGGAGACAAGGAAGGGAACGTGTACGTGATGATTCCACCCAAACCTTTCCGATGCGGAACCCCTCTTAATAGTACGGCTATTCTACGACTCAAATCCACCAAAAAGAAACGTAGAGAAACGCTGTCTTCAATAGTCTTCGAGGGGCACCAAACCGTCTTGTGCCTAGTAAAGAAATGTCTGAGAAACTCAAGGCACACGATTAGTCCGCAAAAGCATTGTCATCAATCACCAAAACACCTTAGGGATAAATATGCACTTACAATGTCCCCCTTTTTGGTGGATTGATGACAATACGGGATTCTTGTAAAGGAAATAAACTAGAGCATAGGCAAACCCCTCCTCTCTAAAATATAGACGGGCTCCCCTAGATGTGTGCAATCTAGATGAATGCTTTGGACTGCTGACACACAACTAGGATCAACACTCCCCCTATATTTTAGAGACAAGGCATATCTAGCAATGATAAGGCTAAACAACTAAACAAGAGCATAAAACATAGGTAGCACAATATAACATAAGCTCGCTAAGATAGGATAAAGTGCATCTGTCTCAAATCAAACCAAAGCAAACGAAATGAGGTTCAAACAGGCAGCAAACACACCAAACACAATGACACACGAGCAAATCCCTACACTCTCTCCCCCTTTGGCATCGAGACGCCAAAAAAGCAGAGAGGACACCTACACACTCGGGGTGGCTCAAGCGGATAAATCATCCCAGTGCTCCTCGTCAGACTCGGTGGCAGGGATGTCCTCCTCGAAGCCCTTGTCAGAATCAGTCCACTTGAAGCCCTGCTTCGCCATCCACTCAGCCTCTGGAGTGATGTTCCTCTCGACTACCGGAATGAGCCTCACCAAAGACCCTCGGGATGTGCAAGTCACGGCGGCGAGCCTCCTTGGAGGCAACGTGAGTCTGTCTTGCTCCTTAGCTTGCATGCAGAAGAGAGACTTCATCTTGTCCTTCAGCTTCTTGGCCCTCGAGGGCTCAGAGGAACTCTGGGAAGACCTAGCAGCACGGTCCTCAGCCACATTCTCTGGTCCAGTCTCCTCGTCACCAACATCCCTCCTAGCAGCAGACGCCTCAGCACGAGTAGTAGTGTTGGCCCAGTTGGGCTTGACACAGAGGCTGATGGGATCATGCCTAATCGATCTGGTGCAAGGAACTCATCCTCAGTGGAACAGCTTCTCCCAAGTCTTGGAGATCGTGAGAAACAGGTATGGCCCGTAGATAGGCACCTTGCGGTTGAACACTGCAAATCAAGCTCATGCCACATGATGTGTGAGACATCAAGAGGCTGAGTCTGAGACACCCGGCCTCCTCGCACATGAGCATCATATCCACCATATATGCATGAACCTTATCCTTGTCGCCAATGTCTGGCGGAGCAGAGAGTTGCGGAAGATGCGATACATGCTATCCAAAAAGGAGTTCAGCACCCAAACTGACTTACCATTGGCGAGCACCTTCTCAACATAGTACTGCTGGAGCTTGTTCTTGTTAGCAGACTCAGAATTGGCATGGGGACGAACACCAACAGGAGTGTTGAGTCCGTCATCTGGAACATGCAACAGATCCATGAACTCCTTCCAGGTAGCGGTCAACTGACGGCCGTTGGTCATCCACATCATCCGCCGCTCCTCCCCAGGGTGAAAGTACACAGAGGCAAAGAACTGACAAACAAGCTCAGGGTCAAAGTCCAGATGGAAGGAGATCACATGCTCAATACCATACTGCTCCACCAAGTCCAGAGCCTCTCCAAAGTACTCACGAAACTGTTCCTTCCTCATGTGATGCATGTCAATCCACTTGACCTCCACATAGGTATTCTGCTTGTTCTTGATGACATCCAGATAAATGAGAGTCTGCTGCTTGGTCTAGAACAACTCACCGCCTCTGATGGTAGCACGAGGATTCACATATGGGTTCATCTGCCTGAGACGGACGTACCCAGAGGAGGGTATCTCGTCCATGCTCTTAGCGGGTTCCTTGTTTCTGCCAGCGGCGGTCTTGACATGACGCTTGGGGGCATTGGGGCCCTCTGATGCCTCACCTTGATTGCGCAAACGCTTGGATCCAGTGTTGCGACTGGGATTGGAACGGCGAGAGCCACCACCTGAGACACAAAGTGCAAAACACACACGAAAACCAAGAAGGATCAAAGAAAAGACCTCGGCAAGGCAAAAGAAACACTTAGGAAACATACATGCTAAATGCCATGAGAAATATTTGATCCACGGAAGTACTGCCAAGTGCTGCGGTACTAAAAATCTAGTACCGCTCCAAGTCGCGGTAGTACCGTGCGAAGTCGCGGTAGTATCGGTTCTGGGAGCGGTAGTAGGGTCTTAGTGCCGCAGCTAGTGCGGTAGTACCACACCTGACGGGCGGTAGTACTGCCATGAGCGGTAGTATCAAGACACGAGGCGCCGGTAGTATCAAGACCGGCCGATCCGAACCTAGTACAAATCTGGGAAAAACCGCGAAACCTCGGCGGTACTACGGTTGATCAAATCTATCACAGGACAACATATCAAGTATAATTCCTACGCAACTCGACTCTCCTACATCCTACTCTTGCACAGATTTGGCCTAAAATCTCATGAACAACAAGCATCTCCCCAAGAACCTAGAAGCGAAAGAACAACCAAGAAAGAGAAGGATTTGGGGAAAAACCTTGTTCCATGGCAAGAGGAAGTGGTGGGGAACGATCCCACCGGTCGGAATCCGAGGAGAGTGGCCGGAGACGGAGATCCGGCGAGGACCTCCGGCGCCATTCGTGAGCGAGAGAGAGAGAGACGTGGGGAGAGAGATAAGTGAATGGGTATGGGGAGTTGGAACTCCCTGCCCGAATCATAACCCCCATGCTCACACGCGGCGTGGTAGTACCGTGGATCATCGCGGTAGTACCGCTCGGCGGAAGTACCGCACATGAGTGGTAGTACCCACTCTCCTGGGCGGCAGTAAAAAAATTACTACCGCGCAGGCGCGGTAGTACCGTGCCCTCTCAACACTGTAGTACCGTGGCTAGCCGCGGTAGTACCGTGAACTCAGGAAGTCGCACGTTCCAAGCACACGAAAAAGAGGTCTTTGCACGAAAAGAAACTTCGAGGCAACACGACACCACAAGAACACGCGACACACGAAGACAGAAAGGAAAACGACAACACGAAAACAACCATGAGACACCACCTCTCCAAAGAGAGGGCGGTGGCCGGAGCCACCTATGTTTGAGTCACTTGGTATGGCACCGCGAAGAATTATCCTTGGGCCCATGACCAAAACTCGTCTTTGAAGCACAAGTACCATCAAAAATGGCTAATGTGAAAGAGTTGATCGATTTATGCATAATGGGGGGAGGGAGAATTCATTGAGAGAACAACACTCCCCCTATGTCCGTGCCTACACCTAAACAAGATAACAAGTTGAGTATGGTGGGGTGTGCAAGGGTTCAAGCAACATTGCTTGAATCAATGATATTTAGCTCATGCCTTAACTCACAAATCTTGCTTCATCCAAAGGCTTCGTGAAGATATGCTGCAAGGTTATCATGAGTGTTGACGTAGTTGAGATCGATCTCTCCTCGCCTAATGTGATCCCGGATGAAGTGATACCGAATCTCAATATGCTTCGTCTTGAAGTGTTGCACCGGGTTGAGAGAAATCTTGATGGCACTTTCATTGTCACACCAAAGCTGCACTTTGTCACAAATGACACCGTAATCCTTTAAAGTTTGCCTCATCCATAAGAGTTGTTCACAACAACTACCGGCCGCTACATACTCCGCTTCGGTGGACGAGAGAGACACACAACTTTGCTTTTTGGAAGACCAACTTACCAAAGAGCAACCAAGGAATTGGCACCCTCCGGAAGTGGACTTCCTATCCACTTTGTCTCCCGCCCAATCGGAATCCGAATATCCTACAAGCTTGAAGTTTTCTCCTCTCGGGTACCATAGGCCAAAGTTTGGGCTATGAGCCAAATATCGAAAGATTCGCTTGACCGCCACAAAGTGGCTTTCCTTAGGTGCGGCTTGAAACCGTGCACAAATTCCCACACTCAACATGATATCCGGTCTAGATGCACAAAGGTAAAGCAAGGATCCAATCATGGAGCGATATACCTTTTGATCCACCGCTTTACCATTGGGATCGATGTCAAGTTGGCACTTAGTAGGCATTGGAGTGGAAGCCGGCTTGACATCGCTAAGCTAAAATCTCTTGAGCATGTCTTGAGTGTATTTGGCTTGGTTGATGAAGGTACCTTCTCTTCTTTGCTTCACTTCGAAACCTAGAAAGAACTTCAACTCTCCCATGGAAGACATCTTGAACTTTGAGGTCATTAGTGCGGCAAATTCATCATTGAAAGCTTTGTTAGGGGAACCAAACATAATGTCATCAACATATAGTTGGCACACAAACAACTCCCCTTTGACCTTCTTAGTAAAAAGAGTGGGATCGATTAGCCCAACTTCAAACCCGCGATCTTGTAGCAACTCGGTAAGGTGGTCATACCATGCACGTGGGGCTTGTTTAAGGCCATAGAGTGCCTTATCGAGTTGATACACATGATCGGGAAAGTAGGGATCCTCGAACCCGGGGGGTGTTTGACGTAAACCAACTCATTAATAGGACCATTAAGAAAAGCACTCTTCACATCCATTTGTTGCAACTTAAAGTTGTGATGAGAAGCATAAGCAATCAACAAACGAATGGATTCAAGATTTAGCAACGGAGCAAAGGTTTCACCGTAGTCGATACCCTCGACTTGGGAGTAACCTTGTGCCACCAATCTTGCCTTGTTGCGTAATGATGGTTCCATGAGCATCTTGTTTGTTCTTGAAAATCCACTTGGTCCCAATGACATTGTGGTTCCCCGTTAGCCTTGGCACCAACCTCCACACCTTGTTGTACTCGAAGTTGTTGAGTTCTTCATGCATGGCATTAAGCCAATCCGGATCTTCGAGTGCTTCATATACCTTTTGGAGTTCAACACAAGAAACAAACGCGTGATGTTCACATAGTTTGCCAATTGTCTACGAGTGCTTACCCCCTTTTGAATGCTTCCAAGTACATTCTTCATGAGATGACCCTTGGTGGAGAGCTTGGAAGCAATCTTGGCGGCACGACGCTCTAATTCCTCCTCGGTGGTGAGTTGAGGAGCGGTCACTTGATCATCTTGAGCGCCGTCTTGAGCATGTTCTTGATCTTGAACTTGCTCTGGGAGAGAACTTGACCTTGGGCATCACTTGGTGTGTCAACATCGTCGTGAGCATGATCTTGCCCTTGGTCTTGTTCATGAGGTTGAGGGCCTTCACTTTGTTCTTCGGAAGCGTGTGGGCCTTGGGTTGGTGATGGCTCCACTTGAGTGGAGCATTGTCCTTCTCCTTTGGCCACAAGGGGTTCCTCAATGGGTAGGATAAAACCAACACCCATTCTTCTTATGGCTTGAGGAGGAATTTCATCACCTACATCACAAGTGCCACTTTGCTCCACTTGGGAGCTGTTATTCTCATCAAAGTCCACGTTACACGTCTCCTCAATAAGTCCCGTGGATTTATTGAGGACACGGTAAGCATGAGAGTTTGTAGCATAACCAACAAATATGCCCTCATAAGCTCTAGCCTCAAACTTAGACAACCAAACACCTTTCTTGAGAATGAAACACTTACACCTGAACACCCGAAAGTACTTGAGGTTGGGCTTGTTACCGGTGAGTATCTCATATGGAGTCTTGTTCAAGCCCTTGCGGAGGTAGAGCCGATTGGATGCATGACATGAGGTGTTGATGGCTTCGGCCCAAAAGTTGTATGGAGACTTGAACTCCGCCATCATGGTCCTTGCCGCATCCATCAACGCCCAGTTCTTCCTCTCCGCGACACCGTTTTGTTGAGGGGTGTAGGGTGCAGAATATTGATGCTTGATCCCCTCATCACTAAGAAACTCATCCAAGGTGTAGTTCTTGAACTCGGTGCCGTTGTCACTTCTTATTATCAAGATCTTTGCATTGTGTTGACGTTGTGCTTCATTTGCAAAGTCAATGACGGTTTGTTGGGTCTCGCTCTTCCTCTTGAAGAAATACACCCAAGTATATCTTGAGTAGTCATCCACAATCACCAAGCAATACTTCCTACCCCCAAGACTATCAAAGGATGGAGACCCAAAGAGATCCAAGTGAAGGAGCCCCAAAGGCCTCTTCGAGTAAATGATAGTCGTGGGAGGGTGAGCCTTCTCATGAAGCTTTCCTTCGGACACGGCCTAGTCGACTCGGATCGTGTAACACTTAGATGACTAGAGGGATGTCAAATCTGAGTGGGAGTTCATTCAATAATTTGATTAAGATGAACTTAATTATCATGAACTTAGTCTAAAACTTTTGCAAAATATGTCTTGTAGATCAAATGGCCAACGCTCATGTCAACATGAACTTCAACGCGTTCCTAGAGAAAAACCAAGCTGAAAGATGATGGCAGCAACTATACGGACTGGGTCCGAACCCGAGGATCATCCTCATAGCTGCCAAGAAGGCATATGTCCTAGAAGCACCGTTAGGTGACCCACTGCTCTCCCAAAGACTGCAAGACGATTTGAACGTTTAAGTGCACGCATCGATGATTACTCCCTCGCTCAAAGGCGGCATGCTTTTGACTTAGAACCAGGGCTCCAAAAGCGCTTTTGAGCAACACGGAGCATATGAGATGTTCAAGAGCTGAAACTAGTTTTCCAAGCTCATGCCCGGGTCGAGAGATATGAAGTCTCGCACAAGTTCTATAGTTGTAAGATGGAGGAAACCAGTTCACATCGGTGAGCACATACTCAAAATGTCTGGGTTGCATGTACCGCCTGTCCCAAATTGGAAATTAACCTCCTGACGAGGCGGTCATTGACAGAATCCTTCATCGCTTCCCCACCAAGCTACAAGAGCTTCGTGATGAACTAAAATATGCAGGGATGGTGAAAACCATTCCTGAAGTATTTTCAATGTCAAGTCAGCAGAGGTTGAAATCAAGAAAGAACATCAAGTGTTGATGGTCAATAAGACCACTAAGTTTAAGAAGGGCAAGGGTAAGAAGAACTTCAAGAAGGACGGCAAAGATGTTGCCGCTACCGTAAGCCGCTTGCCGGGAAGAAGTCAAAGAATGGACCCAAGCCCGAGATCGAGTGCTTTTATTGCAAGGGAAGGGTCACCGAAGCGGAACTGCCCCAAATACTTAGCGGATAAGAAGGCCGCAACACCAAAGGTATATTTGATATACATGTAATTGATGTGTACCTTACCAAGATCGTAGTAACTCCCGGGTATTTGATACCGTGTCGTTGCTCATATTTGTAACTCACAGCAGGAGCTGCGGAATAAACGGAGATCGGCGAAGGACGAGGTGACGGCGCGCGTCGAATGGTTCCAGTCGATGTGATCGCTGGCCGCACGCTGCCTCTACATTTACCTACGGGATTAGTTTTGAACCTTAATAATTGTTATTTGGTGCCAAGTTTGAGCATGAACATTGTATCCGGATCTCGCTTAATGCGAGATGGCTACTCATTTAAATCCGAGAATAATGGTTGTTCTATTTATATGAGAGATATGTTTTATGATCATGCTCCAATGGTCAATGGTTTATTCTTAATGAATCTCGAGCGTAATGTTACACATATTCATAGCGTGAATACCAAAAGATGTAAAGTTGATAACGATAGTCCTACATACTTGTGGCACTGCCGCCTTGGTCACATTGGTGTCAAGCGCATGAAGAAGCTCCATGCTGATGGACTTTTGGAGTCTCTATATTATGAATCATTTGACACATGCGAACCATGCCTCATGGGCAAGATGACCAAGACTCCGTTCTCCGGAACAATGGAGCGAGCAACCAACTTATTGGAAATCATACATACCGATGTGTGCGGTCCAATGAGTGTTGAGGCTCATGGAGGATATCGTTATGTTCTCACTCTCACAGATGACTTGAGCAGATATGGGTATGTCTACTTGATGAAACACAAGTCCGAGACCTTTGAAAAGTTCAAGGAATTTCAGAATGAAGTAGAGAATCAACGTGACCGAAAGATAAAATTCTTACGATCGGATCGTGGAGGAGAATATTTAAGTCAAATTTGGTACACACTTAAGAAAATGTGGAATCGCTTTCACAACTCACGCCACCGAACACCTCAACAGAACGGTGTGTCCGAACGCTGTAATCGCACTCTATTGGATATGGTGCGATCCATGATGTCTCTTACCGATTTACCGCTGTCATTTTGGGGATACGCTCTAGAGACAGCTACATTCACTTTAAATAGGGCACCGCCTAAATCCGCTGAGACAACACCGTATGAATTATGGTTTGGGAAGAAACCTAAGCTGTCGCTTTCTAAAAGTTTGGGGATGCGATGCTTATGTCAAAAAACTTCGACCTGAAAAGCTCGAACCCAAGTCGGAAAAATGCGTCTTCATAGGATACCCTAAGGAAATCATAGGGTATACCTTCTACTTAAGATCCGAGGGCAAGATCTTTGTTGCCAAGAACGGATCCTTTCTGGAAAAGAGTTTCTCTCGAAAGAAGTAAGTGGGAGGAAAGTAGAACTCGATGAAGTACTACCTCTTGAACGGGAAAGTAGTGCAGCTCAGAAAATGCTCCGCGATGCCTACACCAACTCAAGAGGAAAATAATGATGATGATCAAGGTACTTCGGATCAAGTTGCTACCGAACTTCAGAGGGTCCACTAGGACACGTTCCGCACTGCAGTGGTACGGCAACCCTGTCCCGGAAATCATGTTGTTGGACAACGGTGAACCTTCGAACTATGAAGAAGCGATGGCGGCCCAGATTCCAACAAATGGCTAGAAGCCATGAAATCCGAGATAGAATCCATGTATGAAAACAAAGTATGGACTTTGATCGACTTGCCCGATGATCGGCGAGCGATAGAAAACAAATGGATCTTTAAGAAGAAGACGGACGCGGATGGTAATGTCACCATCTATAAAGCTCGACTTGTCGCTAAGGGTTATCGGCAAGTTCAAGGGATTGACTACGATGAGACTTTCTCTCCCGTAGCGAAGCTTAAGTCCGTTCGAATCATGTTAGCAATTGCCGCATACTATGATTATGAGATATGGCAGATGTGAAGGAAATATGCCCTAGAGGCAATAATAAAGTTATTATTTATTTCCTTATATCATGATAAATGTTTATTATTCATGCTAGAATTGTATTAACCGGAAACATAATACATGTGTGAATACATAGACAAACAGATAGTCACTAGTAAGCCTCTACTAGACTAGCTCATTAATCAAAGATGGTTATGTTTCCTAACCATAGACATGTGTTGTCATTTGATTAATGGGATCACCTCATTAGAAGAATGATGTGATTGACATGACCCATTCCGTTAGCTTAGCACTTGATCGTTTAGTATATTGCTATTGCTTTCTTCATGACTTATACATGTTCCTATAACTATGAGATTATGCAACTCCTGTTTACCGGAGGAACACTTTGGGTACCACCAAACGTCACAACGTAACTGGGTGATTATAAAGGAGTACTACAGGTGTCTCCAAAGGTACTTGTTGGGTTGGCGTATTTCGAGATTAGGTTTTGTCACTCCGATTGTCGAAGAGGTATCTCTGGGCCTTCTCGGTAATACACATCACATAAGCCTTGCAAGCATTACAACTAATGAGTTAGTTGTGAGATGATGTATTACGAACGAGTAAAGAGACTTACCAAAGAACGAGATTGAACTAGGTATTGGATACCGACGATCGAATCTCGGGTAAGTAACATACCGATGACAAAGGGAACAACGATTTTGTTATGCGGTCTCGACCGATAAAGATCTTCAGAGAAATGTAGGAACCAATATGGGCATCCAGGTCCCGCTATTGGTTATTGACCGAGACATGTCTCGGTCATGTCTACATTATTCTCGAACCGTAGGGTCCGCACGCTTAAGGTTTCGATGACAGTTATATTATGAGTTTATGTATTTTGATGTACCAAGGTTGTTCGAGTCCGGATATGATCACGGACATGACGAGGAGTCTCAAATGGTCGAGACATAAAGATTAATATATTGGACGGATATATTTGGACACCGGAAAGGTTAGGAGAAGTTTGGAGCTCGAGGAGGTTACGGAACCCCCTGGAGGTATATGGGCCTTATTGGGCCCATGTAGGAGGAAGGGAGAAGGAACAAGGAGGGGGCGCCCAAGCCCAATCCGACTGGGGAGGGGGCCGCCCCCTTTCCTTTCTCCTTCCCCTCTTCCTATTCCTACTACTAGTACTACTTCCTAATACTAGTACTCCTTCCTTCCCCTCCAAATAAGATAAGGAAGGAGAGGGAAACCTACTTGGAGTAGGTTTCCTCCCTATGGCGCCGCCTCTTCAGCCGGGCCACCTCCTCCCTCCCTCCTTTATATCACGGGGTAGGGGGCACCCTAGAACACACAAGTTGATCCTTGAGATCGCTCCTTAGTCGTGGTGCGGTGCCCCTCCACCATATTCCACCTCGGTCATATCATAGCAGTGCTTAGGCGAAGCCCCGCGCCGGTAGAACATCAAGATCGTCACCACGCCGTTGCGTACGACGAACTCCCTCTCCCGGAGCTTTGCTGGATCGGAGCCCGAGGAGCGCCATCGAGCTGAACGTGTGCCAAGAACTCGAGGCGCCGGAGTAACGGGCGCCGATCGGCTGGATCGCGAGGAGAACGTGACGACTACATCCTCTACGTTGTGATCGACTCGAGGCGCCGGAGTAACGGCATGGGATCGGCTGGATCGCGAGGAGAACGTACGACTACTTCCTCTACGTTGTGATCGCTTCCGCTTACGGTCTACGAGGGTACGTGGACATACACTCTCCCCTCTCGTTGCTATGCCATCACCATGGTCCTGTGTGTGCGTAGGAAAATTTTGAAATTACTATGTTCCCCAACAAGATGGACGTCAAAACGGCATTCCTTAACGGTTATCTTAAGGAAGAGCTGTATATGATGCAGCCGGAGGGTTTTGTCGATCCTAAGAATGCTAACAAAGTATGCAAGCTCCAAATGATCCATTTATGGGCTGGTGCAAGCATCTCGGAGTTAGAACATTCGCTTTGATGAAATGATCAAAGTTGCTTAGTTTATGCAGACTTATGGAGAAGCCTTGCATTTACAAGAAAGTGAGTGGGAGCTCAGTAGCATTTCTCATATTATATGTAGATGACATACTTTTGATGGGAAATGATATAGAATTCTTGGACAGCATTAAGGCCTACTTGAATAAGTGTTTTTCAATGAAGGACCTTGGAGAAGCTGCTTATATATTAGGCATCAAGATCTATAGAGATAGATCAAGACGCCTCATAGGTCTTTCACAAAGCACATACCTTGATAAGATTTTGAAGAAGTTCAAAATGGATCACCCAAGAAGGGGTTCTTGCCTCATTGCAAGGTGTGAGATTGAGCTCGGCTCAATGCCCGACCACGGCAAAAGTTAAAGTAGAGATGAGTGTCATCCCCTATGCTTCAGCCATAGGATCTATTATGTATGCCATGCTGTGTACCAGAACTGATGTAAACCTTGCCGTAAGTTTGGTAGGAAGATACCAAAGCAATCCCGCAAGGAACACCGGACAGCGGTCAAGAATATCCTGAAGTACACGAAAAGGACAAAGGACAAGTTTCGCTTTATGGAGGTGACGAAGAGCTCGTCGTAAAGGGTTACGTTGATGCTAGCTTCGACACAGATCCGGATGACTCTAAGTCACAAACCGGATACGTGTATATGTTGAATGGTGGAGCAAGAGCTGGTGCAGCCGCAAGCAGAGCGTCGTGGCGGGATCTACATGTGAAGCGGAGTACATGGCAGCCTCGGAGGCAGCGCATGAAGCAATTTGGGTGAAGGAGTTCATCACCGACCTAGGAGTCATACCCAATACGTGGGCCAATCAAACTCTTCTGCGTGACAACACTGGAGCTATTGCACTTGCCAAGGAGCCTGTGTTTCACAAGAAGACCAGGCACATCAAGTGTCGCTTCAACTCCATCCGTGAAAATGTTCAGGATGGAGACATAGAAATTTGTAAAGTGCATACGGATCTGAATGTCGCAGATCCGCTGACTAAACCTCTTCCGCGGGCAAAACATGATCAACACCAGAACTCTATGGGTGTTCGATTCATCACAATGTAACTAGATTATTGACTCTAGTGCAAGTGGGAGACTGTTGGAAATATGCCCTAGAGGCAATAATAAAAGCATTATTATTATATTTCCTTGTTCATGTTAATTGTCTTCTATTCATGCTATAATTGTATTATCCGGAAATCGTAATACATGTGTGAATACATAGACCACAATACGTCCCTAGTGAGCCTCTAGTTGACTAGCTCGTTGGTCAATAGATAGTCATGGTTTCCTGGCTATGGACATTAGATTTCATTGACAACGGGATCACGTCATTACGAGAATGACGTGATGGACAAGACCCAATCATAAGCATAGCACAAGATCGTGTAGTTCGTTTTTGCTAGAGCTTTTTCTATGTCAAGTATCTCTTCCTTAGACCATGAGATCGTGTAACTCCCGGATACCGTAAGAGTGCTTTGGGTGTACCAAACGTCACAACGTAACTGGGTGACTATAAAGGTGCACTACGGTATGTCCGAAAGTGCATTGGGTTGACACGGATCGAGACTGATTTGTCACTCCGTATTACGGAGAGGTATCACCGGGCCCACTTTCGGTAGTGCATCATCATAATGAGCTCAAAGTGACCAAGTGTCCGGTCACGTGATCATGCATTACTGCACGAGTAAAGTGACTTGCCGGTAACTTGAGACCTAACGAGGTATTGGGATACAAGACGATTGAGTCTCTGCAAGTAACATACCGATCGACAAAGGGAATAGTATACGGGGTTGCTTGAATCCTCGACATCGTGGTTCATCCGATGACATCATCGAGGAGCATGTGGGAGCCAACATGGGTATCCAGATCCCGCTGTTGGTTATTGACTGAGAGCGCCTCGGTCATGTTCAAGATGTCTCCCGAACCCGTAGGGTCTACACACTTAAGGTTCGGTGACGCTAGGGTTATTAGGAAGACTTGTATGTGATTACCGAATGTTGTTCGGAGTCCTAGATGAGATCCCGGACGTCACGAGGAGTTCCGGAAGGGTCCAGAGGTAAAGATTTATATATGGGAAGTTGTCAAACGGACACCGGAAAGTTTCGGGGGCGTACCGGTATTGTACCGGGGCCACCGGAAGGGTTCCGGAGGTCCACCGGGAGGGGCCACCCCTCCCGGGGCACTTGGGCTGTGGGGAAGGAGCCAGCCTGGTGGCTGGGCGCACCCTCCCTTGGGCCCTTGCGCCTAGGGGTTGAGGGGGAACCCTAGAGGGGCGCCTGCTTGGGGGCAAGTCCCCTCCCTTGGCCGCCTCCTCTAGATGCCATCTAGATGGGCCGGCCCCCTTCTCCCTTCCCCCTATAAATAGAGGGGTGAGGGGAGGGCAGCCGCACCCAAGCCAAGGCGCAGCCCTCCCCTCCCCAACACCTCTCCTCCTCCGTTGTGTGCTTGGCGAAGCCCTGTCGGAGTACTGCTTCTCCACAATCATCACGCCGTCGTGCTGCCGGTGGAGTTGTCTTCCTCAACCTCTCCTTCCTCCTTGCTGGATCAAGACGGAGGAGACGTCACCCGTACCGTACGTGTGTTGAACGCGGAGGTGCTGTCCGCTCAAAGCACTTGGTCATCGGTGATCTTAATCACGCCGAGTACGACTCCAACATCACCGCTCCTCGAACGCCTGCACGCAATCTACAAGTGGTATGTAGATGCAAACTCACCCCTTGACTCATTGCTTAGATGAACTCATAGATGGATCTTGGTGAAACCGTAGGAAAAATTTTAATTTTCTGCAACGTTCCCTCAACAGGGAGGCGCCTGTGCTTGTGTGGTGCGGCCACCCTCCCTCCCTCCCTTTATATAGGTGCAAGAGAGAGGGGAGGGCGCAGCCTTGCCCTTCCTGCAAGGAAGGGTGCGGTTAAGGGGGAGGAGTCCATCCTCCCAAGGCACCCTGAGGTGCCTTCCCTTTAGGACTCTCCCTCTATCTTATCTCTAGGCGCATTGGCCTCTTGGGGCTGGTGCCCTTGGCCCATATAGGCCAAGGCGCACTTCTACAGCCCATGTGCCCCCCGGGGCAGGTGGACTGGTGGAACCCCGGACCTGCTTTCGCACTCCTGCATAATACCGATAACGCGCGAAACTTTTCCGGCGACCAAAATAAGACTTCCCATATATAAATCTTTACCTCCGACCATTCCGAACTCCTCGTGACGTCTGGAATCTCATCCGGACTCAACAACATTCGGTTTGCTGCATACTCATATTCATACAACCCTAGCGCCACCGAACCTTAAGTGTGTAGACCCTACGGGTTCGGGAGACATGCAGACATGACCGAGACGGCTCTCGGGCAATAACCAATAGCGGAATCTGGATACCCATGTTGGCTCCCACATGCTCCTCGATGATTTCATCGGATAAACCATGATGTCGAGGATTCAAACAACCCCGTATACAATTCCCTTTGTCAATCGGTATTTTACTTGCCCGAGATTCGATCGCAGATACCAATACCTCGCTCAATCTCGTTACCGGCAAGTCACTTTACTCGCATCCGTAATGCATGATCCCGTGACCAAGCACTTGGTCACTTTGAGCTCATTATGATGATGCACTACCGAGTGGGCCTAGGATACCTCTCCGTCATACACGGAGTGACAAATCCTGCCTTGATCCGTGTCAACCCAATGTACACTTTTGGAGATACCGTAGTGCACCTTTATAGTCACCCGATACGCCAGGACGCTTTGGTACACCCAAAGCACTCCTACGGTATCCGGAGTTACACGATCTCATGGTCTAAGGAAGAGATACTTGACATTGTAAAAGCTCTAGCAAAACGAACTACACGATCTTGTGCTATGCTTAGGATCGGGTCTTGTCCATCACATCGTTCTCCTAATGATGTGATCCCGTTATCAACGACATCCAATGTCCATAGTCAGAAAACCATGACTATCTCGTTGATCAACGAGCTAGTCAACTAGAGGCTCACTAGGGACATATTGTGGTCTATGTATTCACACGCCAGACACGATTTCCGGATAATACAATTATAGCATGAATAAAAGACAATTATCATGAATAAGGAAATATAATAATAATACTTTTATTATTGCCTCTAGGGCATATTTCCAACACATGGTCCCCCTTGAGAAGACTTTGCAAAGATCTCATATTGACATGGGCTAAACGGCGATGCCAAAGCCATCCCACGTCAACTTTAGCCATTAGGCATGTCGCGGTCTTAGTGGGTCCCTCCAAAAAGTTAATCACATATAGACCGTTCTCGACATGCCCAACAAAGGCTACTTTAAGAGTCTTGATCCACAAGAGGGCCACAGCATCAATATCAAAGAAAGTGGCAAAGCCCATGATTGCAAGTTGACGAACGGAAAGTAAATTGTATGCAAGGGACTCTACAAGCATGACCTTCTCGATCGCGAGATCATGAGAAATGACAACCTTGCCGAGTCCCAAGACCTTAGAAGACGAGGCATCACCCCACTCGACATTGGTGGGCATAGAAGGAATCTTGTGACGTCCACCACCAAGTCCTTGCTTCCGGTCATATGATTTGTAGCTCCACTATCGAGCAACCATGATCCCCACCCAAGCAAACACCTACAAGAGATCAATGCTTGGTTTTAGGTACCCATTTTGTAATGGGTCCTTTGATGTTAGTAACAAGGGTCTTAGGAACCCAAATAGACTATTCAATGTATTCATGAGGAGAACCAACAAATTTGGCATAAACGTGCCCATCACTAGCACAAAGATAACACATAAGAGGGATTAAAATCGCCCGGCTTTGTTGGGAGGGGTGGCATTGCCCTTCTTGACATTGCCACCCTTTGCATTGTTCTTCTTCTCCTTGAAGCACCCTCTCCCTCCTTCACAAAAGTTTGCTTGAGAGGAGGAGGTCGCTTGGTCTTGTCATTCTTCTTCTTGTTCTTGGGCTTAAAAGCAACCCAATCCCTCCTTGGCTACAACTTCCTTTTGATTACTCAAAAGGTCGTTGAGGTTCTTCTCACCTTGTATGCATGTAACAAGGCCTTTCTCAAGTTGCTCCTTCAACTTAGCATTCTCTCAACAAGATGCACATGCTCACAACACGGGTTAGTAGCATTTGCATTATCAATTAAAACCATATGAGGAAAGGTGGCTTTCTCCTTGGTTAGCTTTACTTGGAGTTGATCATGAGACTCTTTGAGGCTAGCATGAACGCCCTTCAAGACTTTGTGAGCCTTGTCGAGAATGTCAAACTCCTCTTTGAGTCTAGCAAGATCAACCCCAAGCTTTGCCTTCTCGGAGTTTAGCACACGAGAAACAACAAGAGCATGATCAGGATCTTTCTTTAATTTAGCATGATCATCGTTGTATGACTCCTCAAGAGCGAAACGAAGACCACACTCTTCCTCAAGAGCATTGGAAAGATCCGAAATCTCATTGGCATAGTCACGACTATGCCCCTCCATCTTAGAGATGGTATCTTTGTGAGCCTCGATCATGTCATTGGCTTCACCAAGTTGTTCCAAGAGAGCAACGGGCGTTTCTTGGATTTGCCCTTGAGTTTACCCATAAAGGCCTCAAACTCATTCTCCTCCACATTAGTTCCCTCATGTTCATCAATGCTCTCTGTCGAAGAAGAATGATTGATGATGGTAGTTTTGATGTTGGGGGTTGGCTTGTTGGTGGCTTTAGCCATGAGGCACTTGGCGGTGATGCTCTCATTGGGTGAGTCGAAGAGAGACACCCGAGGAGACGTCGCAATGGCAACGGAGGCCATGCCAACCGACTCACCATCTTCATCATCATCATCATCCTCATTGTACTCTTCTTGTACCACCAAAGCCTTGTGAGGAGTCTTCTTGGTGAAGTTTCTCTTGTTGGGGAAAGACTTGGCCTTGTCCTTACGGATGAGCTTGCCACCATTGTCTTCCTCTTCTCATACAGGCACTCCGCAACAAAATGACTCACATTGCCACAATTGAAGCAAGTCCTCACTCGTTGCTTGCCCTTTGCGCCACTTGAGCTGCTTGATAACCCACAAGTATAGGGGATCGCAATAGTTTTCGAGGGTAGAGTATTCAACCCAAATTTATTGATTAGACACAAGGGGAGCCAAAGAATATTCTCAAGTATTAGCAGCTGAGTTTTCAATTCAACCACACCTGGAAACTTAGTATCTGCAGCAACGTGTTTAGTAGCAAAGTAATATGATAGTGGTGGTAACGGTAACAAAAGTAAAGACAGCAAAAGTAACCTTTTTGGTATTTTTGTAGTGATTGTAACAGTCACAGCGGGAAAGTAAATAAGCGAGAACCAGTATATGGAAAGCTCGTAGGCACCGGATTAGTGATGGATAATTATGCCGGATGCGGTTCGTCATGTAACAGTCATAACATAGGGTGACACCGAACTAGCTCCAATTCATCAATATAATGTAGGCATGTATTCCGAATATAGTCATACGTGCTTATGGAAAAGAACTTGCATGACATCTTTTGTCCTACCCTCCCGTGGCAGCGGGGTCCTATTGGAAACTAAGGTATATTAAGGCCTCCTTTTAACAGAGAACCGGAACAAAGCATTAGCACATAGTGAATACATGAACTCCTCAAACTATGGTCATCACCGAGAAGTATCCCGATTATTGTCACTTCAGGGTTGTCGGATCATAACACATAATAGGTGACTATAGAATTGCAAGATAGGATCAAGAACTCACATATATTCATGAAAACATAATAAGTTCAGATCTGAAATCATGGCACTCGGGCCATAGTGACAAGCATTAAGCATAGCAAAGTCATAGCAACATCAATCTCAGAACATAGTGGATACTAGGGATCAAACCCTAACAAAACTAACTCGATTACATGATAAATCTCATCCAACCCATCACCGCCCGGCAAGCCTCACGATGGAATTACTCACGCATCGGCGGTGAGCATCATGAAATTTGTGATGGAGGATGGTTGATGATGACGACGGCGACGAATCCCCCTCTTCGGAGCCCCGAACGGACTCCAGATCAGCCCTCCCGAGAGAGATTAGGGCTTGGCGCCGTCTCCGTATAGTAAAACGCGATGATTTCTTCTCTCTAATTTTTTTCTCCCCGAAAGCCAATATATAGAGTTGGAGTTAGCGTCGGAAGGTGTCCCGAGGTAGGGGGGCGCGCCCAGGGAGGGGGGCGCCCCCACCCTCGTGGACAGGGTGTGGCCCCCCTGGTCTTCATCTTTGGCGAGGATTTTTTATTATTTATTCTAAGATATTCGGTGGAGTTTCAGGTCATTCCGAGAACTTTTGTTTTCTCGTGACGAAACAACATCATGGTAATTCTCACGAAAACATGCCATCCGGTTAGTTCTATTCAAATCATACAAGTTAGAGTCCAAAACAAGGGCAAAAGTGTTTGGAAAAGTAGATACGACGAAGACGTATCAACTCCCCCAAGCTTAAAGCCTTGCTTGTCCTCAAGCAATTCAGTTGACAAACTGAAAGAGAAAAGAAAAACTTTACAAACTCGCTTTGCTCTTGTTGTTGTACCTATGTCAAGCCAAAGATTCAAGTTTTCAAAGAAAGATCATAACTAACCACATTTGCAATAATTCTCAGGTCTCATGTTTACTCATATCAATAACATAATCAGCTAGCAAGCCATAATAATAAATCTCGGATGAAAACACTTGCTCAAAATAATCATAATATGATATAACAAGATGGTATCTCGCTAGCCCTTTATGAGACCACAAAACATAAATGCATAGCACCTTCAAAGATCAAGGACTGACTAGACATTGTAATTCATGGTAAAAGAGATCCAATCATAGTCATACCCGATATAAATTAACAGTAATGAATGCAAATGACAGCTGTGCTCTCCAAATTAGTGCTTTTAATAAGAGGGTGATGACTCAACATAAAATTAAATAGATAGGCCCTTCGCTGAGGGAAGCAGGGATTTGTAGAGGTTCCAGAGCTCGGTTTTGAAATAGAGATAAATTATATTTTGAGCGGCATACTTTCATTGTCAACATAACAACTAAAAGATGACGATATCTTCCATGCTAAACAAATTATAGGCGGTTCCCAAACAGAATGGTAAAGTTTATACTCCCCCTCCTCCACAGGCATCAATCCATGGCTTGCTCGAAACAACGAGTGCCTCCAACATTCAACGGGTCCTAGGGGGAGTTTTGTTTGCAATTATTTTGATTTAGTCTGCATAAAGCATGGGACTGGGCATCCCGGTGACCAGCCATTTTCTCGTGAGTGAGGAGCGGAGTCCACTCCTCTTGAGAATAACCCACCTAACACGGAAGATAAGGGCAGCCCTAGTTGATATATGAGCTATCTGAGCATGCAAAACATAATGTTTATTTGAAGGTTTAGAGTTTGGCACATACAAATTTACTTGGAACGGCAGGTAGATACCGCATATAGGAAGGTATAGTGGACTCATATGGAATAACTTTGGGGTTTAAGGGATTGATGCACAAACAGTATTGCCGCTTAGTACAAGTGAAGGCTAGCAAAAGACTGCCAAGCGACCAACTAGAGAGCGACAACAGTCATGAACATGCATTAAAATTAATAAACATTGAATACAAGCATGAGAAGGATATAATCCACCATGAACATAAATATCGTGAAGGCTATGTTGATTTGTTTCAACTACATGCGTGAACATGTGCCAAGTCAAGTCACTTAAATCATTCAAAGGAGGATACCACCCCATCATACCACATCACAACCATTTTAATAGCATGTTGGCACACAAGGTAAACCATTATAACTCATAGCTAATCAAGCATGGCACGAGCAACTATGATCTCTAATTGTCATTCCAAACATGTTTATTCATAATAAGCTGAATCAAGAACAATGAATTCATCATATTTACAAAAACAAAAGAGGTCGAGTTCATACCAGCTTTTCCCATCTCAGTCAGTCCATCATATATCATCATAATTGCCTTTCACTTGCACGACCGAACGATGTGGATAATAATAAGAGTGCACGTGCATTAGACTAAGCTGGAATCTGCGAGCATTCAATAAATAGGAGAAGACAAGGCAATATGGGCTATTGGTTAAATCAACAATGATGCATATAAGAGCCACTTCAACAATTTAATCATGGTCTTCTCCTATCGACCCCCAAAGAAAAGAAAAGGAAAGGAAACTATTTACACGGGAAAGCTCCCAACAAGCAAAAGAAGAACGGGAAATATTTTTGGGTTTTCTTTTTAATTATTACTACTACAGCAGGAAAAGATAAACTACTACTAATTTTTTTTTGTTTTTCTTAAGGTTTATTAAACACACAAGAAGAAAGCAGGAAAAAGAAAATAAACTAGCATGGATATTACAGTGAAAGAGTATGAGCACCGGCATCTAGCAATGAGTGTGTGTGAACATAAATGTAATGTCGGTGAGAAATACATACTCCCCCAAGCTTAGGCTTTTGGCCTAAGTTGGTCTATTGCCAGGGATAGCCTGGCGGATACCCGTAGGTGTAGCTGGGGTCATACTGTTACGAAGAAGACTCTGACTGCCACTGGCTAGCAACCGCCTCCGGATCCCAAGAATAAACATACTGTCGTGGAGGCTCATCTTGTGGTTCCGGTTCCAGAGCTGGTGCAGGATTCCGATAGGCTTGAACGGCCGCCCACGGAACAAGGTGAGGACCTGTAGACAAGTTAAACAAAGAAGGAGCAGGCAAAGTAATAGTCTCAGGGTGATGTTTATCAAAGTACAATTTATATTTGAGCTCCCCTTCACGACTCTTAACAAGAAAGTCATGCGCTAGCATAATCTTATAATCTAAATAAGCACGGGGCAACGATGTTTCTTCTTTCTCCAAATGCCTAATAGGTATATCAAAATATTCAGCTAGGCATGAAGCATAAATGCCTCCAAAGATGGGGCCCTTAGTACGGTTCAAACTTAACCGTCTAGCAACAATTCGACCCATACTAACAATGTTGTTGCGGTATAAACCGTGGAACAAAATAATAATATCAGGAACACTAAGGTTTCTACAGTTTCCGCGACCAATCAAGCAACGACTAGCAAATAAGGCAAAGTAGCGTAAAACAGGAAAATGTATGCTAGTAATTCTTGCATCGGAAACCTTCCTGGTTTCTCCCACAGTGATAGTGTTAATAAAAGCTTCTACTTTATTACGGTGTGGTTCATCCAAGGTGCCCTCAAAGGGTATTTTGCAAACCTCGCAAATTCAGCTAATGGCATCTTCTTAACAACGTCATATAAATGAAACTCTACTGATGGAGGTGATTCCTTAGGGAAAAAGTAGAAGTTTTGCACAAAAGTATTTGTGAGTAAGAGATACTGATGACGTTGGTCGCGGAGAAAGTTGGTGAGGCCAGCATTCTCAATCAATAAACAGAAATCCTCATAAATCCCGGCTGTCCTCAAGAAGTCATCGGAAGGCCATTCACACGGCCGGACCTCCGCGGTGCGAGGCAAATTATATTTGGGCTTCTGTGCTTCTTCCTTTTGTTTTTCCTTTGAGCTTCGACTGGACGAGCCCCTCAAGAGTCTCTTCATAATTTTCTGAAATAATCTGAAATTTTTAGTAACTTCAAACAAAAGTGAACCAATTTCAATAAAATTGATAGCAACTACTCCTACAAGTGCCTAGAGCCTATATCAAGCATTAGAACTACTTGGAACCATATAAATTTGACATGCAAGCTCAAGAACATGGTCACCTATGCAGCACAAATTTGCAAAGAATAAAGCACTAGAACAAAAACTAATTGGACCGATGGAGGAGTCACATACCAAGGAACAATCTCCCCAAGCAAGGTGCTTTGAGCAAGGAGATCGAAAATCACAGCAAAAGTGGCTCGAACTCGTGCTTGAGTTGGTTTTTCGGGTTTGTGTGAGGCAGAGGAAGAAGATGGGTGCAGGAATAAGTGGTGGGAGGCCACCATGGGCCCACGAGGCAGGGGGGCGCGCCCAGGGGGGTAGGGCGCCCTCCACCCTCGTGGCCAGTGGCAGCTCCCATGTAATTTTTGCACAAGAATCCTCAAATATTCCCGAAAAATATCATATTAAATTGGCATGGCATTCTGAGAACTTTTATTTTCGGGATATTTTTTATATTGCACGGATAAATCAGGACACAGACAGAAAAATACTATTTTATTTTGTTTCTACTAAATAACAGAAAATATAAAGAGGGTACAGAAGGTTGTGCTTCTAGTTTCATCCATCTCATGCTCATCAAAAGGAATCCACTAACAAGGTTGATCAAGTCTTGTTAACAAACTCATTCCGATTAACATGGAACCGGAGAAATTTCGAATAACACTAGGTTACCTCAACGGGGATATGGACATCCCCAATAATAAGTATATCATATTTCTTCTTGACAATAGGGAGAGGAAATTCAAAACCTCCAAATATAATCGATGGAATTTTTCCAATAGAGTTGATACTATAAACTTGAGGTTGTTTCCTCGGAAAGTGTACCGTGTGCTCATTACCATTAACATGAAAAGTGACATTGCCTTTGTTGCAATCAATAACAGCCCCTGCAGTATTAAGGAAAGGTCTTACAAGAATAATATACATACTATCATCCTTGGGAATATCAAGAATAACAAAGTCCTTTAAAATAGTAACGTTTGCAACCACAACAGGCACATGCTTACAAATACCGACAGGTATAGCAGTTGATTTATCAGCCATTTGCAAAGATATTTCAGTAGGTGTCAACTTATTCAAGTCAAGTCTACGATATAAAGAGAGAGGCATAACACTGACACCGGCTCCAAGATCACATAAAGCAGTTTTAACATAATTTCTCTTAATGGAGCATGGTATAGTAGGTACTCCTGGATCTCCAAGTTTCTTTGGTATTCCACCCTTAAAAGTATAATTAACAAGCATGGTGGAAATTTCAGCTTCCGGTATCTTTCTTTTATTGGTAACAATATCTTTCATATATTTAGCATAAGGATTTGTTTTGAGCACATCAGTTAATCGCATACGCAAAAATATAGGTCTAATCATCTCAGCAAAGCGCTCAAAATCTTCATCATCCTTTTTCTTGGATGGTTTGGGAGGAAAAGGCATGGGTTTCTGAACCCATGGTTCTCTTTCTTTACCATGTTTCCTAGCAACGAAGTCTCTTTTACCATAACATTGATTCTTTGATTGTGGGTTATCAAGATCAACAGCAGGTTCAACTTCTACATCATTATTATTACTAGGTTGAGCATCATCATTAACATTTTCACTAGGTTCATGTTCATTACCAGATTGTGTTTCAAAGATCGTAAATAGATATATCATTTGGATTATCAGGTGGTTCAGCAATAGGTTCACTAGAAGTTTGCAGAGTCCTATCATTTTTATTTTTCTTCCTTTTAGAAGAACTAGGTGAATCAATATTATTTCTCTGAGAATCTTGCTCGATTCTCTTAGGGTGGCCTTCAGGATACAAAGGTTCCTGAATCATTCTACCAGTTCTAGTAGCCACTCTAATAGCATAATCATTTTTATTACTATTCATTTCATCAAGCACTTCTTTCTGAGCTTTAAGTACTTGTTCTACTTGAGTGGTAACCATAGAAGCATGTTTGCTAACAAGTTTAAGTTCACCTCTAATATTAGCCATATAATCACCCAAGCGTTTAATCATATAAGCATCCTGTTTTAATTGTCTACCAAAATAAGCATTAAAGTCATCTTTCTTAAACATAAAGTTATCAAACTCATCCAAGCACTGACTAGCAATTTTAGTAGGAGGGACTTCAGCTTTATCATATCTATAGAGAGAATTTACCTTTACTACCGTGTCGGGATATCGGGATCAAGGTTCTTCAAAGGAATAGAGAATTGAGATCATATACTTCTTCAACAGACGGTAAATTAAGACCATGTATTTCTTCAATAGGAGGTAAATTCTTAACATCTTCAAATTTTAATACCTTTTTCTTTCATAGATTTCTTTGCCTCTTGCATATCTTCGGACTGAGAAATAGAACACCTCTCTTCTTCGGAGTTGGTTTAGGAATAGGCTCAAAGAATTGGAGCGTAAGCTGGCTCAGAGGTGCCCAATTATTTTCATTTGTCAACATATTATTCAATAGAATTTCAGCTTCATCCGATGTTCTTTCCTGAAAAGAGAACCAGCACAACTATCCGTAATCTCTGGAAGCATCGGTTAGTCCATTATAAAAGATATCAAGTATTTCAGGTTTCTTAAGAGGATGATCGGGCAAAGCATTAAGTAACTTGAGAAGCCTCCCCAAGCTTGTGGGAGACTCTCTTCTTTAATTTGCGAAGTTGTATATTTCCCTCAAAGCAGCTTATTTCTTATGAGCAGGGAAATATTTAGCGAGAAGTAATAAATCATATCCTGGGACTACGCACACAACCAGGATCAAGAGAATTAAACCATATCTTAGCATCACCCTTTAATGAGAACGGAAATATTTTGAGTATATAAAAGTAGCGCATCTCTCATCATTAGTAAACAGGCAGCTATATCATTTAACTTAGTAAGATGTGCCACAACAGTTTGATTCATAGCCATAAAAAGGATCAGATTCGACCAAAGTAATTATATCCGGATCAATGAAAATTCATAATCCTTATCGGGAACACAAATAGGTGAAGTAGCAAAAGCAGGGTCAGGTTTCATTCTATCTCTAAGAGATTCTTTGTTCCATTTAACTAGCAGCCTCTTAAGTTCATATCTATCTTTACAAGCAAAAATAGCTGCAGAAGATTCCCTATAAAAAACATAACCCTCAGGAATAACAGGCATATTTTCATCATCACTCTCATCATCGTATTCAGATTCAATAATTTCTTTCTCTCTAGCCCTAGCAATTTGTTCATCTAGAAATTCACCAAGGGGCACAGTAGTATCAAGCATAGAAGTAGTTTCATCATAAGTATCATGCATAGCGTATGGCATCATCAATAACATGCGACATATCGGATCGAATAATGTAAGCAGGTTTAGGTGTCGCTAGCTTACTCATAATGTAAGGTGAATCAAGTGCAGAGCTAGATGGCGCTTCCTTACCTCCCTCGTAGTTGAGGGATAACTTGTTGTCTTAGCGTCTTTCAAGTTCTTCATAGTGTCCAGTAGATATAAATCCCAAGTGACTCAAAGAATAGAGCTATGCTCCCTGGCAACGTCGCCATAAAAAGGTCTTGATAACCCACAAGTATAGGGGATCGCAACAGTTTTCGAGGGTAGAGTATTCAACCCAAATTTATTGATTCGACACAAGGGGAGCCAAAGAATATTCTCAAGTATTAGCAGCTGGGTTGTCAATTCAACCACACCTGGAAACTTAGTATCTGCAGCAAAGTGTTTAGTAGCAAAGTAATAGGATAGTGGTGGTAACGGTAACAAAAATAAAGACAGCAAAAGTAATGTTTTTGGTATTTTTGTAGTGATTGTAACAAGAGTGGGAAAGTAAATAAGCGAGAACCAGTATATGGAAAGCTCGTAGGCACCGGATTAGTGATGGATAATTATGTCGGATGCGGTTCGTCATGTAACAGTCATAACATAGGGTGACATAGAACTAGCTCCCATTCATCAATATAATGTAGGCATGTATTCCAAATATAGTCATACGTGCTTATGGAAAAGAACTTGCATGACATCTTTTGTCCTACCCTCCCGTGGCAGCGGGGTCCTATTGGAAACTAAGGGATATTAAGGCCTCCTTTTAATAGAGAACCGGAACAAAGCATTAGCACATAGTGAATACATGAACTCCTCAAACTATGGTCATCACCGAGAAGTATCCCGATTATTGTCACTTCGGGTTGTTTGATCATAACACATAATAGGTGACTATAGACTTGCAAGATAGGATCAAGAACTCACATATATTCATGAAAACATAATAGGTTCGGATATGAAATCATGGCACTCAGGCCCTAGTGACAAGCATTAAGCATAGCAAAGTCATAGCAACATCAATCTCAGAACATAGTGGATACTAGGGATCAAACCCTAACAAAACTAACTCGATTACATGATAAATCTCATCCAGCCCATCACCGTCCAGCAAGCCTACGATGGAATTACTCACGCACGGCGGTGAGCATCATGAAATTGGTGATGGAGGATGGCTGATGATGACGACGGCGACGAATCCCCCTCTCCGGAGCCTCGAACGGACTCCAGATCAGCCCTCCCGAGAGAGATTAGGGCTTGGCGGCGGCTCAGTATCGCAAAACGCGATGATTTCTTCTCTCTGATTTTTTTTCTCCCCGAAAGCCAATATATAGAGTTGGAGTTGGCGTCGGAAGGTGTCCAGGGGGCCCACGAGGTAGGGGGCGCCCCCACCCTCGTGGACAGGGTGTGGGCCCCCTGGTCTTCATCTTTGGCGAGGATTTTTTATTATTTATTCTAAGATATTCCGTGGAGTTTCAGGTCATTCCGAGAACTTTTGCTTTCTACACATAAAACAACATCATGGTAATTCTCACGAAAACAGGCCATCCGGGTTAGTTCCATTCAAATCATACAAGTTAGAGTCCAAAACAAGGGCAAAAGTGTTTGGAAAAGTATATACGACGGAGACATATCACTGCTCTTGTTGAAGTTGGGCCTTGAGTTCTTCTTGCTCCAAAATTGCCTTGAAGCAAGGGCCATGTGTTCATGATAGGCATACTTCGTATCTTCGAGGTTGCTCTCCTCTTCTTCCTCCTCTTCTTCTTCTTCGACACAAAACCTTGGCCTTCAATGCAAGGTTGGGCTTCTTTGCTCTTTGGGAGCGAAGCACCGCATTGTCGGCGGTCTTGTCCAATATGCTCATAGCCACAAACTCATCCAACACATCACTTGAGGACAAGGTGTGGAAGTCCGGCCTTTGACGGATGACGGAGGACATGGCTTTGTGGTAGGGCATCATTGCCTTGAGGAATTTGCGCTTGATCCAATTGTCATCTGTGTCCTTACTTCCATGATCCCGGAGAGAGACCGCGAGCTTGGTAACTCTACGATAGAGCTCACGAGCTTCTTCATCTTCTTTCATTGTAAACTCATTGGCTTCATCTTGTACCACTTCATAATTGGAACGTTGAATGCTTGCGCTTCCCCGATAGAGGGAAACCACTTTGTGCCAAGCTTCTTTGGCCAATGAGTAGGGCGGGAGGTCTTCGGGAAGGATTGCTTCTAGGATGATGAAGAGAGCATTCTCATTGAATTGATCATCCACGGCTTCTCTAGGAGTGAAGTTGCTCCGGTCATGCGGATAAAAACCTTCTTCAATGATTCTCCAAAGGTTAGTGTTCACATGATTTAAATGACGCTTAAAATGATAGACCCAAGAATCAAAATCCTCCTTTTTATCAATCTTGGGAGGAGGACCGGCATGATTCAAATGGGTAGAAGGAATCGGTCCACCATAAATGGGTGGAGGTTGCACATGGGCAAAGATGTCGGTGCCATTCTTACCACTAGACAAAGGAGCTTTCTCACTAGTAACTTCCCCCTTGTCGGGGTTAGCATCCGTCACCGTGTTGGCGGGATCACCCACTTTCACGGGTGCGGTGGAAAGTTTAAGCCCTTCTAAGAATTCCTTAAACATGTTCGACCTCGGTCGTCGTGGAGGTTTTCAATGTGTCCAACGCCACATTGAATTCCTCACGATGAGATCGAGTTACCCCATCTCCCGTAGACGATATCGATTCGCACCGGAGTGCTCTCCCACATCGCCTTCGACGTCAACCATACTCTTCGGACGGTAAAGTCCTTAAAAGAGACGAGGCTCGATACCAATTGAAAGGATCGATATGGTTGACTAGAGGGGGTGAATAGGCAACTAACAATTTTTAGCTTTTCTTTACCAAATTAAACTTTGCATCAAAGTAGGTTGTCTAGATATGCAACTAGGTGGACAACCTATATGATACAACAACCACAAGCATACAAGCAAGCAATGAATATAACACAAATAAGATTGCACAAGTAAAGGGATGAGATAACCAAGAGTGGAGCCGATGGAGACGAGGAAGTGTTACCGAAGTTCCTTCCTTTTGAGGGGAAGTACGTCTCCATTAGAGCGGTGTAGAGGCACAATGCTCCCAAGAAGCCACTAGGGCCACCGTATTCTCCTCACGCCCTCACACAATGCGAGATGCCGTGATTCCACTATTGGTGTCCTTGAAGGTGGCGACCGAACCTTTACAAACAAGGTTGGGGCAATCTCCACAACTTAATTGGAGGCTCCCAACGACACCACGAAGCTTCACCACAATGGACTATGGCTTCACGGTGACCTCAACCGTCTAGGGTGCTCAAACACCCAAGAGTAACAAGATCCGCTAGGGATTAGTGAGGGGAATCAAATTTCTCTTGGTGGAAGTGTAGATCGGGGCCTTCTCAACCAATCCCGAGCAAATCAACAAGTTTGATTGACTAGGGAGAGAGAGATCGGGCGAAAATGGAGCTTGGAGCAACAATGGAGCTTAGGGTTGGAAGAAGTAGTCAACTAAAGGTAGGAGACGACCCTTTTATATTGGTGGACGAAATCCAACTGTTATCCACTTAACCAACCCGTGACACGCGGTACTACCGCTCCAAAGGCGCAGTACTACCGCAAGGCCACGCGGTACTACCGTGGGTGACCACGGTACTACCGCTGCAGCAGCGGGGGCTAGAGCGAGCCTGACAGGGGGCAGTACCACCGCGAGCACGGTACTACCGCTCCCCCTTGCGGTACTACCGCAAGGCAGGAAAGCCCTAGTCTGGGAAGGGCGCAGATGAATAAAATTACATCCGTGCCTACTTCCGCTGGAAAACAAACGGTGCAAAAATCTGACACGGTACTACCGCTGGAGAGCAGTACTACCGCTGGGTGCCGGATCAGGTGCCAAGACGGTACTATCACAAGACGCAGGCGCTGATTATCATGGAGGCGCCGGATGTAAAAATTACATCCGCCTTACTACCGCAACGCATCGGCATTTGGCTCTGGGGCCACAGAGTATCGGCTCCAGGAGCGGTACTACCATGGGCTCCCATGGTACTACCGCGCCTAAGACACGGTATTATCAAGAGGTGCTCAAGGGTACTACCGCCCCAAGGAGCAGATTACCGCAAGCACAAAGAACAAAGAGCCAAGACAATCGCAAAGAGGATACACGGGGGATGCTCCAAAGTGCAAGGGAAAGGTGGAGACAAGGAAGGGAACGTGTACGTGATGATTCCACCCAAACCTTTCCGATGCGGACCCCCTCTTAATAGTACGGCTATTCTACGACTCAAATCCACCAAAAAGAAACGTAGAGAAACGCCGTCTTCAATACTCTTCGAGGGGCACCAAACCGTCTTGTGCCTAGTAAAGAAATGTCTGAGAAACTCAAGGCACACGGTTAGTCCGCAAAATCATTGTCATCAATCACCAAAACACCTTAGGGATAAATATGCACTTACACTTGTTTTATCTTTGCTATAATAGTCATGCCTTATCTAGTATTCTTGTTAATAAAATCATTTGGTAAATTGCTCATATTTTCAACAGGACCTGCTGCTAGCCAGGCATGCCCGATCCCTTGACATGGGGCACTTGAGTTGTCCTCTGAGACGTGAGCGCTCTGCGCGACTACTGACCGGTTCATCACAGACGCTCCGGACATCGACGACCACTTCCCCAACGACGACTTCTTCCTCGATGTCGACAACCCCTTCAACGACATGGCTGGCGAGGACACCGACCCCAAGACCGGTGCTTCTGCTAATGTTTCGTGCGTTCTCATGCTCTTTCTGTTTGAAGTTCTGCCACACTTTCTTGTTCTAGTGTCTGCTCTAGATATGTTTGCTCTAGATATGTTCGGTTCTAGTTCATATAAGCAGATGCTATTTACCTTCTCTTTGTCAGATTACATGACTTATTTTATCTCTGCTATAATAGTCATGCCTTATCTAATATTTCTGTTAATAAAATCATTTGGTAAATTGCTCATATTTTGAAGCAGGACCTACCACTAGCCAGGCACGCCCGATCCCTTGACATGGGGCACTTGAGTTGTCCTCTCAGACGTGAGCGGTGGAGCACGGCGAGGACATGTGATGTGATGAGGTGTTGCTGCTACCCTTTCGCTCTCTCTCTCTCTCTCTCTCTGATCACAGGTGTGTCTCCAACAAGCGGCACGGGTCTTGCGAACGATAGAGCTCTGGGCACCATGGCAGGAGGCAACGCTAGAGTGGCATTGATTGCAAGCGTCATTTTCCCCTAGCGTTTCGTTAGGGTCTCGAACTCCTCTGGCGGCGCCATTGAGCAGAGTCTAGATCTTCCGACCGATCTCCCCTCCTCCACCCTCCATCCCTCCGACGACTCGGGCTGACTGCGGGGAAGCCTGTGCTCCTGCCCGGCCTTGGTTGAAAGAGGTTCTCAATCCTCTGGTGTCGCCGCTGACCAGAGTCTGGATCTCCCGCTCGACCTCCCCTCCCCCACCCTCCATCCCTCCGACAACTCGGGCTGACTACGGGGGAGCCCCGTGCTCCTGCCCGGCCTTGGTTGGAAGAGGTTCTCTCGGAGGTTGAAGGTAGGATTGACGCTTGTTTTGGCAGTCATGGCTACAGGTAGCAGTAGTAGCACTAAGGGGAAGAATGGGGAAGAGGTTGAGGAATTGCTCAAACGACTCGATCTGCACGAAGACGATGGAGATGACTTCGTCTGGGAAGAGGTGCCAGAATTGCAAGGAGTTCAGGCGAAGTGGCTGGCCATCGTGAAGGTGCACACAAATAAGGGATTTAGCCCATCGGCCCTATACTCCGATATGAGATCTGCTTGGAATCCAAATGAAGACTGTCAAGGCGCTTGATTGATAGCAACTGCTCACCGTGCAATTAATTTGTTTGGGTGACCGGAATATCGCAATGATGAATGGACCTTGGTTATTCAGAAACCAAGCTGTTATGATGATGGAATATGACGGGTTTACAAATCCTGGATCGATAGTCTTGGACAAAGTGGCGGTTTGGGCGAGAATTCTAAGGCTACCTGACAACTACCTGAATGAGGTCGTGATAAAAGGAATGTGCAGGAAGATGGGGCAAATTCTAGAAGTGCAGACCTGGTTGCGGCCAAAGAGGTTATGTAGGTGCTTTTGTCGGGGTTAAAGTGAAATTGGATGTGAATAAAAAGCTAGAGCGATTTGTGTCAATCACAAAAGGAGGAACAAAGGATTGGTATCAGGTCAAGTATGAAAAAATGCCCACTTTTTGCAATCATTGTGGTTTGTTAGGCCACTGGTATGAGGAGTGTGGTACAGGGGAACATGACACATCCAAATTTGAATGGGGAGATTTCATTCTGGCTGATGGTTGGCAAAACCGGGGGGTTGGACGCGGCACCGGCAGAGGTACAAGAAGGGGCCGGACAGGAGCATCTTCTGGTAGGGGTTTTGGAAGAGGCGATGGGACAAATTCACACTGACGGTGTGACTAGTTGGCGCTGGAACGCAGCAGCTGAGACTCAGGAAGTTCCAAGTCAGTTTGAAGACCCGCTAAAGCAAGCTGAACAGAACTCGGGTTTGGATACTACTATGCTGGAGAATGACCCGATAATAAGGAAAAGATTAGCCCTTAACTCAGTGGCTGACCATGCAGAAAGGGTTAATCCGGGCCAATCCTTGGTTGTCAGAGATCATGCATCTAAGGTGACTGGAATGATTGGTCTCTTTGATGGAACCAATGAGAAGGACCTTTTAACAACTCCCCAGAAAAATGCTAATAGAAAAAAGCTAAAAGGGACTGATGGTGTGGCAATAGAGAGTAGTGGATCTTATGAAAAGGCAGCTGGATCGGCGGCATCCCTCGTGGATGACCGCCAGACGCAATGAATATTCTATGTCTAAACTGTCGGGGTTGCGGGCGGCCCGAGACAGTGAATGAAATAAACAACTTGGTTAAGTTGTATCACCCGTGCTTAGTCTTTCTCTCGGAGACTAAGCTGTCTGCTACGAGAGCTCAAGACTTACGGTTGAGGCTCGGTTTCTCGAACGCCTTTGGTGTTAAAAGTGAGGGAATGAGAGGTGGCTTGGTGCTGTTTTGGAACAGTGACTCGGTGGTAAGATTGAAATCATATAACAAGTCTCATATTGATGTTTTGATTCAGAATGAGAACTTGGGAGATAAGGAGTGGAGGTTTACTGGCTTCTATGGGGAGCCAGCTAGAGCTAAGAGGAAAAGCAGTTGGGAACTTATGAAGTATTTGAGAAAACAGTTTGAGAACCCATGGTTGTGTGCTGGAGATTTTAACGAAATCCTCGAGGCAACAGAACAATTTGGTGGCCTGGTACGTGATGAATGGAAAATGGATGGCTTCAGGGAAGTTGTGGATGAGTGTCGTTTTGATGACCTGGGATATATGGGCTTGCCATATACGTGGGATAACAGGCAACAAGATAATGACAACATTAAAGTTAGGCTGGATAGAGGACTTGGTGATGATAAATTCCAGGAACATTTCGGTAACACAACTGTACAACATGTTCAAACCACGTAATCGCACCAACGTGCTTTGATCATCTCGGTCAAAAGTCTGATTGGGTAGGACGTGAAAGGCGATTCAAACCGCTCCGCTTTGAAAATGCTTGGACTAGGCATGAAAACTATGACAAGGTGGTGGACACGGCTTGGGTCCCTCGCATTGGCTCTCTCGCCGGACGCAAGAATCTCTTTCCGGGTAAAAGGAAGTCTACAAAAATGGAGCAGCGACGAGTTTGGCTCAGTCTCAAAGCAGCTCAAGAGTTTAAGGGTGAAGCCGAGGAAATTAGACTCAATTCGCTGGGCCAGGGGCCATCCATGCAAGAGAAAAGCTTAATGCGGAGAATTTCAGAATTAATAACCCGGGAAGAAATGATGGCCCAACAACGTTCAAGGGTTGGCTGGAAGCTTAAAGGCGATCGGAATACAGAGTATTTCCATGCTCGGGCCCGTGAGAGGCAGAGAACAAATCGTATAAGATCTCCGAAACGTGAAAACGGAGGAGTTGCAACTGCTCAAGAGGACCTGGAGAAAGAAGCGATCGATTTCTATCAAAACCTTTTCATAGCTGCAGCTCATACTAGACCGGAGAGAGTTACAGACTCTATCCCTGGAAAGGTCACAGAGGAAATGAACCAAAGATTATGTGCGCCAGTAACAGAGGTTGAGATAGAAAATGCCTTGTTTATGATGCATCCTAGTAAGTCCCGGGCCCGATGGTCTTACCGCAGGTTTCTATATTAGGCACCTTTGGAACTTCTTTGAAGGAGTCCGTAAAAGCGGTCACAAATTGTTTTTCAAATGTAATATGCCCGAGGCTATTAATAAGACAGTGCTTGTCTTGATCCCAAAAATCAAAGAACCTCAAGATCTTACTCAAGATGCAGACCGATCTCCCATGCAATGTGTTGTACAAAATTGTATCTAAGGTAATGGCTCTCAGGTTAAGACCAATACTGGATGAAATCATCTCCGAAGAACAAAGTGCTTTTGTACCGGGTCATCTTATTTCGTATAATGCTCTAACAGGCTATGAGTGTATACACTATCTGAAAAGGAAGAAAGGGAAAGCAGGGGCTTGTGCTATCAAGCTTGATATGGCAAAGGCGTATGATAGGGTAGAGTGGTCCTATCTCCGAGCACTTCAGTTAAAACTTGGCTTCGCAGATCAGTGGGTTCAAAGGGTGATGGCTTGTGTGGAGACAGTATCCTTCTCTATTCGTGTGAATGGGGTGTTCTCAGACTCTTTCAATCCCTCGAAAGGTATACGCCAAGGCGACCCAATTTCACCTTACTTGTTTCTTCTATGTGCAGAAGGTTTAACTTGTTTGCTCAAGTCAAAAGGATCTGCTCATTTACGGAAAGGAATCAGAGTTGGTATCCATACCCCTTGGGTCTCTCACTTGCTTTTTGCGGACGACTGTCTAGTTTTTACTCAGGCAACAAGTGAAGGTGCAACCAGAATCAATGAGATTTTAGAAACATACAGAGAAGGTTCGTGATGATGGTGAATAAAGATAAGTCAGCTATATTTTTTAGTGCAAATTGCACAGATGAGATGAAGGCAAAGAACTCATGATAGCTCAGGGATTGAAGTAGAAGCGTTGATTGAAAAGTATCTTGGCCTGCCCACAGCTATTGGGCGCTCATCAGAGAGTCAATTTGAGCACATTGTCGCGCAGATCAAGAAGCTGGTTAATGGGTGGACTCCAAAATTGATGAGTAGTGCAGACGAGAAGTTCTTATCAAGTCCATATGCCAAGCAATCCCTACCTATTCAATGGGATGTTTTAGACTTTCCAAAAGACCTGCAAAAAGATCACAAGTATTGTTGCAAGATTACGTGGGGAGGTGATGAAAAGAAAAGAAAATGCATTGGAAAAAGTGGCAGGACATAGCTATACCAAAACGTGAGGGGGAATGGGCTTCAGATTTTGGTCTTTTAATCAAGCCATCTTTGGCTAAACAAGGGTGGAGGCTTCTGACCAACCCTGGATCACTTTGTGCAAAGGTGCTTAAAGGCCGATACTATCATGATTCAGATTTCTTGGCAGCTACAAAAAAGAGGAACTCCTCTCATACTTGGAGGGCAATACTACATGGGAGAGATTGCCTGAATCTAGGGCTGATTAAACGTGTTGGGAATGGTGCGAGTATTAACATCTGGGAGGACCCTTGGATTCCTCCAATCGTGGCTATCGGCCAATTATTCGGTTACCGGGGCTGCATGCACCAAGGTGGAGGAGCTTATTGATCATGTGAATAATAGTTGGGATCTTGCTGCCTTTGAAGCAAACTTTGTTGCACCTGATGTGCATGCCATTGCTAAAACACCCATAGGGAATTGGGGTGAAGATTGCTGGCACAGGAGGGGAGAGGAATGGTATCTTTTCGCCTGGTCGGCGTATAAGATTCTGAGCACAAGCATGAGACATTCTTATGAACCGTCTTCGTCAGGAGCGGCAGGAGATGCCTTATGGAACAAACTATGGAAAATATCGGTACCACCAAGAGTCGGGAATTTTTGGTGGAGAGTTATAAGGGGTTTTGTCCTAGAAGTCTGTCCCGCTTACAGACATGTTGAAAAGGCCCCATTCTGCGACCTATGTGGCAAGGTGGAAACTATAACACATGCCCTATTCGAATGCACTTGGGCGAGACTCTTACGAAGGAGATGAAGACCATGATGCAGATTAAAATCGATGTTACATCCGCATTCGTGGGCTTCGATTTGATTGAAGGAAAAATGGGATCGCACCAATTTGTATGCATAGTACTATGTGGTCTGGGCGGCATGGTCCGAAAGGAATGCTCGTACTCATGGTGAGAAGGGACGATCAGTTCAAGCTTACGTTAGATGGGCTCTTGATAATGCCGTTGACCTTACAACAAGGGGAAACTACCCGACTGTGGTGACCAGGGAGGAAGATCACGGCAAGCACCGAACAAGGAACTCTAAAATCAATGTGGATGCGGCTTTTCTTGAGCAGCAGGGTGTGGAAGTACAGGGCTGGTGGTCCGAGACTCGTGAGGGCAACCTAATTAGAGCGCAGCCTTGTGGTATCGTTTTGCATCAAGCGCCTGGACTATGGAGTCAGACGCTATCCGGACGGGATTCAACTAGCCGAGACATGGGTTACTCACGGATATGTGTTGAAAGTGATGCTCAACAGTGGTTAGGATGTGCAACTCGATCTTTCAGAGAGAGCAACGGATGCATTGTTTGCCATGAAATCAGAGAGCTTGTGGGAGGTTTTATGTGCTGTGGTCTGGTGTTTGTACATAGGGAAGCCAATGAAGCGGCCCATCGGTGTGCAAAGCAAGCCACAGAAGAGAGGAGGAGATGCTTGTGGATAAATTATATACCTCTTTTCTTAGCTAGTTGTATTCAGCTCCCTTGTAATCCCCCCTAATTGAGTTATAAAGCTCTTGATTCGCAAAAAAAAAACGCTAGAGTGGCATGCATAGTGGTTCATGTGCGAGACTAACCAATAAGGCATGGCTTGATATGATGGCCAACTTGCTTGTGTGTGGATGGTGGCGAGGTGATGCGACTACGGCTAGGGAACGAGCATCCTCATGCCAGTTTGCATGATTGCCTAATGGAGGAGGCAACTCTACACGGGATTCAGTGACATGAGTGGTGAAGCCCCGCCGACCTGGTCGAGTGTGAGGTCAAGGATCAGGCGGTGCGAGCACCTGGTACACCACAGCAACATTCACTACAGAGTTGAATGCGATGAATTCTAAATATACTAAACCTAGCCAGGTTTCTTTTATCAGGTTTTTTTGACTTTTTTCTATCAGTGAAAAATCAGCCAATAGAAACGCGACACGTTATTTACCTGGGGACCTGACCGTGTACGCTTTGGGTAGGTTTAGCGATTTTGTGTGAGATACTTAACACTCCTTCTGTCTCGCATGTGCGCTGCATGCATTCCATCCACCGCTTTCTGATTTTTGACTTTCTCTCCTACCTTATCTGCATGCATTCATTCACCCCACCGCTTTTTTCTCTCCTTCCTTATCTCTTCGATGCGCCCGCCGCCGCTTACCGCTCATGGTGATCGAGGTAGTTTCCAGATGACTCTGGTTGAATCATCCACCGCCATAAGCATCTATAAAATCCTCTCCTTCCTCTTCTCCGTGGTCATCTCTGGCATCTCAACAGAAGCACCATCTCGGCGCAAAACATCTAGCCGTTCTCGGTTTCTCTCATGTAGGATGGAAAGGAGCTCCGTTTGCCGCCCCGCAGAGCATGCCCCGCCCTCCTAGGCTCCTCCTCATTTCTTCGACGTGCAGCAGGAGCAAGCTCGGCCACGGCGAGCTGCGGAGCCGCGCTTCAAGGTTCGGCGTGGTTTCATGTGGGCTCTAGCCACGCTGCACCTCCGAGCCTTGCCGGGGAGGAGCTGCATCCAGCCTCGGTCGCTGCTACTCTGCCGAGCGAGAAACTGCATCATCATCGCTATAATATGGAGGTTGTCGACGGCCACCGCGGGGACGGCGAGGTGTTGAACGGTCCCCTTGGCACGCTGGCGAGGTGGTTCTAATCTCGCGCATCAGAGGAGTGGGTGGCCAATGGCGACGTGTGGGCGTGTCGCAAACGTCGCTGGTCTCGCTGGCCTGGAGTCGTCGACGGTGGCGAGATCAGCCACATGCTTGGGCTCGGCCACTTCTCGGCGGAGGACGACCTGGACGCCATCACGTCGCGCAGGCAGAACTGGAGCTGGCCAACAACGACGACGTCAAGATTGGATCAAGAACGCGGGAATAGAAAGTTTGGTTTGTTTTCTGTTCACGTGGCTTTCCTCATGTGGTTTCACAAGCGCGGTGGGCGGTGTTTTTTTGTGTGTAGGTTCTGCCCATGAAGGAGGAGGTGCATGGAGGAAGATGAAGGAGGACTGGAGGAGGCAGGTGTGCGCGTGTGGTACGGGACGGCGGCAAGAATGCACATGAGGTGCGCCCGGCTGTGAATAACCCAAGCTTCAAGGACGTCTCGCCAGCGACGAGCAAGGAGGAGAGACCCACAACTGCGTCGCGGCCGTGCGCTCCCTGACGTCGACTGGCTTGGTTGATATAGCTGTGACGGCTGCGATCGCACTAGCTAGCGTTGTCCTGATAGTTTTTCAATAGACTGATGGCCACTTCTTCAAAAGAAAGAGCGTTCTTAGTAGTCTGTGATTTTTCGACTCATGATGATGCTCAGGTTCAGAGATAATTTTATGGATCACAGGAGTAGGAGCAAGGTGTGCAGGTAAGTGGAGCGGCTTCTCTGTTGCTTTAAAAGCATTCAGTTTTATGTTGTTAGTTAATTATCAAGGGCTTACTTTTTTTATTAAGCGTCTGCAAATGGTGATCGATCAAATTGTTATGTTGGATCTGTTAATTTTCTTCCTCTCTTCCCTGCTCGGTGAACAAGCCATTTTCTCCTTGATGATTTGTATGTGAACTTGATTTTTTTTCTCCTCCAGAATCCAATGCAAGCCTGTGCTTTTGTACTTAAATCCATGGAGGTTCGCTGCTTTGAAATGTTGGTGTGAATAAGTTGGATATACTCTGTGTTTGGGAACTTGTGCGACATGAAGTTTCTGAATATGTAGCTTCTGAACTTCTATCCAGTGAGCTATTTTGCTTTGTTAAATTTGACGATTGCAATGCATTTTGCTAGATCTTCTTCGCAGCATTTCTTTGGAACAATAATATGAAGCTAAATCATAGATGTCGTACAGACATGATTCAAACTCAACATTATCAATTCATCTTCCAAAAATTGACAAGAGAAATGTCGAGGAAGTGTGCAGAGTTGCGCCCACCAATCAAGTCGCCATTGCGTCAGGGGCAGCGACACCATTTGCTCGCGTCACCATGTACGGCCGCCTGGCACTCCCGTCCAGTGCCAGCATCGAGCATTGATGTTCGCGTCTCGAAGGTTCGCAAACAGACTCACTGGCGACAGCCGCATGACTGCGCACAGACGTGCACTGACTGGCTTTGTTCGTGCATGTGTCCGTCCCTGCCACCACCACCAGGACGAGCCACCGTTGCCGAGGTGCTGGCAGTTCCTCGGCGTCCAGTACATCTGCATGCTCTGGCGCGGCCAGGACACAAGAGTATGAGATTGACCATGGAATCGAAAAAAGGCACGTTCCGTGCTCTTCCGAGACAGGAAGGCGGTCTTAAGAACTTCGTAGCAGATTTCATAGGTCACCAGGAATGTTCTCCTTCTAATTTCTTCTCATATAGGTCATCAACAATATTCTCCTTTTAGTTTCTTTATTAAAGAAGGATTAGGAGATGTTCGTCTCAGCATCTTAACTGTACACAAGCATACGCAGATATGCTACAACGTAGCCGGTTAGCACATCGCTTTGAATTTTTGACACGTCTCACTTTACAGTCAAAAGTTGGTCTGGGAAAACCAAGCTATGTTGTTGCTCGCCTGTTGATGTTTGCTGAACAAAATAGCCGCACTGATTTATCCCAACTACTCATATATCCAAACGATTTCCCCCGATACATGTGTATGTAAATTTTGCCCTATCCAAGCAATTGCCTGGGTGTTCTCTTTTACAGTCTTTTTCTCCCTAATACTTGCCTTCTAGGCTTATGGCCACTCAAGATTGGAAGCAAGAGTCTATGAGAGGCTAGGGCCTGCTACCGCATTACCAAAATCCTGAGTCATGCATCGTAGTTGGATCATCCTAATTGCTCAAGAAGATCCCGAGTCATGCATTGTAGTTGGATCACCCTGCGCGATGGAGCTCGGCTACTGAAGAGTTCGTACTATTACCTCAATATTAAGCAAGCCAGATAAATTAATCATAAAAAATTGGATAGAGGAAAAAAGAAAAATTTATATAATTTTGAAAAGCCATGTTACTATTCTGACACCCAGACCATCTACAACTTTGCTTGAAGGTTAAGAGGATGGAAGTGCTTTTCCACGGCTTATACATACCAGAGTTTATTTCTGTAGTTTTTTTTTTTTGGAGTGTTTCTGTAGCATGTTAATAGATAAGTACAAAATTTGTTATTCCATAATAGCCTTTCTCCAGCCCTGCCTTATTTTGCTCTTTCTCTTAGTTGTCGTTCATAATTGTGAGCTATGTGCACAATATACATGGTTCTTTGCATAGAAAAAAAAAACAACGCCCATTATAGGTTCTTTTAGCTCATAATTCTGTAGGATCTATGACTCGAAAAATAAACCATTATAAGGCACTTCATACTTAGATCAAGATTTACAACGTTTGCCATGATCATAGACCGTGGATATAAGCAAGCTACATTCACCGGGACACTCAATGCAGTGGCGGAAAATGCTACTCAGTCCGCTTTGGTATACATTTGCACCCACTATAGCATCATCATTGATGACTATAATTATCATGCTTTTGAAGCCACCAAAAAGTGTTTATTTTTAGCACATGAGCTGGCTCACACCAAACAATGGCAATTCAACATGGTCACCCATTCGGTCTCACCGCCTCATTGATTAACAAAGAAAGTTTAGTATCATCATGCATATAATTTTTCACATAACGTGTCAACAGGCGCGGCCTGCCGCCGCGCAGGGGTGTATTGCAGGGGCCGCCAGCATATTTTGTTTATAGTGATCATACAAGCTTAACATAGCCGAGACCTTTTAGTGCAAAAGTTACAGTAATCTGAACATTGAGTAAGCAAGATTGTAGACCATATGATTAAGTGGTAGCACAAAGCTTGCATCCTGGTCGTTTCTTTTGCTCTGTTCTGAACATTCTGAATACTAACATTTTCAGGTAGCTTATGAACTGAACTTCTTGCAGGTAGCTTCAGGTTTCAGGCATGATATCACAGTTGGGGTTAAACCGGTAAGCGAACTTAAAGGTGGGTAAATTCTACTTAGATATGAAAACAAAAATAAACGAGGTTTTATCCACTACTGCAACTGCATTGTCAACTATACATGCGTACTGCAATGTTAGTATTACAAAATGCAAGAACGTGCACGGTTTATTACGTACTACTAATGGGTCTATTATAGGCTGCAACATTGTCAACTATATACATGCATACTGCATTGTCAACTATATATTATGATTGTTGGCGTTATCTTGCTTTGTATAGTTTTTCCAATATGTACTGAGTTGTTTGTACTCCCTATTTTCTAAGATGCACCACACATGGTAACAATAAATGTGTCATTTTCTAGCTTCTCCTTTAGCGATTACAATGCATGTCACCTACACAGCTCTCTTGCTTTAAATCGACTTCCACTGTAGAAAATAAAAACAACATATATAAACACAACGTATTGACGTGGCGCGGCGTGCCGCCGCGCAGGGATATGCTGTGACACACTAGAGAAGTAGAGAAGCAACACCAGCAACAGCCACTGAACAGTTGAAAGGGAAACCATCAGAGCAAAGCTAATAGAATAGCCTGCTGCCGGCTCTATACTAGTGCCAGGTCAGCCATATAGCTAACACATAATAAACGGGCTGTAGATTAGCTATTGCTTTTAATGTTTGCATGAAGAGAGATGCAAGAAAATGCACACTGATTGGCTGGCTGCATGCTCTGCCCTGGTTGCCAACTGCATGCTCGCTCAAATGCATCGGAGCTTGTGCTATCGCCGGGCGCTTGATGAAGCGCCGGCTCCCTTCTCACTCTTGTTTTCTCTTTTCTTCACGTAAGATTTTGCTGATGTGAAACACCTTATAGCCAGCTGACTAGAACTTATTATACTTGTTCTCAGAGCAACGGCCACCCTTTAAACTACGACCAATCACATGTAAGGTGTGGCGACCTATGCGGCGATCCGGAGAACAGTCGGCATGCGCACTACGACCCACCATAGACCCAGCAAGAGAGGCAAAACCATGCCCGATTCAGAAGAGGAAGCCACTGTTTATACATAAACGCACAACCCAAAATGCTCCTTGAAAGCTGCGACCGCCCTACAAAAGGTACTCACTAGAAAAATCCAATCTACTCTAGAACCAACCGCTTAAACGGTTGTCACCTAAGGACCGCCCAATTACTATGCGGTAGACAAAAAGAACTTTGACACCCATCAACCAACCATAGAGCACCGACTTGGATGAAAAGAATAAAGGAAAAAATAGCAAACATGTGATACACTTCAACAGAAAGTCAGCAACCGAAGAAATGGCAACGGCCACACATGAAACACACCGCTACCCATCCCCATAATACACGTGTCAATACCAGGAATTCTCCAACATGTTGAAAAAATCTCAAAAAGGAGAAAAATGGATTTCCCTTGGCATGGTCTTACTTATTTCAATGGATATAGTAGTGGTAGCTAGCCTGTTAGAGATCTAAACTTGATGATGAGGACGATCTCCTTGGCTTGGTGAAGCTCGTGGAAAGCTAAGACTTGTGTTGATATGTCGAAGGATATCACAAACTGCAAGGGGTACAATGCAACTGCAACCAACGCTTGGACTTCTCTATGGATAGAGTTCGTCGACTTAAATTCTTGATGCATGCAAGTATTTTGCCCCAAGTCTCCTCCTAGCACGACAGGTGTGGGTATCTACAAGACATCAGAATGTCATAGACAGATGAAACCATCATATACAATATGGGTTAAAAACATTCCTTCCTTCCTTATTTACGTGGCACATAAGTATTTCGAGGACTAACTCTAATCATTAATTTAACCAAAAAAATGTGATTACATGTCACAAAAATTATATCATTCAATTCAAATGTGTTGCTACAAACTGTAAGAAAGGCAAGGAGTTAAGTGGCAGGCTTAGGATATCATCAAAAGACATCAGTGTCATGTGGACTTTGTGCGATTCACGATTAAAAAGAACAAAAATACAACAAAGGTCATGTGGCAAACGTTGGAGAATCTTAAGAGACCATAGTAGGTTATTTGTAGGACACAACATTTCAAATGTAGAAACATATGAGAATGAACATTAGTATGTTGACTGCACACGGTCGTGGACGGGAAAGAGGACAAGGACTATCATCACTGTCGAATTACAAACCAGTCACTCTCTTATTTTGTGATATAACATGATTTTGTGTTGGAGTCGTATTTCTGCATTTGTTACTTGTGCCTTTTGTAAGTGTTGGTCTCACTCTCACATGAAAGTAGTACTTACCATGTTTATTTGTGTTAGCCCCACATGTGAGTAAAGGTACATTTGTTTATTTATATCTTTTGGAAGTTTTTTTAAATCCTTTTGAAAGGTTGCTAGTCTCATGTGGGTAAAAGTGCATTTGTTTATTTTTAAGCTTGTTGATCTCACATGTGGACTCACCACCAACTCCAAACATTATAAGTAGGAAAGATCATAGGGTAGGAAGCGGCTACATATCTCGCTTATAAGCATCACAATAAGACATTGTGTGTATAGCATTTTTGAGAAAATGCAAGTGTGATGACATATCTTTTTCACAATGCGTTTGGATGTCAACACACTTTATAATGACACAGTTCAAATGAATGTAATTATAACTCACAATCAAAATATGGGAGAAACTCTATATGATGAATGCCTTCGATAGTGTACCAGTATGTGCAATGATCCGATGTAGCATAGACAAACCGCCAGGCAAAAACCCGTACCTTAGGGGGAGCAGGGCACACCCATATAGTATTCTAGATGACGCGATGACTATCCGGTCCCCTTCTCGATGCGCTCGCCAATGGACGCTCGCGCCCGTCCATGGTGAAGTGGTGAGCCGATCGAAAGGAGAACACGTCGGGTTCACATGTAAACTAAAGGGTAACAAAACACACATAAAAGCTATAGGGATAGTTGTTTGGATGGAAACACAGGAAAAAAACACCGGACAGACGCTTCAACCCTACGCTATTGAGTCTATAAAAAGAGGCCCGAATAGATGTTCAAATTCTTATGAGATAAAAGAGTAGGAATTCATTCCATAGTAATTTTAATGCCACTATTCCTTCGATTCAAAGGGAAGCTTCGGTATGCGAGCAGCGACAACGGCGTGTCTGTGACTTGTTCTGGCGGCGGCGGCGGCAATGGTCAATCGGTGACACAATATCTCAACACAATTCGTATTTATATTTGTCATGCTTTGTGCTTCTGGTGAACCTTGATCGTTGCTCGGACGAGTAACACCTGTTGGAAATATGAGCAATTTACTGAATAATTTTATTAACAGAAATACTAGATAAAGCATGACTAAAATAGCAAATATAGAGCAAGTCATGCAATCTGACAGAGAGAAGGTAAACATCGTCTGCATATATGAACTTGAGGTAAACACATCTAGAACAGACACTAGATGAAGATGCTTATACGAAACAGAACTTAACATACGTAGGACTGAAACTAGAGCCAAGAACTGTAGCAGCGCAGTGCTCAGGAACTTGTGGCGAGAGGAGGAAGAGATTCTGGTGCATCTCTCTGGGAGGAGCGACCTCCTTTTTATAGGCGCAAGAGAAGGAGGCGAGAGGCTGCGCTGGGAGCTGAAGAGAACGAGGGAGATGAAAGTTACAGCTTTCGCGTGCCCTTTCGTATACCCATAGTGCGTGACAAAAATTAGACATCGGCTCGGATCATCCCCGCAACCCGCGCAGCGGCGCGGCGCGTCGTGCCGAGGCGTGGCGGGCGGCGGAGGAGCGCACGTGGATGTCCCTCTTGTTCTCATGCTCATACAAGTGGGGAAAGAACCTCCTTTATAAGGAGGTCCAATTCCCACTCAACTAGCAATGTGGGACTAAACTTTAATAGTATCCCTTGTCTTGCATAAATGGACTAAGTGGGACTTTAGGATTTATTAGGAATTTCTGAAATAATTATTGGGCTGCCCCAATATAGACTAAATTCCAGCAACACCTACCTATGATCATGTCGCTCCAACAAGACTGGCATGTCCAAAACGAGGTGTATCATGAGAAGCCTGTGCCCCCTGTAGCAGCATCGAGCAGATTCTTCTCCGGCTACATCCACACATTACTCAACATCCAACAGCATGCTGATGCAGGGAAGACAATAGTCGACTACAGCGGGCGTCGAGCTAGGAACAACCCACATAACATGTTGTTGGGCGCTAGCAGTACCACAGAGCGTTGGATGAAACCCCCCTTGAAATGGGTAAAGCTTTAACATAGATAGTTCCTGGCAAGAGGAGGATGGCACATGAGGTGCCGGCATGATCTCCTATGGGATCACACAGATGCAACTATCTTTGCTTTGTGCGGATTCATTCAGAGATGCATCAGTGCTTTGGAAGCTGAAGCAGCAGCATTGCTAGTAAGGTTTAAACCCGACGCTTGCTCATAGTCCGAACAAACTAATAGTGAAAATGGATTGCTCTAGATCACCAATAGCGGCTCTGGTAGGAGATGCCACACAACTTTTACTTAGTCGTTAGCATGATTTTAGCTTGGTCAACCATGAGCAAAATAAAGTTCCTCGTATGCTAGTCTAGTTATTACGTTGCTCTTCGCCTAAAACTGCTGTTTGGTTGCATCGTGTGCCTGATGAGATAGACCTTTTGCGTCAGCAGGATTGTAATGGCTCTGGTTGATTGATGAAAGTTTTCCTTTAGCAAAAAAAAAAGAAAAACCTTTATAATACTCCATACATTCTTAAATATAAGTCCTTTTATAGATTTCAACAAAGTACTACTCCCTCCGTTTCGAATTACTTGTCTTCGATTTGTCTAGATACGGATGTATCTAGCACTAAAATGAGTCTAGATACATCCGTATCTAGACAAATCTAAGACAAGTAATTCAGAATAGAGGGAGTATATACAGAGCAAAATGAGTGAATCTACATTTTAAAATATGTTTATATACATCCGTATATTGTAGTCCATTTGAAACATCTAAAAAGACTTATATTTAGGAACGGAGAGAGTACATCCGAGTAATTTCCAGAACAAAAAAGGCAACCCTTAGATTTTTCCCTGAAAAAGGGCAATCCTTAGATTATTTGTCCCAACAAACCTAAATACACAGTTTAATTTATTTTTTTGAGAAAATATAGAGGAGTGCAGTTTAAAGAGGCCTGAGTTCCTTCAGCGGTCCTCTCCTTTTCGGCGGCCCAGCAAGCAAACCAATGGCCACCCCCAAACCCTACGTCCCTATCGCTGGAGCCCGATTCCCTCCTGCCTCTGCCTCCTAGCCGCCGCTTTCTGCCTCGGTGCCTCTCACCGTCCCGCGACACGAGTGCCTGGCCCTGGCCGCCTCCTCTCGGACGAATTACCCGAAGACACAGCAGCCGATTCAACCGAGAGCCAAAACTGACGCGCGCGCCCCCATATTTCAGACACCGCGCCGCGCCCCCGGGTCCCGCGAGCGCCGAGCGGACACCTTTTCGCGGCCGCCCCCCTCCGGGATATTATTAACCTCCCACCCCGGCTTCCGGACGCGCCGCCATCGCCATGGGCTTCCAGGACGCGCCCAGCGGGAGCGGCGGCGGCGGGAACCTGTCCCTCGCCAGCGTCGGCTTCGCTGGCGCCGGGGTCGGGGTGGGGGTCGGGGCCAAGGGGGCCGCCTCCAGCGGCGGCGGATACAAGGAGCTCCTCGTCATGGCGCTGCCCAAGGACGACGGCCTCGACGCCGCCAAGGTCATCGGCGCCGGGCTGCCGGACGTCGGGGAGGCCGTCAGGGTAAGCATGCCCCGCCCCTCCCTCCCATCCCAGAGTTTATTAACGCTGCCGCTGCTGTTCGTAGCCTGCTGGATGTTCCCATCTGCTTAAACTGGCGGATGGCGAGTGATTCCCCCCACTGGACGGATGCGCTCGCTTGCTTCGGTTTAGTTAGGGCCGTAGACGCAGCTATACCAAATCTCGTTTGAATTCTGACCTGTTTGGCGCAGAGCGGAGCGCATGAACTGTGCGAAAATATCTGCTAAGGATATTTTACAGGAGGATATTCTGCCCTGACGGCGAAAGTAGCTACTGAATCTGCTTCTCCGTTTAATACAATTTGCAGATTCATTTCAGAGTTGTTTGTTTCTCAGTAGTCTACTAATGCACCTAGGAAACATGTCTAATCTCAGTATTTGTCATTATTCGTCTCTTCCTTTGACTCGTGCATGAACAAAAGCTTTCTTAGCTTACTTTTTTGCCCCTTTTTGTTGCCTTTCTGTGGATGCATATTACTATTGTTAGGACCATATATTGATTTAATAACCAATCAATGCGCATGAATCCTGTCGGCTGTCGCCCATATGGAGTGTCAATACAAATTACTGCATGACTTTTGGTACTGATTTGTAGGCCAGGATAGGCTGCAATTGGGAAATAATATTCAGAACTTAAAAGCTGAGAACATTTCCACCTTCTTACACCTTTTGCATCCAGTCTGTGGAGAATGAGAACCTGCAAGAGGAAAGAATGAGCTAGGTTCAAAAGGCAAAAGAGAATATGAAAGCCTTACGCACTATCATTTCAAATTTCCATTTTATTTTAACATTAGAATGAGTCAACTCGTTTTATACGCTTAGGTAACTTGAGAAAAGTATTTTGGTTGTTGTTAGGAATATTCTCTGGGTTTGAACAAAGGCAAATATATGGAACAACATTTGCCCTTCGGCGCTTGTAGTTTTCCGTGGTATTAATTTATGTATCTGGAGGTGTGCACATGTAATCTTTGCATTTACTTGTCCCAACTGCCAAATTGAAATGTGTAAACTGAACATGGATTTGTGAGTGATTATCTTGATATGTTCCTTTTGTCCAATCCACTGCAGACATTTTTTAGAAGTAGAGAGATTAGAGAATTTGCCAGTGGGGCATTAGCTGGTGCTATGTCCAAAGCTGTTCTTGCTCCCCTTGAGACTATCAGGTAACCATCTTACCGTCTTTACTCGTGCAGTTTCATTTATTTACTCATCATGAAGTCTGGTACTCCGGTGTGATTTTTACACCTAACGTGCTGATCCTTGATGGTGTAAGCTTGGTTTTTAGCTTACTTTCTGATCTGGGGCTGATGCACACACTTGGGAGTTCAGATGTGATGCCAGAAATCAGTGCTCCAGCTAACTGGCCTTAGCATGATATTTCTTTTACACTCGTGTGTTCTCTTTCTTTTCAAGTTCTTCTTCACTAAAGAACTTGGGTGTCGTGAACTATAGTTGATCCAGTAACCAGTTTGAGAAAGTTGACTGGAAACTGAGTACTAAATCTCTAAACTCAAAGATAACATGGAACAACCTTTGCAGACAAGTTAAGTTCCAGGACACCGTCTTACTGATATGCTACAAAACTACAAGGCTGCTGAGTTGGCTATTGGACTTCAAACTTATGTTTTTCTACACAATTTCTCACTGTATTACTCTAACTCTCAGCCTCCATTTAATCTAAAAGTGTAGACCTTCTACTTGCAAGAATATAATAATCACATTCTCATGTATAAACATGTTACTTTATGCAGTGCATATCCAAATTAATCTCTAAATGCTAGAGATGTGGTATTCTTGGTAGTATCCTATGCCTGCCTTTCTGAGATATTTGTGAAAAATTATTTCAGCTGAGCTTTTGGGTGTTGAAAGTTGAGAGTTGAAATATGTGAGTATGGCATTATATGTTGAAGTTGAATGCTAATTTGCTCACATATCTTAATGGAGTTCTATAGTCATATAATGTTATGTATAGATCAAAATGAAGGAATGGTCGCATAATATCATGGTATTCATTTATTTCAGGACAAGAATGGTTGTAGGCGTAGGATCCAGACATATCGCTGGTAGTTTTGTGGAGATCATGGAACATAATGGGTGGAGAGGGCTTTGGGTGGGTAATACAATCAACATGATCCGCATTATTCCCACTCAAGCAATTGAGCTTGGAACATTTGAGTATGTCAAAAGGGGCATGAAGTCAGCACAAGAGAAGTGGAAAGAGGATGGATGCCCAAAGATACAGCTTGGTAATATGAAAATCGATATTCCACTCCACTTGTTATCTCCAGTTGCTATTGCTGGTGCGGCGGCTGGAATTGCTGGTACATTGATGTGCCATCCTCTTGAAGTAATTAAGGTAATTGCTGAACTGATTCAATGTTGAAGCCAAAAACTGAAAACTATTTTTCCAGCCATATATTCAGTTGTTCCATCACACTTTACTTGTGTCATATTCTTTATGTTCTATGGCAGGATCGCCTGACCGTGGATCGAGTGACTTATCCTAGCATTAGCATTGCCTTCAGCAAGATATATCGAACTGAAGGTGTCAGAGGTCTCTATTCTGGCCTCTTCCCGACACTAATTGGCATGCTTCCTTACAGCACATGCTACTACTTTATGTACGACACAATCAAGACCTCGTACTGCCGCCTTACATAAGAAGAAATCCTTGAGCCGTCCTGAGCTACTAATTATCGGAGCTCTGACAGGTAAAGGATTGAACACTGCCTGCAACTGGCTTCATTTGGTTACCAGTTGAAATATTTTCCTTGTTGGTTGCATGCAGGTCTGACGGCGAGCACGATCAGCTTCCCGCTGGAGGTGGCGAGGAAGCGGCTCATGGTAGGCGCCCTGCAGGGGAAGTGCCCGCCCAACATGGTGGCGGCCCTGTCAGAAGTGATCCAGGAGGAGGGCCTCCTGGGGATCTACCGCGGGTGGGGGGCGAGCTGCCTCAAGGTGATGCCGAATTCGGGCATCACCTGGATGTTCTACGAGGCGTGGAAGGACATCCTCCTGGCCGAGAAGGACAAGCACCTTGACTAGCCGACGATGATGAAACAGCCCTTAGGCGACTGGGCCGAGGACGATGAGTTACTGAACAAACAAACAGGGCTACGCGTTGCTGTGGTAGAATAATGTTGTGTTGGGGGTTCTGATCCTTTCCCAGTTTTCGAATCCCCCACCTCTGCCTGTGCCAAACGGTTTAGATAGGAGGGACGCGCCGGTGCGATTGGGAGTGGAAGCAATTTGTGTTTGCTGCTCCTTTGCTAATTTGGAATGCATGGTTGCGCATGGTACTATTCATTAACCATTTTCAGGATGGTTGATTACAGATTGAAACGAGGGCATGTTTCCGTGTGCTCCATTTCTCCCATCATCCTCGTCAGTATTCTGCCTTGTATTCTGGTGTGAGCCGTCAGTATTCTACCGTGTATTCTTTTGTCAGCCGGCAGCGTAAGGCCTCTCCTGATGCGTAGGTGCTTTTAGATCAGATTGTGGTGCTGATTGCATTGTAAAAAGGATTTAACGACTAAACTATCCACTGCATAGGCGTTTATCTTGTTTCATTTAGTTGGTTGTTTTGACTGTAAATTGTGTTTTCCTGTAGGTACTCTCCTATTGGTCATCAAACTTCTCTCTTAATTACCTTTACGAAAAGGATCAAATGTATTATAAAGTTCACCGTAAGTACAAAGCATCTCAATCATAATAAAAATTATATCAAAATTGTAAATGGTCACCGCAACTACAAAGCATCTTAGTCATAATAAAACTATATCAAAATTTTGAGACCATCGAAGGACCACTATTGTCGCCAGAATGAGCCGTCAACGTGCCGCTGTTGTCGCTCTCATATCGGGGCCAGCTTAGCTTGTCAATGACAGCCTAAGGACTAGCGCCCCGAAGCCGTAGTCGTCGCCGTTGAAACCTTCTATAGATCTGAAATCTCGCCACGTGACAAGAAACCCTAATCTCACCGCCCCAAGAAGACGACAAAATCTACACGTCGATTACGTCCAGATGAACTCAAGGAGGATCAAAGCGCAGAAGACAAACTCAAAGAAGCGTCGCCGTCCACAACACCGAGCGAAGGCACCAGGACCTCCTCCCCGCCACCAGCCACAGGATTGAAGGCATTGGGATCCCTCTCTCTGCCACCAGTCAACAGAGCAGTAGGCAAAGGGGAGACGAATCAACGGGCTTGGCAGTGAAGCCTAGACTTTGCCCTGACCATCTAGGGTTAGGGGAGGAAAACAAGGGGATTTTTTACCTACTTTGAGAGCTTTAGCACCTCCGTCCTTTCAGACGCCAGGTGGCTCCTGGTCACATGCCTCACATCTGCACGCAGAGAGGTGCTTGGCGCACACAGGAGAATAGGATCAGCGAAGGTAAAACCTACAGCAACCGACAGCGCAAAAACTGGAAAGAAGAAAAACAGAGCAAACGCTTGGAAACGCAGGGTCAGCAAATCACATCACCAAGCAGGTCTAGACATGTATGCTCTACCACACCACCATTCTGGAAAATCTCTATGAGCAGCCACACGATTACCATCACTCAATCATCCTAGCATAACTACACCCAGACACGGGCGACAAAGACTATCTGTACGATCTGGTGTCAGTTATGTTCAGACTGCTGAAAAGCACGATTGCCGCCCCTTTTTTTTCGCATTCTCCACTGACAGGGTCGACCAGGGGTGGCCGGCACACTTTCCATGAAGGATCCGGGTAGTCTTCGGTTCAGGCTTTCTTCTGGGAGCCCGGCGGCACAGCACCTGAAAATGACGGACGCAGCAAACAAGCTAAATGCAGTTAGAAACACAGGCCAAGAGAAACCTCAGTAGAAGTTGCCAAATTATTTCATAGTATAAGAATGGTAGTGTGATCGACAAGAGTTGGACAGGGGGAACACACCGTCGTCACCAGAGAACTGCTCGATTCGGCTGGCTATATGTTTGCCGTAGGTGTACTTCCTCAGCGCTTGCAAGTGACCCTTCATACGACTGACAAGAGCATCCCTCTGTTGTCCATTGCATGTTTCAAGTATCTTCTGAACCACATAATTAGCAAACTGGTCCTTCATCATCACCTACAAACAAGCATCATGACATTGCATGTCAATCCTGGATTAAATTGAATGAGCAAAACTGTAGCCTATAACTACTTAAACATAGAAATCAGCATACAAGTGAACATGGTTACTTCTTTGTTAGAACAGGAAGGGAACAGAATTACTGATACTACTGCCAAGCAGTGAGAGTCAAGAGTACGGCCACACAGTATCTAAAGAGATCAAGAGAACCATTTCTGATTTCCCTATGAATCACTAATTTATGTTTTACGTCTAGATTCTTGAACTCATACTGCCTGTTGATGTTTTTACATGGAAGGTGTCTGCTTGCTCTTTTACCCAGAGTTTAGGCATTTGCCAAGTTTTGACAAAACTACATCGTCAGCTATTTAACCATGAAAACATAGAAAACCAACATTCATCGTACGTACCAGCAAATAATTATTTCCCTCCGTCTGTTCCAGAATCTTCTTGATCAAAAGATCCCGCTCTGCTACATCCCCATGTTGGAAACACTTCTCTATGACATTGGATGCAAATTTGTTTTGGCTCATGGACACAACCTGCCTAGCCAATTTACTGATGATTTGGCTCCTTTCATGCGCTTTTCCTTTCTCCAAAACATGCTGCAAAAGAGCAGTGTTATAACAGAAGTAATATGTACTGTATGTTCGCTGGACTCAACATCAGTGATTATACTGGCTCACGTGGGAACAAATCTTTGCGTAGATTAACACACTACTACCAAATACAAAGGGATCAGAAAAGGACCAAATATCTAAGTTCGTCAACTAGACCATATCCTCCATTGAATTATTTTCTGTTCAGACATCTGTGTAAACGATATTACAGTATAGACTGCTAAGAAAATTCACCTGTGTGACATAGTTTCCATACTGATCTTGTGCCAGGATGCAAGTGGACTGCAAGATTTCATCTATTAAACCATCTGAACCATTGCTGCAATGCTCGAGGATTCTCTGCCAAACCGACAAAAGGAGAAGTTGAACACACACAAATGATGCAAGATTTAATATAAACTACCATTATCAATTTACCTGAATAACACGACAACCATATGGATGCATGGCTAGGCTGGCAACCTGTCCCTGAAAAGCCGACACCACAAAGCCAATATGCTCCACAGGGACACACTCAACACACTTCTGTATAACATGATTCCCATTTTGGTCGCGAACACATTCTAGAACATGTCCATCAAGCTCACGAACAAGTTCTATTTTTTGATCAAGCTCAATTGCTTCAAGGGCCTGCGATATTAACAGTAAAGAAGGCAAACAAAAATCCAACAGTGAGAGCAAATATTGAGGACTCGCACTAATTCATGAGAAATCATACAACACAAGAACATACAACCCGGCATTGGCTACTGATAAAATCTAAGATACCTCTACAAATGTTTGGCTTGTGGCCCTCAGCTTTTTAGCTCTACGGTTTTTATCTCTAATTACTCAACTCAGCGATGATACAACACGAAAACATACAACCCGGCATTGGCTACTGATAAAATCTAAGACAATTCTACAATCTTTGGCATGCAGTCCTCAGCCTTATAGCTCTCACGGGTTTTATCTGTAATCACTCAATTCAGGAATGATTTCTCACCTTATTTATTCTTCATCTTTCTTGGAAGAGAAGCTTCCACTATATCCATTAAAAAATCAAATGATCCAAAGCAGAGTGAGTTTTGCAGGACGTTAGCTAACATCCACGCCAGTTCTCAACAAGCACATGGCATCACGAACTTTTGTTCCTTAATAAAGTTTGATCGTGTTTCACCTTCAACATATACTGATCAACTAATAACTAGCCAGGCAGGAACAAAAATTGCATCCTGACAATACGAAAACATGGCATATGATATTCGAGTCCTATGATTTGATGAAGATCACTTACTGCACAAAGTTTTCTCAACATAAATGGGAGAAACAATCTAACAAGCCGTGCTACTATGCTAGTATTCAACAACATGTTGGGTGACATGATTCATCAATAGATAATTGGATATATGCCACTACAACTTTCACGAGTTGGAAAAATGCCATTACAATTCTGCACATTGGAAAAATGCCATTACAGCTCTTCCATCCTCCTCTATATGCCATTATGTAAAAAATGTGCGTACATGACGACCGAGGCAACATTCTCGTGGGAGTACAGTATGCATGGCCCCATGCTCGCCGGAGTTAATGGCAGGTCAGTTTGGTAGAAGGAGATGAGGGGAGGGTGAAAGTAGGAAGACAAGGGTATTTGTGTCTCAAATTTAACATAATGGCATATAGAGGAGGATGGAAGAATTGTAATAGCTTGCCAACTCGTGAAAGTTGTGGTGGCATAGATCCAATTAACCCTAGAATCTAAATCATTATGCTGCAATAAATATATATTCCCGCAAAAGCAGTCAAATTACCTTCTGAAATACTCGGCAACCATATATCTGAAGGCTCAAAGTTAACACATGACCAGCAAGCTTTTTGGCAAGGTCTCTTCTCTGCTCAGAGTCCCCATGTTCAAACATCTGCAAGGAATAAACAATTCACAATTACTGCTGGTAACAAGGTACAAGTGTGTAATATGCCTTACAGAAAAGGTACAATCATGCAAGTGTTAATGTGTCATGCCTTGCATAAACAATTTACCAGAAATAACTTGTACAAAAAGAGTAGCATACCTTTTGGATCACATAATTTCCGAATACATCAGTCATCAACGATGAAGCATGAGGAAGGATTTCAGCAAACACTAAGGCCTTGTCTTCAGTGCTGCCATTCTCCAGCTTCTGCTGAATGAATCGACTGCCATTTTGGTCAGAGCTGTGATCAAGAACATACAAGCAATTAAAGCCTCAAAACTTTTCATTTGATTATACACATCTGGCGGACAACAAAGGAGACAATTAACTCCACAACTGACCTGTATTCCGCTATATGGCCTTTGATGTCAGATAACTCAACCATGTGGGCTTTGTTGGACCTAACTTCACCAACAGAACAGTGTGGATTGGGATCTGATTTCTCCCCCGCTCGCTGCCCTTGAATCCCATGACTAGTGCCCGTAGTTTTTGATGGGGACTGGAATCCCGGTACACCATTTCTCCTGTCACAAGGATATGTTCCTGATGAAGGTTGGCCATGAGACACTGGAGTTGTAGGATATGGCATTGGTATACTGATGTAAGGTGAGGTGCCAGGATGATTTCCAACATAACTTCCTTGTTTTCTGGTTGTAGAGGAGCTACAAGCTCCAGTATTTGGAAACTGAACTTTCTGTCCTGACTGGTGCATGATTCTTGGCACAACTTTTTCTGAACCAAAAGGAGCAGTAAAGTTACCCACAAAATTACTACTTGGCCTCACCGTATCATATGGATTTCCAAGACCATAGTGATACATAGATGGTTGCTGGAAATAATGAATGAGGCTAAGATCAGGTACAGATGGCGGCATAGTCACCCCAGGTTGCTCATAAATCTTAAATGGGTTCGAAAATTCAGCTCCTACAGCAATATTTCCTGTTGAAGGAAAACCAGCTAGTCTACCACTAAAGGTCGGAGTAAGAGGAGTATCAGAAGGTGTCATGACAGGAAGCTGAGGAGCAAAGTTAGTCATAAAAGGTGGCAAGAATGAACTAGGCAATCCATGGCCATCAATTCCATATGGGGGCATCAGGACACCAGGTAACTGTGAATTCTGATAATACGGACTCTGTGTATAAAAAGGTGTTGGCATTCCATGCTGGGACATCAACTGAATGTCACCAGAATATAGATTCATATGAGCATGAGAGAAGTTATTGACAAACGGAACTTGAGGAAGATTGATGCCTTGGGGAATCATTTGAGTACGATCACAGTGTGATGAGCTATTCTGCAATAAGACATTGTTCTGCCGCTGTTGCCTAACATGTGCACTACCCTGGGTATCCAGATTAATATTCAGGTTTTTCATACTGGAGTCCACACCATTAAGTATGGCACGCACTGCACCACCAGACTTAATTTCAGTACTCGGATTTCCCTGCTGAGAAGCAGCCATGATATTATTCACAGAACTGGATGAAGTCGAAGGAGATGAAGCTGCGAGACTGTTGCTACTAAGTGTATTTTTCACTGGACTCCCAATAGGTCCACATGGCCGTTGAGGGGTATCTATTGGAAATCCATTCAAATCTGATGACTTGACAATATCATGTGGGGAATTCATTGATGAGCTGATGCAACAGACAGATTCTTCATCACCAGAATTGGTATTTGAAGGACCAGAAGAATTATTGTATAAATCAGTGCTCCGAGGAAAGTTTTCCTAAATAATAAGCAAACCATCAGTACTAGTTCAAAATGAGGTATCCAAAGTGTCAATCAACAATACATACACTGTCAATCATCAAACAAGTGTGCTCACGCACACTAAGTTTCTCATTAATTAGAAAAAACAAGCCCTTAACCATGATTATAGAACATGATTTACAAGTAACTACTAAGAACTTCCACTTCCAACATCTTTTGCGAATCATAAATATGTTTTTTTGGCAGATAGGTAACAGGAAAACATCAGTCATACTAAGCATTCTGGATCTACAGTTGCTATTTCAAAACAAAGCCGAAGTTTTGAATCTCCAATATGACATAAGATATGTTTTTTAGGGAACTTGGAATATTTAGTTATCCTTTTACCGAAAAGCCCAGCTGCTACAGTTCTAACTCAAGATTGGAAAAGGATGGTGTAAACTGCAGGTGAATTAGTATCTTGTTACACTGGTTAATCATTAGTTGGATATTTACCCCCACCAAAAGCTCCATTTCTTGTTCATTGTGAAGACATAATGCCTTAAAATTGTGCAGGTGGAAATTAATACTTGATGGATGCAAAATGACATGTAGTTTAATCAAGGTGTTCAAGAAAAACCTTGATGGATGTTGAATGAAGTATTTTGGGAATAAGAAATCATAAGTTTGGTTAATTTATATATGGAACAAATGCAGCAGACCTAGAAGTGCTTAAGGAGTTAATACATGGACAATTTACCTGCATTAAGCTTACAAGTTTTGAGCTGTGACACCCTATGCTAGATGTGCTTTGGTCAGTATGACATCCAGCATCCTCTGCCGAGCTTGAATCTAACTTTGATGAACTGTCATCCTCAGGCTCCTCCTTGTGCGTTGATAGAGTAGAACGATGAGTCAAGGACCTGTCACTACTGCTGTGATCATATAATGGCCTCCATTCTCCAGCTTTGCTAGACCGGTTCATCAACCTTCTGCTCTCTCTTGAGACAAGCGGTGCAGGAAGCCTTGGGTTCAAATTCACCTTGCAGCCATAATATTTTAAGTATGCCGGATCAGAGCATAGCTCAGACTCTGAACTGACAGCTCCAGAGCTCAAGTTCCTCAATGTGTTCCCACTGTGCTTGCCTATGAGGTGATCAAGTTCAGCCAAAGACCCCTCCATGCTAGGAGGTGCACTCCCACTGCGATCAGGGGCAGCATCCTCCAGCTTCCATGAATAGCACCACTGTTCCTGTCGAATGCCAGCTCTTCTCCTGAAAGACTTGCTGGCAAAAGGTCATATGAAGCCAGGTCCTTGCTTGGTTGCCAGTCCGCATCTCCCGTACCTCCAATTAACGGCAGGGCACTCCCTGCGACCATTCTTCTGAACAACAAATGTGACGTTCAGTGCTGAATTCACAACAAAATTCTGTTATTTAGGGGTGTAAGCAAGTGCATGCTGCATTAAAAAAAAATCATGCAAAGTATGAATAAATAAATAAATAAATAAAGGGAACTTCTTATAACTATGGCGGATGTTTTTTAAAACCACTGTCCACTGTTGAACACGTTGGATCTTCTTTTTTCATTCCTTAGATCTTCTTCTGCTTGCCTCCTCAATCCAACCTGCATCCATTGTGCTGCTGCCTCCGGCTTATCATGTGCTGCGGCCATCGCCACCGCCATCGCTGGATCAAGGGTTCAACCTAACCAACCCCTACCCCCGGCGCCAAACAACCCTGCCACCGCCAATCTAATCACTAACTCCAGCGAGGTCCCCTCACTCGGCTACGCCTCGCAGTTCGCCGGTGTGAGTTCAGCAGTCGACTGCATTTTTTTGAAAAATGCAGGCGACCGGTAAGAAGAAAATTCAAAATAAATAAATAAATGACAGCCCTTTATCACACAGTTTGTAGTCCAACGCAGCAGTAACTTCTTGTTCTTTGTGAAAAAATTATGCATATAGTCACCATTGTTAACAAAACTGTAGATTTTTTATTAAAAATCTACTACTCCGCTACCTATCTGATGCGCCCGGAAGTTTCCAACACCACCGAGGGGAAAGCACACAGGAAAAAAAAAGAACACGTTCGGCAGAGAGTCGCTATCCTAGGGAGACAGGGGCTGGACGAAGCCGCAGAGCGCAAATCGTCGTAGAAAATGGCGCAAAAACAGCCACGGGTTGTAAATTCGCCACCTGATCAAGCGTTCGCCTCGCACGGCAACGCGCTCCGGGTTCCAGAAACCAGGGGCGAACCCACCCGCCCACCTTCGCCAAAAATAGTAGTCCACGAACAATGTTACAGACGCAAAGAAGGGAAAAAAAAACAGCGCCTCTCCCGAACTAGTCTCTACAGCGCCGCAGCGGCCAGCACGGCGACCGCCCCCTTCGAGAACTCGACCGGTGAGGGGCAATGGCGAAACGCGGACGCGTCGCGTTCCCGGCTTCCCGCCACCCGGAGCCGTACAATTGGGTCGGGGAAAGGAAAGAGAGTCGCAGACCTCGCTTGCCCCGCCGGCGACCGGCGACCGGCACCCGGAACCCTAGGAGGAGCGCCCGCTGCGTCCCTCCCCTGCCTCCTCGGTCTCCTCTCGGCAGCCGCCCCGTCCGTCCTCGCCGCGGCTGCTTTCCCTTCCTCTGCTTTCTGTTTCCCCAGGCTTTGTGTTGGTGCTGGCGCGGAGCCAGAGGGGGAGAAGGGGCTCCTTAAACCCTCGGGCCGCGGAATTAGCGCCGAAATCCCGCGGCTGCCCCTGGCGGCCTGCCCCGATGTTCGTGCGGGTACGCGATGTGCGGCCGCGATGCGCCGGGCCCACGCCGCGCCTCTGCTGTGTACGGTGAGGGTGATTGGCCGTTGTTCCTAGGCGACGGCAGGATCCGCCTGCCCGTGCTCACGTTTAGGGCCAGCTATGCTATGCGTACCCGAGGAAAGCCCCCCCGCGCCCCCCTAACATCCGCAAACGCGTTGCTCGTGGGCTCCGAACGGCCGCACGGATGCGACGCGATGTGGGAGACCCACCACCTGCGCGAGGTAGGTGGGGGCGCGTTTTCGTGGGCTCCGGTGGCCGCGCGGATGCTGCGTGATGCGGGGGATCGGTGTTCTCGTGGGCTCTGAGCGGCCGCGCAGATGCGGCGTGGTGCGGGAGGCGGCACATTCACGTGGACTGGCGTACTCGTGGGCTCCGAGCGGCTTCACGGATGCGGCGTGATGTGGGGACCACAGGAGGGCGTTCTCGTGGGCTTCGAGTGGACGCGCGGATCTGGCGTGATGTGGGGACCACCGGAGGGCGTTCTCGTGGGCTCCGAGCGGCCTCGCGGATGCGGCATGATGTAGGGACCACCGGAGGGTGTTCTCGTGGGCTTCGAGTGGCCGCGCGGATCTGCTGTGATGTGGGGACCACTGGTGGGCGTTCTCGTGGGCTTCCAGTGGCCGCGCGGATGCAGTGTGATGTGGGGGGCCATCACGCGAGGATGTCGTGTTGTTGATGCGTGGCATATTTCCCTTTTTGATAGTTGTGCTCGATGCTGGAGCCAACACAGATAATGGGTGTGTATATTTCCTTATTAATAACAATTTTATTGAGTTTCAAATTTATTGGATGCATATATGTGTATTATGCATGAATAGCCAACGTTTCTTGCAAAAAAATGGGTGTACATTTGTAAACCCAAATACCCTTGTAGCTGAACCCGAGGCATCACCCCGTGTTTGTCCTCCCCCCTCATGTAATCCATGTTTGCCTTTTGTTCCATTCTAACTCTAGATGAATCCCTTCCCTCCTCCTCTTGTGGGAGGCGACGGAGGTGATAGAGGGTGACAGCGATCGACGGAGGCGGCACGAAGGGAATCAACATCAGACTTGGTCGTTGCTCCTCGGCGATGACAAGATCCGTTGGCTGTGCTTAGGGTCAGGAGGGGCATCACCCCGCGTACCAAGGACACCCATTTTTTGGAAAACGTAGTAGAAAGCAAAAATCGTACCTATAAAAAAACAATATCACTATGAAGATGCAAAGAGTTCAGATATGATCTTTATCAAAGATGAAACAGAGAGAAGAGGTTGGCGAAGATGTTGTAGATTCCCGCAACTAGGTTCAAACCTTCCAAGCGCGAGAATTTCTCTCATTTGAGGATCGAAGGTATGATCCCTCTGCTGGTATCCATGCGTACGGAATCACCGATCCAACAAGGCTTCACCATCCAGGACGAAGAGCTACCGAGACTAGGATATGTAATAGCCTTGTGGCAATGGTGGAGAACATGCAGAGAGAAAGGGACAGGGCATCGCTAGGAATTCAGATGGAATTGATGGGCCACCCCTCCACTATATATAGGCGCGGGGAAGTGCTTGGCTTGGAGGAGGGTCTCCCTCCCCTAGGGTCGGCCGCACAAAGGAGGGGTATGCCCCAAACCCTGACCGCCACCCCTTTGTCTTGGCCTCCAAGGCATGTGGGGTGCACCCCACTAATGGGCCCCTTAGGCCCATGTGGTTGCCCCCCACTTGTCTAGAAGCATGTGGGGAGCAACCCCATAACGCCTTACAAGATTTTTCTAGAAGGTTCACGGACCTTCCGATGCCTTCCAGGGTACTCTAGGATTTTCCTAGTTTTACCAAAACTTTTTTTTATCTTAAACACACGGTGCAGAAAACCGTCAGATCCCTCGGTATCCGTCCTCGCGTAACTGGAACTCTCAAAGCGGAGGTTGCACAAGGAATTTACCTAGGTTTGTGCCTTCGAAGAGTAATGTGATACCTCTCCAACGTATCTATAATTTTTTATTGTTCCATGCTATTATATCATCTATCTTGGATGTTTTATGTGTATTTATATGCTATTTTATATTATTTTTGGGACTAACCTATTAACCTAGAGCCCAGTGCCGGTTTTAGTTTTTTTCTTGTTTTTGAGTTTCAAAGAAAAGGAATATCAAACGGAGTCCAAATGAGCTAAAAATTTATGGTGATTTTTTATGGATTAGAAGAAGCCCCCAAAGCAAAAGAGTTGGTCCATAAGAGCCACGAGGCATCCATAAGGGTGGAGGGCATGCCCCCTGCCTTGTCGTCACCTCGTGGACCCCCCATGACTTGTTCCCGACGCCAAAAATTCCTATAAATACAGAAACCCCCAGAAAGAAACCTAGACCTGGAGTTCCGCCGCCGCAAGCCTTTGTAGCGACGAAAAACCAATCAGGAGCCCGTTCCGACACCCTGCCGGAGGGGGAAACCATCACCGGTGGCCATCTTCATCATCTCGGCAGTCTCCATGACGAGGAGGGAGTAGTTCACCCTCGTAATTTGAGGGTATGTACCGTAGCTATGTGTTTGATCTCTCTCTCTCTCTCTCTCTCTCTCTCTCTCTCTCTCTCTCTCGTGTTCTTGATATGGCAAGATCTTTATGTACCGCGAGCTTTCTTATTATAGTTGGATCATATGGTGTTTCTCCCCCTCTATCTTCTTGTGATGAATTGAGTTTTACCTTTGAGGTTTCATTATTATCGTATTGAATACTATTATGGATTTAAGAACACTTGATGTATGTCTTGCGTGGGATACCCGTGGTGACAATGGGGTATTCTATTGATTCACTTGATGTATGTTTTGGCACTCAACTCGCGGATTTCTGAGGTGACATTGGGGTAATCTATGCATAGGGGTTGATGCACGTTTTCGTCCTTGTTTCTCTGGTAGGAATCTTGGGGCACTCTTTGAGATTCTTTATGTTGGATTGAATATTATGAATCTGAAGTTGTTTGATGCATATCGTATAATTGACCCACGGGTACTTGTGGTGACATTGGAGTATCTAGGTGACATTAGGGTTGATTGATGTGTGTCATATGGTGTTATTTTACTACGAACTCTAGGCTATTTGTGACACTTATAAGAATAGCCCAATGGATTGATCGAAAAGAATAACTTTGAGGTGGTTTCGTACCCTACGAGGAATTTCATCTTATGTTCACTGCGATAGGAACTTTGGAGTGACTTTTGTCACACGTTGAGGGATTTCCATACGATCTAATTATGTTATCATTGTTGAGAGAACTTGCACTAGTGAAAGTATGAACCCTAGGCCTTGTTTCCAAGAATTGCAATACCGTTTTTGCTCACTTTTGTTACTTGCTACCTTGCTGTTTTTATATTTTCAGATTACAAAAACCTATATCTACCATCCATATTACGCTTGTATCGCCATCTCTTCGCCGAACTAGTGCATACAATTTACCATTGTATTGGTATGTTGGGGACACAAGAGACTCTTTGTTATTTGGTTGCAGGATTGTTTGAGAGAGACCATCTTCATCCTATACCTCCCACAGATTGATAAACCTTAGGTCATCTACTTGAAGGAAATTGCTAATGTCCTACAAAACTCTGCACTTGGAGGCCCAACAACGTCTACAAGAAGAAGGTTGCGTAGTAGACATCAAGCTTTTTTCTGGCGCCATTGCTGGGGAGGTTTGAGCTTGAAGGTATATCTTTAGATCTTGCAATCGAATCTTTTTGTTTCTTGTTTTATCATTAGTTTATTCTATAAAATAACAATACAAAAAATGGATTTGAGGTTGCCTCATATGCTTCATCTTTTTAATATCTTTCGTGAAAATGATGGAAAGGAAAATTGTGCTCAATTGTTAGAAGAAGAAGTCAGTAAAATGTTTGGCACTAAATATTTGAATGACGAGCATGATTGCAATGTTGTTAGTATGAATTCTTTGAATATCCATGATGCTAATGATATGCAAAGCTGCAAGCTTGGAGATGCTATGTTTGATGAAGATGATATTTTTAGTCCCCCAAATTTTGATGAGAATATTTATTATGATGAAAGCATGCCTCCTATTTATGATGATTATAATTATGAAAGTGGATTTGGGGAGGTCATGACTTTATTTCGTGATGAATCCACTATTTTGGAAGAGGTTCCAATTGATTATGAGAACAAAGTTGCTATCTATGATGATTATTGTGATGAAATGTATGCTATAAAGAATGATGATAACCATGAAACTTGTCATCATGATTTTAATTTTCAATTGTATTATGCCTCGCATGATAGTTATTTTGTTGAGTTTGCTCCCACTATTCCGAATAAGAAGGATTTTGCTTATGTGGAGAGTAGTAAAATTTATATGCTTGTGCATCATGAAAATAATGCTTTATGTGATGGTTATTGTAAGGGCATATTTCTCCCTAAGTGGTTTTGGTGATTGATGATAGTGTATTTGCGGACTAATCGTGTGCGTTGAGCATTTTAGATATCTCATGTCTAGGCACAAGACGATTCAGTGCCCCTCGGAGCCTATCGAAGACGGTTGTTCTCTACGTTTCTTTTCGGTGGATTTGAGTCGTAGGAAAGCCGTACTATTAAGAGGGGGTCCGCTTTGGAAAGGCTGGGGTGGAATCAACATGTACACATCTATTCCTTTGCACCACCTTTCCTTCGCTTCGATGGAGCACCGTCCGTTTATCCATGTCTCTGCGATATGAAGGCTGCCAAATGCTAAAGCTTTTGTGGCGTGCGGTAGTACTGCTGAGAGGAGAGGTAGTACCGCGGTGGCCGGTAGTACCGCTCCTGGTGAGCGGTAGTACCGCTGCCTCCAGCCCTGAAGCTGATTCATGCGGAAGTAGGCGCAGATGTAATTTTTTACATTCGCTCTTACACGGTAGTACTGATACGTCTCCAACGTATCTATAATTTATGAAGTATTCATGCTATTATTTTATCATTCTTGGATGTTTTACAATCATTTTATAGCAACTTTATATCATTTTTTGGGACTAACCTATTGACCCAGTGCCCAGTGCCAGTTGCTATTTTTGCTTGTTTTTTACATCACAGGAAATCAATACCAAATGGAGTCCAAACACAACGAAACTCCACGGGGATTTTTTTATGGACCAGAAGGAACCCAATGGGCCAGAGCTACACCTGGGGGGGGTGCCCCGAGGGGGCACAACCCACCAGGGCGCGGCCTGGCGCGCCCAGGTGGGTTGTGCCCACCTCGGTGGCCTCCCGCACCCCCTCTTTGCACTATAAATTCCCAAATATTCCGAAACCCTTCGGGGTTAACCTAGATCAGAAGTTCCGCCGCTGCAAGGTCTCTGTATCCGCGAAAACCAATCTATTTCCTGTTCCGGCACCTTGCCGGAGGGGGTAATCATCTCCGGTGGCCATCTTCATCATCCCGGCAGCCACCACGATGAGGAGGGAGTAGTCCACCCTCGGGGTTGAGGGTTTGTACCAGTAGCTATGTGTTTAATCTCTATCTCTCTCTCGTGATCTAATCATGGGCTTTGTTAATATAGTCGGATCATATGATGTTTCTACCCTCTATACTCTTGTTATGTTGGATTGAATCTTTACCCTTTGAAGTTTTGTCTTGTCGGATTGAATATTCAGAGATGAGAACACATGATTATGTCTTGCGGTATGAATACTGCTACGTCTTGAGCTTGCGTTGGTTTTCCTTGAAGAGGAAAGGGTGATGCAGCAATAGTAGCGTAAGTATTTCCCTCAGTTTTTTAGAACCAAGGTATCAATCCAAAGAGGAGGCTCCTCAAAAGTCCCACACACCTACACAAACAAAGAAGAACTCGCAACCAACGCAATAAAGGGGTTGTCAATCCCTTCACGGCCACTTGCGAAAGTGAGATCTGATAGAGATAATATGATAAGATAAATATATTTTTGGTATTTTATGATATAGATTGGAAAAGTAAAAGATGCAAATAAAAGTAGATTGAAAGCTTATATGATAAGAGATAGACCCGGGGGCCATAGGTTTCACTAGTGGCTTCTCTCAAGATAGGATAAGTATTATGGTGGGTGAACAAATTACTGTCGAGCAATTGATAGAAAAGCGAATAATTATGAGATTATCTAGGCATGATCATGTATATAGGCATCACGTCTGTGACAAGTAGACCGACTCTTGCCTGCATCTACTACTATTACTCCACACATCGACCGCTATCCAAAGATGCATCTAGAGTATTAAATTCATAAAGAACAGAGTAACGCATTAAGAAAGATGACATGATGTAGAGGGATAAACTCATGCAATATGATATAAACCCCATCTTTTTATCCTCGATGGCAACAATACAATATGTGCCTTGCTGCCCTCACATCCTTTGGGAAAGGACACCGAAAGATTGAACCCAATGCTAATCACTTCTCCCATTGCAAGAAAGATCAATCTAGTAGGCCAAACAAAACTGATAATTCGAAGAGACTTGCAAAGATAACTTAATCACACATAAAAGAATTCAGAGGAGATTCAAATATTTCTCATAGATAAACTTGATCATAAACCCACAATTCATCGGATCTCGACAAAAACACCGCAAAAAGAGTTACATCGAATAGATCTCCAAGAAGATCGAGGAGAACTTTGTATTGAGATTCAAAGAGAGAGAAGAAGCCATCTAGCTAATAACTGTGGACCCGAAGGTCTGTGGTAAACTACTCACAACTCATCGCAAGGGCCTTGGAGATGATGTAGAGCCCTCCGTGATCGATTCCCCCTTCGGCGGAGCGCCGGCGAAGGCTCCAAGATGGGATCTCGCGGATACAGAAGGTTACGGTGGTGGAAATAGTTTTTCGTGGTCGCTTGTGATGTTTTCGGGGTACATGGGTATATATAGGAGGAATAAGTAGGTCGGTGGACGCTCGAGGGGCCCACGAGACAGGGGGCGCGCCCAGTAGGGGGGGGGGCGTGCCCTCCACCCTCGTGGCCGCCTTGCTTGTTTCTTGACTTCCACTCCAAGTCCTATGGATCACGTTTGTTCCAAAAAGATCGCTCCCGAAGGTTTCATTCCGTTTGGACTCCGCTTGATATTCCTTTTCTTTGAAACACTGAAATAGGCAAAAAAACAGCAATTCGGGTTGGGCCTCCGGTTAGTAGGTTAGTCCCAAAAATGATATAAAAGTGTAAAGCAAAGCCCATAAACATCCAAAACGGGTAATATAATAGCATGGAACAATAAAAAATTATAGATACATTGGAGACGTATCAAATACTTGAGGTGACAATTGGGGTATCTTATTGATTCACTTGACATATGTTATGGCATTCAACTCACGGATTCCCGCGGTGATATTGGGGTAATCTATGCATAGGGGTTGATGCACGTTTTTCTCCGATAGAAACTTCAGGGTCTCTTTATAGTTCTTTGTGTGGATTGAGTATTATTAATATGAATTTGCTTTGGTGTTATTCTAGTATGAACTCTAGGATAGATCAGACGGAAAATTAGCTTTGTGTTATTTTAGTACGAACTCTTGAATAGATCGAACGGAAAGAATAGCTTTGAGGTGCACTACTGCAGGATGCTGCTAACGCGACACTACGATCAGAGACCCTTCGATGAAACTGTGTGCGATGCCATAATCCCAAATGATGGTGTAAAAAACCCATCAAAAAAGGTGCAAAATGTTTGCAATGACGGATGCACCAAACACGGTTCAGATTTTAGTTGCAATTCAGGGCATACGGTTCAGTTCAGTTAACCGTTTTCGATGAGGGGGAACAAAAGCAACGGGCAGCCAGATGAAGGTGTGTGCGATGTACAGCATACGGTTCACTCGGATGAACTGTTTGTGATTAGGCAACACAAAAGAAATGGCCAGCCAGATCAAGGTGTGTGCGATGTACAACATACAGTTAACTCAGATGAACTGTTTGTGATTAGGCAACACAAAAGAAACGGTCAGCCAGATCAAGGTGTGTGCGATGTACGACATGCGGTTCACCCGGATGAACTGTTTGCATTGAGACAATAGAACAGAAATGGTTCAATATAACAAATACCATAAATATTGCAAGGTTCAAATTCAAAGATTACAACGCCCAAATTCATACATTGGATGCCGCGTCATTTTTGAAAAGGGATCAACCGCTGACAAGTCATGTATGGGTTTGACACAATAACTTTCAATTGCTTTGCCATATGATCTTCCAATATGAAGTTTGGCATTTTTGGAGGCACTTCCATTCCACAGTACCAGCCGACTCTGATAATTGTACCATTTATCGTTCCTAATTAAATGCGTGTTCAACCTCAGTACCTTCAGCACCTTTGCTCTGGCAAGAAAGAACCTTGTGAGTGTAATCTCCGGTGGGGTCCCTCGGTAGGAGTTCAAAGTAATATTTGAGAGATGCAGATCCAGGCATTCGATGTGATTGTCGTTATAAACATCTTCCACCGGGCCTAATATGCACTGCAAAAGAAGAGAACGTGTTAGTGCCTACATGCAGTTTTGAACACTGCTACACGCCCATTTGGTTTGCAGGATAAATGCGCCAACGTGCCATCTTCGATCTGGTAGGATTAACATGGGCATTTGATTACAATCTAGAAACATGTAGCCTTCTTCACAAGAGGTTGGATTGGATAAAAAATTCCCTAAGAAAACTAGTACAGATGAATCCAAAGGAGAAATGCTTATGGACGACTGTAACCATATGAATGAAGCAACCAATATGGGGTGGGGGTGTATGTCCTAAAATCCTCCAAAATTCCTTCAGAAATCGTAGTACATTGTCATTGTAAACTTGGGAAAAGGTGCAAAAAATTGACTCCCTTATGGTTAACATTTAACAGGAAAGGAACATCACCTCGATATACAGCTTCTTCAGGCACGGAAAGAATCTCAGGCAACTGAAAACTTGGTCCAGGTTGGGGACGACAGATTCTAGTGCCAAGACCTTCACTATGCCCAGAGTCTGGGTGAAGCTTCGTTGGATGAAAGACGAACATACATCTTCAAAAATAGAAATAACGTTGATATCAAGAAGGAGAGGTATATAAGGCGACTGTTGTACCTGAAAGTTGTAGTATTTGACACATGAGTAGCCCACCACTTTCAATTTTGGCGCAGAAATGACATTGATTCTTGTTGGACCTTGTTGATCAACTACAAGTAATCTCTAAAGTGAAGGTGTGTCCTGGATGACCTTATTGTGGTCCACCTTTTGTGATCTCTCGTTGCAGCACCAACAACACACATAAATAGTGCGGAGAGTCCTGGAGGTGATGTGCAAGGTACTCGACCAATTCATCGCTCAAGACGTAGGGAACTCGAGTGCAAGACAGCCGCGAGCAAAGGCGCTCCATGTCATCCTTTGGGATGCGGACGGCGACGAGCTCGAGGTGCTTCAGTCGTGGTAGAAAAAGAGCGGGCGCGTCATTAAGGGGGGATGGCAGTTCATGAACTTGGCGAGGCGCAGCGTGGGCGCGAAGCGGAGCGCGGACGTTGGCAGCAAGCTCATATGCCCATCATTATAACTTAGCTTCTCGAGCTGATCTATGGCGCGGGATCGGAACCACTCGTCAAGCTTGGCTCGCTCCTTGCTATTGGAATAGAACTTGTCCGTGATAAGGCCTTTGATTGGGCCATGGTGACTGTCGAGGATCTAGGAGAACGCATCCAAGCTTTGGTGATGGCCATGGCAGAGCTTGTGGGTGTGGAGGAGGTCGACAGGGGTGCGGAGCCATAGGGTGTGCCACCGCCGGCAAACGGCGGCTGTCCTCGCATGATTTTGGATTGGGAGGAGGGATATGATGACTATCAACATATCATCGGGGAGGTTGTTGATGAAGTCTAGGCCTGCTGGAGTCGCTTGCCGTTCTTTATCGACCCCCCACCGCGTGTTGGCAGCCACGTTATCCACCTCGTCAAGGGAAGGAAACCTCTGCTCCATATTCACACCGTGCTCGGCAGCTTCAAAGAGCCTCGGCCGCCACTCCCTCCGATAGGGCGCTTTAGCGGCATCCTCGTACACTGACGGCTTTGCGGACTCAGAGCGGCGTCGAGGATGCGGGCGGAGAGAGAGGAATTGTGTGTGTGGTGAGGATGGGGGGTGCAGCCGCTCGGTGGCGCCATTAATATAGACCAGTGGGAGCGAGGCGGGCGGCGGTCCAAGGCTGTCTCGCTTCCCGGTGAGAACGATTGTTTAATCTCTAGTATGAATAAAATCTATGCTTAATTACTGAATTTTAGTTGCAAAAAATAGATAGTGATATTTATTTTTAGCTGCATATTTTGACAAATCGTAGTGTCTCTTGGCTTAGAGCCGAAGTCTGGCTTTAATTTGCATACCGTAATCTAAACCATTTGCGTTGAAGAGATGCACAGATCCTGTGTTGAAGAACTTGTACGCTTCTCGATGAGCCTGCGCACCTGACTGCGCTCACACGCCTCTCGTTCAGTCAAGAATCTGTCCACACAGCACCTCCCATAGCCATTAAAACCAAGACACATGGCGTCACGTGAATGGTTAACCGAACGCACACGATTTGAATTATACAAACATTTGAGATATTAAAGTGGCAGCTAATTTTTTTCAAAATGCCTTTGTTGGTTGTCATTATTCGAGTGCGCCTTCTCTCAAAATGGACACGAAAAATACCATAGCATGTCGGGTTCCCTTCCATGATAGCATGCCAAGTTTCATGAATTTCAGACGAGTTTTAGATTTACTAGAATTTAAAAACAACGTATCTCATTGTTTTGCCGGCAATCAACGGTGCCCTGGTGTTTGAAATTCATTCCCATTTCTTGCATGGGACCTAAGCATGCACCCAAGGACACATATTTGATTTTTCAACCAATTTATATGCACTGGAGCATGCACATGTAGTTCAAATTTGAATTATGCACATAAATGCATTGAAAACTCAGTTAATGCATAAAAATGTCCGAACGAACCCCAAAAAATCACACAACACTCCTGTTGTTCTATGTTGACACGAGAAAAAATTTTGAAAGCAATAAGAGGCAATGGATATCATTTCGTCCCCAAAGGTGGGGCGTTCCCTACCGAAAACCATCATGCTTGTTGTGAGAAGCTCCTGTTTGTGAGAAGCATATACCCAAACCTGCCCCAAATGGGAAAAAAATTGTACCACGGCATGTTGATGCCGCTACATGATAGCATGCCAAGTTTCATGAAGTTTAGATGAGTTTTGTATTTACTAAAATTAAAAAACTAGGCATCTCAACGTTTTCCCGGCAATCAACGGTGCCCTGGTGTTTGAAATTCATCCTCATTTCTTGCATGGGACCTAAGCATGCACCCAAGGACGCATATTTGATTTTTAAACCAATTTATATGCACTGGAGCATGCACATGTAGTTCAAATTTGAATTATGCACATAAATGTATTGAAAACTCAGTTAATGCATAAAAATGTCCAAACGAACCCCCAAAAATCACAAAAAATCACACAACACTCCTGTTGTTCTATGTTGACACGAGAAAAGAATTTGAAAGCAATAAGAGGCCATGGATATCGTTTCCTTCCCAAAGGTGGGGCGTTCCCTACCGAAAACCATCATGCTTGTCGTGAGAAGCTCCGGTTTGTGAGAAGCATATACCCAAACCTGCCCCAAATGGGACAAAATTTGTACCACGACATGTTGATCCCGCTACATGATAGCATGCCAAGTTTCATGAATTTCAGATGAGTTTTGGATTTACTAGAATTTAAAAACCAGGCATCTCAACATTTTGCCGGCAATCAACAGTGCCCTGGTGTTTGAAATTCATTCCCATTTCTTGCATGTGACCTAAGCATGCACCCAAGGACATAGATTTGATTTTTCAACCAATTTATATGCACTGGAGCATGCTCATGTAGTTCAAATTTGAAATATGCACATAAATGCATTGAAAACCCAGTTAATGCATAAAAATGTCCAAATGAACCCCGAAAAATCACAAAAATTCACACAACACTCCCGTTGTTCTATGTTGACACGAGAAAAAAATTTGAAAGCAATAAGAGGCAATGATATCGTTTCGTCCCCAAAGGTGGGACGTTCCCTACCGAGAACCATCATGCTTGTTGTGAGAAGCTCTGGTTTGTGAGAAGCATATACCCAAACCTGCCCCAAATGGGACAAAATTTGTACCACGGCATGTTGATGCCGCTCCATGATAGCATGCCAAGTTTCATGGTTTTCAGATTTAGTTTTGGATTTACTAGAATTTAAAACCGGGCATCTCAATGTTATGCCGGCAATCAACGGTGCCACAGTGTTTGAAATTCATTCCGCTTTCTTGCATGGAACCTAAGCATGCACCCAAGGACACATATTTGATTTTTCAACCAATTTATATGCACTGGAGCATGCACATGTAGTTCAAATTTGAATCATGCACATAAATGCATTGAAAACTCAGTTAATGCATAAAAATGTCCAAACGAACCCCGAAAAATCACAAAAATTCACACAACACTCCTGTTGTTCAATGTTGACACAAGAAAAAAATTTGAAAGCAATAAGAAGCAATGGATATCGTTTCGTCCCCAAAGGTGGGACGTTCCCTACCGAGAACCATCATGCTTGTTGTGAGAAGCTCCGGTTTGTGAGAAGCATATACCCAAACCTGCCCCAAATGGCACAAAATTTTTACCACAGCATGTTGATGCCGCTCCATGATAGCATGCTAAGTTTCATGATTTTCATACGAGTTTTGGATTTACTAGAATTTAAAGACCAGGCATCTCAATGTTTTGCCGGCAATCAACGGTGCCCTAGTGTTTGAAATTCATTCCCATTTCTTGCATGGGACCTAAGCATGCACCCAAGGACACATATTTGATTTTTCAACCAATTTATATGCACTGGAGCATGCACATGTAGTTCAAATTTGAATTATGCACATAAATGCATTGAAAACCCACTTAATGCATAAAAATGTCCAAACGAACCCAAAAAATCACAAAAATTCACACAACACTCTTGTTGTTCTATGTTGACATGAGAACAAAATTTGAAAGCAATAAGAGGCAATGGATATCATTTCGTCCCCAAAGGTGGGACGTTCCTTACCAAAAACCATCATGCTTGTTGTGAGAAGCTCTGGTTTGTGAGAAGCATATACCCAAACCTGCCCCAAATGGGACAAAATTTGTACCACGGCATGTTGATGCCGCTCCATGATAGCATAGCAAGCTTCATGAATTTCAGACGAGTTTTGGATTTAATAGAATTTAATAACCAGGCATCTCAATGTTATGTCGGCAATCAACGGTGCCCTGGTGTTTCTTGCATGGGACCTAAGCATGCACCCAAGGATAAAGATTTGATTTTTCAACGAATTTATATGCACTGGAGCATGTGCATGTAGTTCAAATTTAAATTATGCACATAAATGCATTGAAAACTCACTTAATGCATAAAAATGTCCAAACGAACCCTGAATAATTCCAATTCTTTTATGAGCACTGCAGATAAAAGGTCTAGCAATTCAAACACCGTCCATGGCCGTTGTGACCCCATTATGTAATTCAAATCAAGACGAAAAATCAAGTAAATCCCACATAGTTTATTATAACCAACCGTGTGAGATGCAGCACAAAATATCTTTGGACCGTATCTGAATAACGGACCGTGTCTGATGACACTTTGCGAGCCAGTTTTTTGGCTGAAGCGATTCCAAATTTTCGGCTTCCGCGGAAATATCTACCTCCCCGCTCCCTCCCCCTTACCAAAAGTCACATTTCCCCTATTTCCGCCTTCCTTTCCAAGTTGAAACCTTCACTCCTTGCTTGCAACATCGCTGCCTCCTCGCCGGCGACCCTCCTTCACGCTGCTCGGCCTCAACTATCCAGGCAGGTAATCCACACCCGACCCCCATCCTCCTCCTCCTCCTTCCACATCCCACATGCCCCGACCGCTGGCGCGAGCGCGACACCTTCCACCCAAATCACTGACCCCTCCACCAAATAAGCGCCGGCCTAAGCCATGGTGCACGCAGTATAGCCAGGATCTCAAGGAGGATTTGGCAGCGGAGAAGCAAATCGCGGCCGCACGCGCGGATGAGGTCGTGATGGCTGCCATTCGTGCCGACCCCCAGATCTTGGAGGAGCACCTCGCCATCGAGGCCACTGTTGATGCCTCGCGCGCCGACGCCACGACGTGGATGGCTGCTTTAAACAACAGTTCATGGCGTTTTCTCGAGGCCATCGTCGGTGCCTTCGAAGAAGACTACGAGGTGTTTTATCAGTGTGCACGTGCTTACCTCATCTCGAGAGCCAGCAGGTTGGTGCCCGGAGCGGCTCAGGCAACTCACCACTACAATGAGGGCACCCACAATGCGGAGGCCTCGCCCTCTCCCATGTCCAAGGAGCTAATCATCATCGATATCTCCGACAATGAGGAGTAGCTTGTCTTATTAGCTCACTCTAAGGACCCATGTTCAGTTTGCTAGCTACTGCCTTTCCTTAACAAATTCTAGTGAATTGTGCTATCTACTTTCACCATGCAATCTTCTGCTATAGTGTATGTGTTCTATATGTCGTGCAATGTGGTGTTCAATTAACTGCTTGGTTCAATTCTGCAAATGTGATGTTCAATTCTTCAAGGTGCAATATTTCCAGGTTGTTAAGCATGCTTGGTTTGGTTAACTGTTTGATCTTCTGTTAGGAGTATGTTATATTGTTCAATTGGTGTTTAGTTAACTGCTTGGTTCACTTGTTGTGGTGTTTAGTTAACTGCTTGGTTCAATTTTGCAATGCTATGTTCAATTGTTGTGGCTGCATTCTGTTATTGTATACCATGTGAGGAATAAATCGAATTTGGTTGTACTAAATACATGAGAAACAAATACAATTGCTATATTTCCAAGTTGTTAAACATGCTTGGTTTGGTTAATTGTCTGATCTTCTATTAGGAGTATGTTATATTTTGCAATGTGGTGCTTAGTTAACGTTTGGTTCATTTGTTGTGGTGTTTAGTTAACTATTTGGTTCAATTCTGCAATGCGATGTTCAATTGTTGTGGCTGCATTCTGTTATTGTATACCATGTGAGGAATAAATCAAATTTGGCTGCACTTAATACATGAGAAACATATACAAGTGCTATATTTCCTAGTTCTTAATCATGCTTGGTTTGGATAAATGGGTTTTCCATGTGGCTTGAATTAATCTGATGAATCTGCAATGTGCTTATTTATCATCAACATATTTTACTGATAGCATGTGAACCCTTACTTAACTTGATGACTAACTACCTTATATGCATTGCAGGGAAACAATGGGAAGCACTGAGGTTTACAAGATGGTACTAATTATTATACCTTGCCTTTTTGTATTCCTTTGCCCCATTTCCAATATAGAGAAGATATTTATGCACATCCTTGTTTTCAGGCTTCATCGATGATTACCTCTCAAACCACCTCTGTGGTCGGGAGGCGAGGAAAGTTTTCATACAACACCCACGGTTCAATATTGAAGTGTTCTGAAGAGGTCGAAGGATGGACGGTCAATCATCCATGAATCTTGGCCTAAAGTTGCAAAGACCTTCAACATGAAGGCTCAATATTGGCCTTCTGCTTCAACAGTTTTCCAGATGAGATGCATCTCTCTATGTACCGTCTATGATGCTAATTTTGAAAGGTTCTAGATGTTGCATGTGAAACTTGCTGCTGGTGCAGTTGTGTAATGGGGTAGCTGAGTGCTGAAGCTAGATCATGTTGTACTCCGATGTATTTCAATTATGAACCTCTTCCTTAATATGGAAATGGAATATATTATGTGCTTAATATGAATGTCAATTAGATTAGTAAATGGATTATTAATAATAGGGTAATTAGCCTGCTAATTGGCCAATTAGCTTGCTAATTGGGGTTTCCTATTGCAAACCGTTAGTGAGAAACCACCGTGGGCGATGACCTCAGGTAACACACACAGTTTCTAGGAATAAACCGTGTTGAATCAATGAACAATCACACACGACATTTTCTTCAAAACTGTTTGCGTTTCGCCACCTTGCGCAAACATTTTCCTTGTAGTGACTGTGTGGGATGTATATACGAATGGAAACGTTTAGTGGTGAGTGACTGTGTGGGATGTACTTACGACCGGAAATGATTTCACCTGTATAATTGCATTTTTTCGAGCACTACTGTACGTTGATAACCCACAAGTATAGGGGATCGCAACAGCTTTAGAGGGTAGAGTATTCAACCCAAATTTTTTGATTCGACACAAGGGGAGCCAAAGAATATTCTTGAGTATTAGCAGTTGAGTTGTCAATTCAACCACACCTGGATAACTTAGTATCTGCAGCAAAGTGTTTAGTAGCAAAAGTGGTATGATAATAAAGGTAACGGTAGCAAAAGTAAAGATAAATGTTTTGGGTTTTTGTAGTAGTTGTATAAAGAGTAAGCGGAAAAGTAAATAAGTGAAGAACAATATCTGAAAAGCTCGTGAGGCACCGGATCGATGATGGATAATTATGTCGGATGCGAATCCTCATGCAATAGTTATAACATAGGGTGATATAGAACTAGCTCCAATTCATCAATGTAATGTAGGCATGTATTCTGTAAATAGTCATACGTGCTTATGGAAAAGAACTTGCATGCCATCTTTTGTCCTACCCTCCCATGGCAGCGGGTCCTTACGGAAACTAAGGGATATTAAGGCCTCCTTTTAATAGAGAACGGAACAAAGCATTAACACATAGTGAATACATGAACTCCTCAAACTACGGTCATCACCGAGAAGTATCCTCGATTATTGTCACTTGGGTTGTCGGATCATAACACACAATAGGTGACTATAGACTTGCAAGATAGGATCAAGAACACACATATATTCATGAAAACATAATAGGTTCAGATCGAAAATCATGGCACTCGGGCCCTAGTGACAAGCATTAAGCATAGCAAAGTCATAGCAACATCAATCTCAGAACATAGTGGATACCAGGGATCAAACCCTAACAAAGCTAACTTGATTACATGGTGAATCTCATCCAACCCATCACCGTCCAGCAAGCCTACGATGGAATTACTCACGCACGGTGAGCATCATGAAATTGGTGATGGAGGATGGTTGATGATGACGACCGTGACGAATCCCCCTCTCCGGAGCCCCGAACGGACTCCAGATCAGCCCTCCCGAGAGAGATTAGGGCTTGGCGGAGGCTTCGTGTCGTAAAACGCGATGAAACTTTCTCTCGATTTTTCTCCCGAGACGGAATATATGGAGTTGGAGTTGAGGTCGGAGGAGGTCCAGGGGCCACGAGATAGGGGCGTGCCCTCTGGCGCCCACATCTCGTGGACAGGCCCTGGGCCCCCTGGTGTATTTCTTTCGCCCATTGTTTTTTATAAATTCCAAAAAGTGCCTCCGTTGATTTCCAGGACATTCCAAGAACTTTTCTTTTCTACACATAAAACAACATCATGGTAGTTCTGCTGAAAACAACGTCAGTCCGGGTTAGTTTCATTCAAATCATGCAAGTTAGAGTCCAAAACAAGGGCAAAAGTGTTTGGAAAAGTAGATACGTTGGAGATGTATCATACGTATTTCTGTACATGAGCTGCTCGAGCATACAAAACAGAATTTCATTTGAAGGTTTGGAGTTTGGCACATACAAATTTACTTGGAACGGCAGGTAGATACCGCGTATAGGAAGGTATAGTGGACACATATGGAACAACTTTGGGGTTTAAGGAGTTTGGATGCACAAGCAGTATTCCCGCTTAGTACCAGTGAAGGCTAGCAAAAGACTGGGAAGCGACCAACTGAGAGAGCAACAACAGTCGTAAACATGCATTAAAATTAATTCACACCGAGTACAAGCATGAGTAGGATATAATCTACCATGAACATAAATGTCATGAAGGCTATGTTGATTTGATTCAACTACATGTGTGAACATGTGCCAAGTCTAGTCACTCAATTCATTCAAAGGAGGATACCATCCCATCATACCATATCATAATCATTCTAATAGCATGTTGGCACGCAAGGTAAATCATTATAACTCATAGCTAATCAAGCATGGCACAAGTAACTATAATCTCTAAATGTAATTGCAAATATGTTTACTTCATAATAGCTGACTCATGAACGATGAACTCATCATATTTACAAAACCAAAAGAGGTCGAGTTCATACCAGCTTTTCTCATCCCAATAAGTTCATCATATATCGTCATTATTGCCTTTCACTCGCACAACCGAATGATGTGTAATAATAATAAGAGTGTACGTGCATTGGACTAAGATGGAATCTGCAAGCATTCAACTCAAGAGAGAAGACAGGGTAATATGGGCTCTAAGTTAAACAAACATTCATGCATATAAGAGCCACTAAGCATTTTCAATATGGTCTTCTCGATCCCTAAAAGAAGGAAAAGAAAATAAAACTATTTACACGGGAAAGCTCCCAACAAGTAAGAAGAAGAACTAGAAATCTTTTTGGGTTTTCAATTTAAATTCTACTACAAGCATAGAATTTAAACTAACTAATTTTTTGGTTTTTCCTAAGGTTTATCAAACACACAAGAAGAAAACTAGAAAAATAAAATTAAACTAACATGGATAATACAATGAAAGAGTATGAGCACCAATGACTAGTGTGTGAACATGAATGTAAAGTCGGTGAGAAATACGTACTCCCCAAGCTTAGGCTTTTGGCCTAATTTGGTCTAGTACCAAGGCCCGCTGCTACCCTCCCCGGTGTAGTGGGAGGTGTAATCAGGATACCACTGGCTGGTCATCTCCGGATCCCACTGGACAGATGATGCACGATAAGGGTCCATCTCAGGTTCAGGTTCAGGTTCAGGTTCTGGAGTAAAAGCTTGAGCTCGATGATTGTTCACCGCTTCCGGTGTGACAAGAAAATTATCTTTGCCTCAGATCCCTTCTTCGGCTCCTCTACAACAATAGTATTAACAAAGCCACCCACATATTCACGATGGGGTTCATCTAATTCTCCCTCATAAGGTATCCTACATACCGCAAAAAAATGACGTAAAGATATTTCTTTGAACTCATCATATAAATGAAATTGATACTGCAGGCAGTGATTTCTTAGGATAATAATAAAAGTTTTGCACGAAAGTATTGGTGAGTAAGAGATACTGATCGATTCGGTCGTTGATGAAACCAGTGAGGCCTGCAGTCTCGATTAAAGCATAAAAATCTTCATGAATTCCGGCTTCTTTCAAGAAATCCTCGCATGGCCATTCACACGACCGTACTTCCGCTAAGCGAGGAAGATTATACTTGGGTTTTCCTTCTCTTTGTCTTGTTTTTCCTTAGAGCTTTGGCTAGAAGAGCCTTTAAAGAGCCTCCTTAACATTTTCTGAAAATTTCTGAAATTTTAGTGACTTCAAAATAAAAGTGCATAAAACTAAACGAGATTGATAGCAACTACTCCTACAAGTGCCTAGAGCCTAAATCATGCATTGGAATTGCTTGGGACCTCAAAAATTTAACATGCAAGCTCAAGAACATGGTCACCTATGCAGCACAAATTTGCAATGAATAAAGCACTAGAACAAAAACTAATTGGACCAATGGAGGAGTCATATACCAAGCAACAATCTCCCAAAGCAGTTTTGTGAATGGAGCTTTGAGCAAGGAGATCAAAAATCGCAGCAAGAAGAGCTAGAACTCGTGCTTGAGCTGGATGGGGATTTTTTTGGGTAGAGGACGAAGTGTGTGGGTGCTGGCATATGTGGAGGGGAGCCACCAGGGGCCCACGAGACAGGGGGGCGCCCTACAGGGGGGGGGGCGCCCTCCTCTCTCGTGGCCTGGTGCTTGGCCCTCCTGCAGTGTTTTTAGTGCCTAAAATCCTCAAATATTCCAGAAAAAATCATACTAGATTTGCAGGGCATTTGGAGCACTTTTATTTTCGGGCTATTTTTTAATGCACGGATAATTCAGAAAACAGATGGATAGTACTATTTTTGCTTTATTTATTCTAAATAACAGAAAGTAAAAAGAGGGTACAGAAGGTTGTGCCTTCTAGTTTCATCCATCTCGTGATCATCAAAATGAACCCACTAACAAGGTTGATCAAGTCTTGTTAACAAACTCATTCTGAATAACACGGAATCGGAGAAATTTCGAATAACACTAAGTTACCTCAACGGGGATATGAAAATCCCCAACAATAAGAATATCATACTTTTTCTTGACAGTAGGGACAGGAAATTCAAAACCTCCAAAAATGATAGTTGGAACTTTTCCAATTGAGTTGATGCTATGAACTTGAGATTGTTTCCTCGGAAAGTGTACCGTATGCTCATTACAATTAACATGAAAAGTGACATTGCCTTTATCGCAATCAATAACAGCCCCTGCAGTATTAAGAAAAGGTCTACCAAGGATAATAGACATACTATCGTCCTCAGGAATATCAAGAATAACAAAGTTCGTTAAGATAGTGACATTTGCCACTACAATAGGCACATCCTCACAAATACCGATAGGTATAGCAGTTGATTTATCAGCCATTTGCAAAGATATTTCAGTAGGTGTCAACTTATTCAATTCAAGTCTACGATATAAAGAGAGAGGCACAACACTAACACCTGCTCCAAGATCACATAAAGCAGTTCTAACATAATTCCTTTTAATAGAACATGGTATAGTTGGTACACCCGGATCTCCAAGTTTCTTTGGTATTCCACCCTTAAAAGTGTAATTGGCAAGCATGGTGGAAATTTCAGCTTCCGGTATCTTTCTTTTATTTGTAATGATATCCTTCATATACTTAGCATAAGGATTTACTTTAAGCATATCGCTTAAGCGCATACGTAAGAAAATAGGTCTAATCATTTCAAAGAAAGCGCTCAAAATCCTCATCATCCTTTGACTTGGATGGTTTAGGAGGAAAGGGCATGGGTTTCTGAACCCATGGTTCTCTTTCTTTACCGTGCTTCCTAGCAACAAAATCTCTCTTATCATAACGTTGATTCTTTGATTGTGGGTTATCAAGATCAACAGCAGGTCCAATCTCTACATCATTATCTTTGCTAGGTTGAGCATCATCATGAACATTATCGTTAACATTATTACTAGGTTCATGTTCATCACCTGATTGTGTTTCAGCATCAGAGATAGAAATATTATTGGGATTCTCAGGTGTGTCTACGGTAGGTTCACTAGAAGCATGCAGAGTTCTATCGTTTTCCTTCTTCTTCTTTTTAGAAGAACTAGGTGCCTCTAAATTATTTCTCTGAGAATCTTGCTCGATTCTCTTAGGGTGGCCTTCAGGATACAAAGGTTCCTGAGTCATTCTACCAGTTCTAGTAGCCACTCTAACAGCAAAGTCATTTTATTATTTAATTCATCAAGCAAATCATTTTGAGATTTAAGTACTTGCTCAGCTGTAACATCCCAAATTTTCAATTTGGAATGTTATACATTAGGTCATCATGCATATCATATTTTTCTCACATTTTTTCCGATCCTAGAAAATTTCACGCAACTCAAGGACCCTCGGATAGAGTACGAAGTTTCATAATATTCATATTTGGGATTTCTCAAATTTTGAAAATAGGATAATTGGATTTATTTAATTATCTTCATAAAGTTTTTCCTATAAAAAAAAATTACGAGAGGGAATAATATGACTTTCCCAACATTTAGGAAAAATGAAGATTTTATAAATAAATCAAATTTGGTTTTTGGAAGATTTATTTGCTTTAGGCAAAAATGAGCATTTAAAAAAAAATATGCATATTTGCCGTATTTAAAGTTCCTTTTGTTCGACTCATTTTTAGGAGTCGGGGAAAATTAATTTTATTAAATTCGGAGTTCGTTTGGTATTTTTTTTAATCCGTTTAGTTTTGTTTAAAAGAAAAAACTCGCGCGCCCCCCCTCTGCCGAGGCCCAGCCGGCCCAGCGCCCCGGCCCACCTCCTCCCCCCCTCGCGCACGCCGCCCGCCGCCGCTCGTGTCCGGCTCGGACACGAGGCCGCCGCCGCCTTGCCCTCCCAAGCCGGCCGCCACCCCTCCTTAAATACAGCCGCCCCCCTCTCCTCATCCTGCCCGCCCGCCCCAACCCGAGCCCTTGCATTGAGGAAGCCGCCACGACCTCGCCGCCATCGCCGAGCACCCGCCCCTCGCCGCCCTCCCGACCGCGGACCTCGCCGCCCCTCCCGGAGCCCGCCGGAGCCCCGCCGGCGAAGTCACCGGAGGTAGCCGTCGCCCCCGCCCCGGTCCGGTTTTCTTTAAGAAAACCCGATCCGGTTTTTTTTTAAAAAAGATGTTCGGTTTTAAAAAAAAAAACCCTAGATGGTTTTTTTTTCGGTTTTGTTAATTAACGAACGTTCACCGAACCGTTCGTTTCAGTGAATGTGTTCGTTGGATTAGTTACATTATGAACGTCCGTTATTTAATCCGTTCATCGTTTTCTTTTAATCGGATTAAATCCGTTATTTTTCGATTCGATTTCCGATCCGATTTTCAAATCTGTTTTATTTCTTGCTCGTTTATCGAATCGGTGATTCAAGCGCTGGAGTTTCAAGATTCTGAAACCGCCGTTCCAACTAACCTACTTACATAGAGTTTTGCTACTGTAAAATTTTAACCTAGTTTCGGATTGCTAAACCGAGTCGTTCTCTCTCGAGTTTCGACTTTCGATGCTTTATTTGGTTCGATTCTTTTGCAACCAGGGTTCTTAAGTTGTACGGTGTGGTTAGATCTTTTATTCGAGATTTCCCTGTGCATTAGATGAGTACTTATTGTATGCTTGTTGTTTGTCTGCGTTAGATCACCCGGAGTGCGCCGCTTGTTACTTTGAATCCCTAGGTCTCGCGGATCATCAGCAAGGCAAGTAACACTTGATCATACCTTTTCTACTACCCAGTTTTATTGCATTAGATCAAACCCTCAAACACTTGCATGTTTAGGATCTAATTAAATTGTGGGATTGGGAAGTAGATTTGAGGTAGTACCTATTACCTGTTTTACTTATGAAACCTTGGGAGTTACTTCTACGTTTGCTTATTGTGCCATGCTATGCTAGTAGACGTGGATTGGGTGAGTGAATATCCATGACAGATGTGAGATTGATAATTAATGGTTTATCTAAGGTGGCAACCTAAACACACATCTGGGTGGATTGAGGCACCTGGTTTCCATCGAGACTTGCTGTATTTCTTCGGACCGCCACCTGTGCTCTAAGGGATCATAAGATTATTCAAACTGGAAACTTCCGTGTGCAGCCACAAGCCAATTATGGGCTCTGGCGTAGTTGACTAAGTTGTGCGAACTCTTACGGGTAGGCTAGCTGATGTAGGGGATGTAGGTTGGTACGGTCTACCCACATGTAAGGTGCTAGCGCCACGAAAGACTATGTCTCGGTCATCCGCTTCTCAAACACCGTGTAGTCACGAGAACCAAGCGGAGGCGATCGAGTCTTGTGGGGAAAAGTCATAAACCTCTGCAGAGTGTATAAACTAATCATGATTAGCCGTGTCCCCGGTAATGGACAATTTTTGAGTATCTGGTAATTGAATATCAAGTGAATCTCAACATGTTACTGCTAATAATGTATTGGGTTTTGATGAGTACTTTTTAATTGGGATTGAGGATGTTGTCAACCATTCTCAATGTTTAACAACCACCATGATAGTTAAATAAAATTATTCCTTTGATGTAGGGAAAAACTAGCTTTGTGCAAATGTAATCAGAGAGCCTTACCACCAGCCATATATGCATGTAGTATAGGCTTGTTGCTTCATTACTCTCTATGTGTTACATTGCCAAGATATTCCATGTCTTGACCCGTTTGGCTGCAACTTTCACGTTGCGGACTTTTCGAATGACAGTAAGGTGTTAGGTCGTGGTTCTATACTCGATGATGCCGATGGAGTTGATGGACTCGCTTATCTTCCAAGCCTTCCGCTGTTATTATTAGATGGCCTTAAGCCATATTATTGTATTCAGTTCCTTTGTGGACAACGATGTAATAAGTGTGCGATTGCTACTCTGCTATAAATCCTTGAAATCTTGTGTGGTGTCGGCATTCTCGATCCAGGATGACATCGAGCACGAGACTTGATCCAATCGGTCTGGTCGCTAGAGAATGGTATCGAGCACACGCCGATTGTAGAGACACGACCACTAAGTTAAAGCCATAGATCACTACTCTCTTCCCATTTTCTAACTCCTCACCTTTTCTACTCTCTTTAGGATGATGGACGCGAAGATCAAGTACACCCAACCGGATGAAGGCACACCTTTTGGATTTCACTTGAAGGAAGTTACCAAGTACCTGAACATTGGACTACCAAGCTTCACCGGGACTTTCAACGCCACTCTGCCTGAAGAGGAGCGCTGGAAGATTCAAGATCACGTTCCGGGAAGGACATTCGCCCCAATCACCAAGCCTATAGATAGTGTTTTCAGTGCACCAACTTGGAGTGCAGGAAAGAGCATGGCAGCTCACATCACCATGGGACGCATTGGAGAAGTTTATCAAGAGGACCTCAAGGACACCATCTACCAGATTTGCGGACGCCGAGATGACAACTGGGACGTCGTCAGCACCAAGAAGGATAGATCCATTGCAACTTTCATCCAGGAGTTAAATCAGCACATTCGATGCCAGGAGAACCAAATGTGCAATGACATGTTGGAGTTGCAGAAGACAAAGGGAAGGATCATCGAACTGGAAGGAGAACTAAAGACTACACGCAAGGACTACATGGACGAGATCGTAGCTCTGGCAAGACACAATAACGATCTTAAGTACGAGATCGAAGAACTCAAGAAGAAGTTGGCACTCAGGAATGAAGACCAGTATGTCGGTTGCCCAAGCGACTACATCAACATCGACGACACCGATTCGGATCCAAGTGAACCCGACTTTGAAGACGAAGCTGGAGCAGACATCATGGAGTCTTCCACCGGTTCAAATTAGTAGAAGTCCCCCACATATTAGTAGTATTTCCCTCCATGTAAACATTATAGTACACACACTTTTGCGATAGTTGGATCGTTGTAAGCCCTTGTTTGATTGAATGAAGTGATTTTGTGTGCATTTTGCTCATGTGCATTTGGGTAGTGATTCCCCTTAGACCTCATTCTATTCTAAATTTCTCTTCTTTTCTAAACCTATCAGATGCCTCCGAGACGCGACCCCGGATTCGTTTTTCCGCCAGAGATCACCCAACTGATCCAAAGCAGAATACTCGATTCAAACATTGGTGCGAGAACCAGGGCAACAACAACAACAACCCACCACCACCACCACCACCGCGGATCATCCGACTCGCTTTCCTTAGATCGAATCCGCGGTGTACTCCAAAGAGCACCGAGCCGATTGTAGCAGATATGGCTCCGCAAGATAGGAAGGAGTTGACCATCGCAGGATGCACAGATGGTGAAAGAGTGAAGTTTGCAAAGACATCAGCTCGAAGGACCCGCAAAGAAGCATGGTGTGAGAATTTCACGACCACTTACCGGTTGACACTGTCACATGGGATCAATTTCAGCAAGCTTAGACCGCCCATGTTTCAGCAGGAGCCATGGCCATGAAGAAGCGTGAGTTTCGCAACTTACGCCAAGGAGGAAGGATCATGGCACAAGACGTGGATGACTTTAGCAAATTAGCACGTTATGCCCCAGATGACATTGCTACCGATGCAGCTAAACATGAGAAGTTTCTAGAAGGACTGAATGATGAGTTCAGTATGCCGTTGATGGTAGCCAGTTTCAACAACTACCAGGAGTTGGTAGACCGAGCCCTTATGATTGAAGGAAAGCATCAAGAATTGAGAACTGCAAGCGGAAGTATGGACAAGGGAAGTATAACTCGGAGCTCAATGAAGCCTCGTTATACCCCTAAATCAGGAATTCAGTTTCAGCATACCCATGGAGGAAGTAATTCGCATAACCATAATGGCACCAAGAATGGGAACGGAATGGATGAAGCAACGGATGTAACCGCACCAACCCGTCAACACCATCCAAGGTAGACTCGAGTCATATTACTTGCTTTAAGTGCCGCAAGACTGGGCATTATGCAAATGACGCCCGTAAGGCCAGAATGGAAATGGCAATGGAAGCTCGAAAGAAGCCCAACCCTTTCAACAGGGGACGGGTGAACCACATTGATGTGGAGGAGGTTGAAGATCAGCCCGATGCAAGAATCGGTAAGTTTTTGGTTAAGTCATTTCTGCGGTTGTTCTTTTCGATCTTTGGTGCATCGCATTCATACATATCAAGGGATTTGTGGATAAGTACAAGTTACCGACCCAAGCCCTTAGGTCACCCATGCTAGTAACCTCACCCGGAGGCGAATACATGGCTAGTAAATGGTGTGATAGATCGCCATTAAGGATTGGACACTATGTTTTCCCCTCGGACCTAATAGTTACGGAATCCCAAGGATTGGATGTGATATTAGGAATGGATTGGTTATCAAAGTATGGAGGAAACATAGATTGCACCACAAAGTCAATTTTGCTCACCACACCAGAAGGAAGGAGGATCAAGTATGTATCCCCAAGACGAGCCGAGAAGAGCGCAAGTTAATTGCTTATCGAGGAGTGGTGCGGAAGAAGTACGATGGTGAAGGATTATCTGATGTATTTAGGAAGAGTTGCCAGGAATGCCACCGGATAGAGACATTGAGTTTTTGATCGAGCTGTTGCCAGGAACAGGCCCGATATCGAAGCGACCGTACAGGATGCCCGCAAAGGATCTGGCGGAAATCAAGAAGCAGATTAAGGAACTATTGGATAAAGGTTTTATACGCCCAAGTTCTTCACCTTGGGGATCACCCGTTTTGTTAGTGGAGAAGAAGGATGGATCTTTAAGAATGGTTGTTGATTATCGTGGATTGAATGAAGTAACAATCAAGAACAAGTACCCACTACCTATGATAAATGATCTGTTTGATCGCTTGCAAGGAGCCAAAGTGTTTTCCAAGATCGACCTGCGATCAGGGTACCATCGATTGAAGATTCGGGAGCAGGACATACCCAAGACAGCATTTACCACGAGATATGGATCAGACGAGTATACCGTTATGTCATTTGGACTGACTAACGCACCAGCCTATTTCATGAACACGATGAACAAAGTGTTTATGGAGTTTTGGATAAGTTCGTCGTGGTATTCATTGATGACATTTTGATTTTCTCGAAGAATGAAGAGGAACACAAGGAACATTTGCGATTGGTTTTGGAGAAACCGAGGAACACCAGTTGTATGCCAAGTTCAGCAAATGTGAGTTTTGGCTAAAGGAAGTTGGATTTCTCGGACATGTTATATCCGGAGAAGGGATAGCAGTTGACCCCACAAAAGTTGAGACCGTAACCAAATGGGAAGCACCAACGACAGTTGGAGAGATTCGGAGTTTCCTTGGACTCGCAGGATACTACCGAAGATTCATTGAGAATTTCTCAAGGATTGCTAAGCCTATGACTGAATTGTTGAAGAAGGAAAACAATTCATATGGACCGAGGACCGTGAGGCAAGTTTTCGTGAGTTGAAGAAAAGACTGGTTACCTCACCAGTTTTGATATTGCCAGATCAGACTAAGGATTATGAGGTGTATTGCGACGCTTCACGTCGAGGACTTGGAGCAGTGCTTATGCAAGAAGGAAGAGTTGTTTCATATGCTTCACGACAACTTAAGCCCCATGTGTGGAATTATGCCACTCATGATTTGGAGTTAGCAGCCGTTGTGCATGGCCTGAAGACGTGGAGACATTTTCTCATTGGAAATCATTGTGAAGTATACACGGATCACAAGAGTTTGAAGTACATCTTCACACAGAAGGAATTGAATCTCAGGCAAAGGAGATGGTTAGAACTTATCAAGGATTATGACATGAGATTGCATTATCACCCCGGAAAGGCTAATGTCGTAGGCGGCGCATTGAGCCGTAAGAGCCACGTCAATACCCTAATGATGGGAGGAATACCCAATGAGTTAGCCGAGGACCTTCGAGAGCTATGTTTGGAAATAGTTCCGAGAGGCTATGTAGCAGCATTGGAGATTCGAGTCGACAGCGATGGACAAAATCGTAGAAGCCCAAAAGGCAGATAAGGAAGTTGCCTCTATAAAAGAGAAAATGAGCAAAGGAAAAGCTAAAGGATTTCGTGAGGATGAGCACGATACCTTATGGTTTGAAGACCGTGTTTATGTGCCCAATGACCCAGAGATCAGGAAGTTGATTTTACAAGAAGCCCATGATTCACCCTATTCGATTCACCCAGGAAATACCAAGATGTATTTGGATTTGAAGAATACTTTCTGGTGGACCGGAATGAAGAAGGATATTGCGGAGTATGTAGCAGTTTGTCAGAAAGTAAAAGCAGAGCATCAGAAGCCAGCAGGATTGTTACAACCATTGCCGATACCCGAATGGAAGTGGGATAAACTAGGCATGGATTTCATCACAGGTTCGCCAAAGACTCGTTCAGGATATGACTCGATTTGGGTTATAGTCGACCGTTTAACGAAGGTAGCTCATTTCATTCCATCAAGACTACCTATAGCGATTGCTAAGTTGGCAAAGATATACATGACCAGAATTGTGTGCTTACACAGAGTTCCAAGGAGCATCGTATCAGATAGAGGAACCCAGTTTACCTCGAAATTTTGGAACCAGTTGCACGAAACATTGGGAGCCAGACTGGAATTCAGTACAGCTTTCCACCCATAGACCGATGGACAGACCGAGAGAGTCAATCAGATTTTGGAGGACATGCTGAGAGCTTGTGCACTAGATTATGGATCTAGCTGGGATGATAATTTGCCGTATGCAGAATTTTCCTACAACAACAGTTACCAAACCAGCTTGAAGATGGCACCTTTCGAGGCTCTGTATGGAAGAAGGTGCAGGATACCGTTGTCATGGGACGAAACTGGAGATCGTCAGTTGTTTGGACCAGATTTGATTAAGGAGTCTGAACAGAAAGTTAAGTTGATTCGAGACAGGCTCAAGGTAGCCCAGTCCGGACAAAAGAGCTATGCCGATTCAAAGCGCAAAGCGATTGAGTATGAAGTTGGAGACAGTATATCTTAGAGTATCCCCGCTTGAGGAGTTAAGCGTTTTGGAGTTAAAGGAAAGTTAGCACCCGTTTCGTTGGACCGTATAAGATTTTGCAACGCATGGGAGAAGTTGCTTATAAGTTGGAATTGCGGAAGGACTGTCAGGAGTTCATGATGTATTCCATGTTTCTCGATTGAAGAAATGTCACCCGAGATAGCAGAGGTACCGTTAAGAGACACGGTGCCACCGAAGCAATTCAGTTGAAGGATGACTTGACATATGAGGAAAAACCGGTTAAGATTCTCGATTATGCCAGCAGAGTTACCCGCAGCAAGGTTATCAAGTTTTGCAAAGTTCAAGGAGCCACCACACCGAGGATGAAGCCACACAGGAAAGAGAGGAAGTTTTGCTCAAGGACCACCCTCACCTATTTTCTAGCCAACCCGAATCTCGAGGGCGAGATTCATCTTAAGGGGGTAGGTTTGTAACATCCCAAATTTTCAATTTGGAATGTTATACATTAGGTCATCATGCATATCATATTTTTCTCACATTTTTTCCGATCCTAGAAAATTTCACGCAACTCAAGGACCCTCGGAGAGAGTTGGAAGTTTCATAATTTTCATATTTGGGATTTCTCAAATTTTGAAAATAGGATCATTGGATTTATTTAATTATCTTCATAAAGTTTTTCCTATAAAAAAAATTACGAGAGGGAATAATATGACTTTCCCAACATTTAGGAAAAATGAAGATTTTATAAATAAATCAAATTTGGTTTTTGGAAGATTTATTTGCTTTAGGCAAAAATGAGCATTTTACAAAAAAAATATGCATATTTGCCGTATTTAAAGTTCCTTTTGTTCGACTCATTTTTAGGAGTCGGGGAAAATTAATTTTATTAAATTCAGAGTTCGTTTGGTATTTTTTTTAATCCATTTAGTTTTGTTTAAAAAACTCATGGCGCCCCCCATGGGTCCGAGGCCCGGCCCGGCCCAGCCTTGGCCCACCTCCTCCCCTCGCGCCACGCCGCCGCCGCCCGCTCTTGTCCGGCTCGGACACGAGCCGCCGCCTGCCCCTCCCCAAGCCGGCCGCCACCCCCTCCTTAAATACCCGGCCGCCTCTCCTCATCCCGCCGCCGCCCCCAACCCGAGCCCGCCGCCGAGGAAGCCGCCCGACCTCGCCGCCGTCGCGGAGCACCCGCCGCCTCGCCGCCTCCCGATCACGGACCTGCCGCCCCTCCCGGAGCCCCGTCGGCGAAGTCACCGGAGGTAGCCGCCGCCCCCGCCCCGGTCCGGTTTTCTTTAGGAAAACCCGATCCGGTTTTTTTTTAAAAAAAGATGTTCGGTTTTAAAAAAAAAACCCTATATGGTTTTTTTTTCGGTTTTCTTAATTAACGAACGTTCACCGAACCGTTCGTTTCAATGAATGTGTTCGTTGGATTAGTTCTGTTAACGAACGTCCGTTATTTAATCCGTTCGTCGTTTTCTTTTAATCGGATTAAATCCGTTATTTTCCCGATTCGATTTTCGATCCGATTTTCAAATCTGTTTTATTTCTTGCTCGTTTATCGGAATCAGGTGATTCAAGCGCCTGGAGTTTCGTTACGAAACCGCCGTTCCGACTAACCTACTTACATAGAGTTTTGCTACTGTAAAATTTTAACCTAGTTTCGGATTGCTAAACCGAGTCGTTCTCTCTCGAGTTTCGACTTTCGATGCTTTATTTGGTTCGATTCTTTTGCAACCAGGGTTCTTAAGTTGAACTATCTGGTTAGATATTTTATTAGAGATTTACCCGTGCATTAGATGAGTTCTTATTGTATGCTTGTTGTTTGTCTGCGTTAGATCACCCGGAGTGCGCCGCTTGTTACTTGAATCCCTAGGTGCAGCGGATCATCGACAAGGCAAGTAACACTTGATCATACCTTTTCTACTACCCAGTTTTATTGCATTAGATCAAACCCTCAAACACTTGCATGTTTAGGATCTAATTAAATTGTGGGATTGGGAAGTAGATTTGAGGTAGTACCTATTACTGTTTACTTATGAAACCTTGGGAGTTACTTCTACGTTTGCTTATTGTGCCATGCTATGCTAGTAGGCGTGGATTGGGTGAGTGAATATCCATGACAGATGTGAGATTGATAATTAATGGTTTATCTAAGGTGGCAACCTAAACACACATCTGGGTGGATTGAGGCACTGGTTTCCATCGAGGACTTGCTGTATTTCTTGGACCGCCACCTGTGCTCTAAGGGATCATAAGATTATTCAAACTGGAAACTTCCGTGTGCAGCCACAAGCCAATTATGGGCTCTGGCGTAGTTGACTAAGTTGTGCGAACTCTTACGGGTAGGCTAGCTGATGTAGGGGATGTAGGTTGGTACGGTCTACCCACATGTAAGGTGCTAAGCGCTTACGAAAGACTATGTCTCGGTCATCCGTTTCTCAAACACCGGTAGTCACGAGAACCAAGCGGAGGCGATCGAGTCTTGTGGGGAAAAGTGCGCAAACCTCTGCAGAGTGTATAAACTAATCATGATTAGCCGTGTCCCCGGTAATGGACAATTTTTGAGTATCTGGTAATTGAATATCAAGTGAATCTCAACATGTTACTGCTAATAAATGTATTGGGTTTTGATGAGTACTTTTTAATTGGGATTGAGGATGCTGTCAACCATTCTCAATGTTTAACAACCACCATGATAGTTAAATAAAATTATTCCTTTGATGTAGGGAAAAACTAGCTTTGTGCAAATGTAAATCAGAGAGCCTTACCACCAGCCATATATGCATGTAGTATAGGCTTGTTGCTTCATTACTCTCTATGTGTTACATTGCCAAAGATATTCCATGTCTTGACCCGTTTTGGGCTACAACTTTCACGTATGCAGACTTTTCAGACTGACGAGTAAGGTGTTAGGTCGTGGTTCTATACTCGATGATGCCGATGGAGTTGATGGACTCGCTTATCTTCCAAGCCTTCCATTGTTATTGTTAGATGGCCTTAAGCCATATTATTGTATTCAGTTCCTTTGTGGACAACGATGTAATAAGTGTGTGATTGCTACTGCTATAAATCCTTGAAATCTTGTGTGGTGTCGACATCGATCCAGGATGACACTGAGCACAGAGACTTGATCCATTCGGGTCTGGTCGCTACATCAGCTTGAGTAGCAACCATAGAAGCATATTTGCTAACACGGTGAAGTTCATCTTTAACTCTAGCCAGATTATCACCTACGCGTCCTATTTCGAAAGCATCATTCTTTAACTCTCTACCAACATAAGCATTAAAACTTTCTTGTCTAGCCATAAAGTCATCAAATTCATCTAAACATGGGCTATGAAATTTAGTAGAGGGTATTTCAACTTTATCATATCTATAGAGAGAATTTTCCTTTACTACCTGTGTCGGGTTATCAAGACAATGTGGTTCTTTAGGCGGTAAATTAAGACCATGTATTTCTTCAATAGGAGGTAAATTCTTAACATCTTGACTTTAATACCTTTTTCTTTCATTGATTTCTTTGCCTCTTGCATATCTTCAGATCGAGAAATAAAACACCTCTCTTCTTGAGTGGGTTTAGGAATAGGCTCAGGAGTTGGCTCAATTGGTTCAGGAATTGCTTCAAAGAATCGCTCGGTAAGAGTCCAATTATTTTCATTAGTCAACATATTATTCAATAATATTTCAGCTTAAATCATTGTTCTTTCCCTGAAAACACAACCAACACAACTATCCAAGTGATCCTTGGAAGCATCAGTTAGTCCATTATAAAAGATATCAAGTATTTCATTTTTCTTAAGGGGATGATCAGGCAAAGCATTAAGTAACCGGAGAAGCCTCCCCCAAGCTTGTGGGAGACTCTCTTCTTTGATTTGCACAAAATTATATATTTCCCGCAAGGCAGCTTGTTTCTTATGAGCAGGAAAATATTTAGCAGAGAAGTAATAAATCATGTCCTAGGGACTACGTACACAACCAGGGGCAAGAGAATTATACCAAGTCGAGAACGGAAATATCTTAAGGATATATAAATAGCGAGACTTCTCATCATGAGTAAATAGGGTGGCTATATCATTCAACTTGGTAAGATGTGCCACAACAGTTTCAGATTCAAGGCCATAAAAAGGATCAGATTCAACTAAAGTAATAATGTCGGGATCAACATAGAATTCATAATCCTTATCATTAACACAAATAGGTGAAGTAGCAAAAAGCGATCGGGTTTCATTCTAGCATTAAGAGACTGCTGCTTCCATTTAGCTAGTAATTTCTTAAGATCATTCCTATCATTGCAGGCAAGGATTTCCAGAGCAGCTTTTTCATGCATAACATAACCCCTAGGAACAACAGGTAAAACATAATAATTGGGGGAACCTTCATCATCACTATCATCAGTAATAGGATCTTCAGTAATTTCATCCCCTCTAACTCTAGCAAGTTGTTCATCTAGAAATTCACCTAATGGCAAAGTAGTATCACGCACAGAAGTAGTTTCATCATGCATAGCAGAAGGTGCATCATCGATAACATGCGACATATCAGAACTCATAGTAGTAGCAAGTTTAGGTGTCGCAAGCTTATTAATAACAGAAGGAGAATCTAGTGCAGATCTAGATGGCAGTTCCTTACCTCCCCTCGTAGTTGAGGGATAAATCTTGGTCTTAGCGTCTTTCAAGTTCTTCATAGTGATCAATAGATATAAATCCCAAGTGACTCAGAGAATAGAGCTATGCTCCCCAGCAACGGCGCCTTTAAATTGGTCTTGATAACCCACAAGTATAGGGGATCGCAACAGCTTTCGAGGGTAGAGTATTCAACCCAAATTTATTGATTCGACACAAGGGGAGCCAAAGAATATTCTTGAGTACTAGCAGTTGAGTTGTCAATTCAACCACACCTGGATAACTTAGTATCTGCAGCAAAGTGTTTAGTAGCAAAAGTGGTATGATAATAAAGGTAACGGTAGCAAAAGTAAAGATAAATGTTTTTGGGTTTTGTAGTAGTTGTAACATGTAGCAACGGAAAAGTAAATAAGCGAAGAACAATATATGAAAAGCTTCGTGAGGCACCGGATCGTTGATGGATAATTATGCGGATCGATTCCTCATGCAATAGTTATAACATAGGGTGATATAGAACTAGCTCCAATTCATCAATGTAATGTAGGCATGTATTCCGTAAATAGTCATACGTGCTTATGGTAAAGAACTTGCATGGCATCTTTTGTCCTACCCTCCCGTGGCAGCGGGGTCCTTACGAAAACTAAGGGATATTAAGGCCTCCTTTTAATAGAGAACCGGAACAAAGCATTAACACATAGTGAATACATGAACTCCTCAAACTACGGTCATCACCGAGCAGTATCCCGATTATTGTCACTTGAGGTTGTCGGATCATAACACATAATAGGTGACTATAGACTTGCAAGATAGGATCAAGAACACACATATATTCATGAAAACATAATAGGTTCAGATCGGAAATCATGGCACTCGGGCCCTAGTGACAAGCATTAAGCATAGCAAAGTCATAGCAACATCAATCTCAGAACATAGTGGATACTAGGGATCAATCCCTAACAAAGCTAACTTGATTACATGGTGAATCTCATCCAACCCATCATCGTCCAACAAGCCTACGATGGAATTACTCACGCACGGTGAGCATCATGAAATTGGTGATGGAGGATGGTTGATGATGACGACCGCGACGAATCCCCCTCTCTGGAGCCCCGAACGAACTCCAGATCAGCCCTCCCGAGAGAGATTAGGGCTTGGCGGCGGCTTCGTGTCGTAAAACGCGATGAAACTTTCTCTCTGATTTTTTTCTCCCCGAGACGGAATATATGGAGTTGGAGTTGAGGTCGGAGGAGGTCCAGAGGGCCCACGAGATAGGGGGGCGTGCCCTACAGGGGGGCGCCCCCTGTCTCATGGACAGGCCCTGGGACCCCTGGTGTATTTCTTTCGCCCATTGTTTTTTATAAATTCCAAAAAGTGCCTCCGTTGATTTCCAGGTCATTCCGAGAACTTTTCTTTTCTACACATAAAACAACATCATGTTGTTCTGATGAAAACAGCGTCAGTCCGGGTTAGTTTCATTCAAATCATGCAAGTTAGAGTCCAAAACAAGGGCAAAAGTGTTTGGAAAAGTAGATACGTTGGAGACGTATCATACGTATTTCTGTATTCGAGTGCTCCCCAGTCGCACATGACCTCATTTTGCCGAGCGTGTGTGCCAGGAGGGCATATCCCCAACGGTTTCTGGGTCCTGTGGGAAGGACCCCCTATCGCCCACACTCACTTGGCGACGGTTCCGAATGCCGTCGCGGAAAGGGGTTAAAAACCGTTTGTTTAGGACCGACGCGTACCAGTGGTGGCCTCGTACCCTACAAACAATTTCTATCTTTTGTTCTCCGCTAATAGGAACTCAGGAGTGATTCTCTATTACACTTTGAGGGATAATCATATGATCCAATTATGTTAGCACTGTTGAGAGATTGCACTAGCGAAAGTACGGACCCTAGGCCTCATTTTTAAGCATTGCAATACCGTTTTTGTGCCTGTTTACTAACTGCTACCTTTCTGTTTTTATTTATTCATATTATAAAAATATATTTCTACCATCAATATTACACTTTTATCACCATCTCTTCGCTGAACTAGTGCACCTATACAAACATTGTATTGGGTGTGTTGGGGACACAAGAGATTTCTTGTATTTGGTTGCAGGGTCATTTGAGAGAGACCATCTTCATCCTACACCTCCCACGGATTGATAAACCATTGGTCATCCACTTGAGGGAAATTTCTACTGTCCTACAAAACTTTGCGCTTGGAGGCCCAACACGAGTCTACAAGAATAAAGTTGTGTAGTAGACATTAAGCTCTTTTCTGGCACCATTGCCGGGGAGGTTAGTGCATGAAGGTATATCTTTAGATCTTGCAATTGAATCTTTTAGTTTCTTCTTTTATCACTAGTTTGGTCTATAAAAGAAAACTACAAAAACATTGGAATTTAGGTTGCATCTTATTATTGATCATCTTTATAATATCTTTCTTGAAAATGATGGATCGGAAAATTGTGCTCAATTGTTAGAAGAAGAAGTCAATAAAATGTTTGGCAAAAAATATTTGAATGATGAGCATGATTGCAATGTTCTTAGTGTGAATTCTTTGAATATCCAAAATGCTAATGATGATTGCATAAGTCATGACAAAAATGTTTCTTATAAGCATGTCACTTTTTGCAGAGTGAGTTGGGAGTGCCTTTGCACACCAAAAAGGGAAGATAAATTTTGTAAGAAGCATACATATTTAGAAACGAAAAAGTTGCAAGAGAGGCTAGATGATTGTGCTAAAAGATGTAATTTTTTCGCCATCCTTGTGAACTTTGCAATGAATGTGGTCATTTAAATCTCCAATGAAAATTATTTCATGATCAAATCGTGTCCAAAAATTGTGATAACTTGATTACCCATGAGCATCATAAAGAGCTTAGTCTTCTTTTGGGGTATGAAGAAATAAAATGTATAACTAAGGGTTTTCCAAACCCCAAGAGGTTTCTTGATTTTGATCTAGAAGAAATTTATATGTTTTTGTGCGGTGAATTTCATTGAGAATCCTTATATTGCCAACTATCTAAAGTCAAGAGAACAAATAGAATATGAAGAGAGTACTAATGAAAGGGAAAATATTTCCCAAAACCCTCCTAGTGTTTATTATGGTGAATCAGGTAACGAGGAGGAGCTTCCAATCCAACCAATCTCATCAATAAGAAGCTTGAAAAGATTAATTAATCCCACACATGATGTGATGAAGAAGAAGAAAAGAAGAAAGAAGAGAGGTAAAAAGGTATCTCTCCCAAATAATGTTGCTCCTGTTATTGTTGTCCTTCATGAAAATGAATCAAAAATGATTGTAGGAGATGATACAATTGATGATGATTTTGTTATGCCTAGTGCTTGTTGTGATGATTATGATTGGGAAGATAATGATACTTCTTATATTGGAAATATTTTTGGCACCAACTTGGGAAATTATGATGGCAGCAATTGTTATACCATTGGTGCTATTCATATTATTAATGATGAGAGTGATTATGCTTATGATATGACAAGCCACAAGCTTGGGGATGCTATGTTTGATGGGAATGACATGTTTGAGAATTTATTTGCTGCAATTAATGTTTGTCCCAAGCTTGGGGAAGCTATGTTTAATGAATATGATCTTTTTAGTCCCCCTACTTTGAATGATCAAACTTATTATGATGAAAGCATGCCTCTTATTTATGATGATTACATTGATAAAAGTGGGTCTGGAAGAGTGTCAACTCTAGGTAGTAGTGATCCCACTATTTTGGAGGGTGTTGAATCTTATTAAAATATCGATGAAAGTGGATTTGGAGAGGTAATGACTTTATTTAGTGATACATCCACTATTTTGGAAGAGGTTTCAATTGACTATGACAATAAAGTTGCTTTCTATGATGATTATTATGATGACATTATGCCATAGAGAGTAATAAATTTTCTATGCTTGTGGATCTTGAAAATAATGCTTTATGTAATGGTTATATTGATGAATCTATTCATGATGCTACTGAAAATTATTATGAGAGAGGAACTTATGATGCATGATGTTCTCTTTATGTTTCAATTCTTATCTTTTATGCGAGCATCATTGAAATCATCATGCCTAGCTAAAAGGCATTAAATAAAAGCACTTGTTGGGAGACAACCCAACTCTTTTACCTACTATTTTTGTGTGTTCACATGATTATGATACTGTATTAATCATGTTTTATAGCTTTTGTTTCAATAAAGTGCCAAGTAAAGCCTTTGGGATCATGTTGGGTGATAGTTGATTTGACTGTGCTGAAAAGTAGAAACTTTTGCACTAACAAAATTGAGTCTCATTTTTAACAGAAGAGTGATATTGAGTTTATTATTTTTGAATAAGTTTAATATACAAATTTCTCACGTGTTCATAATTTTTCATAATTTTTGGAGTAGCAGAAGTATGGTAGTTATCCAGATCATTACAGACTGTTCAGTTTTTGACAGATTCTGTTTTCAATGCATAGTTTGCTTTCTTTCTAGTTTCCATGGCTTATATTGCTCAATATAAATTGTGGGAATGATATGATACAGTAGGAATTGTGTGAGAACAATTATTAATCTTGTCTTTGACAGTACCAAAGTGAAATGGTTTGCTCTTTATCATACTAACCTATCTCACAAAGTTCCGTTAAGTTTTGTGTGATTGAAGTTTTCAAGTTTTGGGTGAGATGACGATATGAGAAGAATAAGGAGTGACAAGACCCTAAGATTGGGGATGCCCACGGCACCCCAAGTTAATATCCAAGGAAGATCCAAGCAACTAAGCTTGGGGATGCCCCGGAAGTCATCCCCTCTTTCGTCTCCAACAATATCGTTAACCTTACTTGGAGCTATGTTTTCATTCGTCACATGATATGAGTTTTGCTTGGAGCGTAAATTTATTTTGTTAGGATTTGCTTGTTGTTATTTAGAATAATTTTTCATCCTTTATTTCAATAAAAGTGGCATTGATAGCCTTTGCCATGCTTATCTTGCAAGTATACATATTGATGTTTGAAAATACAAAGTTTATCAATGTTGCAAAAAATCCTGAGGAAAGTCAGAATGAGATAAAATGTTGAAACTTTTTTGCATAACAAGCTCTGATAAATTTTCTACAGTGTGGTATAATTTTATAATGTTTGGAGTTAGGTAAGTATTGATATTCTTGCATTCTTTACAGACTGTACTGTTTTGGCAGATTGTTGTTATGTTTGCATTGTTTGCATATGTTTGCTTGTTTAATGATTCTATTTGAGGATAGGAGTATTAAATATGAAGAGGAATTTAGTATGCAATGTCTAATAATAATTTTAGTGATTTGCTACCGTAGATAATGATAAGGTTTTTGCATTGGTTTATACTAACTTATCTCATGAGTTCTTGTTGAGTTTTGTGTGGATGAAGCTTTTGAGATTTAGGAAAACCGTGATATGAGAGGAATTAAGGAGATACAAAAGCTCAAGCTTGGGGATGCCCAAGGCATCCCAAGATAATATTTCAAGAAGTCTCAAGCATCTAAGCTTGGGGATGCCCCGGTAGGCATCCCACCTTTCTTCATCAACAATTATCGGTTAGTCTCGGTTGAGCCTAAGTTTTTGCTTCTTCACATGAGTTGTACTATCCTTGCAATGTCATTTTATTTTCATCTTGTTTGCTGTTTTAATAAAATACTTAGATATGAAAGTTTTAAATAAGAGAGAGTCCTTGCGTAGGTATCTATTTACTTAACTACTCATTTTATCTTCACTTATACTCCCTCCGTTCCAAATTACTCGTCGTGGTTTTAGTTCAAATTTTAACTAAAACCACAACAAGTAATTTGGAACGGAGGGAGTATCTTTCTGGAGCAGCTTGTCATTTACTCTTGTGCTTCACTTATATCCTATGAGTAAATTGTTGAATAAATTGAATGTCATGAAGTTGAAATCATATCATGCCTAGTAGTAGCTTCACATTGGGTTTAGAAAGTGAAATCTTTTGAGGCTTGACAATCACAATTTTGGTCGTACAAGCAATTCACGAATAATTAGTATGAGGAAGAGAACTTTCACATGCAAATACACTATCCTAGAAATCTTTTGTGATTGTGAGCCCCCATCAAAATATTATATGCCAAAATTGTTGATGTTGGACAAGGAAGACAACGTAATGATTTATGTTTGTTCATATTCACATAGAAGTCATATTGTCATAGATCCTTCAACATGTGGTGCTTGCCCCCTATATTTGCTAGCCAAAAATTCCGCACTAAGTAGAGATACTACTTGTGCATCCAAAAACCCTTAAACCCAAATCTTTTTCAAGTGTCCACCATACCTACCTAGGGATTGAGCAAGATCCCTCAAGTAAGTTGTCATCGGTGCAAAAAGGCAATAAAAATTGCTTCTAAAAGTGTGAGATCGTTTAGTGTAAGAGAAAATTGAGCGTTGCACGAACTTGGATGACAAAGAATAAAAGCGATAGACTGCATAATAAAGGTTGTCATCTTAAGGGGCAATGTAACGTGACATTCTTTTGCACTAAGGGATTGAGCATACAAACAAATAAGCGCATGAAAACCTCTGCTTCCCTCTACGAAGGGCCTATCTTTTACTTTTCAGTATTTATTTTTATGCAAATAGTCAAAGTTATTCTCTCTATTCCTTTTTTCTCTTTTGGCAAGCATCATGTGGTGAGGAAAGATCTAGGCACATATGTCCAGTTGAATATGGGTAGCATGAGTTATTATTGTTGACATCACCCTTGAGGTGAATACGTTGGGAGGCAAAACAATAAGCCCCTATCTATCTATGTGTCCGGTTGAAACATTTTGCTCATGAGTATGCAGTGAGTGTTAGCAACCATAGAAGACTATATGATGGTTGAGTATGTGGAGCTCTTACTTAGACTCTGTTGAATAATTTGAATTTCAATTGCTTGATGACTAAGAACATAGGTTGTTGAGTTTCAAGAGAGTTCATTGTTTGAACCTTAACATGTGAATTGGTTGCCACTATAACATGAGAAGTTTCATAAGAAAGAATTGCTGTTATGATGCTAAGAAAAGTGATTGAAATTGTCATTGATCAAACTTATGCACTTTGCTAGCATTCACACTTCATAAATTATTTCTTTTATCATTTACCTACTCGAGGACGAGCAGGAATTAAGGTTGGGGATGCTGATACGTCTCCAATGTATCTATAATTTATGAAGTATTCATGCTGTTATTTTATCATTCTTGGATGTTTTACAATAATTTTATAGCAACTTTATATCATTTTTTGGGACTAACCTATTGACCCAGTGCCCAGTGCCAGTTGCTGTTTTTTACATCGCAGGAAATCAATACCAAACGGAGTCCAAACGCAACGAAACTCCACGGGGATTTTTTATGGACCAGAAGGAACCCAATGGGCTAGAGCTACACCTGGGGGGTGCCCCGAGGTGGGCACAACCCACCAGGGCGCGCCAGGCCCCCTGGCGCGCCCAGGTGGGTTGTGCCCACCTCGGTGGCCTCCCGCACCCCCTCTTTGCACTATAAATTCACAAATATTCCGAAACCCTTCGGGGTTAACCTAGATCAGAAGTTCTGCCGCCGCAAGGTCTCTATATCCGCGACAACCAATCTAGACCCTGTTCCGGAACCCTCCCGGAGGGGGGAATCATCTCCGGTGGCCATCTTCATCATCCCGGTGGCCACCACGGTGAGGAGGGAGTAGTCCACCCTCGGGGCTGAGGGTTTGTACCAGTAGCTATGTGTTTCATCTCTCTCTCTCTCTCTCTCTCTCTCTCTCTCTCTCTCGTGATCTATATCATGGGTTTGTTAATATAGTCTAATCATATGATGTTTCTACCCTCTATACTCTTGTTATGATGGATTGAATCTTTACCCTTTGAAGTTTTGTCTTGTCGGATTGAATATTCAGAGATGAGAACACATGATATATGTCTTGCGGTATCAATACTTGAGGTGACAATTGGGGTATCTTATTCATTCACTTGACATATGTTATGGCATTCAACTCGCGGATTCCCCGGTGATATTGGGGTAATCTATGCATATTGGTTGATGCACGTTTTTCTCCGGTAGAAACTTCAGGGTCTCTTTATAGTTCTTTGTGTAGATTGAGTATTATTAATATGAATTTGCTTTAGAGTTATTCTAGTACGAAATCTAGGATAGATCGAACGGAAAAATAGCTTTGTGTTATTTTAGTACGAACTCTTGAATAGACCGAACGGAAAGAATAGCTTTGAGGTGGCCTTGTACCCTATAAACAATATATATCCTTTGTTCTCCGCTAATAGGAACTCGGGAGTGATTCTTTATTACACTTTGAGGGATAATCATATGATCCAACTATGTTAGCATTGTTGTGAGATTGCACTAGCGAAAGTACGGACCCTAGGCCTCATTTTTAAGCATTGAAATACCGTTTTTGTGCCCGTTTACTAATTGCTACCTTGCTGTTTTTATTTATTCAGATTATAAAAATATATTTCTACCATCAATATTACACTTTCATTACCATCTCTTTGCCAAACTAGTGCACCTATACAATTTGCCATTGTATTGGGTGTGTTGGGACACAAGAGATTTCTTGTATTTGGTTGCAGGGTCATTGGAGAGAGACCATCTTCATCCTACACCTCCCACGGATTGATAAACCTTAGGTCATCCACTTGAGGGAAAATTGCTACTGTCCTACAAAACTCTGCGCTTGGAGGCCCAACACGAGTCTAAAAGAATAAAGTTGCGTAGTAGACATCAAGTACCGTGATGGCTGTCCGGTACTACCATGACGGACTTTTGCATAGTTCCAACCTCAGCGGAAGTTGTTACAGAAGTAATTTATTACTTCCGTGCATTTTCAGTACCAGTTGATACCTGCCTTACGGTAGTACCATAGGGGCGCGCGATAGTACCGCTCCGGCGGTTCTACTGCTTCTTGCCATGTGCAACATGCCCTCATCTGGTCACTACTGCGCAAGCGGTAGTACCGCACCCTGCAGCGATAGTACCGCAACCCTAAGCAGTAGTACCACGGCTGTGTGCGGTAGTACCGCATCGCACGGACTAAGAGAGGGGATAACGGTTGGATCTTTTTCCCCACTATATAAGGGGGGTCTTCTTCCCCAAGAAGACCACCTCTCCCCTCCCCAAGCTCCATTGTTGCTCAAACCTCCATTTTCGCCCGATCTCTCTCCCTAGCCAATCAAACTTGTTGATTTTCTAGGGATTGGTTGAGAAGGCCCCGATCTACACTTCCACCAAGAGAAATTTGATTCCCGCCACTAATCCATTGCGGATCTTGTTACTCTTGGGTGTCTGAGCACCGTAGACAGTTGAGGTCACTACGGAGCCATATTCCATTGTGGTGAAGCTTCATGGTGTCATTGGGAGCCACCAATTAAGTTGTGGAGATAGCCCCAACCTTGTTTGTAAAGGTTCGGTCACCGCCTTCAAGGGCACCAATAGTGGAATCACGACATCTCGCATTGTGTGAGGGCGTGAGGAGAATATGGTGGCCCTAGTGGCTTATTGGGGAGCATTGTGCCTCCACACCGCTCCAACAGAGACGTACTTCCTCTCAAAGGGAAGGAACTTCGGTAACACATCCTCGTCTCCACCGGCTCCACTCTTGGTTATCTCTTACCGTTACTTGTGCAAGCTTTTATTGTGTTGTATCCCTTGCTTGCTTGTGTGCTTGTTGTTGTTGCATCATATAGGTTGCTCACCTAGTTGCACATCTAGACAACCTATTTTGATGCTAAGTTTAATTTGGTCAAGAAAAGCTAAAAATTGTTAGTTGCCTATTCACCCCCCTCTAGTCAACCATATCGATCCTTTCAATTGGTATCAGAGCCTCGTCTCTTTACTAAGGACTTTGCCGTCCGAAGAGTATGGTTGGCACCACAGATGAGGGGGAGGAGCATTCCGGTGCGAGTCCTTCCTTGTCTGCGACCGATGGGGGATCTTCGGTCTATTGTGAGGAGTTCAATGCGGCTTTGGACACATTGAAAAGCTCCATGACGACCGAGATTAAAGGCATGTTTAAGGAGTTTCTTGAAGGCCTTAAATTATCCACGGCGCCGTTGGAAGTGGTTGATCCCGCTAACAAGGTGACAGATGCTAACTCCAATAAGGGGGAAGCTAGTAGTGACCAAGTTCCTTTTCCTAGTGGTAAGAGTGGGAGTAGAATATTTGCCCATGTTGAACCCCCACTTACGTATGGAGGACCGGTTCCCTCCACGCATATGAATCATGTTGGTCCTCCTCCTAAGCTTGTGAAAAATGAGTATTTTGCTACTTGGGTGTATCACTTTAAACGTCATTTAAATCATAGTTATACTAATCTTTGGAGAATTATTGAGCAAGGTTTCTACCTTCATGATCCAAGAAACTTCACTCCTCGACAAGCCGCGGATCATCAATTCAACAAGTCCGCTCTCTTCACTCTCCAAGAAGCTATTCCTCTCGAAGATACTGCGCATCTCCGGCCTTTCACCATGGCCAAGGAAGCATGGGGGCATGTTGTCTCCTTGTACAAGGGAAGCGCAAGCATTCAACGCTCAAACTTTGAAGTGGTGCAAGATGAATCCAATGAGTTTTCCATGATTGAAGATGAAGAACCTCGAGAGCTTTATCGAGGGTTAACTACTCTCGCGGTCTCACTCCGAGATCATGGGAGCAAGGATACGGATGAGAATTGGATCAAGCGCAAGTTTCTCAAGTCCATGATGCCTTACCATAAGGCCATGTCCTTCGTCATCCGTCAAAGGCCGGACTTCGACGCCTTGTCCTCAAGTGAAGTGCTGGATGAGTTTGTTGCAATGAGGATCTTGGACAAGACCGCCGACAATGCGGTGTTGCGTGCTCAACGATCCAAGAAGTCAAACCTTGCTTTGAAGGCCAAGGCTAGTGTGGAAGAAGAGGATGAAGAGTAAGAAGAGGATAGTTGCCTTGAAGACACCAAATATGCCTATTATGAGCACATGGCTCTTGCTTCACAACAATTTTGGGGCAACAAGAAGAACACAAGGCCCAACTTCAACAAGAACAACTCAAGTGGCGCCAAGGGCAAGCAACGTGTGAGGACGTGCTATAATTGTGGCAATGTGAGTCACTTTGTTGTGGATTGCCCTTACGAGAAGAGGGAAGACAATGGTGGCAAGCTTATCTGAAAAGACAAGGCCAAGTATTTCTCCAACAAGAACAACTTCACCAAGAAGACTCCTCCCAAGGGGTTGGTGGCACAAGAAGAGTACGATGAGGATGATGATGATGAAGATGGTGAGACGGTTGCCATGGCCTTTGTTGCCGTTGCAACAACTCCATGGGCGTCCCTCTTCGATTCACCCAATGAGAACACCACCGCCAAGTGCCTCATGGCTAAAGCCACCAACAAGGTAACTTCCAAAATCAAGTCTACCATCACTACTAATCCTTCCTTGGCGGATTGAATTGATGAAAGTGAGGGGACGAAGGAGGAGGAGAATGAATTTGAGTCTTTCATGAGTAAGCTCAAAGGTAAAACCAAGAAGCACTTTGTTTCTATCTTGGAACAACTTGGTGAAGCCAATGACATGATCGAGGCTCACGAAGAGACCATCTCTAAGATGGAAGCGCATAGTCGTGACTATGCCGATGAGATTTCAGATCTCTCTAATGCGCTTCAGGAAGAGCGTGGTCATCATTTGGCTCTTGAGGAGTCACACAATGATGATCATGCTAAATTAAAGAAAGATCTTGATCATGCTCTTGTTCTCTCTCATGTGCTCAATTACGAGAAGGCCAAACTTGGGGTTGACCATGCTAGACTCAAGGAGGAGTTTGATCTACTTGACAAGGCTCACAAGGCCTTGAAGAGTGCTCATGCTAGTCTCAAAGAGTCTCATGATCAACTCCAAGTGAAGCTAACCAAGGAGAAAGCCACATTTCCTCATATGGTTTTAATTGATAATGCAAATGCTACTAACCCGTGTTGTGAGCATGTGCATCTTGTGGAGGAGAATGCCAAGTTGAAGGATCAACTTTAAAAAGGCCCTGTGTCTTGCATACAAGGTGAGAAGAACCTGAACGACCTTTTGAGCAATCAAAAGGAAGTTGTGGGCAAGGAGGGGATTGGGTTTGCACCCAAGTCCAAGAAGAAGAAGAAGAAGAAGAAAAATGACAAGACCAAACAAGCTCCTCCTCTCAAGCAAACGTTTGTGAAGGAGGGAAAGGGTACTCCTAAGGAGGATAAGAACAATGCGAAGTGTGGCGGTGTCAAGAAGGGCAATGCCACTCCTTCCAACAAAGCCGACGACTTTAATCCTTCTTATGTGTTATGCTGTGCCAGTGATGGGCATGTTTATGCCAAATTTGTTGGTTCTTATTATGAGTACATTGAATGGTCTATTTGAGTTCCTAAGACCCTTGTTGCTAACATCAAAGGACCCATTACAAAATGGGTACCTAAAACCAAGCATTGATATCTTGTAGGTGTTTGCTTCCGGTGGGGGATCATGGTTGCTCGATAGTGGAGCCACAAATCATATGAGCGGAAGCAAGGACTTGGTGGTGGATGTGCACAAGGTTTCATCTATGCCCACCAATGTTGAATGGGGTGATGCCTCATCTTCTAAGGTATTGGGTCTTGGCAAGGTTGTCATTTCTCATGATCTCGCGATCGAGAAAGTCATGCTCATTGAGTCCCTTGCATACAACTTACTTTCCGTTCGTCAACTTGCACTCATGGGCTTTGCCACTTTCTTTGATATTGATTCCGTGTCCCTCTTGTGGAGCAAGACTCTTAAAGTAGCCTTTGTTGGGCATGTTGAGAATGGTCTTTATGTGATTAACTTTTTGGAGCGACCCACTAAGACCGCGACATGCCTAATGGCTAAATTTGACGTGGGATGGCTTTGGCATTGCTGTTTAGCTTACGTCTGTAACATCCCAAATTTCCAATTTGGAATGTTTTACAATATTAGCTAAGCATCTAATGCATCCTGTTTGAATTTGAATGTCATTTGAAGTTTCAGAGGATTTTGAGTTTTGAATTTGAATTCAAACTTTGGCAAGTGGGAAACATTTAATAAAAACTATGCATTATATATACTTGATAAATAGTATGAGAGGAGTAAACATGACACTCCAAAACTATCAGAGGAATTCATTGCCAAAAGTTTTGGATTCAAATCTGAATTTTATTTGAATTTGAAAAAAATGGATTTTTATGAAGTTTGGATTTTGCCTTTGGAAAAATGTTCAAATGATAGGGAATATTCCCTTGATCATTATGGTATATATATGTCCTATATAAAATATTTATAGTTTATGTTTTATCTCTGTTTTTGTTTTATTAAAAAAGAAACCCCCCAGCGCCTACCAGTCTGCTCACCAAAGCCACCCACCCACCACGGCCCACCAGTGCCCAGAGGCTACCCAATGAGCCAACCGACCGGCCTCACCTCACCTCGCCTGCCGTTGCTGGCCGCCCGCCCAAGACCCCTCCTCTCTCTCCGCAGGTGGCCCCGCCCGTCTTCAACCCCGCCCCACGCCACGCGCCATGCCGATCGCGGATCCCGTGGGATCCGGGATGCCGATCTCCCCCGATCGCCCCCCGATGCAACGCCGAGGCCCCCGCCGATATAAGCCGGGCCCCGCACCCCATTCTCCCCTTACCCCTCATGGAGCCCTCCTCCTCTCTCACGCCGTCGCCGGAGCCCGAACCTCCCGCCGCCGCCATTTTCGTCGCCGCCGTCGCCCTACACCCTCCCGACCCCCACCGACTCCACCAGACCACTCCCCGAGCTCGTCCGCACCCGCCGGAGCTCTCCCCCGACCTCCCCGACGACCGGAGAGGCTAGCGCACTCGCCGCCGCCGCCGAGCTCCGGTAAGTCACCGGAGAACACCCCCGCCGTCGGATCTCTAATCTACGGTCCAGATTAGAACACCCCCGAAGGGGTATTTCTTTTAAATAAAACCGGTCCGGCCCGGTTCGTTTACGGTTTATTTTCATTAGGGTTTTTTTTTATTTAGCCGGCCCGACTAGTTTAACCCTAGGGCCCGTTTAGTTTATAATACGCACAGTGCGTAGTTTAGGCCCATTAGGCCTTTTTTTCATTTAATTTCGTTTTCTGTTTTAACAGAATAGTTCCTGTTTTGAAAAATTCATAACTTTTATTCTGTTTAATATTTTTGAGTGATTCTTTTTTTGTTGGTTTGCAAATTTTCTATAGTTTCTGCAGAATATATATTTAGCTATGTTAAAATTAATTAAAATTGCTTTAATTTAGTCTTAGTCAGAATAGTAAATCTGTTATAACTTGAGTTAGAAAAATTATTTTTGGATGATTCTTTTTGCCCCAACTTTATTTTGGCATTGCCAAACCACAGGAATTAATTTGGGTATTTTAGGATTAATAAAAAATAGTTTTAAGCAGAATCTTGTTAATCCTAATTAACTAACTAGCTACTGTTTTCCTATTATTTTAATTAGTAAATAAATTTATTTTTAACATGTGATTGATTATTCTAGGATAGTTTCTGTCACTTTAAGGGATGAACTTTTATTTATAATAAATAAAAGTTTTATTTTAATTTTCTTAATAGAAATTGAATTAGGCCTAATAGGAGTTTCTTAATAGATTTTAAATTAATTCTTTTTGCTCCTAGTTGCTTATTGAATTCCTTTCTGTTAAGTTAACCTAAAACCATGATTAGGTTATGTTAGGAAAATTTTTGTTGTATAAAACTATTCTAGTTGTTGTTTGAAGTAGGAAACTTGAGTTGGTTTTCTTTGAGTTTTCCCTTGGGTTTTGATTTGGTTGTTTTGATGTGTTATGTTGCTATTGCTATGCTATTGTGTTATGTGATCCTATGCTATATGCTTATTGTGATCATTGTTTGTTTCGGTAGAGTTTCCGGAGTGCGAAGCTTGCTACTACGAATCTTTAGCTTACGAGGATCATCAGCAAGGCAAGTTTTGATCATGTTATTTTCTATACCTATGGTTTTGTGCATCTAGAAATTATCACCACCCCACCATGCATGCAGTAGTTGAAATCTTGAAGTTATTAATCTTGAGTAGTATCATGTGGTAGGATGAACCAATCCCCTTGTTACCATGACCCCCGGGACGAAGTAGTTTATTTTGCTATGCTCGTAGACGGGTTTTGGTTGAGTGAAATTCATAAGAAAGATATGAGAGTCAATGATGATGACACCCCCATGAACTACAAGAATCAAGATGGACTTCAGAATTCACTACTGGGTGGAGGACGGTTGTGGGCACCCTGGAGCACCCAGTGGTTGGCCGGGATGCATGGAGAAGTGCCATGACATCTTGCGGAAAGCTTCACCCAGCCACGAAGAGACGGATGGATGCCCCATGACCGGAAGCTTACCTGTGCAGCCGCAAGCCATTATGGGCTCTGGCTGGGTTGACCCTAGTAGTGACGCTGGCTGGACGGTACTACGAGATGTAGAAGAACGGTAGGATTGGATGGGTACCGGCAGTAGCCAGAAGAACTCTTTGGAAGGCCCTGTTTCATTCGTCCCATCTTCAAACACCATGAAGTGCGAAGACTTAAAAGGAGGGAATGATTCTTGCGGGGAAAGTGCGCAAACCTCTGCAGAGTTAAAGATCTAATCGATTAGCCGTGTCCCCGGTTACGGACAATTTGAGCCTCTGGAACTTGGAAGTATTCGGAAATCTCGACACTAAAACTAATAAATTAATTTGAGGGGTTTATGACTTAATAATTTGGGAATGAGATATTGGTTGGCGGAACCATCTCAATAACTACCAACAATTTGTACTAATTTGCAAGCAAGTCCACTGTAGTAGGGAAAAATTTGCTTTTCGCAAAATGATGAAACTTAGAGCCCCACCGCCAAAATGCATATAGTGATAGTAATTTTATTATTGTTATTCTTCATGTCTTGCCAGCTTATTGAAAAAGCTGACCTACACGGCTGCAACGTCTTATGTTGCAGAGGTTTATTCCGATCAGGAGTGAGGCTACGCTCCGCGCTTGGCGATTGCCCTTTGGAGTCGGATGGACTCGCTTTATCTTCTACACTTGCAGCATTAGTAGTTTATTTCTCATGAGTTGGCCTTGAGCCGAATTTATTCTCTTGTAATAAAGACTCTATATGAGAATCGTGTAACAATATTCAGGTGTGATTGAACTTTGATTATTTTATCGATGTACTGTGAGTACCAGCATGATCTTGGGATGGTATGCATACGGAGATTTGACCGATTTTGGGTCAGGTCGCTTCTGAGAGATGGTATCGAGCACTGTGACCGTAGGATCGTAACCCCTAGGATCGGAAAGCCATAGGAAGAGACCATTTACTTTATATCCTTATCATTCCGTAATTCTCCCCTATTCATTTCTAACTCCTCTCCGATTTTCAACATTTTAGATGGCCGTCGAGTTCACCCCAGTTTTGCTACCGGAGTTTTGCCAGCCCGATGAGACGATGCCCTTCGGCAGGAAGCTGGTCCAGATGGTGAAGAAACTGAAGATTGCTCTGCCCTTGATCACCGGGAAGCCAACCAATGCACTTCCGAAGCGGATACCCGCTTCTGAGATTGAGGTGCATATCCCAGGGAGAACCTTCGGAGGACACACGGAGCCTATTGACTTTGAGTTCACCGACTTCAACTGGATCATCGGAAGGGACATGGCGATATATCGTGCCCTTGGACATCTCCGAGGAGAGAATCTGAGGCCGAGCTCGATCCCTCAGACCTCGCCATGGTTTCTCGCAGGGCAAGGAATGGAGATATCATCCGCACCGTAGAGGACGACTCCATTCTCTCTTATGTCCAGGACTTGGAGTGTCTCCTCAGGAAACGGGAGATTCAGACTCGCCGTAACTCGAAGGCACACAGGAGGCTATTGTTCCGTGAGCTGGAACTAGAGGAGAAGGCACACGCAGACTTCCTTAATCATGAGGAAGAAGTCGCGGACTTCATGGAGACAGTCGACGACCTGAAGATGAAGCTTGCCGTGATAGAGGAAAAGATGGACTTGGGAGAGGACCTTTTTCCGAGTGGAGATGACGGACCTCTCGTGAGTAATGATCAGGATTATGAAGGGAGTTCCACTGAAGGAAGCCGCAAGAGGAGGCGCCACAACAGAGGACATCACACCAGAGGACGCAAGGATTATTGATGAAGACTTTTTAGTCGACCACCATGTTATTTTACTTTTTCGTCGATCAGTTAGGCCGATATTTTCTTTCGATTAGTCATGAGCTTTTGTAATCGAGATTGAACCATGTTTGAGTGGAATGAATAATGATTGGTGTGTTATGATTGTGCATTCATATGGGTAGTGTTATTTCTCATAGACCATTGTTCTATTCTAATTTTCTCGTCCACTCCAAAACACCAGATGCCTCCGAGACGTGACACCGGTTTTCCGCCAGAGCTCACCCAGCTGCTCCAGCAGCAGAATGCCCTTATGCAACTACTCATCCAGAATCAGAACAACAACACCAACAATCCACCGCCACCACCCCATGTGGACAACTTGACTCGATTCCTGAGGCTGAATCCGCCAGTGTTCTCTAGTAGCACTGAGCCGATTGTGGCTGATGATTGGCTCCGCAAGGTTGGAAGAGAGCTAATCACTGTTGGATGCACTGATGCGGAGAAGGTGCGCTTTGCCGCGCATCAACTTGATGGACCTGCAGCTTCTTGGTGGGAGAACTACACCGCCACTTATCCCATCGGCGCCATCACGTGGGATCAATTCCAGCAGGCCTTCCGCACCGCTCATGTTTCAAATTGGAGCCATGAGTGCGAAGAAGCGTGAGTTCCGCAACTTACGCCAAAGGGAACCGTACTGTGGTGCAGTACGTGGATGAGTTCAATAAGCTAGCTCGCTATGCCCCGGATGATGTGGCCACAGATGCCGCAAAGCAGGAGAAGTTCCTTGAGGGACTCAACGGCGAGCTGAGTATGCAGCTTATTGTGGCTACCTTCAACAACTACCAGGAGCTGGTAGACAAGGCCACCATACTTGAAGGCAAGCAGCAGCAGATTGAAAGCCGCAAGCGGAAGTACAGCCAGGGGAAGCACAACTCGGGAGCTCAGCAGAAGCCCCGTTATGCACCATACTCGGAGGGCACACCCATCATAACCATGGAGGCCATAACCATGGAGGAAATGGGAACAACATAACCAGGACAACAAGTCAGGCAATGGCCATGGCAATGGAAACAGTAATGGCAATCAGCATCGTTCTGCCCCGGCTCCAAAGGATCTGAGCCACATCACCTGTTTCAAGTGCCAGAAGACAGGGCACTATGCCACCGACTGCCCGGAGGCCAAGCAGAGGAATGGAAACGGCAATGGAAGCTCAGCGAAGAAGCCCAACCCGTTCCCTCGTGCTCAGGTGAACCACATTGACGTGGAGGACGTCTATGAGCAGCCAGACACTGTGGTTGGTAAGTTTTTATTGAATTCACGTTCAGTATTGGTACTCTTTGATTCTGGTGCAACGCATTCATTCATATCAAGGGTAGTTGTGGAAAGAAATGCAGGGTTGCCCACTAAAACCCTTAGAAGCCTCCTTAGCGTCGGTTCGCAGGAGGAGAAATGATGGCGAGCTTAGGCTGTCATGCAACCCTCAACCGGGAACCACAAATTTCCCGCAGACCTCATAGTGTTGGAAACCCAGACGTTGGATGTAATCCTAGGCATGGATTGGTTGTGAAGTTTGAAGGGAACATAGGCGTGCTCAAGAAGTCTATTCTCGCTCACCACCCGGAGCGTAAGAGGATCAAGTATGTAGCCAGCACAGCCAGATGAAGAATCAGGTGCATTCCCTCACGGGAGTTGTTCAGGAGGAAGTGCCAGTAGTGCAAGACTTTCCCGATGTGTTTCCGAAGGAATTACCAGGAATGCCACCGGACAGAGACATTGAATTTCTGATTGAGTTATTGCCAGGCACAGCCCCAATATCCAAGAGACCCTATCGGATGCCACCAAATGAGTTGAAAGAGATCAAGGATCAAATTAATGAGTTATTGGAGAAAGGATATATTTGGCCAAGCTCATCACCTTGGGGAGCCCCAGTTCTTTTGGTAGAGAAAAAGGATGGAAGCTTGAGGATGGTTGTGGATTATCGTGCATTGAACGAAGTGACCATCAAGAACAAGTACCCTCTGCCGATGATAAATGACTTGTTTGATCAGCTAGTAGGAGCCAAGGTATTCTCTAAGATCGATCTTCGATCAGGGTATCATCAGTTGAAGATCCGTGAAAAGGATATACCCAAAACAGCATTCACCACCAGGTATGGTTTATACGAGTATACCGTCATGTCATTTGGATTGACTAATGCTCCTGCATACTTCATGAATTTGATGAACAAGGTATTTATGGAATATCTGGACAAGTTTGTCGTGGTGTTCATCGATGATATACTAATTTTCTCCAAGAGCGAGGAAGAGCATAAGGAACATTTGCGTCTAGTTACGGAGAAACTTCGAGAACATCGGTTGTATGCCAAGTTCAGCAAATGTGAATTTTGGCTGAAGGAAGTTGGATTCCTCGGACATGTTATTTCAGGAGAAGGAATAGCAGTTGATCCCGCCAAGGTTGAATCGGTCACCGATTGGCGGTCACCCACCTCGATCAAGGAGATCCGCAGTTTTCTCGGACTCGCATGATATTATCGGAGGTTCATTGAGAACTTCTCGAAGATTGCCAAGCCCATGACTGAGCTATTGAAGAAGGAAGCCAAGTATGTTTGGACCGAGGAATGTGAAGCCAGTTTTCAGGAATTGAAGAAACGTTTGGTCACAGCCCCAGTGTTGATTTTGCCGGAGATACACAAGGAATACCAGGTTTATTGTGACGCTTCTCGTCAAGGACTCGGAGGAGTACTAATGCAGGAAGGAAAAGTTGTAGCTTATGCCTCCAGACAGCTACGACCGCATGAGATGAATTATGCCACACATGATTTGGAGTTAGCAGCCGTAGTGCATGCACTCAAGACCTGGAGACATTTCCTCATCGGAAACCGTTGTGATGTTTACACAGATCACAAGAGTTTGAAGTATATTTTAACGCAGAAAGATTTGAACCTCAGGCAGAGGAGATGGCTAGAGTTGATAAAGGACTATGACATGAGATTGCATTACCACCCGGTAAGGCTAATGTTGTAGCAGATGCATTGAGCCGTAAGAGTTATGTGAATACTCGGTGGCGGGAGGATTACCCCAGGAGTTAGTCGATGACCTCAGAGATCTCCGACTGGAGATAGTTCCGAGAGGATATATTGCAACTCTGGAAGTTCAGTCCACTTTGGCCGAAAGGATTCGTGAAGCCCAGAAGTTGGACAAGGAAATTGATGAGAAAAAGCAGAAGATGAATGAAGGAAAAGCTAAAGGGTTTCGTGAGGATGAACACGGAACTATATGGTTCGAGGATCGTATTTATGTGCCCAATGATCCCGAAATCAGGAAGCTAATTCTTCAGGAGGCTCATGATTCACCGTACTCGATACACCCTGGTAACACCAAGATGTACCGGATTTGAAGCAAAGTTTACGGTGGGCGGTATGAAGAAGGATATTGCCGAGTACGTAGCAGTATGCGATGTTTGTCAACGAGTAAAGGTAGAACATCAGAAGCCAGCAGGGTTACTTCAACCTTTGCCGATTCCCGATTGGAAATGGGAGAAACTTGGAATGGATTTTCATCACAGGATTACCCAGGACCCGTTCAGGTTATGATTCTATCTGGGTAGTGGTTGATCGTTTGACCAAGGTAGCTCACTTCATTCCCATGAAGACTACCTATACCAGTGCTAAGTTGGCCAAGATATACATGACCAGGATCGTATGTCTGCATGGAGTTCCGAGGAAAATCGTGTGGAGATAGAGGAACACAGTTTACCTCAAAGTTTTGGAAGCGGTTGCATGAAACTTTGGAGTACGAGGCTGGAATTGATGCGACTTTTCATCCACGCATGCAGACGGAGAGAGAGAGTCAACCAGATTCGGAGGACATGTTGAGAGCTTGTGTGCTAGACTATGGGTCTAGCTGGGATGATAATTTGCCATACGCAGAAGTTCTCATACAACAACAGTTATCAATCCAATCAAGATGGCCCTTTCAAGCTCTATACGGAAGGAGGTGCGAACACCATTGTTGTGGGATAGTGTTGGAGATCGATCAATTTTCGGTTCCGATCTTATCGAGGATTCGAAGAAAGTCAAGCTGATTCGAGACAGGCTCAAGATAGCACAGTCGAGACGGAAGAGTTATGCCGACGATGGCGCAAAGGAAGTGACTTACGAAGTGGGAGACCGAGCATATCTTCGTGTGTCTCCACTTCGTGGAATCAAGAGGTTTGGTGTCAAAGGAAAGTTAGCACCCGATTCATTGGCCCTACAAAATCCTCGAACGTCGTGGAGAAGTTGCTTACAAGTTGGAATTGCGGAAGGATTGTCCGGAGTTCATGATGTCTTCCATGTTTCTCGGTGAAGAAGTGTCATGCCGACATGGCCGATGTTCCGTTGAGAGACACACGGTGCCCCTAGAGGCCATACAACTTGCGGTGATCGACTTACAAGGAGAAACCCGTAAATTCTCGAGACTGCGAGCAGAGTCACCCGCAGCAAGGTCATAAAATTTTGCAAGGTGCTGTGGAGTCACCACACCGAGGAAGAAGCCACCTGGGAGCGCGAAGAAGACCTTCTTCGAGACCACCCGCACCTATTTGCTAGCCAACCCGAATCTCGAGGGCGAGATTCATCTTAAGGTGGGTAGGTTTGTAACATCCCAAATTTCCAATTTGGAATGTTCTACAATATTAGCTAAGCATCTAATGCATCCTGTTTGAATTTGAATGTCATTTGAAGTTTCAGAGGATTTTGAGTTTTGAATTTGAATTCAAACTTTGGCAAGTGGGAAACATTTCAAAAAAACTATGCCTGATAAATACTTGATCAAAAGTATGAGAGGAGTAAACATGACACTCCAAAAATATCGAGAGGAAAACATTGCCAAAAGTTTTGGATTCAAATCTGAATTTTATTTGAATTTGAAAAAAATGGATTTTTATAAAGTTTGGATTTTGCCTTTGGAAAAATGTTCAAATGATAGGAATATTCCCGATCATTTTGGTATATATATGTCCTATATAAAATATTTATAGTTTATGTTTTATCTCTGTTTTGTTTTATTAAAAAATAAATTAAAAAAAAGAAACCCCCAGTGCGCCACCAGCCCCCTGCCCAGCCAGAAGCCACCCACCAGCCGGCCCACCAGGCGGCCCAGAGGCCTGTTGGAAATATGCCCTAGAGGCAATAATAAAAGCATTATTATTATATTTCCTTGTTCATGATAATTGTCTTTATTCATGCTATAACTGTATTATCCGGAAATCGTAATACACGTGTGAATACATAGACCACAATACGTCCCTAGTGAGCCTCTAGTTGACTAGCTCGTTGGTCGACGGATAGTCATGGTTTCGACTATGGACATCGGATGTCATTGACAAGCGGGATCACGTCATTAGGAGAATGACGTGATGGACAAGACCCAATCCTAAGCATAGCACAAAGATCGTGTAGTTCGTTTTGCTAGAGCTTTTCCAATGTCAAGTATCTCTTCCTTAGACCGTGAGATCGTGTAACTCCGGATACCGTAGGAATGCCTTGGATGTACCAAAGCGTCACAACGTGGCGGGTGACTATAAAGGTGCATTACAGGTATCTCCGAAAGTGTCTGTTGGGTTGACACGGATCGAGGCGAGGATTTGTCACTCCGTATGACGGAGAGGTATCCTTGGGCCCACTCGGTAGTGCATCATCATAATGAGCTCAAAGTGACCAAGTGTCCGGTCACGGGATCATGCATTACGATGCTGAGTAAAGTGACTTGCCGGTAACGAGACTAAACGAGGTATTGGGATACCGACGATCGAGTCTCGGGCAAGTAACATACCGTTCGACAAAGGGAATAGCATACGGGTTGCTTGAACCCTCGACATCGTGGTTCATCCGATGACAACATCGAGGAGCATGTGGGAACCAACATGGGTATCCAGATCCCGCTGTTGGTTATTGACCGGAGAGCGTCTCGGTCATGTATGCGCATGTCTCCCGAACCCGTAGGGTCTACACATAAGGTTCGGTGGCGCTAGGGTTAATAGGAAGACAAGTATGTGATTACCGAATGTTGTTCGAGTCCCGGATGAGATCCCGGACGTCACGAGGAGTTCGGAATGGTCCGGAGGTAAAGATTTATATATGGAAAGTGGTTAAACGGACTCCGGAAAGTTTCGGGGTATACTGGTAATGTACCGGGGCCACCGGAGAGTTCGGAGGTCCACCGGAGGGGCCACCCCTCGGGGGCCACATGGGCTAAGTGGGAGAGGAGCCAGCCCCTGGTGGGCTGGGCGCACCTCCCACCTAGGCCCATGCGGCTAGGGCTTGGGGAGGGAAACCCTAAAGGGGGCAAAGGCGCCCCACGGCAGGGGCAAGCCACCTTTCCTCCTCCCTTGGCCGCCCCCCTCTAGATGCCATCTAGAGGGGCCGCCCCTCTCCTTCCTCCTATAAATAGAGGGGTGGGGGGAGGCTGCACACACCATTCAAGGCGCAGCCCTCCCTCCCAACACCTCTCTTTCTCCACGCAAGCTTGGCGAAGCCCTGGGAGAACTGCCGTACCAACCGCACCACGCCGTCGTGCTGCCATTGGAGTTGTCTTCCTCAACCTCTCCTTCATCCTTGCTGGATCAAGACGGAGGAGACGCCATCGTCCCGTCACGTGTGTTGAACGCGGAGGTGCTGTCCGTTCAGCACTTGGTCATCGGTGATCGGAATCACGTTGGGAACGCGTCTTCATCATCACCACTCCCTCGAACGCTTCCGTACTCGATCTACAAGTGGTATGTAGATGCAAACTCTCTCCCTTGACTCGTTGCTTAGTAGAACTCATAGATGGATCTTGGTGAAACCGTAGGAAAATTTTAATTTTCTGCAACGTTCCCCAACAGTGGCATCATGAGCTAGGTCTATGCGTAGTTCTCTTTGCATGAGTAGAACACAATTTAGTTGTGGGCATGGATCTTGTCAATTTACTTGCCGCTACTAGTCTTATCTTGCTTCCGCGGTATTGTGGGATGAAGCGGCCCGGACCAACCTTACACGTACGCTTACGTGAGACCGGTTCCACCGACTAACATGCACTAGATGCATAAGGTGGCTGGCGGGTGTCTGTCTCTCCTACTTTAGTTGGAGCAGATTCGATGAAAAGGGTCCTTATGAAGGGTAAATAGAAGTTGACAAGATCATGTTGTGGTTATTCGTAGGTAAGAAAACGTTCTTGCTAGAACCCAATTGCAGCCACGAAAAAGATGCAACAACAATTAGAGGACGTCTAACTTGTTTTTGCAGCAATTGACATGTGATGTGATATGGCCAAGTTGTGATGAATGATGAATGACATATTGTGATGTATGAGATCATGTTCTTGTCATAGGAATCACGACTTCATGTCGATGAGTATGACAACCGGCTGGAGCCATAGGAGTTGTCTTTATTTTTGTATGACCTGCGTGTCATTGAAGAACGCCATGTAACTTACTTTACTTTATTGCTAAACGTTAGCCATAGAAGTAGAAGTAGTCGTTGGCGTGACAACTTCATGGAGGCACAATGATGGAGATCATGATGATGGAGATCATGGTGTCATGCCGGTGACAAGATGATCATGGAGCCCGAAGATGGAGATCAATGGAGCTTTATGATATTGGCCATATCATGTCACTACTATATAATTGCATGTGATGTTTATTATGTTTATACATCTTGTTTACTTAGAACGACGGTAGTAAATAAGATGATCCTTACAACAATTTCAAGAAGTGTTTCCCCTACCTGTGCACCGTTGCCAAAGTTCGTCGTTTCTAAGCACCACGTGATGATCGGGTGTGATGGATTCTTACGTTCACATACAATGGGTGTAAGACAGATTTACACACGCGAAAACACTTAGGGTTTACTTGACGAGCCTAGCATGTACAGACATGGCCTCGGAACACAGAGACCTAAAGGTCGAACACGAGTCGTATGGAAGATACGATCAACATGAGAATGTTCACCGACGAGACTGGTCCGTCTCACGTGATGATCGGACACGGCCTAGTCGACTCGGATCGTGTAACACTTAGATGACTAGAGGGATGTCTAATCTGAGTGGGAGTTCATTGAAATAATTTGATTAGATGAACTTAATTATCATGAACTTAGTCTAAAACTTTTGCATAATATGTCTTGTAGATCAAATGGCCAACGCTCATGTCAACTTGAACTTCAACGCGTTCCTAGAGAAAACCAAGCTGAAAGATGACGGCAGCAACTATACGGACTGGGTCCGGAACATCAGGAACATCCTCAAAGCTGACAGGAAACAATAAGTCCTAGAAGGACCGCTAGGTGACGCTCCGTCGAGAGAACCAAGACATTATGAATGCTTGGCAAACTCGCGCTGATGATTACTCCCTCGTTCAGTGCGGCATGCTTTACAGCTTAGAACCGGGGCTCCAAAAGCGTTTTGAGCATCACGGAGCATATGAGATGTTCGAAGAGCTGAAACTTGTTTTCCAAGCTCACGCCCGGGTCGAGAGATATGACATCTCCGACAAGTTCTATAGTTGTAAGATGGAGGAAAACAGTTACATCGGTGAGCACATCTCGAAGATGTCCGGGTTGCACAACCGTATGACCCAGTGAACATTAACCTCCACGATGAGGCGGTCATTGACAGAATCCTCGATCGCTCCCACCAAGCTACAAGAGCTTTGTGATGAACTACAACATGCAGGGGATGGTAAAGACCATTCTGAAGTGTTCTCTATCTGAAGTCGGCCGAGGTTGAAATCAAGAAAGAACATCAAGTGTTGATGGTCAATAAGACCACTAAGTTCAAGAAGGGCAAGGGTAAGAAGAACTTCAAGAAGGACGGCAAGGAGGTTGCCGCCAGTAAGCAAGTTGCCGGAAGAAGTCAAAGAATGGACCCAAACCGAGGCCGAGTGCTTTTATTGCAAGGGAGGGGTCATCGAAGCGGAACTGCCCCAAATACTTAGCGGACAAGAAGGCCGGCAACACCAAAGGTATATTTGATATACATGTAATTGATGTGTACTTTGCCAAGATTACTCGTAGTAACTCCTGGTATTTGATACCGTGCCGTTGCTCATATTTGTAATTCACAGCAGGAGCTGCGGAATAAGCGGAAAGCGGCAAAGGACGAGGTGACGATCTTGGCGTCGGGAATGGTTCCAGAGTCGATGTGATCGCCGTCGCACGCTACCTCTTCATTTACCTACGGGATTAGTTATGAACCTTAATAATTGTTATTTGGTGCCAAGTTTGAGCATGAATATTGTATCTGGATCTTGTTTAATGCGAGATGGCTACTCATTTAAATCCGAGAATAATGGTTGTTCTATTTATATGAGAGATATGTATTATGGTCATGCTCCGATGGTCAATGGTTTATTCCTAATGAATCTCGGCGTAGTATTACACATGTTTATAGTGTGAATACCAAAAATGTAAAGTTGATAACGATAGTCCCACATACTTGTGGTAATCGCCGCCTTTGGTCACATTGGTGTCAAGCGCATGAAAAAGCTCCATCTTGATGGACTTTTGGAGTCTTTAGATTATGAATCATTTGACACATGCGAACCATGCCTCATGGGCAAGATGACCAAGACTCCGTTCTCCGGAACAATGGAGCGAGCAACCAACTTGTTGGAAATCATACATACCGATGTGTGCGGTCCAATGAGCGTTGAGGCTCATGGAGGGTATCGTTATGTTCTCACTCTCACGGATGACTTGAGTAGATATGGGTATGTCTACTTGATGAAACACAAGTCCGAGACCTTTGAAAAGTTCAAGGAATTTCAGAATGAAGTAGAGAATCAACGTGACCGAAAGATAAAATTCTTACGATCAGATCGTGGAGGAGAATATTTAAGTCACGAATTTGGTACACACTTAAGAAAATGTGGAATCGTTTCACAACTAACGCCGCCGGAACACCTCAGCGTAATGGTGTGTCCGAACGTCAGAATGTCGCACTCTATTGGATATGGTGCGGTCTATGATGTCTCTTACCGATTTACCGCTATCATTTTGGGGATACGCTCTAGAGACAGCTACATTCACTTTAAATAGGGCACCGTCTAAGTCCGTTGAGACGACACCGTATGAATTATGGTTTGGGAAGAAACCTAAGTATGTCGTTTCTAAAAGTTTGGGGATGCGATGCTTATGTCAAGAAACTTTAACCTGAAAAGCTCGAACCCAAGTCGGAAAAATGCATCTTCATAGGATACCCTAAAGAAACCATTGGGTATACCTTCTACTTAAGATCCGAGGGCAAGATCTTTGTTGCCAAGAACGGATCCTTTACGGAAAAGAGTTTCTCTCGAAAGAAGTAAGTGGGAGGAAAGTAGAACTCGATGAAGTACTACCTCTTGAACAGGAGAGTAGTGCAGCTCAGGAAAATGTTCTGTGATGCCTACACCAATGTAAGAGGAAATTAATGATGATGATCAAGGTACTTCGGATCAAGTTGCTACTGAACTTCGTAGGTCCACTAGGACACGTTCCGCACCAGAGTGGTACGGCAACCCTGTCTTGGAAATCATGTTGTTAGACAACAACGAACCTTCGAACTATGAAGAAGCGATGGCGGGCCCAGATTCCAACAAATGGCTAGAAGCCATGAAATCCGAGATAGAATCCATGTATGAAAACAAAGTGTGGACTTTGGTGACTTGCCCGATGATCGGCGATAGAAAACAAATGGATTTTTAAGAAGAAGAAGGCGGGCGGATGGTAATGTTACCATCTATAAAGCTCGACTTGTCGCTAAGGGTTATCGACAAGTTCAAGGGATTGACTACGATGAGACTTTCTCTCCCGTAGCGAAGCTTAAGTCCGTCCAAATCATGTTAGCAATTGCCGCATACTATGATTATGAGATATGGAAGATGGACGTCAAAACAGCATTCCTTAACGGTTATCTTAAGGAAGAGCTGTATATGATGCAACCGGAAGGTTTTGTCGATCCTAAGGACGCTAACAAAGTATGCAAGCTCCAGCGATCCATTTATGGGCTGGTGCAAGCATCTCGGAGTTGGAACATTCGCTTTGATGAGATGATCAAAGCGTTTGGGTTATCTTGAGACTTATGGAGAAGCCTGCGTTTACAAGAAAGTGAGTGGGAGCTCTATAGCATTTCTCATATTATATGTAGATGACATACTTTTGATGGGAAATGATATAGAATTCTTGGACAGCATTAAGGCCTACTTGAATAAGTGTTTTTCAATGAAGGACCTTGGAGAAGCTGCTTATATATTAGGCATCAAGATCTATAGAGATAGATCGAGACACCTCATAGGTCTTTCACAAAGCACATACCTTGATAAGATTTTGAAGAAGTTCAAATGGATCAGTCCAAGAAGGGGTTCTTGCCTGTATTGCAAGGTGTGAGATTGAGCTCAGCTCAATGCCCGACCACGGCAAAAGATAAAGAAGAGATGAGTGTCATCCCCTATGCCTCAGCTATAGGATCTATTATGTATGCCATGCTGTGTACCAGACCTGATGTAAACCTTGCCGTAAGTTTGGTAGGAAGGTACCAAAGTAATCCCGGCAAGGAACACTGGACAATGGTCAAGAATATCCTGAAGTACCTGAAAAGTTCAAAGGACATGTTTCTCGTTTATGGAGGTGACGAAGAGCTTGTCGTAAAGGGTTACGTCGACGCTAGCTTCGACACAGATCTGGATGACTCTAAGTCACAAACCGGATACGTGTATATGTTGAATGGTGGAGCGAAGCTGGTGCAGCTGCAAGCGAGTGTCGTGGCGGGATCTACATGTGAAGCGGAGTACATGGCAGCCTCGGAGGCAGCACATGAAGCAATTTGGGTGAAGGAGTTCATCACCGACCTAGGAGTCATACCCAATGCGTGGGGCCGATCAAACTCTTCTGTGACAACTTGGAGCTATTGCACTAGCCAAGGAGCCCGGGTTTCACAAGAAGACCGAGCACATCAAGCGTCGCTTCAACTCCATCCGTGAAAATGTTCAGGATGGAGACATAGAAATTTGTAAAGTGCATACGGATCTGAATGTCGCAGATCCATTGACTAAACCTCTTCCACGGGCAAAACATGATCAACACCAGAACTCTATGGGTGTTCGATTCATCACAATGTAAACTAGATTATTGACTCTAGTGCAAGTGGGAGACTGTTGGAAATATGCCCTAGAGGCAATAATAAAAGCATTATTATTATATTTCCTTGTTCATGATAATTGTCTTTATTCATGCTATAACTGTATTATCCGGAAATCGTAATACACGTGTGAATACATAGACCACAATACGTCCCTAGTGAGCCTCTAGTTGACTAGCTCGTTGGTCGGAGATAGTCATGGTTTCGACTATGGACATCAGATGTCATTGACAACAGGATCACGTCATTAGGAGAATGATGTGATGGACAAGACCCAATCCTAAGCATAGCACAAAGATCGTGTAGTTCGTTTTGCTAGAGCTTTTCCAATGTCAAGTATCTCTTCCTTAGACCGTGAGATCGTGTAACTCCCGGATACCGTAGGAATGCCTTGGGTGTACCAAATGTCACAACGTAAAAGGGTGACTATAAAGGTGCAATACAGGTATCTACGAAAGTGTCTGTTGGGTTGACAAGGATCTATACATGGATTTTTCACTCAGTATGACGGAGAGTTATCACTGTGCACAATCGGTAATGCATCATCATATTGAGCTCAAAGTGACCATGTGTCTGGTCACGGGATCATGCATTACGGCACGAGTAAAGTGACTTGCCGTGCTTGAGACTAAACGAGGTATTGCGATCGACGATCGAGTCTTGGGCAAGTAACATACCGTCTGACAAAGGGAATAGCATACGGGGTTGCTTGAACCCTCGACATCGTGGTTCATCCGATGACAACATCGAGGAGCATGTGGGAACCAACATGGGTATCCAGATCCCGCTGTTGGTTATTGACCGGAGAGCGTCTCGGTCATGTCTGCATGTCTCCCGAACCCGTAGGGTCTACACACTTAAGGTTCGGTGACGCTAGGGCGCACCTCCCCACCTAGGCCCATGCGGCTAGGGCTTGGGGAGGGGAAACCCTAAAGGGGCAAAGGGGGCGCCCCCCCTGGCTTGGGGGGCAAGCCACCCTTTCCTCCTCCCCTTGGCCGCCGCCCCCCCCTCTAGATGCCATCTAGAGGGGGCCGGCCCCCTCTCCCTTCCTCCTATAAATAGAGGGGTGGGGGGGGGGGGGAGGGCTGCACACACCATTGAAGGCGCAGCCCCTCCCCACCCCAACACCGCTCTTGCTCCACGCAAGCTTGGCGAAGCCCTGCTTGGGAGAACTGCCGTACCAACTGCACCACGCCGTCGTGCTGCCATTGGAGTTGTCTTCCTCAACCTCTCCTTCATCCTTGCTGGATCAAGACGGAGGAGACGCCATCGTCCCGTACGTGTGTTGTACGCGGAGGTGCTGTCCGTTCAGCACTTGGTCATCGGTGATCGGAATCACGTTGGGAACGTCTTCATCATCACCACTCCCTCGAGCAGCTTCCGTACTCGATCTACAAGTGGTATGTAGATGCAAACTCTCTCCCTTGACTCGTTGCTTAGTAGAACTCATAGATGGATCTTGGTGAAACCGTAGGAAAATTTTAATTTTCTGCAACGTTCCCCAACAAGGCCAGCCCAGCGAGCCAACCGACCGGCCTCACCTCACCCCTCGCCCGAAGCCGTTTCGCGCCGGTCGCCCGCTCGCCCCGCACCCCTCCCTCTCTCTCTGGCAGGTGGCGCCGCCCCCGTCTTCAACCCCCGCCCCACGCCACGCCGCGCCGCCGCCGATCGCCGGATCCCGTGGGATCCGGGATGCCGATCTCCCCCGATCGCCCCCCGATGCAACGCCGAGGCCCCCGCCTATATAAGCCGGGCCCCCGCACCCCATTCTCCCCCTTACCCCCTCGCCGGAGCCCCTCCTCCTCTCTCACGCCATCGCCGGAGCCCGAACCTCCCGCCGCCGCCATTTTCGTCGCCGCCGTCGCCCTACACCCTCCCGACCCCCACCGACTCCACCAGACCACTCCCCGAGCTCGTCCGCACCCGCCGGAGCTCTCCCCCGACCTCCCCGACGACCGGAGGCTAAGCCTTTTCGCCGCCGCCGCCGCCGCCGCCGCCGAGCTCCGGTAAGTCACCGGAGAACACCCCCGCCGTCGGATCTCTAATCTACGGTCCAGATTAGAACACCCCCGAAGGGGTATTTCTTTTAAATAAAACCGGTCCGGCCCGGTTCGTTTACGGTTTATTTTCATTAGGGTTTTTTTTATTTAGCCGGCCCGACTAGTTTAACCCTAGGGCCTGTTTAGTTTCTTATAATACGCACAGTGCGTAGTTTAGGCCCATTAGGCCTTTTTTTCATTTAATTTCGTTTTCTGTTTTAACAGAATAGTTCCTGTTTTGAAAAATTCATAACTTTTATTCTGTTTAATATTTTTGAGTGATTCTTTTTTTGTTGGTTTGTAAATTTTCTATTGTTTCTGAAGAATATATATTTAGCTATGTTGAAATTAATTAAAATTGCTTTAATTTAGTTTTAGTCAGAATAGTAAATCTGTTATAACTTGAGTTAGAAAAATTATTTTTGGATGATTCTTTTTGCCCCAACTTTATTTTGGCATTGCCAAACCATAGGAATTAATTTGGGTATTTTAGGATTAATAAAAAAATAGTTTTAAGCAGAATCTTGTTAATCCTAATTAACTAACTAGCTACTGTTTTCCTATTATTTTAATTAGTAAATAAATTTATTTTTAACATGTGATTGATTATTCTAGGATAGTTTCTGTCACTTTAAGGGATGAACTTTTATTTATAATAAATAAAAGTTTTATTTTAATTTTCTTAATAGAAATTGAATTAGGCCTAATAGGAGTTTCTTAATAGATTTTAAATTAATTCTTTTTGCTCCTAGTTGCTTATTGAATTCCTTTCTGTTAAGTTAACCTAAAACCATGATTAGGTTATGTTAAGAAAATTTTTGTTGTATAAAACTATTCTAGTTGTTGTTTGAAGTAGGAAACTTGAGTTGGTTTTCTTTGAGTTTTCCCTTGGGTTTTGATTTGGTTGTTTTGATGTGTTATGTTGCTATTGCTATGCTATTGTGTTATGTGATCCTATGCTATATGCTTATTGTGATCATTGTTTGTTTCGGTAGAGTTTCCGGAGTGCGAAGCTTGCTACTACGAATCTTTAGCTTACGAGGATCATCAGCAAGGCAAGTTTTGATCATGTTATTTTCTATACCTATGGTTTTGTGCATCTAGAAATTATCACCACCCCACCATGCATGCAGTAGTTGAAATCTTGAAGTTATTAATCTTGAGTAGTATCATGTGGTAGGATGAACCAATCCCTTGTTACCATGACCCCGGACAAGTAGTATATTTTGCTATGCTCGTAGACGGGTTTTGGTTGAGTGAAATTCATAAGAAAGATATGAGAGTCAATGATGATGACACCCCCATGAACTACAAGAATCAAGATGGACTTCAGAATTCACTACTGGGTGGAGGACGGTTGACGGGCACCCTGGAGCACCCAGTGGTTGGCCGGGATGCATGGAGAAGTGCCATGACATCTTGCGGAAAGCTTCACCCAGCCACGAAGAGACGGATGGATGCCCCATGACTGGAAGCTTACTGCGGCAGCCGCAAGCCATTATGGGCTCTGGCTGGGTTGACCCTAGTAGTGACGCTGGCTGGACGGTACTACGAGATATAGAAGAACGGTAGGATTGGATGGGTACCGGCAGTAGCCAGAAGAACTCTTTGGAAGACCCTGTTTATCGTCCCGTCTTCAAACACCATGAAGTGCGAAGACTTAAAAGGAGGGAATGATTCTTGCGGGGAAAGTGCGCAAACCTCTGCAGAGTTAAAGATCTAATCGATTAGCCGTGTCCCGATTCTACGGACAATTTGAGCCTCTGGAACTTGGAAGTATTCGGAAATCTCGACACTAAAACTAATAAATTAATTTGAGGGGTTTATGACTTAATAATTTGGGAATGAGATATTGGTTGGCGGAACCATCTCAATAACTACCAACAATTTGTAGTAATTTGCAAGCAAGTCCACTATAGTAGGGAAAAATTTGCTTTTCGCAAAATGATGAAACTTAGAGCCCCACCGCCAAAATGCATATAGTGATAGTAATTTTATTATTGTTATTCTTCATGTCTTGCCGACTTATTGAAAAAGCTGACCTACGGCCGCATAACGTCTTATGTTGCGAGAGGTTTATTCCGATCGGGAGTGAGGCTACGCTCCGCTTGGCGATTGCCCTTTGGAGTCGGATGGACTCGCTTTATCTTCTACGCTTCCGCAGCATTAGTAGTTTATTTCTCATGAGTTGGCCTTGAGCCGAATTTATTCTCTTGTAATAAAGACTCTATATGAGAATCGTGTAATAATCTTCAGGTGTGATTGAACTTTGATTATTTTATCGATGTACTGTGAGTACCAGCATGATCTTGGGATGGTACAGACACAGAGATTTGACCGATTTTGGGTCAGGTCGCTACAACGTCAATATGAGATCTTTGCAAATTCTTCTCAAGGGGGACCATGTCCATGGACTAACAAATGTTAGTTTTCCCAAAGATCATGCTTGCAGTGCTTGTATAGAAGGAAAGCTACATGAGAAGGCTCACCCTCCCACGACTATCATCTACTCGACGAGGCCTTTGGAGCTCCTTCACATGGATCTCTTTGGGCCTCCGTCCTTTGATAGTCTTGAGGGTAGAAAGTATTGCTTGGTGATTGTGGATGATTATTCAAGATACACCTAGGTATATTTCTTCAAGAGGAAGAGTGAAACCCAACAAATCGTCATCGACTTTGCAAATGAAGCTCAACGTCAACACAATGCAAAGATTCTGATGATAAGAAGTGACAACGACACCGATTTCAAGAACTACACCTTGGATGAGTTTCTCAGTGATGAGGGGATCAAGCATCAATATTCCGCACATTACACCCCTCAACAAAATGGTGTAGCGGAGAGGAAGAACCGAACATTGATGGACGCGGCAAGGACCATGATGGCATATTTCAAGTCTCCGTACAACTTTTGGGCTGAAGCCATCAACACCGCTTTTCATGTATCCAATCGGCTCTATCTCTGCAAAGGCTTGAACAAGACTCCATATGAGATACTTACCGGCAAAAAGCCCAACCTCAAGTACTTCCAGGTGTTCGGTTGTAAGTGTTTCATTCTCAAGAAAGGTGTTCGTTTATCTAAATTTGAGGCTAGAGCTCATGAGGGCATATTTGTTGGTTATGCTACAAACTCTCATGCTTACCGTGTCCTCAACAAGTCCACAGGACTCATTGAGGAGACATGTAATGTGGATTTTGATGAGAATAACGGCTCCCAAGTGGAGCAAAGTGGTACTTGTGATGTAGGTGATGATATTCCTCCCCAAGCCATAAGAAGAATGGGTGTTGGTCTTATCCTACCCATTGAGGAACCCCTTGTGGCCGAAGGAGAAGGACAATGTTCCACTCAAGTGGAACCATCACCAACCCAAGACCCACACGCTTCTGAAGAACAAAGTGAAGGCCCTCAAACAAATGAACAAGATCAAGGGCAAGATCATCCTCATGATGGTGGTGATCCACCAAGTGATGCCCAAGGTCAAGTTCTTGCCACCGAGCAAGTTGAAGATCAAGAGCAAGGTCAAGATCAAGAACAAGCTCAAGACGACGCTCGTGATGATCAAGTTACCGCTCCTCAACTCTCTCTTGAGGAGAAATTGGAGCATCGTGCCGCCAAGATTGCGTGCGAGCTCACTACCAAAGATCATCTCATGAAGAATGTGCTTAGAAGCTTAAGAAAGGGGGTAAGCACTCATAGAAAATTAGCAAACTATTGTGAACATCATGCGTTTGTTTCTTGTGTTGAACCCCAAAAGGTCTATGAGGCGCTCAAGGATCCGGATTGGCTTAATGCCATGCATGAAGAACTCAACAACTTTGAGCACAACAAGGTGTGGAGATTGGTGCCAAGGCCAAAGGAGAACCATAATGTTATTGGAACCAAATGTATATTCAAGAACAAGCAAGATGCTCACGTGATTATCATTCCACTACAAAAAAAGACACATCCGTGACATTTTGGGCCGAACGATTTTTTTCTGTCATGCTTATGACACTTCTATGGTGATAATTGTGACAAAACCCGGTATCATCATAGATGTGGTGGGCTCCTACTTCTATGAAAAAAATCATGAAAGAAAATGGGCTTTTCATCCTGGGCGGGCCGGAGACGCAGCTGCATGACATTATTTGGGCCGTCCATGACGGAAAAAACCATGGTAGAAGCAAGGGCGAGGAAGATATCGGGGAGTTCCCGGTTACGGTGGGTGGTCGGGGGCTGAGCGATGCACGTTTCTCTCATACACGTATGCGTGTGGGTGCGAGGCGTTGGGCTCTAATTAAACCCGAGCGATTGCATTGCATGCTACGCGTTACTGAACCCGAGCGATCCCTGGCAGTTAATTGAACCCGATCGAGCGATTTCTTTGCTACTGCTGCTAACTAAAGCCGATCGAACCTGCTACCTCCTTCCCTTAATGAACAGTGAGCGTTGTTGGGGGGGGGGGGGTGGATGAACAGTTCCCGGTGGGGGGTTGGATGAACAGGACCCCGTGGCAGTAGAGGCCGTTGCCGCTGGATGAACAGGACCCCGATCGAGCCAGTTGGGGGTGGATGAACAGGACCCCGTGGAGGGCTGGATGAACAAGGACGACCCCGTGGAGGGATGGTTGAACAGTAGCCGGTAGAGGGCTGGATAAACAGTAGCCAGTGGAGGGGTGGTTGAACAGGACCTCGTGGAGAGGGCTGGTTGAACAATAGCCGATGGAGGAGCGGTGGGGGCTGGATGAACAGGAGCCCGTGGATGAACATTCACAAGTGGAGGCTGGAGGAGGTTGATGGTGGATGAACAGTAGCCCGTGAAGGCTGGAGGTGGTCGACGGTGGAGATGAACAGTAGCCCGTGGAGTCCCGTTTTGTGGTACGCCACACCCCTCCCGATGAACAGGACCCCTGTTTCAGCCGTAGCGCTCCAACACAAGTCCAGTTCCTCCGTTTTGTGGTACGCCACACCCCTCCCGATCAACAGGACCCCGTTTCAACCATGGGAGGTCAAAGAGAAGTTCATTTCCTCCGTTTTGCGGTATGCCACACCCCTCTCGGTGAACAGGATCCCGTTTTGACTGTAGGCGGCCGAACACAAGGCCGTTTCCTCCGTTCTGCGGTATGCCAGGCCTCGTTTCGATCGGCTGTTCCGTCCAAGATGTTGGCTCCTGATGAACATGACGCATTCCGTTGCCTCCCGATGAGCACAACGATGCAGCTTCTCCCTTTCGAACCAGCCATGTACATGAGCCCTGGCCGTATGTATGCGCGAGTGGGCATTCGAGACCCCGCCCGTATGTACTTACATGGCCGTATTTACTTTCTTGCACCCTGGCTGTACGTACGTGTACATGATATTAACGGGACTGTGTGACATGCTATGTGTGCGCCTGTACTACGACACATGCCCTTCCATACTCGGCCACGATTCATCGCTGCAGTCTGTAGACAGACCGACCAGTATGTACGTACACATTCGCGACCAGAATGACAACACTACGTACGCTTCGACCAGGTGGGTCCCGACTGTCAGGGAGGATAAGGAGGCACTTCCTTGAATGCAAAGATGTAGCTGGTGGGTCCCAGCAATCAGAGGGAAATGTTTTTTCATGAAATACGATGGCCCATCCGGTGGGTCCCTGCTGTCAGGTGGAGGAATCATTATTTTGCGCGTAATAAGGTTGCACTTCCTTGCTGCGGCTGTGGACCCAGCTGTCAGCCTCTCCAAGTACACTACTCTTCTTATGGAAGTCATTCCTTGACCACATTGACCACGCCATGCCGAGAGCACCAAGGCAGTGGACGATGGAGAATCCTAGGAAGGGGACGACGTGGAGATGGGGAAGACGCGGTAGTGGATGCCCACGCAGAGAGGAGTACGAGGGTTCACTGGTTCAACTGCGGTGTGAGGCTGCCGTGGCCGCAGAATAACAGGGGGCATGGGTGAGTAGAGGGATGGCCTTGCCAGCGGTGGGAGTAGTAGGGGGCGGTGAGGCCTCCGCAATAGCACATCCGGCCACGGGAGGCGGGAAGCGGTGACCTGTTGGCGCTGGTTTGGTAATTTGGAGCAAGAAGACCAGAGGTTGAAGAAGCACTCTGACCGTTGGATGGACATCGTACGGTCACTAGAGCTAGAATCGTTCAGATTGACTAAGTTGACAAAGCCCTCCATCCCCGTCAACTTAGTAGGCCCACAAGTCAGCCTCCCACTACGGTGGGTCCCAGCTAGCAGAGGGAGTATTCTTTTTTTTGTGCATAATAAGGAGGCACTTCCTTGCATGCGAAGATATAGCTGGTGGGTCCGAGCTGACAACGGGGGGGGGGGGATTTTTTTCGCGAAATACAAAGGCCCTTTCGGTGGGTCCCAGCTGTCAGGTGGAGGAATCATTATTTTGCGCATAATAAGGAGGCATTTCCTTGTATGCGGCTATGGACCCAGCTGTCAGCCTCTCCACGTATAGTCCACTTCTGATGGATGTCATTCGTTGACCATGTTGACCACACCACGCCGAGAGCACCAGGGCGATGGACGATGGCGAGGCCTAGGAAGGGAACGACACGGAGCCGGGGAAGACTTGGCAGTGGTTGCCCACGCGGTGGGGAGTACGAGGGTTTACTAGTTCGGCTGCCGTCGCCAGAAAATAACAGGAGGTGTGGGTGAGTGTCAGGACCGGATTTTCGGGTTATTAATTTCCCAGAAAATGGCCCTTGTGCTCACCAGCCCCAGGATTACTGTTAGCTGGCGAGACACAAACTTGATACAAAAACTCCAAGGAAAATACATAATATGTAGTACAAGACCATTTTGGCCTATGAGTACGACAAATGGTTTCTAGTGGTTGAAGGCGGAAGCGGTTTGTGGATCTTCAGCGTCTATGGGACTCCATTTCCCACAGGAACATCTGACCTGGATAACTCCTATCTTCGCGAGGCTGCTATTACCATTGCTTAGGTTCCGGGGCTGTCATCGCAACGCTCAACTCCAAGCAAGAAATCTGGTAAAGACAATAGCCAGGGACAAGCCAGTGAGTACTTTGAATGTATTCGCAAACATTATGAACACGGGTATAATACAACAATTGATATTCATGCTCTGAAATATTCTATGATCACAACGTCAGTCATGAAATCAAAACCCATGATGCACGCAAGCAGGTTGTTCATATAAAACATGAATATGCAATCAGAGAATAGAAATAAAATGCACCGATCGAATTATGCAGGCGGCGCCTCGAAAGGACAACAACAGAAAGCTTGCCTCAGTCGGGCGTCTGAGCGACACCACATAAAGGGCTTATAAGTGAAATAAGTAACAAGTATGCCACAGTCGGGCGTCTGTGCGACACCACATAAAGGGCTTATAAGGTAAACAAATAACAAGCATGCCACAGTCGGGCGTCTGAGCGACACCACATAAAGGGCTTCTAAGGTAAACAAATAGCAAGCATGCCACAGTCGGGCGTCTGGGCGACACCACATAAAGGGCTTATAAGGTAAACAAATAGCAAGCATGCCATTGTCGGGCGTCTGGGCGACACCACATAAAGGGCTTATAAGGTAAACAAATAACAAGCATGCCACAGTTGGGCGTCTGTGCGACACCACATAAAGGGCTTATGAGAAAATAATCGCAATGAATACCCAGGAGGTAGAACCGTCCCAGGGATACTCAATAATTCAAGTAATAAAAAGGGTTAGTCCAATATAATAATAATCATAATCATCATAAGTCACAAGTCATGATCCATGTTCCGGTTTAGCAGTTTCTCCTCGAAGACCGACACTAAGACCGACACTTGACCCATCCTGCATTGTAGTCCTTAACCATGGACACGGCCATTCGAATAGATTTAACCTCTGCAGAGGGTGTACTCTTTACCCACGAGTAACGGATTCCTTTAGTCCATCGGGACTAAATCCGTCTACGGTCTTTTAATTGAAAACACACCTGACCCGCATACACCAGTTTAACTTACCGGTATCTGGAATCACCCACGACACCTGTCAAGCTAAACTTTAAGTGGGGAGGCTACAACCTCGCGTAGCATGGGGTCAAATTTATATCGCATGCTCTAAGGGGTGCCCCCCTCTCGGTCCCAACTGGAAACACCCATGCCCCTGGACCAGGTGGCATGCCTACCGGATGCAGCCGGTATCTTCCACCATGGCCTCTCACATGCGTTGTGTGCTAGGAAGGGGTTGACAACTTACTGAACCGTACCCTACCTATGGCAGGGACACGTGGTAGTACGAAACAAGTATGGGGGTTACTGGAACAAGACTCGATCTATGGTCGACTCAGGAGGTTTAAGTATTCCCTGCATGATTAGCATAACGAATATATTTCAACCAACAGAATCACCACTCATCATACCTTACTATGCCATACCGGACATAACCGTCTCGACGAAGACCGGAGACAAGCTCATGCCTACTCAAGGCAGAGGCTTTCCCGGATTTCTTCCGGCAGGCATGCAAGGCACACAAGGACGATTACCATCACAAGTATATCCATTTCCAACAGCAAGGAAATCTCCAATATGCATTCATGCCATGATCGTATCACCACATAAAATAACGAGTTCTCCGTATTAAGGTGGTGTTATAATCGTGTCAACCAACACACAAAAATATTATGCCAGGGTTCAGAATGCTTGCCTTCAAGTTGTGGAGAGGCACGGTGCATTCCCAAAACTTTGAAAGTTTTCTTCTCTCTCCAACGAATCCTATTTTTGAAAATATTGAATTAAAACATAGTTTCAAAATGGTACAAAAAAGTTGTCTGAATTTTTTTCAAATAAATCTGAAAATAAACTAGACAATATTTGAGAGAGGTAGGAAAAAGAATCAACTCATTTGGAGTTATATTTAAAAAGTTATAGCCAGTCAAAGTTTTGGTCAATTCTGTTTTTAAAATAAAACAGAAAAACAAAAAAAAAACGTTTCGAATAAAAGGACACGTAGAAGACGTACTCCAGGATTACGCCTCCACTTATGTCTGCGTGGACCAGCGCTGGGTCACTGACAGTGGGTCCAGGGGGCCCACTGGTCAGGTTTGACCAGTCGCCCTCCCTCCTTCCTCCTCTGCCCGAGCGGAGGCGGGGCTCCGGCGATCAACGCCGGTGAATGGTGGCTCCTCGCGGGCTCCGGAGGGCAGGAATGGATCCACCAGGCCAGGGCGGTCCTCCCGGTGGTCGAGGGGGTGGCGGGGATGGAGGAAGTCACCGGAGGCGAGCTCCGCGGCGGACGGCAGCTTCGGGTGAGTTGGGGGTTTGGGCTACGGTGGCTCCCCGTCGAAGTTGAGTGGTTGGGCGGCTCCGCAAGATCGAGACGAATCGAATGGTGGTGCTGGAAGGGTAGGGGAGGGCCTGCTCGCGGCGAATGGAGCCGGAGTGTGACGGCGGCCGAACCTGCCGGAGACGGGGAAGACGGTTTCCCCCTGATGATTACTGGCTGTGGGGGCTCTATGGGGTGGCCCGAGGTCGCTGAGTGCTTCAGACGAGCTCGGGGCTCCTACTTATAAGCGTGACTAGGTCGGTTCAGCGGCGGAGATAAGCTCGGCGAACCGCCTCGCTGTAGCTTGCGGGGCATCGTGGCGGCGGCAGCGCTATGACAAGCTTGTGGATGAGCTCGAGACGCCAGGGTAGCTGGGCGCTACTGGGTGGCTCGGGCGGCGCCGTCCAGGAGCCTTGTGGCGATCGCTAGCCGCCGTGGCCGACTGGCGCGGCACAGAGGGTGCTGGGCGGCCTGCGGCAAGAGAGGGGTCGGGGCGTGCTGGCGGTGAGCGGGGAGGGGCCAGGACGGGCGCGGAGGGGCGACAGTGGGGCGCGGCGACTCACGCGCACGCACGTGCAAAACGCGTGCTCTGGGTGCGCCCAGCGCACGCATGCTACGTGCTCGACGCAATGCTAGAGCATGCTAGAGGGTTAGGATGAGGCTGGGGATTAGCAGGCCTGGGTTAGGGTTAGCTAGGAGCTTAGTGGACATGGTGGTTAGGCAAAGCAAGCAGGTCCAGTGTGCAAACTAAAAGCTATGTCAAATCTGGCCATGCACATAAGGTGTTTGACAAAATGCCAAGGGCACCTAGGCATTTCTTGGGGTGGCCAAACTCTCCAGATCATAGTCTCTTTAGATGAAAAAGAGTGTGGTAAGGTCAGTTTGGCAAAAATAGAAACTTGCTAGTGGAAGTTTTTGAGAAAATCATTTCAGGACAGAAAGTAAAAGGCTTAGTTTCATGGACTAAAAATACTCCAATAGGTCCATTCTCCTGGACTTAAGGGTTTGGTAGGGTGTACTACAAGCAGGAGAAAGCTCATGGTCACTAGAGCAAAAATAATTAGGGATGCAGTAGAAAACACCCAACTGAGCCAGAGAGCAAAAGAGGGTGTTTTGCTCAAATTTTTCAAAGGACAATAGTGGGTTTTTGCACAAAGATGAATAATATACCCCTACTGACCTCCCCTAATTTTGGTGGAAGTTTTAAAGAAATATTTAAAAAGGTTGTAGTGCAAAAGTGCAATCTGGACCATATTTGAAAACTTGGTGTAGAGCTCAAATTCTCCAAATACTAAAAAATATTTTTGCACAAAAGTGTTTTAGGGACATCATATGTCATCCCCAAATTTTGGTGGGATTTTTAAATGAATTTATAAAAGGGTTGCAGTGCAAATGGGACCCTAAAACTTAAGAAAAAACCATTTTAGAGGAATAAGGCCTCGGGGAGAAATAATTATATAAATAATCCCACTGATAAAAGAAATGTTTTAAGAGAGGGTATACAAGTCCAAATAATATTTTTGAAAAGTTTTTACTTGGGGCAAAAACTCCACAATATCAAAGAAAAGAAGGGTTCTGAAATCAAAGATAAATCCAGAAAAATAAAAATTTAATTTCCTGGAAATTTTTTAATAAACAAAACATGGTTAAATTTTTGGGGTGTTACAACACTACCCCCCTTAAGAAAAATCTCGTCCTCGAGATTTGATAAGGGTTGTTTTGAAAATATGATTCCTATTAGCTGAAGCCAAAAGGTTTACTCATAGTACAAACTTTGAGTCGTCGGGGTTGGTTTTTGGTAACTACGCTCGGAATTAAAAATGTAATCGCACACCAACATACTTATGCATGGCTACTGTTTAAAATAGGGGCGCACAAGCAAATAACATTTAATCATGGCGATATAGGATCACATAATTATAGGGTGTGGTCCTACTAAGACTCGGTACTACTCGAGCGATTCTAGTCTACCTCGTTAATATCTAGGTGGGCGTGCCTTGTGGACGCCGAGGCTTCTCCATGGGTTTCACCATCGGGATTAGCTGGAGGGGGTTGAGGAACTGCCGGGTCGGGGTAGCGATGATGACCATCGCGGGGGTTGTTGGCCACAATCCCGTTGGAGCGTGTTCCCAAAAGGCGACGAAGCACTTCTGGGGACATCAAAGTGTTTTGGTCGGTGACTGGGGCAGACCTCAAAGACTCGATCGGTTGTCCGAACAACACGACTGGGTTGTCGGCGTTGGGCTCATCTTCTCCTCTCGCTGGGGCTCGGCGCATTAGTTCTCCACGAGCTGTGATCAGATCGAGGGTGATTTGATCGAATAGTCCCTCTAGTGCACTTACATAGCGCACCAGATGCAACAATGCAGGGTCCGTCTCGTGATCTCCGTTGGCAACCTGGGGTGGCCTACCATACCCGTCACTGCTGGGGTAGTAGTAGAATGAGCGACAGTTAACTCTGGGTGACAAGTGCCGGAGTTGAACTATAGCCTCTCGAGCAGCTAGTTGGATGGCTTGTGGATCAAAGGAAGTTGTCCTTCCCGTGAACCTGTAGGAGCGTTCTGGCGATAGACCCCTACCATAGATGTGCACGGTGGCTCAGAATTGACGGCTCTCACCGCCCATGGGTCCTTGATACACAACATACTCCGGAGGCTCTCCTAATGCAAAGGCACGACGGGTGAGGTTTGCTAGTACGGTCACAAAACCTCCAAGGTTGTTTGCCGTGGTCTATTGTGCACGACGGGGCCAGGCATCGTAGCTTGGTTTGGGGAAGAGGTTGTGCTATGCTGTGTTGTGTTGAGGCTAGCGTGCCCTTTTTATAGAAAAAGGGGACAGAGTCTTCCCTCGCACGCTTGCGAATGAGACAAGTTAGGTGTCGGTCACTAGCGCGTGATCGAAAGGCTAGGCCGATAGGTTGGGCACCGACTGCCAAAAGTGTCGGGGTCACTGTGTGGCTATCTTACACGAGAAGCTTGGCCGGGGTTAGGTTATGGTCTGGTGGGTTGGTTAACCTAGGTTTTTCGACCTGGCTAAGATAGGATTAGCCAATGGTCAGCCTGGCTCTGATACCAAGTTTGTCAGGACCGGATTTTCGGGTTATTAATTTCCCAGAAAATGGCCCTTGTGCTCACCAGCCCCAGGATTACTGTTAGCTGGCGAGACACAAACTTGATACAAAAACTCCAAGCAAAATACATAATATGTAGTACAAGTCCATTCTGGCCTATGAGTACGACAAATGGTTTCTAGTGGTTGAAGGCGGAAGCGGTTTGTGAATCTTCAGCGTCTATGGGACTCCATTTCCCACAGGAACAGCTGGCCTAGATAACTCCTATCTTCACGAGGCTGCTATCACCATTGCTTAGGTTCCAGGGCTGTCATCGCAATGCTCCTCTCCAAGCAAGAAATCTGGCTAAGACAATAGCCAGGGACAAGCCAGTGATTACTTTGAATGTACTCGCAAACATTATGATCACGGGTATAATATAACAATTGATATTCATGCTCTGAAATATTCTATGATCACAACGTCAGTCATGAAATCAAAACCCATGAAATTTTACCCGCACAAAAACAATGAAATTTAAAATATCAAAATCCAAAAGAAAAAAGTATTTTAGAACTAATTGCCTGTTTGCTGTATTTTGCATTTTACATCCCATTTATTATTACTTATAGCCCATTTCTTATTATTTATAGCCCCTTTTCTGGGCAAGCCTGAATGCATCCCTCCTCATCTTGAAAGATTTCCGGCCCAGCAGGGCGTAGAAAAGCAAATAGGCCTACATTGGTTATTCTGCAAAAAAAAACAAAATAGCTGGGCTAGCCATTTTCAGAAAGGAAAAAAACTAACTAGGCTGGTCATGTGGTAAACATATGCAATAAAAGCCTGGGCTAGACGGGCCATAGCTCCCGCACAACCTAGTTGATACCCTTCTCCGTCCCCAAAAACAAAATTACTGCGCGCATTGCTGGGTCCCTACTATCATCCTCACCATGTACAATCATCTCCTTATTCCTCTCAGTTGTTAACCATATTGACAACACCGGAGGGCAGCGCCGCGGCGAGCGAACCAAGGCGGAAGACGATGGTGAGGCCTTGGACAGGAACGAACAGGAGCCGGGGAAGATGCGCAGAGTTTTAGGGTGCGATGTGGCCATGATGCGTGCGCGGCAGCACAACTAGCCATGGCAGGCGGGAGCAGGCGGTTCCGCCGGTGCTGGTTTGGCTTTGGCGGCTGGAGGAAGAAGAGACTAAATAAACACGACAGATGTTGAATGTCAATCCAATGGTCAAGGTTGGCACAATCGTTTGTTGACTAAGCCGACACCAAATAGCATACTTTTTTATATATAGGAAGAAAAGAAAAACTGGGCTCGTTTGCCTGATAACATTCCCGAAACTGACCGTTCGATCTTGCGCCGCAACTAAAACTGCGAGGAAAATGCATTTGCCTGCCTTCTTCCTCTAGGGAACGTTCGCCACATAAGTGACTAGCACCCTTGGTTTTCAATCGAGAGGTCTTGGATTCGAGTCCCAGGAACTCTCAATTTTGTCCTCCTTCCTTCCTCGAAAAAAAGAAAGAAAATCAAAGACTTGAGAAGGCGTATAGAACAAGCTAGTGTACCAGTAAAGCGACGTTGTTGAGTTTTAGAAAAAAGAGAGACATGCTCCTGTAGCTGGTTTGGATCCAAACCTAGACTATGAATATATATGGTGCTATGCTACTCTGCAAGTAATGGAACTGACATATCCAACGTTCGCTTCTCCTCTTCTCTACTTACTATGCCTAGCATCAGAAGCTCTGGCCGCAACAACCATGTCTATTGGCTGCTTATCCATCTGCTCTTAAGCAGGCAACAACCAGATATGCGCCAAGTCTCCACCCGTACCATGGCATGTGGGTCTCATCACACCCCCGCCGACACACGCACCGCAGCCGGTTGCTGAACGCAACCCGCTGTCGTTGACGTGGTGCCACTGCTACAAATCACGCAGAGTCATCCGTCTCATCTCAGCCACAATCCTCAACCCTGGCCGAGTCTTCTACAAATGCCCGAATCATGGGGTAATAATATGTTTAAGTGTTGTTCTGCTGCTTTCAGTTGCTGATTTTTTTAATAGTTTGGTTGATGATCTTCCAATTTGGTTCATGCAGAAAAGGGAAGATTCATGTGATTTGTATTTCCGGGAAGTTGTTGATGTGGGGGAATGCAACTACGCCGATTATTTGGTTAGCCGAGGAATCCCAATACCAGCAGGTTGGGGTGTTGGACAAGTAACTGAAGGAACGACAGAAGAGGAAGATGCAGAGCAGAAGGTTAAAGATGCAGTTCCTCTGATCATGGCCAAGCAACAGCTGCTGAACTACCTTGATAGCAATGAGGAGATGAAAGAGATTGTGCAGATAATGGGAAAAATCGATGTGCTCTGTAGGATGATTGTCTCTTTATTTGTAGTGTATGTAGCACTCGTTAGGTATTCAGTGGCTATGACATGAGCACTTTGCTGAAACTAGTAATGAATGAAACCCGTTTAGCAGGCTGCGCGTAGTGTTGTGAACATCTAATGATTTCTATTAACAGAAATCGGGGGTATCCCCTTTTGCTCATAAGTAAATAAATAGCAGAGGCCCTTTTGCTAATAAATAAATAAATTAGCAGAGGCCCTGTCGGGTCAGCTTTTGTTCCCATTCGAAGACGTCGAGCAATTTGCAGTCCAACAGCAAACTATGTCATCAAATTCAAGTTTCACAACCAAATATAAGTACAACTAAACAACAATGTCATCATGTTTTAGTCGTCATACAATCACCATACACAAATCAACATACATAATAAGTGATGTTCTTACAGCAAAATACTAAACAACAAGTTCATCAAGTTTCAATTGTTATAGCAAACACAATTTCACATAGTAGAATAGATAAAAAAGTCTTCTGATAGGCAAATACGACAAAAGCAATCTAATCATCATCCGCAGCAGCAGCGCCAACATCTTTCCCATGTGTATCAGTTTGAATCGTAATTCCCCACAGTGTCATCTTCTTCTTCATCCTTAATGTCCTCGAACATTGACTTCTTCTTGATCAACTCTTGTATGTCCATAGCCCGACATGCAATATTTTCGCCAGCGTCATTGACGTGATGGTTCTCAAAGATATTAGGAACATCTATGGAATCTTTTACATCAGGAGCAGTGTAAGCATCATCTTGTTGTGCAACTTCATTAAACAAATTCCTCTGCTCAAACCTTTGCAATACTCTCCAGTCATCGCTACGTGCAAACGTTTCTTCCAAGAAAAATATCTGTGTTGCTTGATTTGCCAAAATAAAAGGCTCATTGGTTTGGTACGCCGCCTTGACATTGATGGATTTGAAATAATCATCAGCTCTGGGTTTTGCGATCCTCGAAAACAGGTTATACCAACGACAGCACAACAGAACCACACACCGATGAACCTCAAAACTGGAGATATACTGCAACTGAACAATGTCTGTTATGTTAGCATACATTTCAGTTGTCTCTCTGCCGTATGTATCCGTGATCACGATGGCACTGTTTTGTGTCTTCCTGCCTTCATCGCGTGCAAGGGTGTTGTAGCGCACATCTCCAACAATGCAAGATTCATAATGTCTTACCCGAGTATGAGGACCCATTGCTAGTGCGTAAAGGACACCATCAACTGCCTGCCCAGCCTCCCGCATCTTCTTAACCTATGGTTAGAAAATAGATAAGCTGATCATCTTATGTACTCAATATATTAAAAAAACTGACAGTGCAATTCAAAAGCTTACATGGCTCTTGAACCATTTCGCAAATCCTGCCATAACCAATTTGTCAATGTTTCTTGGATTTTGCGACAATAACTCCTTTTTGTAGATGCTGCACAACATAGTGACCGCGTCAAACATCTAAATATATAAGAATGTGCTGCAAGTTATTAGATTACGATGTATAAGCTGCAGTACTTAGCACTTACATAATATAAGGTAGTATCTCAGGATAGTTATTCAACACATACCAAACCATTTTGTCCAAATCTTTAGGTTTGTCCTCTTGTCGACTATTCCCTGTAACTCGAACAAAACAATTGAAAACATTGAGCCCAGGATTGTCTTCACCCACCTCTTTGCTAAGCTGACCAGCTGTTTTAATGTATTTTGAGCAGAATGTCAACGCTTATGTAGCAATGTAGGCCTCTGCAATGAAACCCTCGGGTCTAGCTCTATTCCTAACATAGCCCTTGAAAGTGCCTAGCCGCCTTTGAATAGGGTACATCCAGCCATCTTGTCTTTGGACCTCTAAGTAGTGCCTCATCGGTAGATGAACAACCAAATGCACCATCACATCAAAGAAAATTTGGAGGATATGTCTTCTCAAGGTCACATAGGATAGTTGGTATCTTGTCTCTAAGATGCTCCAAAGCATATATCGATATTTCTACTACAGAGTTCCTCAAGAATCGTCCCAACTCGCAAATCGCTCTTGTATAAGTCAGGCGGCCCAATCGTCTAAGGATAACAGGTAAAACCCTTTGAAGTAGGACGTGGCAGTCATGAGTTTTCAACCCTTGTACCTTGTTTCCATCTGCACTGACTGTCCTTTCAGGGTTGGAAGAAAATCCATGTGGGAATCTCACACGTGATAGGACCTCACATAATTCTTTTCTTTTTACCTTGTCCAAGACGCATTACCGGTGGTGCCATATCATGTGGTTTACCTTCATCTTGCACCGCAAATCTGTCGATACCAGTGTGTCAAATCAATCCTAGATTTTAAGGTATCTTTCGTCTTTCCTTCAATATTAAGAAGTGTGCTGATAATGCTGTCACACATATTTCTCTCGATGTGCATCACATCAAGATTATGTCGCAGATCCAAATCTTTCCAATACTCCAAGTCCCACGAAGTGGACCTGCAGGTAAACAATAATCTCTCTTCTGCCTTGACACGCTTCCTTTTCCCGCTACCATTACCAGGATGGTTTCCTGGTGTAATATGCCTGACCTTCTCTAATTCCACTTGCAACTCATCGGCGGTGAGCCTCTTTGGCGCATCACGGTTTTCATGCTTTGCATTGAATACATATCTTCGATATTTTGTAGGACGCGGCTTGTCCTTGGCAAGGAAACGACGGTGTCCAATGTAACATATCTTGCTAAGTATTGCGTATGACAGCAGATTCCTGTCACAGTGAACACATGCATTGTAACCATGTGTCGTTCGCCTACGACATAGTGCCCAAAGCGGATAATCATTGATGCACCAAATTATAATAGCATGCAGAAAGAAATCAGCTGGTGGACTGCTATATAGGTCTCGAGTGAAAACACCCCTCCATAGTCGTTGAAGTTCCTCCACAAAAGGCTCCATGAATAAATCAAAATCCTTTCCAGGACTTTTTGGACCTGGGATGAGCAAGGCCATCATGTAGTTTGATTCTTTGGTGCAGACATTTGGAGGCATGTTGTAAGGGATAACAAGCATTGGCCACATGCTATATGTGGAGCTCTGGTGGCCAAATGGGTTAAATCCATCTGAAGTTAAGCCAAGTCTAACGTTTCTCAGGTCAGCAGCAAACTTTTTGTGTTTCTGATTGAAGCTTTTCCAGTCACTACCATGAGATGGATGGCTCATTACATTCTGATCTCTATACTTCTGGTTCCTAGAATGCCACAGTACATCCTCTCATGTTTCAGCATCATGAAACAACCTCTGCAATCTTGGTATAATTGGAAAATGTCTCAAAACATTATGAGGAATCCTCTTCACAGCATCGCCATCCTTCACTACAAAAAAGACACTTCCGTGATGATACGTGTTTGTCACAGTAGGTCACATTTTCTGTCATGCATGTACATCCATGACGATTTTATGACAGAATCAAGATAGTCATACATGTGCTGTCGTAGAAGTGTTCCATGAGATTACCAAAATTATCATCACGAAAGTGTCCATTTCCATGACGATAAATCACGCGTCATAGAAGTGCTTTCGTCAAGGGTGACCGACACGTGGCATCCACCATAACAGGTCGCCGTTAAGCTATCGGGTCCGGTTTTGGATCCGATAACCCGTTAACAGCCTGGACCAATGGGTATTTTCCACGTGTAAAATTCTCATTGGCTAGAGGAAACACGTGTTGGCTCACCGTTGGGACAAATGTCATCCACTCATTGGACAGGAGGCGCCTATGATACATCGACACGTGGCATGGCCCAACAGAGGCCCATTTTGGTGAAATGGCCAGCCCGTTTGACTTGGTCAAAAGGTAACGGGCTGGCTCACGGAAAGCCTGTTAACGGCATGTTCGTATATATCCCATTTATGACCCGCTAACTACCGGCCCGTTATGACCTATCGGAATTAAGCCCAGTAGCTTCATCTGGGCCGTCCAATATGATTCCAGTCCGTTGTTACTTCCGGCCCATGTATGGCCCATGATGTCTTTCGGCCCATATGAGGTGATAACCCACAAGTATAGGGGATCAATTGTAGCCTCTTTCGATAAGTAAGAGTGTCGAACCCAACGAGGAGCTAAAGGTAGAACAAATATTCCCTCAAGTTCTATCGACCACCGATACAACTCTATGCACGCTTAACGTTTGCTTTACCTAGAACAAGTATGAAACTAGAAGTACTTTGTAGGTTTTTTTGGATAGGTTTGAAAGATAATAAAGAGAGCGTAAAGAAAAAGTAGGGGCTGTTTAGATAAAGAAGCAATAATGTTAGTATAGCGAGTGTGGAAAAGTGGTGGTAGGAGTTGTGAAATTGTCCCTAAGCAATTGACTACTTTACTAGACCGATAGCAAGTTTTATGGGAGAGGCCACTGCTAGCATGTCATCCCTGAGTTGGAATTCTATGCACTTATGATTGGAACTATTAGCAAGCATCCACAACTACTAACATTCATTAAGGTAAAACCCAACCATAGCATTAAGATATATTGGCCCCCCTTCAATCCCGTATGCATCAATTTCTATGCTAGGTTGAAGCTTCTGTCACTCTTGCCCTCCAATACATAGTCCTATCAACATACAACTAACCCTATGGTGTGATCCACGCGCGTGCTCATGTGATGGGCACCAAAGGACAGCAACATAACCACAAGCGAATTAAACCAGTCATAGCAATTCACCAATTACCGATAGGACAATGAAAATCTACTCAGACATCATTGGATAATAATATGAAGCATAAAGCACCATGTTCAAGTAGAGGGTACGTACAACGGGTTGTGGGAGAGTGGACCGCTATAGATAGATGGGGGAAGATGATGAAGATGTTGGTGAAGATGACAGAGGTGTTGGTGTAGATTGCGGTGACGATGATGGCCCTGGCAGCGTTTCGGCGCCACCCGGAGAGAGGGGGAGAGAGCCCCCCTTGTTCTTCTTGTTCCTTGACCTTCCCCCTAGATGGGAGAAGGGTTTCCCCTCTGGTCCTTGGCTTCCATGGTGGTGAAGGGGTGGGAGCCCCTCCGAGATTGGATCTCTCTCTTTGTTTCCTTCTGTTTCTGCGCTCCCTGATTCTGCCCTTTCACCGTTTCTTAAATTCTCGGAGATCCGTAACTCCGATTAGGCTGAAATTTGGACACAATTTTATCCAGATATTGGCTTTCTTGCGGTGAAAGAAGGACACCAACCGCCTTACGGAGGGGCCACGAGGGCCCAGGGCGCGCCCCTCACCCTCGTGGGCCCCTCAGGCACCATCTCGCGTTGATTCCACTTCCCAAAATTCACATATATTCCAAAAAAATCTCTGTAAGTTTTTATCCTGTTTGGACTCCGTTTGATATGGATTTTCTGCGAAACAAAAAACATGCAACAGACAGGAACTGGCACTGGGCACTGGATCAATGTGTTAGTCCCAAAAATAGTATAAAAAGTTTCCAAAAGTGTGTAAAAGTTGTAGAATATTGGCATGGAACAATAAAACATTATAGATATGAAGGAGACGTACCGTGAGGCCCTTTGTAACTCTCGGCCCATTAAAGGCCCGAGATGAAACTGGCCCATAATGAACAGTGTATCGCTTTATACCCATTAACGGTCCATTATTCTGTCGGCCGTTTCCAGCCCGTGTTAACTTTCGGCCTTCTAAGGGCCCATTTATTCTTGGGCTCATTTCTAGAATTCGGTTAGATACGGTTCGTTACTGGCCTGTTCCATTTGTGGGCTAAATACGGCCCGTGGTTACATTCGACCCGTTTGTGGCCCGTTAACCCGTTGGGCTGTTTTCATAGATTTATCAAATACGGCCTATTAACGACCCGTTATGGTCCATGAATAGTACGACCCATGTTTGGCGAAATGATTATATGCCCCATAGAAGGCCCATGGATCCTACGACCCGTAGAAGACCAATGGATCCTAGGCCCATAGAAGGCACATGGATCATACGGCCCGTAGAAAGTCCATGGATCCTACGGCCCGTAGAAGGCCCATGGATCCTATGGCCTGTAGAAGGCCCACAGATCCTACGGCCCGCAAGAGGCCCATGGTTAGAACAGTCCGTGTGTTGCCATGATTATTGTGGCCTAGTTACCAAAAATAGGTTATTGTGGCCACTAGAAAAATGCGGAAAAAGAATTGCACTAATTATAAGCAAACAACTAAACAAGACAATAAGGAAATAAATAAGCAAGCAACTAATGCTAGCCTATTACAGCTATTACACATATTACATCCACTGGGCATCAAAGTTCGCCACCAGTGCAAATATAGGGAACAAAGCAGCATATTACATACACTGGCCGTCAAAATTGGCCAGTAGTGCAAATAAACGCGGCAGCAAAACAAGTCCATAACTGAAACAACTTTAGAAGAGCTCAAGAAACGTTATCCTAGGTATCCGCCATGCTGGCAATAAGCTTAGCAAGCTTATTAGCTTTGTCCTGTTTGGCGCTAAAATCCTCCAACGCTTGCTGTTGCATGAGAAAGTATGCATCTGAATGCTCCAGGGACTTCCGCAGTCCTTCCACTTCTTGCCGCAGCACAACTGATCGATGTCTTTCAGCTTGTAGTTGAGACTCAAGAAACCGAACTGATTCAGACAGTGAGTTTGAATAGCTTGTGCAAGCGGTAGTGGCCAAGAATCGATAAGAAAACCAAGATAGGACTTTGGGGTTGCCTCACTGTCTTCAAGATAGTTTTCCTTAGCTGTTTTATCAGCTTTGTTGGAGACCAACAAGGATGTCTCATGATCCTGAACCTTATCTGCATTACTTCCTTTATCATTGCTTAATAAGGCACTCTTCCCTAATATTCTGTCAGCATTCTAAAAGAAGAAACAAGCAGACACATAATAGGTTTAGCATGTACTAGTATATGGAACTCATTTCGGTGAACCAGTTCATTAGTAAGGTGGACAACATTAAACTACCAAGTCTTCTGTTTCCAAGTAGTACATTATAAAAGCATCAAACAAACATATATCTATGTCCTATGGTCACTGCATTGTCTTGCCAAATCAAAATAGAGACACGGTTCAAATCATATCAGCTTAAGAGAAAGCAGCACTGAAAGAATACAAAGCGTGGGAAACTAAACGGCACAACAAGATTTCAGATGGGTACCACGGGTCTACATGTACAACAACACTATTGGCCCTATTATGATGCTAGTAATGTGCATGATATGAGAAGTCAACTATATACACGATTGAAATTGAAATCAACAGAGCTATTTATAAGAGCAAACCTGTTAAAGAAACATGCGTAAACATAACTGTTGTGCCATTGGACTTCCCATTGGATCGTTCAATTTAAAAATAAGTTTGTATGAGTAAATACAGTGATATAAGAGCAAAGCAGTATGCACGATAGCAATGGAATCTTAAATGAGAACAGTTGTTCTTTAGGTTTAAGCACTTGTTGTACATGAACAGAGTACAGTAAGACGCAAGCATATAGTGCTTAAAATAAAATCAGCTCATAGACCTTACCACATTTTTGGTTCGGGACCAGTAAAGAACAAGGCGTTCCCAGTCATCGTCCAGTAAATGTGTCTCAGGAGAACGTAAGAGAATTTGATGAGTTTCTTTGCGGTGAAATACGTTTTCTTGAGGTAATTCGATCATCGCCACCAAGCATTCTTGAAGATAGCAGAGGTATTAGCACAGGTTACCTCATCCCGAGTTTACAAATCGGTCCTTCTCTATAGAGAAAAATGGGAAAATTTGTTGTATCATAACCATCATGGAGGTAGAATGTATGGGACAAAGCAAAGTAATTGCCATGAATAACATTACTTACACATATCTCCTGGACAAACACCTGCAACTGGCATTTTCCTTCATCTTCAGTATAATATTTCCATGATGGGAAGATATGCACATAGGATTTAACAACATCAAATGCGATAGATGCTAAACTATGAATGGCTGGTTGTGCTTCCTCCACAGGAGTAGGTGTACTAACTGGTGGAGTTGGGGTTCGCCGTGGTAGTACTGGCGCTTTGGGCACTAGAGCCGCCTTACTAGCTGCTCTTGTTTGGGAGCTCTATGGTGGAGATGGTGCTCTGTCAACAGGAACTAGGTTACTATCTTCTGTGGTTGGGGTTAGATTGGGTGAAGCTGGTTCTCTGTCCATCACAGTAGGGGTAAAATCCGCAAGAGTCTGGGTTATGTGTGGTAGGGCTGGTTCTCGTGCATGTACAACCGGGGTGCTATCTCCACCAAGAGGTAGCACCATTTTATTTGAAGACCATGTTTTTACTCTGCTAGGTACTGCCATCACCCGCTCCAATTCAAATGGATGATAAACAGGAAACATAGTTGAATGTACAGACATTGTTTGAGAGATAGATGCAATATATAGTGTGGAAAAAAGAGGGCATTAAAGAGTTGACATGTATATTGTTTAACTAAAACAGATAGCATGACATAATTTCTCATATATGATGTCTATCTAAACTGGATAGCATAGCATAACATAATTCAAAGATATGATGACTAACTAAACATGATCACATGACATAATTCACATACATGTTATCTAAGTAACCAGGATCGCATGATTTAATTCACATATGTGATTTATATGATAAGAGGAGGGCATTCGCATATATGATGTATGAACTAAGAACATGGTGTTGAATATTGTGTATATGATGTCTAAACTATGCAATGCAAGACCCCATATGCATGATATGAGCAGTAGAACCGTGCCAAGTTAGAGCATACACCTCGGTGGGGGAATAGGACTGGTCATCTGTCCCTGAATCCATCTCTGAGGAGCTATCGGGACCCAGCAAGAGATCTTGTTCGACTGGTAGCACTGTCTGCTCTGAATGCCTTGTTTTCACTCCAGATTTTTCCATCACCCACTCAAATGGCTGATTCACAGGAAGAGTAGTTTAATGTACAAACATTGTCGACAAATGGAAATTTAATGAAGAAAAGGATGGGCTAGATATCATTCAAATATATGATGCCTGGTTAAACAGGATGGCATTGCACATTTCACATATATTATGGCTGGCTAAAAGACATGAGACTGCATAATTCCCATATATGATATTGAAACTAAACAGGTGGCATTACAGAACATGTCTAAACTAAGAAGATGACATATATGATGTCGAAAGTAGGCACTGCAAGGCAACATATGCATGATATGACTAACATCATCATGCCAAGTTAGAGCAAACACCTTGGGGGGTAAATAGGAGTGGTCAGCTGCGTCTGAATCCGCCTCAGAACAAATATCTTCCTCTGGATTACAATCTGGAGAGGGGGGAGAGTTTGCCATTGAACCCACCATGGAGCGATGTCTGCATGACATTGTGTTGCCGCGCAAAACTCTTCTCTTTTTCTCTACATGTTCAGCATGACTGTGTACAATATCTGCATACAAAAAATATATAGTGAGATTATGTAAGGAGAGCATGCAGAAATCTACAGTAATGGTAACAACCAGTGGATGGATCCAAAAATAATGATAGCAGGCTGATGATTGCTTTAATTTAATAAAAAACAGATGATGATTGCTTTACTATTTGTCTCCCACCCAAGATGAACAACATAGGCATACCCTCGGTGAACCAGATATTAGACAGACATACTATTCATTGCTACCTCGATATGTGCACCACAACTAATTTAGAACTCAAGTTTGAACATCAATTTGGACCTGACTTGGAGTCTAAGAGGTGAACTGGACAATATAGTAGCAGGTAATATTAAGCAATGCATAACATAAGCAGAAAAAAAGAGTACGACCTCTCTTGTGGACCCGTGTACTCCTCAGGTTCATCTGTTGAGTCGATGATGGTGATGTCGTTGCGGTGGGTGCCGGCAGCAGGGAAGGAGATCTGAGGTGGCGAAAGATGGTCAGGAGTCGTGATGTCTGGTTTGGTGGATGCTTCTGTCCATGGAGCAGCTCAGGTGAGGTGGACGACGTCGCGGCAGGAGCAGGACAAACCACACAAAGTTTTCTTCGACACCTACCTGTAACTGAAGTAATTCTGTAAGGGCTCATTTGGCTTGCATGATTCTAAAAATGCAGGGATAGGAGGAAAAACACCGGAATAGGATAGGAATGCACATGGGAAACAGAGCATTTGTGAACATATGATTTTTGTCAAATTGGGTGTTTGGTTCAAAGGAATTGGAGGAGCAGAGGAATGCAAAGAAACATGGCCAAAATAAAGTGAAACCATATGAAAGTGTGTACAGTTAGAATGTTATTCTGCCACTAATGCACTTGGTCTTCTTTTCATGCATAGGATTTTGAAAAGTAGGTCCAGGTGGATGTTTTGCTCCATTCCTTTCAACAAAATGCGTGAATAATTGAATAGTAGAGTGCCATAGGAAAATTTCATATTGCTGTGTTTTTCGGTTGAACCAAAATAGCCCTAATGGATCAACATGAATATAGAGTAATAAGTGATGCAACAAGTGTACAACCACTTTGCCGTAGCCGTGTCGACCTCAACATCATTGGGTTGGTCGCTGAAGAAGTTGAGGCAGAGGTGGCTGTCGGAGGTGTGGAGGAAGATCTGAGGAATCAGAGAAGCGGTGTCCGAGGCCTTTGCCTGTTGTGATGGATCGTTCCATCGTTGGAGCAGCTCCAGTGAGCCGTAAGACGTAAAGGCTAAAGCAGCACAAGATAGACATCGTTAATCTCAAGTGGGATTCTAATAGCATCTCTAATAGATGATGTAAAATGCATCACCAAAAAGTGATAGATGTAAAATTTACATCATAAAAAACCACCTGACTACAACAGATGAGGTAAAAACCGTTGACTCTGAACTTAACTGTCAAAACTGAAATTTACCATGGAATCACAGATATTCTTATCGAAACTGAATGCAATGGTAGCAGAGAGGCACTTCACATGGGATAGTTTAGGGAGGGCCTGCAGTTCATCTTCAACCTGCACCCCCCTGAGCCGCCAGCCACCATCGACCGAACCCCGTGCCACCTCACCACCCCGAAACAACTCCCACTGCCGATCCTCCGCCGCCTCGCCGCCCTGAAACAACTACCCACCGCCGGTCTGCCGCCGCCCCGGCCAGCCCTCTCGCCCCAGCGCCAAGCTTTTTCTCCGACGATCCCCATGCCACCGCCCCACCACCGTGCCCCCCATCACCAGTGAGCAGCACCCCACCCCGAACCCGAAGATTGGGGTACCTCTCCGGCGAGCCCCCCGCCCGGCGGTTGGTGGTTCTTACTTAACTCCGTGAGACCCCCCACCCCTGAAAATTGACTGACCCAAAAGTCGATTAAGTTGACTGAAGTGTAGCTAAATTGGAGCAGAGCAGCAGCACGAGTGAGGGGGGGGGGGGGAGCAGCAGCAGCAAAGCGAGCGAGTGAGCGAGAGCCGGAGCAGCAGCAACGCGAGTGAGAGCCAGAGCAGCAGCAGCAGCGCGAGCAACCGAGTGAGAGCCAGAGCAGCAGCAGCAGCAGATCCGACTGGTATGGCCGCTGACGCCGAAGGGGCCTCGCACTTGGGGAGAGCCGACGTGAAGATGTCGCCTGCAGCACCGGCTTCGAGGTATCTGCTCCATGGGGGTACGGGATGGAGCACCGTCGGCGCCGGGAGGTCGAGTTAAGGAGAAGGTGCGATGCGATGAGTGTACAACTGAAAGCACAAGTGCTCCCTAGGTGGTTTTGGTAATTAATGTCAACATATCTCTTGTTGGACTAACACTTTTATCTAGTATGTTTCAGATAAGTTCAACAATGGAGTGGCATGGACTAAAGGATGTGGGAACTCCTTCAAGATGCTAAGGACAAAGGATTGGCTAAAGCTTCAAGCTCAAGACTCTTCGTTTTACATTTTAGTGATCCAAGATCACATTGAGTCTATAGGAAAAGCCAATACTATCAAGAAGGGATGATGTGTTGCTTAATGAGCCTCTTGCTTCATGTGCTTAGTGATATGCTCCAAATACCCTCAGCTACTTTCCCACTTCCACACAAATGTCCTAAAACCTAAAGTCAAACTCGGCCCCACTGATTCTTCCTATCTGGCGCCACCGAGTTTGGATGTCTTAGCCACTGCCACAAACCCTAGGCAAATCGGTCTCACCGATAGGGATCTCGGTCTTACCGAGATGGGATTGTAATCTCTCTGTGTATGTCCATTACCAAAATCGGTCTCACCGAGTTTGTGTAATCGGTACTACCGAGATTACAATGCAAACTTTCTGGTTAACTTATTACCAATATCGGTCCCACCGAGTTTGAGTAATCGGTCCAACCGAGTTTGCCTGACCAACTCTATGGTTAGCTAATTACCAAAATCGGTCTCACCGAGTTTGTGTAATCGGTCTCATCGAGATTACGTTATGCCCTAACCCTAACCATATCGGTCCCACCGAGATGCAAGTCAGTCCCACCGAAAATCCTAACGGTCACTAGGTTTACTAAAATCGGTCTGACCGAGTTTGTTGACTCGGTCCCACCGAGATTGGTAAATTGTGTGTAACGGTTAGATTTTGTGTGGAGGCTATATATACCCCTCCACCTCCTCTTCATTCGTGGAGAGAGCCATCAGACTGAACCTACACTACCAGCATCCTATTTCTGAGAGAGAACTACCTACTCATGTGTTGAGGCCAAGATATTCCATTCCTACCATATGAATCTTGATCTCTAGCCTTCCCCAAGTTGCTTTCCACTCAAATCTTCTTTCCACCAGATCCAAATCCTATGAGAGAGAGTTGAGTGTTGGGGAGACTATCATTTGAAGCACAAGACCAAGGAGTTCATCATCAACACACCATTTGTTACTTCTTGGAGAGTGGTGTTTCCTAGATTGGCTAGGTGTCACTTGGGAGCCTCTGACAAGATTGTGGAGTTGAACCAAGGAGTTTGTAAGGGCAAGGAGATCGCCTACTTCGTGAAGATCTACCGCTAGTGAGGCAAGCCCTTCGTGGGCGACGACCATGGTGGGATAGACAAGGTTGCTTCTTCGTGGACCCTTCATGGGTGGAGCCCTCCGTGGACTGGCGCAACCGTTACCCTTCGTGGGTTGAAGTCTCCACCAACGTGGAAGTACGATAGCACCACCTATCGGAACTGAAAATGCTAGTTATCGACTAGAGGGGGGGTGAATAGGCGATTTTTAGGAAAGTCTTCAAAACACGAATGTTTCGAAGACAAACAATAGAAATGACCTAATTGATATGCAGCGGAAGATAAACTACAACAAGCAAACCATAGTCAAGTATGCAATAATGTGAACGGACAAGACTAATAGCAGCTATGTAGTAAGGATCATGATGGAAGATAGTATGAAGCCAAACAACGAGAGTAGTCAAGCAATGAAGTCAAACAGATACGACATATAAGCAATGACTTCACGAAGACAAACTCAGGGTAAAGGAGGGAAGGGATAGAACCAGTCACTTGTTGAAGACACAGGATTTGTTGGACCAGTTCGATTCTTTGTGACAAGCTGTACATCAGTTAGGGAGGCTGAGATTCAACTCGAAGACCGCGTCTTCACCTTATTCCCTTGAGCTAAGGACACACAGTCCTCGCCCAATCACTCTGGTAAGTCTTCAAGGTAGACTTCCGAACCTTCACAGACGGCGTTCACGGCAATCCACAATGATTCTTGGATGCTCGAACGCGACGCCTAACCGGCTGGAGGATTCACAGTCCTCAAGTGTAATAAGTCTTCAGGTCACACGGACAGGAAAACTTCAGTGATGCCTAACACTCTTTGGCTCTGGGTGTTTGGGCTTTGTCCTCGCAAGGATTTCTCTCTCTCAAAGGCTTCGAGGTGGGTTGCTCTTAAACGACAAAAGCCGTGCACTAACTCTGAGCAGCCACCAATTTATGGTGTAGGGGGTGGGCTATTTATAGCCACTAGGCAACCCAACCTGTTATGTCCGAAATGACCCTGGGTCACTAAGGAACTGACACGTGTTCCAATGGTCAGATTTCAAACACACACGTCAACTTTACTTGGGCTACAAGCAAAGCTGACCCATCCAGCTCTGGACAAGTTTTGCTCTCATTGTCTTCGCTCGAAGACATAGGATTTGGGTTGAGCATCACTTCAGTCATTCTGACTATGATCACTTGGACCCCTCTTAACAGTATGGTGGTTCCTACGACTCAAAAAAGAAGAAAAGGAAACAACGAAACGACACAGTTTTCGCGCTCCATAATCTTCACTCAATGTCTTCTCATGTCATAGTCTTCAATGTGAATATCTTCACATACCTCCATTGTCGTCAATGTCTTCATACATTTTTAGGGGTCATCTCCGGTAGGTAAACCGAATCAATGAGGGACACTACCTACGTTATCCTGCAATTCTCACAAACGCATTAGTCCCTCAACCACATTTGTCGTCAATACTCCAAAACCAACTAGGGGTGGCACTAGATGCACTTACAATCTCCCCTTTTGGTGATTGATGACAAACTGGTTGAAGTTTTCAACGGGATAAAATATGTGAAATTGTAAAGGATAGGAATTGTCTTCATAAGTGGCAAAGGCTCCCAGAAGATGTGCATATAAGTAGTTTGCTTTTGGAATGCAAATGCACATGGCAGAGTTGTACTTGTGGAGATCCTCTTCAACTTATGAAGATAATTCATCATGCATGAAATGATATAGCTAAGAGAATGACATGCATAATGAAAATGGACGTCTGCGAGAATGATCTAAGTGCAGAAGTTATCGCCGCACATGCGGAATTTATCATCGCACTGAGTAAAGCAAATAAGTAGCAGACGACCATCGAGTTTAAGTGTTACAACTCAAAGAACCAAATGTATCAAAAGCGAGAGTTGTAAAGACTAGGCAAAATATCGTGCAACCGCCCTTATGAACCCGCTTGAAGACTATCAAACTCATATGCTTCTCCCCCTTTTGTCAGTAAGGACCAAAAAGGTTTGAAGACATAGAGCATCTACTCGTCCTCTTCTGAAGAAGATGATGTAGCAGGGTTGTCATTGTTGGTTGGCGGTGCGAGCAGGCTTGGTGCGGTGTCGATTCGCGTGCGTAAGTAGGGGCGGTGAAGTAGCATCATCTTCATCATCGATCACTCTGGCATTGACAGTTGCCGCGGAGGAAGAATAGTCGAGTCTTCAAGTGATGGAGTTCGTTAGGACTGCATTCGGTGAGGAGTGGAGTCAAACTTGAAGCGTTCGGTGAAGCCATCGTCTTGAAGATCTGCTTCAAAGATCGAGCAGGGTCAAACTCTTCCACGATCGCCGATGTGTCTCGTGAGTGACAAAAGCATTCTTGGTGGCAAGGTTTCGAATGCGATTGACGTCCACCAAGAGGCTTTGCATTTGATGCTTGAGCCAGGAGTGATGCTTATCTTGCTTTTGATGCAGCACCACAAGAAGTTCTCGATCATTGAGGACTCGAGAGCGCTTCCGAGGCCTTTGGCCAATTGTGCTCTCAGTGGCTTCAGTCCGTGCATGATGAGGCAGATGTGTGTTCCCAGCCAGAGGATAGACACGAGATACGGCTTGGACGCCTTCCATGGGTTGAGAGAAGCTATGGTGATCTGCATTCTGAAGACTTAGTGGCGTTTTGGCAGGCTCAGGGTATATGGCTTCAACAGATATATCAACCTCTGGTAGAAAGATCAGATGATTGCGAGCAGAGGGTTGATAGTTGATAGCAGAGTGCATTTTGATGAGGCGCATGACCCATGGAGCATAGAACTTCAGACCAAACAGATCAGATCCATACGCAGCCAGTTGTCGAATGAAGAATTCTTGCGTGTTGAAGCTGATGCCATTGAGGATGTAGAAGACCAATGTCTTCATTGCTCCTTCAAGCTTTGCAGACGATGAATGCCCTTTGATAGGCCATAGAGTTCACCTGATGATGTGATATATTGTGCGAGGCAGATACTCAAGGTCATCAACAAAGAAGCTGAGGGTATTCAGCGTCATGTGGCAGTGGCTTCATCATGCTCAAAGATCGACTCATGTCGGGTTACGGCTTATGAAATATGCTCTCCAAGGCATCGCGGTGGAGTTGACATCCGTGTTCAAACAGCTCTCCGGAGTGGGTAGGCTGTGAGCTCAATGATGTCAAGAGCTTTGGCTTCATGATGAACATTTCCTGTCATCCACTCGAGAACCCATGTCTTCGTATCTCTGTTGTAGCCGCGGATGTGGAGGGTAGCATAGAATTGAAGCACAAGTTCTTCATTCCAGTGCTCTTTGTCTATAATGAAACCAAGCAGACCTGCATCATGAAAGCAATCAAGTGCTTCTTCTAAGCACGCCAGTCCGACAATGGCTTCAGTGTCGAGGCGCATATGAGGGAAAATGCGCCCTTGATCATACAGAACGCATGAATAATAGCTTCTTTGCTGATAGCTCCAGAACCGGTCAGATGAGATCCTTGGCCTTGTGTAGGGGTTCTTTGCACTGTCAAAGAAAGTGTTGTGGGCTTTGAAGCCATTTGCATTGAAAGAACCTGTTGAGGTGGCAGTGCCTGGAAACCTTGGCAGTCTTGGCTTCGGCTTCTGGACCTGAGGCCTATGCGCAATATGATAATCGAACTGAGGACCAGAGGCATGAGGCGGAGGGACGAACGGGCCATCTTATCGTGACTAGCTCGCCATAGTTGTATGCTTGCTCGATTGTGTAGGGCCTTGGTGGCGGAATCGATGGCGGCAAGAATCGAGGCTTTGTGCTGCTCGCCAGATGCTTCGGGAGCGATGGCCTCATTGGCTTGAGCACATTTCCTTCAGTGGCTTCAGGAGCAGTTGGGTCAGGCTCCACATTGGCTTCAGCCATGACCACGTCATTGGCTTCATTGGTGTTGGATGCGGCAGCCTCAATGTTTTCAACCTCCACTTGAGGAGCTGGAGGGTCGGGCACTGGCACGTTGATATCGGGGATAACTTCTTCAATTCATCGGGGTGTAGGGACACGTTCGCTTCTTCTTGGGTGTCTTCGGCCGATGCAGCGGATTGTCTTCAGCAGCTTTGGCTTCGGACTCAGAGACATTCCACGGTTGGAGTGGCTTCGAAAACACTTGGCGTGCAACAGGTTGGTGGTGCACTTCTCCTACAGAACGCCGAAAGAGGTACTTGAGGCCTTTGACCTTTGTGAAGCCTGCGAAATGCTGGCAACGCCTTTGGAGAAGGGGTTGGTTGGGCCTCAAAGTCTTCCTCTTCTTCTTGCTGTTGTTGTTGGGGAGTGACTTGTTGTTGGGGAGTACTAGGGGAGTCTTGTTGTTGCGGGCGATCAGCCCATGAAGCATCCTGAGCAATTGGCGTCAGAGGACGACCAATGCTGATGAGTTCGCTGTTCGCATTTAACAGCGATGATACCACATTGTACTCGATTTGAGGAAGAACTTCATCATCTTCAACATTGTCACGGTGACCAATGTCTTCGAAGTGATGGGATCACCGCTAGAATCTCTTGACTTGAGGAGCCTCTGTGGAAGCGTGCTCATGAACGATCATGCGAAGTTCTTGGGTTGCAGACGCTGGACGAACCACAAAATGGGTTCAACAACCAAGGGCTCTGTGGGAGCAGCCCGATTCTTCTTGGTCTTAAGCTTCTTCTTGGAGGGAGCAGCATCAGAGGCGTCAGAATTTTTCCGTTTTCTGGCTTCAGCCTCGGCAGCCCTCGTCTTCTTACATTTAGAAGCGGTTGACGGACCTTTGGCTTCGAGCTACCATGCTGCTTGGGAAGGCTATGCGGGTTCTTCCTGCCTTGAAGGTGCAGCTTGGTCAGTTGAAGACTTCTTTTCTTTGCAGCCATCCACAGGGTCGATGCCAGGACGGCCAAGAGCCTTGCGCTTCTCAGCCTCATTGTAGGCAAGCACGCACTTGTCAGCCAGAGCCTTCATGCGCTCACGAGAGCCTCTGGCTTCTTCACGCTTCTTGACAAAGGCTTCCTTGAGGTCGTGCAGCATGACCTTGAAGTTTTTGACGTCTTGCACGCTGAGTGCAGCCATATGCTTCTTGAACTGAGCCTTCTCATAGTCAATCTTGTGCTTCAGTTCAACAATGCGCTGAGCTAGAGCTAGCTCAGAAGCAATGGCGCCATTGAAAGAGATGCTGAGGCCAATAGGAAGTTGCAGATCTTCAAAACTGATGTTTGGGGTATCAAACCATTCATCAATGAAGTGATGGATGATTGCCACATCAAAGAGAGGCAAATTGTTGAAGATTTCTGCTTCTTCTTTGCTCTTGATAAGTTGCTCAAGAGCATCATATGCAAGATCGTCATCACTTGGCAGATCAATGTGCTCTTCACGCAGAATGGCAGCAGGGGTCAGTGTCAGTTCAGTGTTCCTGACAATTTTCTTTCTCTTCTCCGTCTTCTTGGAGATACAGGATTGATCTTCAGACTGTGCACTGGCTTCAGGAGGTGCAGTGGCCAGTGGCTTCACACGTGAAGCTTTTGGAGGAGCAGCTGACTTTGGAGCCTTGACTTTCTTAAGCTTCTGCGGCTTTGGAGCAGGAGCAGGAGCTGGAGCTGGGGCTTCATTAGACTCAGCATCGTCATCAGAGTGATCCACTTGGCACCTTGGACCAGGATGTAGGTGATGAGGCCATCAAGGTTTGAAAAGGGACCGATGACATTGGGTTCAGCGTCATGTGAGCCGTCAGGACAGGGAGCAGAGGGACCAGGGTTGAAGTCTAATCCCAATGACTTCTTGTTTTCCTTTGCAGAAGCCTTTGCGTGCTGAAAGTTACGCTTGAAGATATTATCGTCATGACACCAGAGCAAAGACGTTGGGTCGGCATTCTCAGGCTGAGGTCCATGGACCATGCAAGGATAGAAACCTTGTGCAATAGCTTCAGCTATGTTCTTGGGAGGAAGGCCTCGGAAGAGAATATCACCCCAAGGGCTTCTGATAGCATTCTTCTTGGCATATTCCTGTGTGACGAAATTGTACTTGAACCACTGTTCAGCCCAATATCGACGAATCCATTGGATTCGCGTCTTCTTGCGCTGATTGTAAGTCTCTTCGGGATCTGTTTTGTACAGCTCTCACGAGGTCATCAGCAGATCTTTTGAGGTTCCCTCACGACCTTGTCTGCCGCCATTCTCGATTGATTTATACGCAGCCATGAGCTTCAAACTGAATGGCTTCACGTTCAAAAGCTTCAAAGGCTTGCGTTTCTTAATGCATGTGAGGCGGCTTCGGAGAGTTAGTTTGATCTTTGTAACTATTCTGCAAACGAATGCAGACTATGAGAACCAAGGGATTCTCCCACGAACATGTACCTGTGACAGCATTAGAGATACGAGGGAAGGGGAAGAGGTCATATGCATTCTCAGAAGATTTTGAAGATAAATCGGTTTGAAGACATTGACCTCATGATGCGAAGACATTCACTTATACGCTGAGAGTTGGTTCCAGATTTGTACGAATCCGTGAATAAGTACAAGTGAGGAATCTAACTAGTTGTGAATCTTAAGTGAATATACTAGGAAGTACGAGATGCAGACAGAATAGATCTAACATAGTATGGGCAGAAACCAATTTTGGCAAGTAGGATGAATCTTGAAGATCAAAAGGATGGTAAAAATAGAGTTATATTTACCGCTCAAGAACTGCTAGACGAGAGGAAAGGAGGCCGAGCAGTTCAATCCACCGTGCCCTAACTTGGCGACGGAGGACACCTACGGCAGCGGCGGAGATGAAGATGTTCGTGGCCGGCGTGAAGACGACGTCGGAGAGGTCGCGACAGCTAAGCGCTTCGTCGCCGGCGTCGTCGAGAGCTAGCGGTGGCGCTAGGGTTTTGACAAGGTGGAGAGGTGGAAGAAGATTTTCTTTACCGCAGGGGACAGGTATTTATAACGAGGTGTGCGGCGCAGCGCAATTCTGTGAGTGCCTGGCGGTTCACATCTGAGGGGCACGTGGCAAGCATGCAACATGCTCTGAGTTGTCCCACGTTCCCACGCTCGCCAGGTTTTTCGGATGGTCGTTCCGGCTTCTACGGAATTCAATAGTAAGGATGAATCATTTAAAACAGACTTAAAGTTTGTCTCTGTGTCTTCTGCTGACAAGGACGCAGAGAAGACATTCGACAGTTTCAATAGAATGCATATGATTTGGACAGATAGAGTTTGAGATAGAAAGCATAGAGAGATTAGGGTCCGATCACATTCACTTAGTTCAAAAGATTCAAATTGAAGACATAGCTATAAGTGAATGCTGTAGAGGACAGAACAATATATATATTTCAGACAGCAACCAAATCAACATAGTGAAGAAAATCATGAAGATAAGTTGAAGTGGAAGACAAATCAAATGCGAAGATATTGCAGAAATAACGCCATGAGTGAAACACTTCAAACAAAGAAATTTGGTGGTGGCGTTACCCACCGTATAGGAAGTATTAGACCCAGACACGGCGCACAATTATCGTGGCGCTCCGAAGTCAAATTCCACGTTAATGTATTCACACTCAGAATGTAAATCTTAATTGATTGAAGATATACGTTACTTCGTGTGTTGCACATCTAAGTCATCAACATGCATAAGTGTTAGGATGTGTGTTTGATCACAGGACATTTGAGGATTCCAAGATATTTAGCTCACACCGTAACTTGCAAAACCTTTTCTCATCCAAGGGCTTTGTGAAGATATCCGCCATTGCTCTTGGTGTTAGCGTGAATGATGTCAATATCTTTCTTCATGACATGATCCCTGAGAAAATGATGACGAATTTCAATGTGCTTTGTCTTCGAGTGCTGGACTGGATTGTTGGCAATCTTGATGGCGCTTTCGTTGTCGCAGAAGAGAGGTACTTGTGTCAGATTTATGCCATAGTCCTTGAGAGTTTGCTTCATCCATAGAAGCTGAGCACAGCAAGATCCATCAGCAATGTATTCAGATTCAACAGTTGAGAGTGATACATAGTTCTGCTTCTTTGAAGACCAACAGACGAGTGATCGTCCCAGAAAGTGACATGTGCCTGATCTAGACTTGCGATCCACCTTGTCACCAGCATAATCAGCATCCGAAAATCCAACCAGATCAAATTTTGAGCCCTTTGGATACCATAATCCTAGTGTTGGGGTGTGAGCCAAATATCGAAGAATTCGCTTCACATCTAAGTGATGCGATTACTTTGGTGCCGCTTGGAATCGAGCACACATGCAAACACTAAGCATAATATCTGGCCTAGATGCACATAGGTAAAGTAAGGAACCAATCATGGAGCGGTATACCTTTTGATCGAACTCTTTACCATTGTCGTCGGGACCCAAGTGGTGTTTGGCTGACATTGGCGTCGTGTATCCTTGGAGGTATTTTTCTTGAGATATAAAGATGCCATTCCTTTGCTGACGAATTTGAAGACCAAGGAAGAACTTGAGCTCTCCCATCATGGACATCTGATATTGTTCTTGCATCATGTATCCAAACTCATCACTATACTTACGGTTGGTGCACCGAAGATAATGTCATCCACATATATTTGGCATACAAACAGTTCACCATCATATGTCTTCGTGAAGAGTGTGGGATCAAGGGATCCAGGTTTGAAGCCTTTGCTCTTCGTGAAGTCTTTGATTGTATCATACCAAAGCGAGGAGCTTGTTTGAGGCCATACAGTGCTTTATTTGGCTTGTACACCATATCAGGATGTTTTGGATCTTCAAAGCCAGGTGGTTGAGCGACATATACTTCTTCTTCAATCTTTCCGTTGAGAAATGCACTCTTCACATCCATTTGATAGAGCAAGATGTTGTGGTGGTTAGCATAGGCTAGTAGTATGCGAATGGCTTCAAGCCTAGCTACAGGAGCAAATGTTTCATCGAAGTCAATTCCTTCAACTTGAGTATATCCTTGAGCCACAAGCCGTGCTTTGTTTCTGACGAGTTGACCATGCTCATCTTGCTTGTTTCGATATATCCATTTGGTGCCAATAATGTTATGCTTGCGAGGGTCAGGACGCTTGACAAGTTCCCAAACATTATTCAACTGGAACTGTTGAAGTTCTTCTTGCATAGCTTGAATCCATTCTGGTTCCATAAAAGCTTCAGCAACTTTCTTGGGTTCTGATATTGACACAAATGAAAAGTGCCCACATAAATTTGCTAGCTGTGTTGCTCTTGAGTGAGTAAGCGGACCAGGTGCATTGATGCTATCGATTATCTTCTCAATCTGTACTTCATTTGCAACTCGAGGATGAACTGGACGAAGACTTTGCTCATGCTGATCATTGTCTTCATTGGGAGGATTGTCTTCAGGCTGAGCATTGTCTTCAGGTTGGTTAGGTGCAGAAATGATAAGTTCCTCTTCAGGCTGTGCTTCATTTGGCATGATTTCACCAGTTCCCATCAGCTTGATAGATTCGCTGGGCGGAGCTTCGTCTAGTGTACTTTTGCAGAACTCTCTTTGTGAACCATTGGTTTCATCAAATCGCACATCTACTGATTTCGATGATTTTGTAGAGATAGAGATTGAAGACTCTGTAAGAGTGTGAGTCCTTTCTGTAACCGAGCATGAAGCCTTCGTGAGCTTTGGGTTCAAATTTTGACTTGTGATGTGGATCCTTGATCCAGCACTTAGCCCCAAACACTCTGAAGTAACTGACATTTGGCTTCTTGCCAGTAAGGAGCTCATAGGATGTTTTGTTCAAAAGCTTATGGTTAAACACGGTTGATGATGTGACAAGCTGTATCAATGGCTTCATGCAGAACTTTCTTGGTGTCTTGTACTCGTCGAGCATTGTTCGAGCCATCTCAATGAGGGTTCTGTTCTTGCGCTCCACGATGCCATTTTGCTGAGGTGTGTATGGAGCTGAGAACTCATGAGTGATTCCCATGGTATCCAGATAAAGATCAAGACCGGTGTTCTTGAATTCAGTGCCGTTATCACTTCTGATATGCTTGATCTTGACGCCATAATTGTTCATTGCTCGATTGGCGAAGCGTCTGAAGACATCTTGCACTTGATCTTGTAGAGAATTATGTGCACCCATGTGTATCTTGAGTAGTCATCAACAATGACGAAGCCATAGAGACAAGCAGTTGTTGTGAGGGTAGAGTAATGAGTAGGGCCAAACAAATCCATGTGTAACAGCTTCGAAGGGTTGAGATGTCGTCATGATTGTCTTCGAGGGTGCTTTGCCCTAGTCATCTTTCCAGCCTTCGCAGGCACCACACAAATGATCCTTCTTGAACTTGACACCTTCGATGCCTATGACATGCTTCTTCTTGGCGAGTGTGTGTAAGTTCCTCATGCCAACATGCCCTCAGCCTTGATGCGAGCCAAAGACACTCAAGCTTTTGCAAGAAGACATACGACAAGTTGTGGACCTGCCGAGAAATCTACCATGTATAGATCATCTTTCCTATACCCTTCAAAGACTAGAGACTTGTCGATTCCATTAGTACAAGGCAACGATATTTTCCGAATATCACAATCATGTTCAAGTCACAAAGCATTGAGGCAGGACATCAAGTTGAAACCAAGGGATTCACAAGCATCCCTTTATCCATGTGCTGATCCTTTGAGATTGCAACTCTACCTAGACCCAATACCTTGCTTTTACCAGTGTCAGCAAATGTGATGTGACTCTTGTCTGATGGACGTAAGGTTGAGTCCATGAGAAGACTTCGATCACCAGTCATATGATTAGTGCACCACTGTCCATAATCCATTCTGAAGCATGAGGTGTCATACCCTATAGTACAGTTAGGGGATAGGCTTCACCAAGAGCATTGTGAAGCATAAACATTTGACGGGCAAGTGGATTATTGAAGCTTAAATCAAGATTAGGACTGATAGATGAATGGCAAACGATTCAGGAACAAAATACATAGTGAGACCATTTGGGCATTTGATCTTGTGCCCTACAAGATGTTTTAGGTCCCCAGCAATAGCATCGACGCCTTTGATTTTCGGCCGAGACCCTTTCCTGCAAGAGAGAGTTAATTCTTCTTAACCACCCACATCTTGAGGGGTGGCCTAGAAGCAATGAGCCTAAGTGCAGCATCTCGAGAATTTCGCTTTGGAGCCCTAGCAAATAGCCTTGCAGGAGATGAATGATACTCATATGAATAAGCGTAAAAGTTCTTAGTTCTATGAACATAGCGGTTTGAAGACACACGCTCATATTCATAAACTTGAGTACGGTTTCCTGCAAAACATTGGCGTTAGGGTGACTCTGTGTGAGTCCTCCGTCTGTATGAAGCCTTTGGACCATATGACGCCTTAGGTGCAGGGTTTGTCTTCTTCCCAGGTGGTGTCATGATGACATTCACTAGAAGATTCTCAAGACAGCTTTTGGGAACCCAGATCTTCTTCATAGGGGGTCCATTCCTGCTGTTAGTACCAATATACCTGGAAAACACTTCACCATTCTGATTCTTGAACAGCTTATAGTTTGCATCAAAGGATTCATCAATGATAATAGGGTTAGCACAGGTAAAGCCAGATAAGGTGGATGGATCCACTGAAGGTCCCTTTGCAGCAACCCATGTGGTTTTGGGATCTCGCTTTCGGGCTTCCAAAGAGGAACCATCAACATTCATTTTCCTCTCGAACCCAACACCCTCTTTCCTAGGGTTTCGGTTCAGAATCTGCTTTTTGAGGACATCGCAAAGTGTCTAATGCCCTTTCAGACTTTTATACATCCCTGTTTCAAGTAATGTCTTCAACCTAGCATTTTCATCAGCAATAGCTGTGTTATCCTCCGCAGAGGGGTTAGTTACCACATTAGTAGTTGAAGACAATGCAACAGTAGCAGCAGTTGAACATTCAGCAACAGAGGTAGCTATATCACGCTTAAGGCATTTTAGACATGGTGGTTCAAATCCATCCTGAGCGGAACTGATCCGTTGAGCGCGAAGTGGCTCATTCTGTTTTTGAAGATCTTCATGAGCCGGCCTCAATTTCTCAAGCTCTTGCTTCCTTTGAAGATAATCATAGGAGAGCTTTTCATGAGTAGTTGAGAGCGTTTCATGACGACTTTCAAGTTCTTGGTACTTAGCATGAATATTTTTAATGTCTTCAACTAAGGACTGTGAACGTGTCATTTCCACGTCCAACAGGTCATCGCTTTTTTCTAACAATTTTTGAGTATGTTCCATAGCTCTTTGTTGTTCGGTTGCAATTTTAGCAAGTGTTTTGTAGCTGGGTTTGGATTCACAATCAGAGTCATCTTCACTTGATGTTTGAAAGTAAGCATCACGTGATTTTACCTTGGCACCGCGTGCCATGAAGCAGTAGGTGGGAGCAGGGCCGTCCTTGTCATCAGCTTCAGCGTTGGTGTGGAAGTCATTGTCTTCAGTGTTGAAGATGGACTTGGCAACATAGGCTGTGGCTAAAGCCAGAGTTGCAACGCCAGGGTCGGACTCCTCTTCAGATTCCACCTCCACCTCCTCAGAAGCAGACTCCTCCTTTGAATCCATTTCCTTGCCAACAAAAGCACGAGCCTTGCCAGATGAGCTCTTCTTATGCGATGAAGACTTTGATGAGGACTTGGAAGAAGACTTTGAAGATTTCTTCTTCTTCTTGTCATTATTATCATATTCCTTGCTCTTCTTCTTCTTCTTCTTCTTCTCATTGTCCCACTGTGGACACTCAGAGATATAGTGTCCAGTTTTCTTGCACTTGTGACAGGTTCTCTTCTTGTAGTCATGAGTGGAAGCTTCATCATTTCTTGAGCTGGGTCGTGAAGACTTTCTGAAGCCTTTCTTCCTAGTGAACTTCGGAACTTCTTCACAAGCATAGCAAGTTCCTTTCCAATGTCTTCGTGGATCATCGTAACCGCAATGATTCTTCTTCTTGGATGAGGAAACAACTTTTGCCTTCAAAGCGCGAGTTCGGCCATAGTTGGGACCATAGATATCTCTTTTCTCAGAAAGCTGGAACTCATGTGTGTTGAGCCTCTCAAGTATATCAGACGGATCGAGTGTCTTGAAGTCCGGACATTCTTGTATCATGAGGGCAAGGGTGTCAAAAGAGCTGTCAAGTGATCTTAGTAGTGTCTTGACGATTTCATGCTTGGTGACCTCAGTGGCGCCGAGAGCATGAAGCTCATTTGTGATGTCAGTGAGGCGATCAAGCGTGAGCTGGACATTTTCATTGTCGTTTCTCTTGAAGCGGTTGAAGAGGTTGCGAAGAATCTGATCCTTTGATCTCTACGGGTTGAGACGCCGTTGACCTTGGATAGCCATCGAGACTAGCTTCGACGTTTCCAGAGCACTCACACGGCCATCTTGTCCTTTGGTCGATGACCACAGATGATGTTCTTTGCGGTGGAGTCCAGTTGAATGAACTTCTTGACATCGGTAGTGGTGAGACCTTCACCAGATTTAGAACGCCGTTCTTGACGACATACCGTAGGTCGACATCAATGGCTTCAAGATGCATGCGCATCTTATTCTTCCAGTAGGGGTATTCAGTTCCATCGAACATGGGGCAAGCAGCGGAGACTTTGATTATCCCTGCAGTCGACATAGCTAAAACTCCAGGTGGTTAAACCGAATCACACAGAACAAGGGAGTACCTTGCTCTGATACCAATTGAAAGTGCTAGTTATCGACTAGAGGGGGGGTGAATAGGCGATTTTTAGGAAAGTCTTCAAAACACGAATGTTTCAAAGACAAACAATAGAAATGACCTAATTGATATGCAGCGGAAGATAAACTACACCAAGCAAGTCATAGTCAAGTATGCAATAATGTGAACGGACAAGACTAATAGCAGCTATGTAGTAAGGATCGGGATGGAAGATAGTATGAAGACAAACAACGATAGTAGTCAAGAAATGAAGTCAAACAGATAAGACATATAAGCAATGACTTCACGAAGACAAACTCAGGGTAAAGGAGGGAAGGGATAGAACCCGTCACTTGTTGAAGACACAGGATTTGTTGGACCAGTTCCACTTATTGTGACAACTGTACGTCTGGTTAGGGAGGCTGAGATTCAACTCAGAATACCGCATCTTCACCTTATTCCCCTTGAGCTAAGGACACACAGTCCTCGCCCAATCACTCTGGTAAGTCTTCAAGGTAGACTTCCGAACCTTCACAGACAACGTTCACCGACAATCCACAATGACTCTTGGATGCTCAGAACGCGACGCCTAACCGGCTGGAGGATTCACAGTCCTCAAGTGTAATAAGTCTTCAGGTCACACAGACAGGAAAAATTCAGTGATGCCTAACACTCTTTGGCTCTGGGTGTTTGGGCTTTGTCCTCGCAAGGATTTCTCTCTCTCAAAGGCTTCGAGGTGGGTTGCTCTCAAACGAAAAAAGCCGTGCACTAACTCTGAGCAGCCACCAATTCATGGTGTAGGGGTGGGCTATTTATAGCCACTAGACAACCCGACCTGTTATGTGCGAAATGACCACAGGTCACTAAGGAACCGACACGTGTTCCAACGGTCAGATTTCAAACACACACGGCAACTTTACTTGGGCTACAAGCAAAGCTGACTCATCCAGCTCTGGACAAGTTTTGCTCTCATTGTCTTCGCTCGAAGACATAGGATTTGGGTTGAGCATCACTTCAGTCATTCTGACAATGATCACTTGGACCCCACTTAACAAAGACGGTGGTTCCTACGACTCAACAAAGAAGAAAAGGAAACAACGAAACGACACAGTCTTCGCGCTCCATAGTCTTCACTCAATGTCTTCTCATGTCATAGTCTTCAATGTGAATATTTTCACACACCACCATTGTCGTCAATGTCTTCATACATTTTTAGGGGTCGTCTCCGGTAGGTAAACCGAATCAATGAGGGACACTACCTGCGTTATCCTGCAATTCTCACAAACGCATTAGTCCGTGAACCACATTTGTCGTCAAAACTCCAAAACCAACTAGGGGTGGCACTAGATGCACTTACAGGAACCACGCCAAAAACATCCGTGTCTCCAATTGCGTTTGAATCCTCCAAACCCTTCCCTTCACTTTCTTGCAAGTTCCATGCTTTACTTTCCGCTGCTCATATACTCTTTGCATGCTTGCTTGTTATGTATTGAAAAAGTTAAATTTGTGCCTAAACTTCACTCAAACTTTAATAAGGTTTAAAACTGCAACTTTGGTACTTAGTGTCTAATCACCCCCCCCCTCTAGACACCTCTTCTCAAGATCCTACAACAACCTCTTTGGTGGCGCCGAGTAGGCCTCGGCTTCGTCCGAGGAGTCGGTGAGGATGTTGCGGTTCTAGTGAGCAGGTTAAGGCGGCGCTATGTGGATGGAGCAGCCGCGATAGTCGAGGCGATCGTCGGAGCAGCTCCTTGGTGGTGGAGGACGGGGCGGCTGAACCGGCGGGACAACGGGACAGACGATGGATCCTCATCCAGGGAGGTGGATGAGGGACGTCGAGCTGTTGTGATGGACGACGTCGTCGGGGAAGAGGCTATGGCTGGGTAGCGGTGAGGTGGCGGACGAAGGAGGGTGGGGTTTCGCGGCTGGAGCGGAGAGGTTATGGTGGCCAGATTTCGAATGGCAAAAAGTAGGCGATGGGAGGGGTGTCAGTGTCAAAACCGGCGAATCTCGGGTAGGGGGTCCCGATCTGTGCGTCAAGGCTGATGGTAACAGGAAGCAAGGTAAAACCCTACTTCCTGCTTGATTAATATTGAAGATATGGGTAGTATAGGAGTAGATATACCACGAGATCATAGAGGCTAAACCCTAAGAGCTAGCCTATGATGGTATGATTGTAAATGTGATCGGCCTTCTAAGGACCATCCTCTCCGATTTATATAGACACCGAAGAGGGCTAGGGTTTACATGGAGTCGGTTACAAGGAAGGAAAAACAATATCCGGATCGCCAAGCTTGCCTTTCACGCCAAGGAGAGACCCATCCGGACACGGGCCGAAGTCTTGAGTCTTGTATCTTCATGCTTCAATAGTCCGGACGATGTATACAGTCCGGCTGTCTGGATACCCTCTTATCCAGGACTCCCCCAGTAGCCCCTGAACCAGGCTTTAATGACGATGAGTCCGGCGCGCAGTCTTGTCTTCGGCATTGCAGGGCGGGTTCCTTCTCCGAATACTCCAAAACAATAGTCGAACACTTAGACCGTGTCCGGATCCACAAAATAATCTTCACCAAAAAATATATAGTCTGTTTCCCTTTCGTAACATTTCGGTCTCATCGAAAAGAGCGAATCGGTCCCACCGAGTTTATCTCACCAACTCTCTGGTTAGCTAATTACCAAAATCGGTCTCACCGAGTTTGTGTAATCGGTCTCACCGAGATTACGTTATGCCCTAACCCTAACCATATCGGTCCTACCGAGTTGCATGTCGGTCCCACCGAAATCACTAACGGTCACTAGGTTTACTAAATCGGTCCGACCGAGTTTGTTGATTCGGTCCCACCGAGTTTGGTAAATTGTGTGTAGCAGTTAGATTTTGTGTGGAGGCTATATATACCCCTCCACCTCCTCTTCATTCGTGGAGAGAGCCATCGAGAACAAACCTACACTTCCAACTTACCAGTTCGAGAGAGAACCACCTACTCATGTGTTGAGGCCAAGATATTCCATTCCTACCATATGAATCTTGATCTCTAGCCTTCCCCAAGTTGCTTTCCACTCAAATCTTCTTTCCAACAGATCCAAATCCTATGAGAGAGAGCTGAGTGTTGGGGAGACTATCATTTGAAGCACAAGAGCAGGGAGTTCATCATCAACACACCATTTGTTACTTCTTGGAGAGTGGTGTCTCCTAGATTGGCTAGGTGTCACTTGGGAGCCTCCGACAAGATTGTGGAGTTGAACCAAGGAATTTGTAAGGGCAAGGAGATCACCTACTTCGTGAAGATCTACCGCTAGTGAGGCAAGTCCTTCGTGGGCGACGACCATGGTGGGATAGACAAGGTTGCTTCTTCGTGGACCCTTCGTGGGTGGAGCCCTCCGTGGACTCGCGTAACCGTTACCCTTCGTGGGTTGAATTCTCCATCAACGTGGATGTACGATAGCACCACCTATCGGAACCATGACAAAGACATCCGTGTCTCCAATTGCGTTTGAATCCTCCAAACCCTTCCCTTTACATTCTTGCAAGTTGCATACTTTAATTTCCGCTGCTCATATACTCTTTGGATGCTTGCTTTAATTGTGTGAAGATTGCTTGACTTGTGCAAAGATAGCTAAAATCTGCCAAAGTCTAAAATTGGGAAAAGGTTAAGTTTTTAATTGGTCAAGTAGTCTAATCACCCCCTCTAGACATACTTCAAGGTCCTACAAGTGGTATCAGAGCTTTGGTCTCCATTTGCTTTGATTTCCGTAGCTTTTGGTGGTCATAGCCTTGGTTTCACAACCTAGGATAGTATGGCGTCTAGCCAGGGAAATTATCACCGTAGAGGTCCTTACTTTGATGGCACTAATTTTGCTAGTTGGAAGCATAAGATGAAAATGCACATTCTCAGACATAACCCCGCCGTTTGGTCTATTGTGTGTATTGGCTTGCAAGGTGAATTATTTGATGGGAGAGAACCGAACCGTGAAGCTAGTGCGGATGAATTGAAGATGCTGCAATACAACGCTCAAGCTTGTGATATCCTCTTCAATGGATTGTGCCCCGAAGAATTCAACAAAATCAGCCGTCTTGAGAATGCAAAGGTAATTTGGGATACTTTGATTGATATGCATGAAGGTACCGACTCCGTCAAGGAATCCAAGTTGGATACGCTCCAAAGTCAGCTTGACAAGTTCAAAATGAAGGATGGTGAAGGTGTCGCTGAAATGTACTCTAGGGCTTGCTCTTATCACAAATGAGATTGCCGGCTTAGGAAGTGAAGAGATGACCGACAGATTCATCATCAAGAAGATCCTAAGAGCATTGGATGGAAAATATGATACCGTGTGCACATTGATCCAAATGATGCCCAATTACAAAGATCTCAAGCCAACGGAACTCATTGGAAGAATTGTTGCTCATGAGATGTCACTCAAGGATAAAGAGGAACTTCACAACAAGTCAAGTGGTGCTTACAAAGCCTCATGTGAAGCTCCTACATCATCAAGTGATAAACAAACCTTCAATGAATAATTGAGCTTAATGGTGAAGAACTTCAACAAATTCTACAAGAGTATAAGCAAAGAAAGAAGCTCTAAGTCAAGGTCATACAATGACAAAAGATCTTCTAGTCGAGAGCGCAATTGCTACAATTGTGGGAGACCCGGACACTATTCCAATGAGTGTACGACACCCTACAAAAGAAGAGAAGATTCTCCAAAAAGAAGAAGTAGAAGAGAAGAATCACCACCAAGAGAGAGAAGGAGTAGAGATGATCGTTATGAACGAAGACCCTCACGGAGAAGCAAGGATTCGGAAAGGAAGTACAAGTCATCAAAGAGCTACACAAAACAAAGACATCAAGCTCATGTTGGTGAATGGGTATCCGGCTCCGACTCCGACAATCACTTCGAGAGAAGCTATCACTCCGACTCCGAATATACTCAAGATGAAGGTGTTGCCGGTATAGCACCTGTGTCGACCAACTCCTACGACATATTTGATTCACCAAATGAAGGAATTGGAAGATTCTTCATGGCCAAAGGTCCTAAGGTAACACACCCCGAGTATGTTGATTTTAATAGTGATGAAGATGACTTGTTAGGTGATGATGATTTACTTATTTGACAACTCTAGTGATGAATACTATGATGAAACGTCAATTAATCATGCTAATCAAGATAAAACGAATGACAATGATAAGGATAAGATTGAGCTTCTAACTAAAGAACTAAACACTCTTAAGTTAGCTCATGAAACTATCTTCGAAGATCATCGAGAACTTTTAAGGGCTCATGAGAAGTTACGCTTTGAAAAGCTCAATCTTGAGCAAGAGCATGAGTTCTTAAAGGCAATCAATGATAATCTCCGTAAGAAAAGTTCTTCTTACATTGCCAAGCGTTTACTCTTATCTACTTACATGCCTCAAGTCAAGTCTAGTAACAAGAACAAGAAAGATTCTTCCTCTAGTAGTAACAATAATCATGCTAAATCCAATATTGTTGCTTCTAGTAGTTCTCTTGATTCCACTAATGATTCTCTTAGCCAAGTTACACTTGAGCAAGAAAATAGCTTATTGAAGGGAATTATAGAGAAAGGTGTTTACAAAAGCCTTGACGGGAGTAAGCAATTCGAGGAAATTGTACGCAAGCAAGGAAGGCACCGGAAGAATCAAGGTGTTGGTTTTGAACGAAAGTTCAATGCCAATGGAGTTGAGTGGGAAGAAGATCAATATCCCAAGACAAAGTTTGTTCCTCAACAAGAGAAGTATGATCCTACTTCCTTCAAGGGAACACAAGCACAAGATGATCTTCCACCACAAGACCACAAGAAAAAAGGCAAGGACAAGCTTCAAGAGGAGATTGATGCATTTGAAGAAGCACCTAAGGCCTTGGTCAAGTGGGTTCCCAAGGCTACGTCAAGTTCTACTTCATCAAGTACAACTATAACTCCAAGGATTCCCATCAAGATGATGTGGATCCCAAGAAGAAGAACTAGAGTGTTCTTGAGGGTGACTCCGCCAACATTCTTCACTCATATCATTATGGCAAGGACACGTGCAATCAACTTCCATATCTTGCACTAGTTCAAGGAGTCACAAACCCTCATGTTGGTAAGGCAAGGGACAAGGTAACCTAATGCTTTCATGGACATCATCTTGTGTGTGCATCACTCTATGTCTATGGATATTCTTGTTTGTTCCTTGTGGGACTAACCCATGTAGGTATTGAAAGTGCAACTCACTCCAAAGGATTGCTCAAATGATCTACATCAACATTAAGCATGCACATCTTCAACACCTACAGGAAGTCATCATCGACAAAACCCAAGGTTAGTTCATCCCTCTAAGGGGGGATCTCACATCTAGGGGGAGCTTAACTCTAAGAATTGAGTCAAAGCAACTCTAATGATGTGAACACATCAATGCAATATGTAAAAGTGGTAACCCCACTTGATCTTAAACGATGAATATGACCTATGATCAAATGTTCTCATTTGACTCCTAAGTCAATATACTCATATATAGATGACCTAGTCATCGCCAATTGTTTGATAGATGCTTGAATTGGTTGTGCATGCTTTGCCACATATTTCATTTGTCATTTTATTGTGCGAGCATATTGGTTGCATATTTTACTCATTCGAGGACATCCACTTGTTGTTTTGATTGATTGGTTTCTTTTTCTTTGGCCAAGTGGATGGACAAGAATGCCTAAGAACCTTCTCTAGCTATCTATGATTTTATCTTCTCAAACTCTATTCATGCTACATCACAAAATTTGATCAAGTCAGATTCGAACCACTCTGTGTGAGCAGCACTCGGAGTCCCCGATTCGTCATAGACTTAAACTTCCAAAACTTCTTTGTGCTTTTCGGTCTGACCGATTCTTCCATTTCGGTCATACCGATATCACTAAGTCGATCTAGGTTTTCAATCTCGGTGCAACCGATTTGAACTTTCCGGTCACACCGAGTTGTCAGAATCGCTATCAGTTATGCATCTCGGTGCCACCGAGTCGTTCCACTCGGTCACACTGATAGTGTCGGGCTATATATTCACATGGGCAAAAAATTAGGAAAACTTTCTCCAAACCTCTTCGCCCGCGCATAGCTCGCTCTGCCTTCTAGGTCTCCGGATAGTCAACCGTCATGCCGCCACCGCCTCGGCCGGCCTCCGCCGTCAACGGATTTCATCTCCGCCGTTGCCGCCGTAGCGAGTTCATCGCCGAACTAGGGTATGAACTCGATCACAGTGCTATCCTCGTCTAATTCCTAGCACATTGTGTTCGTTATGATTCTTGCCACGATTGAAACACCTCTATCTAGTCAAAACAATCCTTAGAATAGATGCGATTTGAAAATTTAGGGTTAGGTTTCCGCCGAAACCATCTCGGACCCACCGAGTTGAAAAACTCGGTGCCACCTATTCGGCTAACGCCATTGCACTAGTAACTCTCGGTCTGACCGAGAATTGCTAATCGGTGTGACCGATTTTAGAAATTTGTGAAACCCTAGCAGTCTCGGTGCCACCAAACTTTGACTCGGTCTGACCGAGTTCACTAGTTTAGGCTCCAAAACTGCTTCGGTATCACCGAGTTTGAAAATCAGTTGATCCGAAATGCTTTCTGCGGAAAACTAAAACTAAGTTTTTGAATCATTCTTTTGCAAAAATCTCTGCCTTTTGTGATGCTCATCCACTCTATCTCATATATAACTATTCACAGGGTCAGCAGTCAGTGTTAGCAGCATGTCTGACCAAAGTGATAGTCAGAACAAGTCAGAAGAGTAGATTCAGATGAGTGAGGGCACTAGCCCCTCTAGCACCTCAGATGAGGGAAGCTGAAGCACCCCAAGCAACCTGCCCAAAGCTGCCACCAGGAAAAGGAAGAAGAGAACCTCAGAATCTGAGGATGAAGATTATGTGGCAGTAGAAGATGAGGCTATTTCTGTCGGCGTTCTGGGAACGGGGGTCCCCAGACTTGCCTGCCTGCGGCCTGCGGCGTGGCTCGAAGGAGGCCCAACACGGCCCATCTTCATCAACGCAAGCTCAAGACCCTCGCGAGGGGCCAAGCCTCGCGGGGCGGACGACAAGGAGCTTCCTCAGGCACGACCTCGTCAGGCTGGCTCATGAGGAGGCAGAGAGTTCAAGGCAGGGTACCTCGCGAGGTGCCCATGACGCAAGCCATGACGACCAAGGGCGCCCGGGCCGGGCGCTTAGCCCACGCAGGTCCTCCTTTCCTCTTTGGTGCAAAGGGAGCAAGCGCAGCGAGAGCATCAAGCAAAGGCATCCGCTTTGGTGCAACAAGACCAAGACCAGCCCTACGGCTGGAAGGGAGTCATCGTGGAGCCCAAGCAGGCGTCATCACCAGAGCCTTTGGCAGGCGAGGACCAACTTTAGTCAGGATAAGTGTACCCCCTGTTCCCCTTCAAAATGGCCAATTGTTGGCGCCCTTCCCGCTCAATATTTGGGAAGTGGCCCATGGCCTTCGCCTATAAATAGGAGTAGCCACCCCCAGGGCAGAGGGATCCGGATCCTCATTAAGAAACCAGTAGCTAGAGCGACTGAACCCCACTTAGCAGTTCATCACACCCGCCAAGAACAGACCCTCGCGAGGCTGTTCTTCCTTGTATTGTTCCTCATCAGACCAAGAGGCAATCTACCACACCACACACTGGAGTAGGGTATTACACCACCATGGTGGCCTGAACCAGTATAAATCCCGTGTCTCTTGTGCTGTTCCGTTTAGTAGTTTAGGTCCCAGTGATTCGGCGAGGTGCGAGACGGTGGAGGGTTGGATCTCCGCGCGCACCCCAGTGTTCGAACCTCAAGGGTCTGCCAGAACCCGTAATCCGACATTTGGCACGCCAGGTAGGGGTGCGCCGGAATCTGCCTTCCGTCGCCTCGTTCTTCCCCGACCACCGCAACCATGTCTGACGCTCGTCGGGCTCGCGCCGAGCGCCGAGCCGCCCTCACCTCCCATGTCGCCCAGACGGCTTCCGACAGCGGGCGCCCTCGTCGTTCCTCACCGCCCGCTGTCAACACCGCCACCGGCCCGGCGGGGAACGGGCAGCAAGCATCGTCCCTGCGCTCCTCGGTGACCTCTAGGGAGGAGCCGCACAACTTCCTTGTTACCCGCCCCGGGTTCCTTCGGTCGTCGCGGCCCTCCTGGGCGGCTCGCAGGCGCCGCCTTCCAACCGCCATGTCAAGACATTCGTCCGCCAGGTCGGCGCTGCCTCCACGCGGCAGGGGCTCCCTCGGGCCGGACGGAGCCGTCGGCCGGGCTGACCTTCGACTCTCGGGACCACCCCACCAACTCGGCCGGCTCGGGTGCGCTCCCCATGCTCTGCACACCCACCATCTGCCAGGTTGCCGTCACCAGGACCCTCATCGACGGCGGCGCCGGCCTCAACGTACTCTCAGTCGAGGCCTTCAACCTCCTCTGCATACCCAGGAAGTGGCTACAGCCCAGCCGGCCTTTTTCAGGCGTAGGAGGAGGGTCATCCAGCTCCTTGGGGCAAATCCGGCTTCCGGTGACCTTCGACACCTATGACAACTTCCGCACGGAACTGGTCGACTTCGACATCGCCCCCATCGGCCTCCCCTACAATGCCATCCTTGGCTATCCAGCATTGGCCAAATTCATGGCCGCAACCCACCCGGGGTACAACCTCATGAAGATGCCCGGGAGCAGCGGCGTCCTCACCGTGCCCGGGGATACCGAAGGTGCGCTGCAAGCGCTCAGGCTCGCCCTCAAGACGGCAGCCGCAGCGCAGCCCGCCGATGCGGAAGCCGTCAAGCCCAAGGGGGCTGTGCCGACCAAGAAGAAGCAGTTGTTCACTCAAGACAAGGCGGAGACCAAGCAGATATCTGTCGACGAGGACGGGTCCACAAACGCCACCTTCACCATAGGCGCCAACCTCGAGCCCGAACAGGAGGAAGCCCTAGTCAAGTTCCTGCGTGCGAACAATAAGGTGTTCGCCTGGGAGCCCGATCAGCTGGCGGGGATCCCACGGGCGAATCGAGCACCACCTCAACGTGTGCCCCAACGCGTGCCCCTGTGAAGTGTATACAGAAGGCAGTCCCAATCGAAAAGCAGGCCTTCATCGTCCAAGAGACCCGCACGCTAGAAGCCGCGGGGGTTATTCGCGAGGTCCGATACCCAAATTGGCTGGCCAACCCCATGGTGGTGCCAAAGAAGGGAGGAAAGGAGCGCATGTGTGTCGACTTCACCAACCTCAACAAAGCATGCCCGCAGGATCCGTTCCCGCTTCCTCGCATCGACCAGATCGTCGATTCCACCGCCGAGTGTGACCTGTTATGCTTCTTGGACGCCTTTTCCGGGTATCACCAGATCAAGATGGCGGTGGAAGACGTGGAAAGACGGCCTTCTTAACCCCGTGTGGAGTGTACTGCTATACATGCATGCCATTCGGGCTGCGCAACGCGGGGGAAACCTTCCAGCGGCTCATGCACATCACCTTGGGCCCACAGCTCGGGAAGAATGTGGACGCTTACGTGGAAGACATCGTGGTGAAGTCTTGCGAGGCCAAGACCTTGATACAAGACCTGGTAGAAACCTTCGCGATCCTCAACGCAGTGAGCCTGCGACTCAACCCGGAGAAGTGTGTGTTTGGAGTTCCCTCGGGTAAGCTCCTGGGTTTCCTCGTGTCCCACCGAGGCATCGAGGCAAACCAAGAAATGGTCATGGCTGTTGTGGACATGAGCCCACCAAAGACCCTCCGGGAATTGCAGAAGCTCACGGGCGCCAGAACGGCGCTGGGCCGTTTCATCTCCCGATTGGGGAGCGGGCGCTGCCTTTCTTCCAATGATGAAGAAAAAGGGGCCCTTCGAATGGACTGAAGAGGCCGACAAAGCGTTCCAAGACCTCAAGAGGTACCTGACCAGCCCTCCAGTGATGGTGGCCCTGCGCCCTCAGGAGCCCTTGGTACTCTACCTCGCCGCCACTCCCTACTCCGCTAGCGCAGCCCTGGTGGCGATTAGGGAGGAGCGTCAGGCCAAGACCACGGCGGCCACCCGAGCTAAGGCAAGGCCGAATCAGAAGGAACTCGCAGAAACCAGCACCGCAACAGAAGAAGATCAGCCGTCGCAGCAGAGCACACCAAGGGCGGGAGAGGCCCTCCATCCGAGCACCCAGTTTCTGGAGGCGCCGTCACCTCGGGAGGCACCACAGCTTCCGGAAGACGCCACCAGCACCGACGCCCCTAGCCTCGTCGAGCACCCGGTGTACTTCGTCAGCACAGTGTTACGGGATGCGAGGGCACGGTACCCCATGCCGCAGAAGCTCCTCCTCGTGCTGTTGGTGGCTTCGCACAAGCTGCGGCACTACTTCCAGGGTCATCTAATCAAGGTTGTCTCGGCATACCCCCTGGAGAGGGTGCTTAGGAGCCCCAACTCGGCCGGAAGGGTCGCCGAGTGGAACATTGAGCTGCAAGCATTCCAGCTCGAGTTCAAGACAACCAGAGTCATCAAGGGGGCCACGTTGGCAGATTTCAGAGCCGAATGGGCCGAAGCACCGGGCCTCGTGGCCGGGCGAGGATCGATCCCTCTCCCGAAGTGAAGCGGTTAAAGGTTGGGTCATGTACTTGACGGAGCGTTCTCCGCAGGCGCTGGGCTGGGCGGTGCTCATATCTTCCGCTCAGGACAAGCTCTACTATGCCGTGCAGCTCTGCTTTCCAGTAGGCGAGAAGGTCTCCAACAATATAGCAGAATCACGAGGGCCGATAGCGGTCTGAAGGCTACCGCTGCCCTGGGGGTGAAGCACCTTACCATCAAGGGCGATTCGCAGCTCCTCGTCAATTTCTCCAACAAGGTGTACGAGCCAAGAGATGAACACATGGAGGCCTACCTTGCGGAGGTCCGCAGGATGGAGAAACAGTTACGGGGTTTGAGCTGCAAGACGTGCCTGCCGCGGGCACCAATCAAGAGGCCGACGACATCGCCAAACGAGCCTCCAGGAGGTTACCCCAGGAGTCGGGCGTCTTTGAGGAATGGCTCTTCAAGCCCTCATCCCTGCCGCCGTTATCAAGCACAGCACAGCCTCAGGTGGAGCTCCCTCAGCCACCTGCCTCGGGAGCCCGACCTGCCCGGCCTCAGGAGCACGCCTGCTCCTAACGATGGAACCTCAAGAGGGATGCTGGATCACGGAGCTCAAGAGTTACTTAACGCATGGAACTTTGCCGGAGAAGGAGGAGGAGGCATAGCGTGTGGCGCGGCAAGACACGGCATACAACATCATGGATGGAGAGCTCTACTGGAAACGACCGAACGACGTATCCCTGCGCTGCATCACCAGGGAACAGGGGAAGGAATGGCTGGCAGATATACATGGTGGAGATTGTGGGCACCATTCGTCGTCACGGGCCCTCGTCGGCAAGGCGTTCCGCAGCGGTTTCTATTGGCCCACTGCGCTCAATGACGCTGTTGAACTCGTGAGGCTCGCGAGGCTTGCCAATTCCATGCCAAGCAGATCCACCAGGCCAGGAGGAGTGCAAACCATCCCCTCACTTGGCCATTCGCGGTCTGGGGCTGGACATCTGGGCCCTTTTCCTCGGGCGCCAGGGGCTATCGCTACCTCTACGTCGCCGTGGACAAATTCACCAAGTGGGCCGAAGTCGAGGCCGTCCGCACCATCCCCGCTGGTTCTGCGGTCAAGTTCATCAAGTGCATCGTGAGCCGGTTCGGAGTGCCGAACCGCATCATCACTGACAACGGTTCACAGTTCACCAGTAACCTTTTTAAAATGTACTGTACTAACCTTGGGACGCAGATATGCTACGCTTCCGTGGCGCACCCCCGCAGCAATGGACAGGCCGAGCGGGCCAACGCAGAGGTCCTGAGAGGTCTCAAGACCAGGACGTTTAAGAAGAAACGGGAGGCCTGCGGCAGAGGCTGGTATGACGAGCTTCCGTCCGTGTTGTGGTCCATCCGCACAACCGCAACCAAGCCAACTGGAGAGACCCCCTTCTTCCTGGTCTACGGAGCCGAAGCGGTCCTCCCTCACGAGGTCAGCGTCCGATCCACAAGGGTCTGGCGTTCGATGAAACGCTGCGGGACGCCATGCGGGACGGCCCTCGTCTTTGGGGAGGAGTGCCGTCGAGAAGCTGCGGCTGCGAGCGGCAAGGTACCAAAGAGCACTCCGGCGATACCATCGCCGCAACATCCGCCCCAGAACTCTCGAGGTAGGGGACCTCGTGCTCCGACAGGTCCTCTCTAGGGAGGGACTGCATAAGCTCTCTCCCATGTGGGAGGGCCCGTTCAAGGTTGTTCATGTTTCCAGGCCCGGCTCCGTGCGCTTGGAGACTCAAGAGGGAGTACCTATACAGAACGCGTGGAACATCCAGCACCTCCGGAGATTTTACCCATAAAAAGGCCTAGAGCCTGTGAAGAAGGCGAATGCCTGTGAAGCTCATTCTTTTTGGAAAAGGCCGGTTCGTGAAGAAGGCGAATGCCTGTGAAGCTCATTCTTTTGGAAAAGGCCAGTGCTCGTGAAGAAGGCGAATGCTGTGAAGCTCATCCTTTTGGAAAAGGCCCGGTTCTGTGAAGAAGGCGAATGCCTGTGAAGCTCATCTTTTTCAAGAAAGGCCCGGAGCCTGTGAAGAAGGCGAACGCCTGTGAAGCTGTCGCGTTCTGGAAAGGGCCCAGAGCCCGTGAAGAGGGCCAACGCCCGTGAAGCTTGCTTCCCAGAAGAAAGGCCTGGAGCCTGTGAAGAGGGCCAACGCCTGTGAAGCTCGCCGCCCGTGACACTCTCACATAATAATGAGTTGGGGCTGTACACGCCCCGGAGTCTCAGGAGTGCCGGCCTCAGGCCCTGGGGCTCCCTCCCACGCCCAGTGGCAGCACTTAGCTCCGTGCTAGTGAGAAGACGTCGAAGACTAGACTAGGTGCCGGACGCGGCTTTTTCATTTGCTTTCTGTAGTTGACTAGTTATTCCCATTTGGAGTTTTTATCGAAACTATCGCCATCTTTTGGTCCGTGGTTCTTCGATCTTTTTCGCCTCTCTGCCTCGATTTCTCTTGCGTGGGGACTCGCGAGGCGAAGCCTCGAGCCCTCGCGGCGTTCCTACCCCTATCGCTCAAGTTTTCACGGCCCTGTCCACAATCGAGCACCCTCCCGACCATGCCTCACGGGTAGCACAACGCGAACACGGGCTGGATCGGTCCCCATGCTGCCACGGCTGGAGTTCACTTGCGAATGGGCATACCAGAAAGGAACGATGTCAGGATAACAAAAGCAGTACAATAATTAACGGCGTTAACCTAAACGCGCCCCCACGGGGCCACACATTGTTGTCTTTTTGCGCTGGAGAAAAGAAAGGAAAAGGACAAAAGCAGGTGAAGCACGCCCCATGCCGGCCCTCTTGGAAGGCTCGAGCCGTCTCTGGAGCTCAGGCGGACTCCCTCTCGTGCTTCACCGGGGCGAGGCGGCGAGCGGACCCGCTGCCACCCCCCAAGCAGGCGCGGCGGCGTGGGGGCTGGCCGCTGCCCTCAAGGGAAGAATCACCACCAAGAAGAGCTGGTGAAGCTTGAGGAGTCACGGCATCGCCACCGCCTGCGCTGCCCTCTCCATCCACGCCGGGCTGAGTCCTCGGCCGCGGTCATCGTCTTCGTGGCAGCACCCCATGCGGCGACCGTCTTCCCGAACACCCTCACGTAGAGGGTGGCGTCGCCGTCAGACTTGAAGTGCAGGAGCACCGGGCGGAGAAGACCACGCTTGCAGCGAACGTCTGCCGCCAGCTGGTCGAGAACAGGTTCCTCAGAAAGGCGAGACCTCCAGAGAAGCCCAGGAAGCCCGGCTGCAGCAGCCATCCGCCTGGAGCCAGAGGCCACCCAGGGCGCCAACTGGGAGCTCACCCAGGAGGAAGCGCGGGAGCTGAAGCCGGACGCTGGACGGCTCCTCCGCCCACACCATGAACTCCGGCAGCGCCAAAGAGCATGGAGGCAGCCTCGGGACGCGCGGCCGGGGCACGCCCTCCGACCATGGCCAGCCGCTCGTCGCCATGCTGAGAGCCTCCCCCACGACCGCGGGGGACCGCCGTGGAGGCCACGGGATGCTTGCGAGGGCGACCTCGACCACGCTTAGGCGGAGGAGAGGAAGACTCGGCCTGATGGCCCTTCCCCTTCTCTGCGGCCGAGAACTTCCTTGGTGGAGCCATGGAGAAGAAGGAGAGACAAGAAAGGATAGACTGGAAGGGCGCACGCCGTTCCGTACTTATAGCCGGCGAAGGACAACCGTCGGCCTCCACGATCACCGGTAATCATGACCGACTCTGCATGCAGGGACTTCTTGTATCCGGGTGGTTACCGAGGCATCATGGGGAAGTAGTGCGCACGCGTCCAATCAACCGCCACACGTCGCCCAAGGCCGCAGGCTGTTAGGGCCCGCGACGCTTCGCACTTGCCCTTTCGCCTCTCTGCTCGGCCAAGTTCGGGCGCGCCGTGGGCGAGGGAGCTCTTGTCGGCGTTGCAGGAGCAGGGGTTCCCAGACTTGCCTTCTGCGGCTGCGGCGCGTGGCTCGAAGGAGGCCCAACACGCCCATCTTCATCAACGCAAGCTCAAGACCCTCGCGAGGGCCAAGCCTCATGGGCGGACGACAAGGATCTTCCTCAGGCACGGCCTCGTCAGGCTGGCTCATGAGGAGGCGGAGAGTTCAAGGCAGGGTACCTCGCGAGGTGCCCATGACGCAAGCCATGACGACCAAGGGCGCCAGTCGGGCGCCAGCCCGCACAGTGTCCTCCTTTCCTCTTTGGTGCAAAGGGAGCAAGCGCAGGCGAGAGCATCAAGCAAAGGCATCCGTTTCGGTGCAACAAGACCAAGACCAGCCCAACGGCTGGAAGGGAGTCATCGTGGAGCCCAAGCAGGCATCATCACGAGCCTTTGGCGGCGAGGACCAACTTTAGTCAGGATAAGTGTACCCGCTGTTCCCCTTCAAAATGGCCAATTGTTGGCGCCCTTCCCGCTCAATATTTGGGAAGAGGCCTGGGCCTTCGCCTATAAATAGGAGTAGCCACCCCAGGCAGAGGGATCCGGATCCTCATTAAGAAACCATAGCTAGAGCGATCGAACCCCACTTAGCAGTTCATCACACCCGCCAAGAACAGAGGCCTTTCATGAGGCTGTTCTTCCTTGTATTGTTCCTCATCAGCCCAAGAGGCAATCTACCACACCACACACTGGAGTAGGGTATTACACCACCATGGTGGCCTGAACCAGTATAAATCCCGTGTCTCTTGTGATGTTCCGTTTAGTAGTTTAGGTCCCAGCGATTCGGCGAGGTGCGAGACGGTGGAGGGTTGGATCTCCGCGCGCACCCCTGTGTTCGAACCTCAAGGGTCTGCCGGAACCCGAAATCTGACAATTTCAAAGAAGAAAGTGCTCAAGAGGGAGTATAGCTCAGCTGAAGTTAAGCCAGGGCTGAAGATCAAAGGGCCAGCAGGAAGACAACCCATGTCTAAGGCCAGAGCCTCCACTCAAGCATCTTTGGAATCCCAACCTAAAGAGCCTGCTGCAGAAGGAAAGAAAAGGAAGGAAAGGGTCAAGAAGACCATGGCCAGAGTGATTGGAAAGCCTTCCATGATGGAAGAAGAAGAAGAAGAAGAGGTTGCTGCACCAGCACCCAAGGCACAAAAGCTGATGGGTGATGCTATAAGGTCAGGGGCTGCAACATCAAAGCCCAAAGAAGCACCCAAAGCTGCCTCCAAGCCCAAGAGTGCACCTAAGAGGAAAACCAGGAACATATCTGCTGCTGAGAAGAACAAGGCCCTAGTGCCTGAAGTTGCTGCTGAGGAAGATGAAGAAGGACAAGTCCTGAGGAAGCTCAAACCAAAGATTCCAGACCACAATGATGCTCATCCTGTGGCTGAGAACATGAAGATCAGGAGAGATTCAGGATTGAGGCTATGGAGAGAGTCAGATCCATATGCCACCAGGAGAAGGACTGCTGTTGATTACAGGTTCCACACAAAGGAACAATAGGATTTCTATGAGACAATCTTGTTGGACAAGAAGCCCATAGTGTGTGATATGAGGTGGGTCGACTGGACCTACATAAAGGAGAATGAAGAACATTACCCAGGAGTATATGACAACTTTAGTGCGTGTGGAGTTGCAGACTTTGTTGGGAAGAAGCTCACAAACTGGAATGATGAGCTCATTATGCAATTCTACTCCACAACACATTTCTATCCAGATGGCAGAATTGTTTGGATGTCTGAAGGTACGAGATACCAATCAACTATTGAGGAATGGGCCAATCTGATCAATGCCCCAAAGGAGAGTGAAGATGACTTGGACGTTTATGCCAAGAAAAAGATGGATCACAATTCTATGTCAAAATGTACAGGGAGATCCCAGACAAGGCCCTTGAAACTTTCAAGTTTGGATTTGTCCATTTTCTTCTGTCAGGACTGCCAACGATCAACTGGATCCTAAGGCACACTCTTTTGCCCAAGTCAGGTGACCACAACATGATCAGAGGGCATGCAATTAATTTGCTACACATATTTGATGTGCCAGAGAAATTCAAGGTCATGAGCCTCATGGTTGAGACTATCAAGCGGACAACAGCAGACCAAAAGAGAAGTTGTGGATATGCCCCACAAATTCATGAGTTGATTAACTCAAAGATGGGCACATGAAAGTATCTGTTGGATAAGGAACACTTTGTTCTCTATCCAGATTTTGAGGACAATCAAGTTGTCATGAATGAGAATGAACCATCATCAGTACAAGCTCAAGAGAAGAAGGAGAAACCAAAGAAGGAGAAGGCTGCCAAGATGCCAACTCAAGAGGAGGCATCTGAGTAATTTTTGAAGAGCAAGCAGGACCAACTTGGTTACTTGATAGCATCAACTCTGAGGATTGAGAAGGGGTTGGCCACCCTAACTCAAAACCACGAGAGCCTGGAAAGAATCATGGAACAAAAATTCTATGATTTAGATGTCAAAGTAACAGAGATTCAGTCAGTTGTGGAGCAGCTAGAGGATGACATGCAGGAGAGGAAGGGCAGAACAACTACTTATGCATTTGCCAGAGTGCCTCGAGCTCAGAGATCAGCTGCAGAGCCTGTGACAGACACCAGAGTTACTTCATCTGCACCAGCTACAGCTCCAGTGCAACTAGCTCCAGCACCAACTCCTTCAGCTCCATCCACATCAACTAAAGTCTTCGTCCAAGGAGCCATCTCTACACCACCAACTGAAGACCAAGCCTGAGACGATATAGTACTATGCATTTTCTAGGAACTTTTTGGTAACTTGTTGCCAAAGGGGGAGAAAAATGTATAGATCATAGGCTTCGAGAGAGAGAGAGAGAGAGTTTGCTTTTGTTCTCTCTTGTCTTCTTGGTTGAACTTTGTTTGCTTTTGATTGCTTGAGATACTATTCTATTATCTGTGAGACATTGATGATCATGTGTTTGATCATAAGCTACACTTATGCTTGTTAGATGATATTATCTTACTTATCCTTATATGATCATTCACTTTGCTTGGTGATGAGTGCATGTATTCAATCTTTATTATTTTGAGCGCTCCACCAAGATGTATGTGACATGGAAGAGTAACCCATGAGCCTAATTCCTTGTGCATTTGTAGTCCAAAGCAAATCCTAAACTATGCACAAATTTAGGGGGAGCTCTTGCTTATCACATACTTCTCAAAGAGACGATGTTTTTCAATCTTATTATCATTTGTCAAAGCTTTGATCTATATGTTGTCATCAATTACCAAAAAGGGGGAGATTGAAAGTGCAACTATTCCTAGGTGGTTTTGGTAATTCATAACAACATATAGCTCATTGAGCTAATGCTATTCCAAGAAAAATATTTCAGGAAAGCTCAATGAATGGCATGGCATGGATGATGAAAGTGGATCCCTCAAAATATTAAGGACAAAGGATTGGCTCAAGCTCAAAAGCTCAAGACTCTACATTTTATATTTTAGTGGTCCAAGATCACATTGAGTCTATAGGAAAAGCCAATACTATCAAGGAGGGACGAGGTGTTGCTTAATGCGCCTCTTGCTTCAAGTGCTTAGTGATATGCTCCAAAAACCCTCAACTACTTTCTCACATCCACAATGACCTAAACCCAAAGTCAAACTCGGCCCCACCGATTCTTTCTATCCGGCGCCACAGAGTTCAAATGTCATAGCCACTGCCACAAACCCTAGGAAAATCGGTCTCACTGATAGGGATCTCGGTCTCACTGAGGTGGGCTCTGTTTCCCTTTGTAACGTTTCGGTCTAACCGAAGTGAGCGATCGGTCCCACCGAGATTGCAATGTAAACTCTCTGTTTCCCTTTCGTAACATTTTGGTATCACCGAAAAGAGCGAAACGGTCCCACAGAGTTAACAAGACCAACTCTCTGGTTACCTAAATACCAAAATCGGTCTCACCGAAGTTTCAGAATCGGTCTCACCGAGATTACGTTATGCCCTAACCCTAACCATATCGGTCCTACCGAGTTGCATGTCGGTCCCACGAAATCACTAACGGTCACTAGGTTTACTAAATCGGTCCGACCGAGTTTGTTGATTCGGTCCCACCGAGTTTGGTAAATTGTGTGTAACGGTTAGATTTTGTGTGGAGGCTATATATACCCCTCCACCTCCTCTTCATTCGTGGAGAGAGCCATCGTAACAAACCTACACTTCCAACTTACCAGCTCGAGAGAGAACCACCTACTCATGTGTTGAGGCCAAGATATTCCATTCCTACCATATGAATCTTGATCTCTAGCCTTCCCCAAGTTGCTTTCAACTCAAATCTTCTTTCCACCAGATCCAAATCCTATGAGAGCGAGTTGAGTGTTGGGGAGACTATCATTTGAAGCACAAGAGCAAGGAGTTCATCATCAACACACCATTTGTTACTTCTTGGAGAGTGGTGTCTCCTAGATTGGCTAGGTGTCACTTGGGAGCCTCCGACAAGATTGTGGAGTTGAACCAAGGAGTTTGGAAGGGCAAGGAGATCGCCTACTTCGTGAAGATCTACCGCTAGTGAGGCAAGTCCTTCGTGGGCGGCGACCATGGTGGGATAGACAAGGTTGCTTCTTCTGGACCCTTCGTGGGTGGAGCCCTCCGTGGACTCAGCGCAACTGCTACCCTTCGTGGGTTGAAGTCTCCATCAACGTGGATGTACGATAGCACCACCTATCGGAACCACGACAAAAACATCCGTGTCTCCAATTGCGTTTGAATCCTCCAAACCCTTCCCTTTACATTCTTGCAAGTTGCATGCTTTAATTTCCGCTGCTCATATACTCTTTGCATGCTTGCTTGAATTGTGTGAAGATTGCTTGACTTGTGCAAAGATTGCTAAAATCTGCCAAAGTCTAAAATTGGGAAAAGGTTAAGTTTTTAATTGGTCAAGTAGTCTAATCACCCCCCCTCTAGACATACTTCAAGGTCCTACAAATCCACAATGGAATCATCAAGAACACTCAGCAGGGCGGCTTTGAAGAGGGTATCCATGTTCTCAAAAGCTTCTTGTTGTGTAGGATTAAGATCGCCCTCAGGCTTACCCTTAGTGGCGTCATAGCAGTACATGATGTGAAACCAATATACTGCTCTTGTGCGCCACCTTTTATATTGCACCCCCTTAAAAGTAGGTGGCTTCAAAAGTGCAGCAAAACCACTTGGAGTAAATTGCCTATAGTCAGGTTTTTGGAGTGGATTGTTGAATATATGAGCAATTTACTATGAGATATAATCTGAATCAATAGTAAATAGATCATGACGACAATTGCAAAGATCAAAGTAATGATGCGGACTAAACCAGGAGGACAGAATCACATCAGAGAAGCGAGCAGAACCGATGTGGTTGATGTTGTCACTCATGTCGTTGATGAAGAGGTTACCGATGTCGGCGAAGAAGGCTGTCGTTGAGGAAGTCGTGACTGGCAGCAGTCACAGGAGTGTGTTCCCCAAAAGCCTGATCGCCCCTCTCCCGTACAGGATCACGAAAGGCAGGGTTCGAAGGACTGTTGTACCTTCTCGCGGTGCACGCCGGAAGGAGGGATGGAGAAGAATTGCGTGGCGGCGCTAAGATCTGGAATGGTGCGAAACCATATGATACAACGGTGGCTAGGGTAGAGCCTGTCAGGTCGGTCGTGCGAGTAAGACCAAGTATAATAGTAGGCCTTTGGCCCAAACCCCACGTCCAAGTCAATAATAGCCCCACTATCCAAAAGAATCATAAACGGCTGAGTAATTAAGGCGTCCGTTAATTATTAATTGCTTAATAAATTTTCTGACTCACACCACACTTAGAGCATGGTTAATAGTATAGCCAACATCCGGCTATATGAAGTTGACACATCATCTAGAACCAACCTAATACGTAGCCTGCTTACAATAGTTAGTCCCTTTACTATAATACTTTATCATTAATAATGGCCCCACCTTTTGTCTCACAAAGTATGTGTAGTCTGAAATGTCGGGCGTGCGGCGAGCGGTGCCCTCGGTCAGCGTGCTGCTTCAACGGCGGAAGCCGTAAGAGGTCGCGTCACCCTGACTTGCCATCAATGTGGAGCGGCGGGCTCAGCTGGCGCCGGGCGGGAAGGTTTCAATTTTTGATTCAGTTGCTGTGCTGCTACCAATATTTGCGTGTGGTTGTTTCTAGAATAAAAAAAGGAGGTACTCCTACTTATGTTACTCCCATTATGGCTAGCCTAAGGTTAGTAGGTGACCTTGCGCTTGGATCTTCACCTCTTCCGGAAGTCGAACAATAATGGTGGTATTATAGTAGTACTTCTAGCAATCTGACAGACTGACACCAAATGAACTGTTGCACGTCCACCGCTTGTAAGCAAAAGTTTCTCCTTGTGTTGCGAGCCACCATGCACGCGTTGGCGAGGGAGAAGGCATAGTAAGCAAGCTTCTCATCGTTCTGCGAGTTGACGGGACACATCAAAGTTATTTAGTACGTACTCTCTCCAAAAAAGGGCTGACCATGTCATGTCTACCATCACGTGCTCTGTCGTTGAGTACGTGCACTATTCACGTGCCATCGAGGAGAAAAAATATTACATAATAGGAGTAGGTGCCATTGAAGTGCACGACTCACTTATGCACTGCTTATATGATTATCTCCATATTCTTGCATGACACATGCACCTTGATGCTAGATGTCTCGCGTGTTGGCAAAAGGATGAACAAAGCTCACATAAAAAACAGTGGAAGAACATAGATTCCCGACGACTGAGAAGGAGCAAGGAACTCGCGGTGGAGCGTCTGCAAGGAACCTTGCGCGTTTTCCCCTGTTTTTTGCCGCCTGCTGATGACCCACAAGTATAGGGGATCTATCGTAGTCCTTGCGATAAGTAAGAGTGTCGAACCCAACGAGGAGCAGAAGGAAATGATAAGCGGTTTTCAGTAAGGTTTTCTCTGCAAGCACTGAAATAATAGGTGACAGATAGTTTTGTGATAATATAAATAGTAACAAGCAAAAAGTAAATAACATGCAGCAAGGTGGCCCCAATCCTTTATGTAGCAAAGGACAAGCCTGGACAACTTCTTATAATAGGAAAAACGCTTCCGAGGACACATGGGAATATCATCAAGCTAGTTTTCATCACGTTCATATGATTCGCGTTCGGTACTTTGATAATTTGATATGTGGGTGGACCGGTGCTTGGTTGCTGTTCTTACTTGAACAAGCATCCCACTTATGATTAACCTCTATTGCAAGCATCCGCAACTACAACAAAAGTATTAAGGTAAACCTAACCATAGCATGAAACATATGGATCCAAATCATCCCCTTATGAAGCAACGCATAAACTAGGGTTTAAGCTTCATCACTCTAGCAACCCATCATCTACTTATTACTTCCCAATGCCTTTCTCTAGGCCCAAATAATGGTGAAGTGTTATGTAGTCGACGTTCACATAACACCACTAGGGGCTAAACAACATACATCTCATCAAAATATCGAACGAATACCAAATTCACATGACTACTAAAAGCAAGACTTCTCCCTTGTCCTCAGGAACAAACGTAACTACTCACAAAGCATATTCATGTTCATAATCAGAGGGGTAATAATATGCATAAAGGATCTAAATGATATGATCTTCCACCAAATAAACCAACTAGCATCAACTACAAGGAGTAATCAACACTACTAGCAACCTACTAGCACCAATCCCGGACTTGGAGACAAGAATTGGATACAAGAGATGAAATAGGGTTTTGAGATGAGATGGTGCTGGTGAAGATGTTGATGGAGATTGCCCTCTCCCGATGAGAGGAGCGTTGGTGATGATGATGACGATGATTTCCCCCTCCCGGAGGGAAGTATCCCCGGCAGAACAACTCCGCCCGAGCCCTAGATTGATTCCGCCAAGGTTCCGCCTCGTGGTGGCGGAGTTTCGTCCCGTAAGCTTGCCCACGATTTTTTCTAGGGTAAAAGTGATGATATAGCAGAAGATGGTCGCCGGAGGCCCACCAGGGGGCCCAGGAGATAGGGAGGCGCCACAGGGGGCACGCCTGCCTCTCTGACAGGTGTGGGCCCCCTGGCCTATTTCTTTTGCTCATAATTTCTTATAAATTCCAAAAAGTTGCTCGTGGAGTTTCAGGACTTTTGGAGATGTGCATAATAGGTTTCCAACGTTTGCTCCTTTTCCAGCCAGAATTCCAGCTGCCGTCATTCCCCCTCTTCATGGTAAACCTTGTAAAATAAGGGAGAATAGCCATAAGTATTGAGATATAATGTGTAATAACTGCCCATAATGCAATAAATATTGATATAAAAGCATGATGCAAAATGGACGTATCAACTCCCCCAAGTTTAGGCCTCGCTTGTCCTCAAGCCGAAGCCGAAATCAAAAAATATGTCCACATGTTTAGAGATAGAGGTGTCGATAAAAATAAAATACGGACATGAGGGCATCACGATCATTCTAATAACAACAACATATATGGATTTTGCCATATGATTTCCTATGCTCAAGTAATAAGCAATTCACAGTATCAAGTATGGTTCAAAAACTTCATTGGGAACTAACAAACTATAATCTTAGTCATTGAAGCAATTGCAATTTATCGTAACATCGGAAAGAGTCAATAATAGAGCTTTTCAGCAAGCTCACATACTCAACTATCCTGTAGTCCCCTATAATTATTAACACTCACGCAATACTTGTGGTTATAGAGTTTCAAATGGGACACGAGAAAGATAGGGGCTTATTGTGTTGCCTCCCAACGTATTCACCTTTAGGTGATGTCAACAATAATAGCCTATGTCAACTTACATCCAATTGGATATATGTATCATGATCTTTCAAACACGAGGAGCTTGCCAAAGGATAAAAATAAAAGGGAAAGGTGAGCATCACCTTGACTCAATGCATAAAGTAAAGCATAAAGTAAAAGATAGGCCCTTCAAGAGGGAAGTAGAGGTTGTCATGCGTTTAGGGTTGATGCATAAAATCTTAGTGCAAAAGAACGTCACTTTATATTGCCCCTTGTATGTGGACCTTTATTATGCAGTCCGTCGCTTTTATTACTTCCACAACAAGTTCGTACAAAGCTTATTTTCTTTGCACTAATAAGTCATACAAATTTAGAGAGCAATTTTTATTGCTTGCACCGATGACAACTTACTTGAAGGATCTTGTTCAATCCATAGGTAGGTATGGTGGACTCTCATGGCAAAACTGGGTTTAGGGATATTTAGAAGCACAAGTAGTATCTCTACTTAGTGCAGGGAATTTGGCTAGCATGAGGGGGAAAGGCAAGCTCAACATGTTTGGAAGGTCAATGGCAATATATTTTAACTGAGATGTCGGAAAACATAAACCATTACGTTGTCTTCCTTATCCAACATCGACTCTTTTAGCATGTCATACTTAATGAGTGCTTCACAATTATAAAAGATGTCCAAGATAATATATTTATATGTGAACCCCTCTTTCCTTATCACTTCCTATTAATTGCAACGATGACCAAGGCTACATTCATCAACTCTCAACAATTTTTTATGCCTCATACTTTCTATATGTGAAGTTATCACTATCCATAAGATCAATATGAACTCTTTTGTTCTTTCTACTTTCTCAAGATCATAGCAAAGCCCTTGACTTAACACTAATCTTTATTATAGATAGCACATGACTCGCTTACATAAAGAGATCACAAAGCAGAACTCAAAACTACTTGACATCAAAACTTCAATCTACTAGATCAAGATACTACTAAAAGGATCGAACTAAATAAAGCGGTAAAGATAGGAGTGTGATGGTGATACGATACCGGGGCACCTCCCCCAAGCTTGGCAGTTGCCAAGGGGAGTGCCCATACCCATGTAATTATTTCTTCTGAGGTGATTGAGGTGGTGATGGTGACGGTGGATAATCGCACATCGAGCGTAATAGCTCCTCCAACTTTCGAATAATGACCTTGAGCCCAGCAATATGATCCTTCAACAAAATGTTCTCCTGTGTGAGATACTTATTCTGTATTCGGGCTAACTCAATCATCTTGAAAGCTTCAATCTCTGTGGGAGTAAAAAGGTTAGGTAGAGGTTGAGGGATGTCTTCTTCTTTCATCACCGGAGCTTGAACCTCCATGGCCTTTTTGATCTCTTCATCCTTGTTAATCCCCACAGGTTCTTCTCTTTTCAACTCTTCAATAGCCAGGCATCCTTGTCTTCGTTGTAGGAGGAGGGAGAAGTCATGGTGTCTAAATCTGAAACAGAAACAGCTCAAAACGAAAACAAAGGATATTTGCGTGATACAGTGGTCAAAACCTTCGGGAGTATATATAATGAATTTTTACCGACCAGAATACGTAACAAATAAGAAAACGGAGTTCGAGAGGCACACGAGGTGCCCACGAGACAGGGGGCGCGCCCTACAGGGGGGCGCCCTCCTCTCTCGTGGGAGCCTCGTGTCCCTTTCGGACTACTTCTTTCTTCCTAAAATTCTTAAATAATCCAAAACTAATAAAAATTTCCATTAGGGTCATTTTGGAGTCGGTTTACTTACCGTACCACGTACCTATGCCTTTTCAGAGTCTGAAAAGTTCTGGAAAGTGTCTCTTATGTATTCTTCAGGGGTTATGGTCTCAATAATATTAGTTTCCACATTAATAGGATTACCTGAAATATAGTGCTTAATTATTTGACCATTTACCACCCTCGGATTTGTGCCTTTGAAGTTATTGATTTTTATAGCGCCAGAACGATAGACCTCTTCGATAACGTAGGGACCTTCCCATTTTGAGAGAAGTTTTCCTGTGAAAAATCTTAAACGAGAGTTGAATAATAACACATAATCTCCTACGTTAAACTCACGCTTTTGTATCCTCTTATCATGCCAGCGTTTGACTTTTTCTTTGAAGAGCTTGGCATTCTCATATGCTTGGTTTCTCCATTCATCAAGAGAGCTCATATCAAACAACCTCTTCTCACCGGCAAGTTTGAAATCATAGTTGAGCTCTTTAATAGCCTAGTATGCCTTATGTTCAAGTTCGAGAGGTAAATGCCATGCTTTTCCATAAACCATTTTATATGGAGACATACCCATAGGATTTTTGTATGCAGTTCTATAGGCCCATAATGCATCATCAAGTTTCTTGGACCAATTCTTTCTAGACTGTCGTGGTTTTGTCACGGCATATGTCCTCATGAAAGGACTTAGTCATGGAGCCATCGCTATGGGTTAACTTGAAGGGGTTAAAGCGGACACAAGGACGCAAGAGAGTTTATACTAGTTCGGCCCCTTCGATGAAGGTAAAACCCTACGTCTAGTTGTGATGGAATTGATGGGGGTTTCGATGACTAGGAAGCAAAGAAGCTTCGCCTAAGTCTCGAGTTGTTGTCTGTTGTCCTGAACCGCCGCCGGGTCGCCCCCTTATATACATGGGTGACGCCCGTCGGTTTGCAGAGTCCCGAGACCAGCTCATAGACGTGTCCGGTTCGGTCTCTAGTATTTCTAACTTACAACACAAGTTACATACTAATGCCGGTTCACGGCTACAAGCCTTAAACCGGTTCTGGGCCTTGGGCCCTTATAGAATATTCTCACGGGCTTCAAGCATACTTGACTACTGATGAAGTTAACCCGGCCTCTCCTGGACGGTTTACGCCCAGTAGTAATATCCCCAACATTCGGCCCCAGATTGATTTGATCAGGTTCATGTCAATCCTTAGTAAAAAACTTCGTCTTCAAAATCTTCTTAGTTGAACCGCCGTGACGTCATCTTCTCAGATTATGGTGAACCGGCATGACGTCATCTGTCATAAAGAATTGTAAATAACATCTTTTCATTAATGAATCTGCAACAATCGAGGCGATAGCTCCGCTTCCAAACTTGCGGCCCCTTGATTTTCGCGCCTGACACACATATCCCTTGCCTTTATAAATAGACCGTAGGGTCATTTCTTGTTTCCCCTTCGTGCCCCTCTGCTTCGTCTTCCTTGCACCGCCCAGCTTTGGAGCTCCGCCGCCGCCGTCAACTTCTGCACCAACCTTGGCCGCTGCATCACCCCGAACGTACCAGAGCATCACGGCGACCTTCCGCTTCTTCCTCAGCCCCGGTAAGTCTTCTGTCCTTTCACCATAGATCTGTTCTAGGGTTTCCCTATTCTTCGGTGCTCATCGCTTGCTTCTTGCTCATATGCTAACTTTTAGTTAAGTCTGCGAATCTTTGTTCCGTAGCGGTAGTTTTTAGCATCCGCTGTCACTTGCGCATCTCAAGGTCATAGATCTCCTGCATCCTTGCTCATTGATTCGGTACCGCTCCGCTTTTGGATCTTGAATATTTATATCTTTTACGAATATGCTCGGATCCAAAACTGTGATAAGCTTTTGTGAAACCTGTTTTCGCACATCTACTTTTGATTCATCAATGTTTCGCATCAAAGCGGTTTAACTTGGAAGAGAAATTGACAACTCGGCATATACCATTAGTCCCCTTGTTGAACCGCCAGGGTTTTCCGGTTTATGTATTGCCACCTTGCAAAACTCCGGTTTATAAGCAACTTCTTCCGGTTTAACAATGAATGTATCAATATATAGCCTTCCAACATACTCTTGAACCGGTATTACTGCTTTGCAGATTGCATCATGGCCAAGCAAGTGTACGAGTGTAACTGGGTCCCTTCTCGAGTGACTGAAACTCAACTGGATAACTTAGTCCGCACCGGCGCTTTAGGCAAAAAGACGTCATTCACTGGAGGGTCCCTGGCCCGGAGAGTTCTCCAGAACCCAAGGATGGAGAAGTTGTTGTTTTTGCTGATCATTTAGCCCGGGGCTTCAGTCCACCCGGTTCAAAGTTTTATCGGGATGTCTTGGCCAACTTCCAATTGCGTCCACAAGACATTGGCCCCAATTCCATAACCAATGTCTGCCACTTTCAAGTGCTCTGTGAGGTGTTCTTTCAAGAGGAGCCCACAGTTGAATTGTTCAGAGATTGCTTCCATCTAAACCGCCACACTGAATTTTCTGACGGTCCCAACACCGAGTTGGGTGGTGTGGCGATTCAAAAGCGGAAAGAGGTCACTTACCCTCACGCCAAACTGCACAGCCATCCCAAAGAGTGGAATTCAACATGGTTTTACTGCAAAGATACCTCTCCTGAGGGAGAAAATCCTTTACCGGGTTACCGTCCGGAGCGGCTAAGCAACACACATCCCCTCCCTCACAGACTGACTGCTAAGGAAAGAAGCAAATATACCCCTCAACTATCCAAGCTCGGGCCTTCATGGCCAACGGGTTGACAGGAGTTGATCTTGCTCGCTGCCGGATATCTTGGAGTATATCGCCCCTAAGCTCAAGGCCCGGTTTGATGTGCAAATACACAGAAGATGTGAAAGACCCTCTACGCCATATTGAGATCCAGCTGACAGACGATGAAGTTACTGAGGCTGTTAAGAGGATGCTAAATGAACCGGAAGCTGCTTGCGACCAAACCATCCTGGCTCCCTTTTCTGCCATTAACAAACCGCCAGCCGTAAGACTCATATCTTATGCCTTTATAAAATCTAACTATGTTTAAGTACTCTTTGTTGCTATTAACATCTTTCAAACAGGGTGATGATCCATTTTGGAGCAGGAAGACTCCACAAGAGAAACCGGTGGCAATAACCCGCCCAAGACCAAAGTTGTGAAGAAACCAAAGAATAGAAAGAAAACCATCGCTTCCTCCTCGATCCACCAAATTGACGATGATGTGGGTAATCCGGATCTTGTGGTAGAACTTGAATCACTTGGTCTATACTTTACACGCCTTATTGATAATGATTATTGCCAGGATGATCCTGAAGCTAGTCATGCAGATGTTGTAGAGGTAATCGCTCTTTCTTCCGATTCAAACCCTTTACCTTCAGTAAAAATCCGTCGGGCAAACCAGAAAGTTAAATTTTCTCATCCTCTTGCTTACTTGGATCGAAACTTTCTTATGAAGACGCAACAGCATGAATCTCGTCGCGCAACCCGGCAAAGCAGCCAGGTAGTCACCTCCACCGGTTTACCGAACAGTCCGATTCGGAAACACCGCTCGAGAGGTCTCTAACTGTTTCGTCAATGCTTATCCTAAAGCGGGTTGCATTCGTCAACCTCTTAATCCATCTGACTCCGATTATCAGGTGACTTATCATTCTTCCTCTGGCGAGTCGACAGGCACCCAACTCCCACCACTCAAGACAGTGCTTGGGTGAGCCATATTCCTGATAATGTTGTTTGGTATGCCACTTTCATTGTTCATTGGACTGATCCGTCTTTTTCCTTTCAGGGCCAAGCCTAGGCCAAGCAAGAAATCTCGCCTGGATAAAGCGGTAGAAGACGATGCTCCTGAACCGACCCAAATACCAAATCCCGAGGAACACATCCAGGATGATATACTGACCAACCCACCATTGCAAGATCATGATGTTACTGTTGAAGAGGCATATGTTGATGCCACCGGTCCTTCAAATCAACCCATGAGTCCTGCTCAAACTGACAAGACTCCCTGCTTGTATATTTCAATCTGTCAACTCTAATAGCCCCCAAGTAACGGTTTAAGATGTGAACTTAAACCGGGACTTCCCAATATAATCCTGAGCAAAGCTTTACTTTTGGGAAAATAGCCCCCAAGGGCCGGTTCAACTTAATGTAGTTAAACCGGGACTTTTATAAGAAATCCAAGATCCCTCAAGGATGAGCAAATAAGCATTAGCCCCAAGTGCCAAACTGAATACTTGTATTGAGCTTGGGACTTGATATATAGAAATTGTAGGATGAACAAAGAATATGCATTAGCCCCCAAGTACCAAAGGCATAACTTGTTATGGGGTTGGTACTTCAAATCTGCATCTTAATCTTTATCAAATGATTTTCTGTATGTAGGCTGACCTGAACAAGAAAGAAAGCCAAATCGCTGATCTCCAAGAAAACATGAAATCCCAGCAAGCTAAAACCTCCAAGGCAAAGAATGAATTAACCAGTGCTTTAAGCGTCATGGAAAAGCTTAAGGAGGGCTTCAACAAGGAGCGGGCGGATTGGGCCACTGAAAAGGCCGCTTTAACTCAACGGGCAGAAAATGCTGAAGCTGCCCTTAAACCGGTGGTGGATGAACTGTCCAGTGTAAAGCGGCAAGTGCATGCCATGACCGCCACTGTCTTTGGTAAGCCTTTTTTGATTTCTGACATAATGAAGCTTTCTCATTTAATTGCCGGTTTATTAACCCTTTGAATGATATAGGGACACGTATTGGCCGCTTGGGATCAGATGTGCGGAAGAAATCGAAGGCCTCTTATACTTTGATAGAGCAACTCTATACTGGTGCGCAGCGGATCATTAGCACCGCTTCTCATAACAACCCGGCACCAACCTTGATCCAGGACACCCTTAAAAGGTTGTCAATGCTTCCTGCCTGGTTTGAAGAATTAAAGAAATCCGCTGCTAGAACCGGTGCCATAAACGCCTTAATCCGGGCCAAAGCGTGGGTGCCGGCTTTGATCCCATTGAAGCGGCCCAAGGCTTCCCGAGCTTGAAGGAAGATGGGACGGAATTCAGCGAAGAGGATCTTCGAGTTATAAACCGGGAAGTGCGCCCTTTGGCTTGTCAGCTGGTTGAAGAAGAAAATCTATCTCACTATCAGCCCCAATATGATGGAGAAAATAAACGAGTGTCTGCCCCAATTCCTGAAGCGGAGAACCTTATACCGCCAATCCGTAAGCATACTTACGCTCCTGATATTGAACCGTCGTTGCTGATCAATGATGAATCCGTATTCCAAGCATTAATGGGAATCGACTGGACGACTATTGATTTCCAGCCGCTGGGTAGGGAATCAGAAGGTGAAGCGATGCAGGATGACCCGCAACCATCAGGCCAAGCTGGCGATCAAGCATAAATCGGAGGCCGGTTTACATTACTGCTTCCTTATGTTATGCCAAAAACAATTATCTTATCTGGGCACTGTGTTGCCTTGTAATAGACTAGCTGCCACACTTTGTGTTGATATGCCTTCGTGCATATTTATTACAACTTTTGTTTTTGTTGAATCATCAACCTTAAACTGTTGTCTGCAGCAAAAAGCTTAAAACATATGATAAAATATGGGAATATATGATACCTGCCATCTTAGGGCATGAAGTTGGCTGTGCCAATCTTGAAGCGGAGTTGTAAGAAACCCGCTCTGCTGAAGGAGAAAACAACTCATGTGTATATAGGGTCGGTTTACCAGGTAAACCGTTCCGGGTTAAGATGAACACCGGTGTTATTCCATAATAGGATGTTTATCAAAAATCAAACCGGGCAAAGTGTCTCCGGATGAACAACAAACCTTGACCTGTCAACTGACAGTTGAATCGGTTTAATATTTGTCGGTCTAAGAACACAACAAGAGAAATATGCAAAAAATACAAACAAATTTCAAGCAAAGACAAAATCTTTTGCGAAAAGAGGCTATTTGAACCGATCATTTGGTATTACCATGGTCGGACACGACCAAGCCCCCAATAGGCGTAGCTATGGTTCATGTCAGCCAGGTCCCCGAATGATGCTGTGGCATTACATCGATCAAGAGGTGTAGCGATGGTTCGGGTTGGACCAAAGCCCCCAAGTGATTCTGTGGCCTTAGGCCGACCAAGAGGCGTGACTGGTTCAGACGTGACCAAGTCCCCAAGTGATCTCGTGGCTTTCGCCTGTCAAAATGTGTTGCATTGGTTTGGACACGACCAAGCCCCCAAGTGACAAAATATAAAAATTTGTTAAAAAGCTAACTCAAGGGGTAAACCGGAGACCGCTTTAAGATAAAAACTCCGTGTAACCACTCATGATGTAAAAATAAAAGAGACCCCACTTTAGCTAAGGCTTCGGTTTATTGTATTGATCATAATATATACATTGTCATAATATGTACATAAGTAAAGCCTATGGCTCAAGTATAGTAGGGCCGAAGATGAGCTATGTTACACGGCCTGATGGTCTCCTCCTCGGAGGTACGTGAGTCTTTATGCTCTCGAATGTCAATCAGATAGTACGACCCGTTGTGCAGATTCTTGCTGACCATGAAAGGTCCTTCCCAAGGTGGGGATAGCTTGTGCATATCAGTCTGGTCTTGGATGAGCTGGAGCACCAAATCTCCTTCTTGAAAAGTTCTGGTTCTAACTCGGCGACTGTGATAGCCACGAAGATCCTGCTGGTAAATCGCCGAATGGGCAGCTGCAATGTCACGCTCCTCATCCAATAGGTCCAAAGCGTCTTGCCAAGCTACCTCGTTGTCCGCTTCAACATAAGCTGCTACACGAGGTGAGTCATGACGGATATCACTGGGGAGAACCGCCTCCGCTCCGTAGATCATGAAGAACGGTGTGTATCCTGTCGATCTGTTGGGCGTAGTATTGATGCTCCATAATACAGATGGTAACTCCTCAACCCAACAACTTTGGCGTCATTGCAAAGGAACCATAAGCCGGGTTTGATGCCTCGTAAGAACTCTTGGTTAGCTCTCTCTACTTGGCCATTGGACTGTGGGTGAGCCATCGATGAAACGCTGCCGGATGTGCTCACATTCACGTAACTCCTTCATAGCACCCTTAGATGATTGGTACCATTATCAATAATGATACCGTGTGGAAAGCCAAACCGAAAATCACCTTTTTAATGAATTGAACCGCCGTGGCTGCATCACACTTGGCCGACAGCTCCGCTTCTACCCACTTTGTAAATTTGTCAACCACCACCAAAAGGTGGGTCTTCTTGTCCTTGGACCGTTTGAAAGGCCCAACCATATCCAACCCCCAAGTCGCAAACGGCCAAGTAATTGGAATCATCCTCAATTCTTGAGCTGGCACATGAGCGCGTCTTGAGAACTTCTGACAACCGTCACATGGCCTAACCAGATCCTCTGCATCAGCATGAGCAGTCAACCAATTGAAACCGTGACGAAACGCCTTAGCCACCAGAGATTTTGAACCGGCGTGGTGACCACAATCTCCTTCGTGGATTTCGCGCAAGATTTCACAGCCTTCCTCCGGCGATACGCAACGTTGAAACGCTCCTAACACGCTGCAATGATGCAACTCGCCATTGACAATAGTCATGGACTTGGATCGCCGGATTATCTGCCTGGCCAGCGCCTCATCCTCTGGTAAATCGCCCCGGTTCATGTATGCAAGATAAGGAATCATCCAATCCGTAATGACATGCAGAGCCGCCACCAACTGAGCCTCCGGATCAGGAATAGCCAAATTCTCTTTGCCAGGGAGCTTGACTGACGGGTTATGCAGGACATCTAAGAAGACATTAGGCGGGACCGGTTTACGCTGAGAGCCCAGCCGGCTTAGAGTGTCTGCCGCTTCGTTCTTCTGTCTATCCACATGATCCACCCGATATCCCTTTAAGTGGCCTGCAATGATATCCACCTCGCGACGGTATGCTGCCATGAGCGGGTCCATAGAATCCCAAGTACCAGACACTTCTTGGGCCGCCAGGTCCGAGTCACCGAAGCACTTGACTCGGCTGAGATTCATCTCCTTAGCCATCCGGAGACCATGGAGTAAAGCTTCATACTCAGCTGCATTGTTAGTACAAGGGAACATTAAGCGGAGAACGTAACCGAACTTATCACCTCGTGGGGAAGTTAATACGACTCCAGCCCCCGAGCCCTCCAATTGCCTGGAACCATCAAAATGAATAGTCCAGTAGGTGTGATCCGGCTTTTCTTCAGGTGCTTGTAGTTCCGTCCAATCATTGATGAAATCCACAAGTGCTTGAGACTTGATCGCGGTCCGAGGCAGTATTTCAAATTGTGCGGCCCAAGCTCTATAGCCTACTTGGCAATCCGGCCAGTTGCCTCCCTGTTTTGAATTATATCTCCCAAAGGAGCAGAACTGACCACTGTGATGGGATGTCCCTGGAAGTATTGCTTAAGCTTACGCTTGCCATGAAAACTCCATACACCAGCTTCTGCCAATGCGGGTATCTTTGCTTGGACTCAATAAGCACCTCGCTGATATAGTAAACCGGACGCTGAACCGGATACTCCTTGCCCGCCTCCTTGCGCTCTACCACAATAGCCACACTGACTGCACGAGCATTAGCTGCCACATATAGTAGCAAAGGTTCTTTGTCAATCGGAGCAGCAAGAACAGGCGGATTGGCTAGCTGTCTGTAACATCCCAAATTTTCAATTTGGAATGTTATACATTAGGTCATCATGCATATCATATTTTCTCGCATTTTTTTTGATCCTAGAAAATTTCACGCAACTCAAGGACCCTCGGAGAGAGTTGGAAGTTTCATTATTTTCATATTTGGGATTTCTCAAATTTTGAAAATGGGATCATTGGATTTATTTAATTATCTTCATAAAGTTTTTCCTATAAAAAAATTAAGAGAGGGAATAATATGACTTTCCCAACATTTAGGAAAAATGAAGATTTTATAAATAAATTAAATTTGGATTTGGAAGATTTATTTTGCTTAGGCAAAAATGAGCATTTTAAAAAAATATGCATGTTTGCCGTTTTTAAAGTTCATTTTGTTCGACTCATTTTTAGGAGTCGGGGAAAATTTATTTTTTTAAATTCGAGTTCGTTTGGTATTTTTTAATCCGCTTTAGTTTTGTTTAAAAAACTGCGCCCCTACTTTGGGCCAAGGCCCAGCCGGCCCAGCCTGGCCCGCCTCCTCTCTCCTCGCGCGACGCATGGAGGCGCCCGCCGCCGCCGCCGCCCGCCGCCCGTGTCCGTCCGGACACGAGGCCGCCACGCCTCTTGCCCCCCCCCAAGGCGCCGCCACCCCCCTCTCCTTAAATACCGGCCGCCTCCTCTCTCTCTCACCCGCAGCCGCCCCCAACCCGAGCCCGCCGCCGAGGCCTTGCCCGCCGCCGTCTTCCGTCGCCGGACCCGCCGTCTCCCGCCGCCCACCCGACCTCGGGACCCCGCCCCCGAGCCCGCTGAGCCCTGCCGGCGAAGCCGGAGGTAGCCGCCGCCGCCCGCCCGATCCGGTTTTCCCGATCCGGTTTTTAAAAAAAGATGTTCGGTTTTAAAAAAAAACCCTAGATGGTTTTTTTTTTCGGTTTTCTTAATTAACGAACGTTCACCAAACCGTTCGTTTCAATGAATGTGTTCGTTGGATTAGTTCTGTTAACGAACTTCCGTTATTTAATCCGCTCGTCGTTTTCTTTAATCGGATTTAATCCGTTATTTTTCCGATTCGATTTCGATCCGATTTTCAAATCTGTTTTATTTCTTGCTCGATTATCGGAATCAGGTGATTCAAGCGCTGGAGTTTCATATTCTGAAACCGCCGTTCCGACTAACCTACTTACACAGAGTTTTGCTACTGTAAAATTTTGACCTAGTTTCAGATTGCTAAACCGAGTCGTTCTCTCTCGAGTTTCGACTTTCGATGCTTTATTTGATTCGATTCTTTTGCAACCAGGGTTCTTAAGTTGAACTATCTGGTTAGATCTTTTTTTCGAGATTTCCCTGTGCATTAGATGAGTACTTATTGTATGCTTGTTGTTTGTCTGCGTTAGATCACCCGGAGTGCGCCGCTTGTTACTTCGAATCTCTAGGTCTCATGGATCATCGGCAAGGCAAGTAACACTTGATCATACCTTTTCTACTACCGGTTTTATTGCATTAGATCAAACCCTCAAACACTTGCATGTTTAGGATCAAATTAAATTGTGGGATTGGGAAGTAGATTGAGGTAGAACCTATTACTGCTTTTACTTATGAAACCTTGGGAGTTACTTCTACGTTTGCTTATTATGCCATGCTATGCTAGTAGACGTGGATTGGGTGAGTGAATATCCATGACAGATGTGAGATTGTTAATTAAGGTTTATCTAAGGTGGCAACCTAAACACACATCTGGGTGGATTGAGGCACCTGGTTTCCATCAGGACTTGCCTGTATTTCTTCGGACCGCCACCCAGGCTCTAAGGGATCATAAGATTATTCAAACTGGAAACTTCCGTGTGCAGCCACAAGCCAATTATGGGCTCTGGCGTAGTTGACTAAGTTGTGCGAACTCTTACGGGTAGGCTAGCTGATGTAGGGGATGTAGGTTGGTACGGTCTACCCACATGTAAGGTGCTAGCGCTTCTGAAAGACTATGTCTCGGTCATCCGTTTCTCAAACACCATGTAGTGCGAGAACCAAGCGGAGGCGATCGAGTCTTGTGGGGAAAAGTGCGCAAACATCTGGAGAGTGTATAAACTAATCATGATTAGCCGTGTCCCCGGTTATGGACGTTTTGAGTATCTGGTAATTGAATATCATGTGAATCTCAACATGTTACTTCTAATAAAAGTTATTGGGATTTTGATGAGTACTTTTTAATCGGGATTGAGGATGCTGTCAACCATTCTCAATGTTTAACAACCACCATGATAGTTAAATAAAATTATTCCTTTGATGTAGGGAAAAACTAGCTTTATGCAAATGTAAATCAGAGAGCCTTACCACCAGCCATATATGCATGTAGTATAGGCTTGTTGTTTCATTACTCTCTATGTGTTACATTGCCAAAGATATTCCATGTCTTGACCCGTTTGGGCTGCAACTTTCACGTTGCGAGACTTTTCGCATTTACGAGTAAGGTGTTAGGTCGTGGTTCTATACTGGGTGATGCCGATGTTGTTGATGGACTCACTTATCTTCCAAGCCTTCATTGTTATTATTAGATGGCCTTAAGCCATATTATTGTAATAGTTCCCTTGTGCACAACGATGTAATAAGTGTGTGATTGCTATTCTGCTATAAATCCTTCAAGTACTGTGTGGTGTCGATGACATCGATCCAGTGGATGACATCGAGCACAGAGACTTGATCCATTCGGTCCGGTCGCTACAGAGAATGGTATCAGAGCACACGCTGACTGTAGGACACGACCACTAAGTTAAAGCCATAGATCACTACTCTCTTCCCATTTTCTAACTCCTCATCTTTTCTACTCTTTAGGATGACGGACGCGAAGATCAAGTACACCCAACCGGATGAAGGCACACCTTTTGGATTTCACTTGAAGGAAGTTACCAAGTACACGAACACCTGGACTACCAAGCTTCACCGGACTTTCAACGCCACTCATCAAGAGGAGCGCTGGAAGATTCACGCTCACGTTCCAGGAAGGACATTCGCCCCAATCACCAAGCCTATAGATAGTGTTTTCAGTGCACCAACTTGGAGTCTGGGAAAGAAGTTCACATCACCATGGGACGCATTGGAGAAGTTTATCTAGAAGACCTCAAGGACACTATCTACCAGATTTGCGGACGCCGAGATGAAAACTGGGACGTCGTCAGCACCAAGAAGGATAGATCCATTGCAGCTTTCATCCAGGAGTTAAATCAGCACATTCGACGCCAGGAGAACCAAATGTGCAATGATATGTTGGAGCGGCAGAAGACAAAGGGAAGGATCATCGAACTGGAAGAAGAACTAAAGACTACACGCAAGGACTACATGGACGAGATCGTAGCTCTGGCAAGACACAATAACGATCTTAAGTACGAGATCGAAGAACTCAAGAAGAAGTTGGCGCTCAGGAATGAAGACCAGTATGTCGGTTGCCCAAGTGACTACATCAACATCGACGACACCGATTCAGATCCAAGTGAACCCGACTCTGAAGACGAAGCTGGAGCATACAACATTGAGTCTTCCACCGTTTCAAATAAGAAGAAGTACCCACATATTAGTAGTATTTCCTCCATGTAAACATTATAGTACACGCACTTTTGCGATAGTTAGATCGTTGTAAGCCCTTGTTTGATTGAATGAAGTGATTTTGTGTGCATTTGCTCATGTGCATTTGGGTAGTGATTCCCCCTAGACCTCATTCTATTCTAAATTTCTCTTCTTTTCTAAACCCATCAGATGCCTCCGAGACGCGACCCCGGATTCGTTTTCCCGCCAGAGATCACCCAACTGATCCAGCAGCAGAATACCCTGATTCAAACATTGGTGCAGAACCAGGGCAACAACAACAACAACAACCCACCGCCACCACCACCTGCGGATCATCTGACTTCGCTTTCCTTAGATCGAACCCGCGGTGTATTCCAAAGAGCACCGAGCCGATTGTAGCAGTATGACTGGCTCCGCAAGATAGGAAGGGAGTTGACCACCGCAGGATGCACAGATGGAGAAAGAGTGAAGTTTGCAGCACATCAGCTTGAAGGACCCGCAGCAAAGATGGTGGGAGAATTTCACAGCCCACTTACCCGTAGACACTGCCACATGGGATCAATTTCAGCAAGCTTTTCACCGCCCATGTTTCAGCAGGAGCCATGGCCATGAAGAAGCGTGAGTTTCGCAACTTAAGCCAAGGAGGAAGGACTGTTGGCCAGTACGTGGATGACTTTAGTAAATTAGCACGTTATGCCCCAGATGACGTTGCTACAGATGCTGCTAAACAGGAGAAGTTTCTAGAAGGACTGAATGATGAGTTCAGCATGCCGTTGATGGTAGCAAGTTTCAACAACTACCAGGAGTTGGTAGACCGAGCCCTCATGATTGAAGGAAAGCAGCAGCAAATTGAGAACCGCAAGCGGAAGTATGGACAAGGGAAGTATAACTCTGGAGCCCAGCAGAAGCCTCGTTATACCCCTAAATCAGGAATTCAGCCAAAGATACCCATGGAGGAGGTAATTCGCATAACCATAATGGCACTAAGAATGGGAACGGGAATGGAGGAAGCAACGGACAGAATCGCACCAACCCGTCAACACCATCCAAAGTAGACCTGAGTCATATTACTTGCTTTAAGTGCCGCAAGACTGGGCATTATGCCAATGACTGTCCAGAAGGCGAATGGAAATGGCAATGGAAGCTCGGAAAGAAGCCCAACCCTTTCAACAGGGGATGTGAACCACATTGATGTGGAGGAGGTTGAAGATCAGCCCGATGCAAGAATCGGTAAGTTTTTGGTTAAGTCATTTATCGCAATTGTTCTTTTCGACATCTTGGTGCATCGCATTCATACATATCAAGGGATTTGTGGATAAGTACAAGTTACCGACCCAAGCCCTTAGGTCACCCATGCTAGTAACCTCACCCGAGCAGAGTACATGGCTAGTAAATGGTGTGATCGATCGCCATTAAGGATTGGACACTATGTTTTCCCCTCAGACCTAATAGTTCTGGAATCCCAAGGATTGGATGTGATATTAGGAATGGATTGGTTATCAAGGTACGGAGGAAACATAGATTGCACCACAAAGTAAATTTTGCTCACCACACCAGAAGGAAGAAGGATTAAGTATGTATCACGGCACGAGCCGAGAAGAGCGCAAGTTAATTGCCTATCAGGAGTGGTGCAGGAAGAAGTACCAGTGGTGAAGGATTTTCCTGATGTATTTCCGGAAGAGTTGCCAGGAATGCCACCGGATAGAGACATTGAGTTTTTGATCGAGCTGTTGCCAGGAATAGGCCCGATATCGAAGCGACTGCAGGTGATGCCTGCAAAGGATTTGGCGGAAATCAAGAAGCAGATTAAGGAACTATTGGATAAAGGTTTTATACGCCCAAGTTCTTCACCTTGGGGATCACCCGTTTTGTTAGTGGAGAAGAAGGATGGATCGTTAAGAATGGTTGTTGATTATCGTGGATTGAATGAAGTAACAATCAAGAACAAGTACCCACTACCTATGATAAATGATCTGCTTTGATCGCTCGCAAGGAGCCAAAGTGTTTTCCAAGATCGACTTGCGATCGTGGTACCATCAGTTGAAGATTCGGGAGCAAGACATACCCAAGACAGCATTTACCACGAGATATGGATCAGACGAGTATACCGTTATGTCATTTGGATGACTAACGCACCAGCCTATTTCATGAACCTGATGAACAAAATGTTTATGGAGTTTTTGGATAAGTTCGTCGTGGTGTTCATTGATGACATTTTGATTTTCTCGAAGAATGAAGAGGAACACAAGGAACATTGCGATTGGTTTTGGAGAAACCGAGGGAACACCAGGTTGTATGCCAAGTTCAGCAAATGTGAGTTTTGGCTAAAGGAAGTTGGATTTCTCGGACATGTTATATCCGGAGAAGGAATAGCAGTTGACCCCACAAAAGTTGAGACCGTAACCAAATGGGAAGCACCAACGACAGTTGGAGAGATTCGGAGTTTCCTTGGACTCGCAGGATACTACCGAAGATTCATTGAGAATTTCTCAAGGATTGCTAAGCCTATGACAGAATTGTTGAAGAAGGAAAACAAATTTATATGGACTGAGGACTGTGAGGCAAGTTTTCAGGAGTTGAAGAAAAGATTGGTTACCTCACCAGTTTTGATATTGCGGATCGGACTAAGGATTATGAGGTGTATTGCGACGCTTCACGTCGAGGACTTGGAGCAGTGCTTATGCAAGAAGGAAGAGTTGTTTCGTATGCTTCACGACAACTTAAGCCCCATGAGTTGAATTATACCACTCATGATTTGGAGTTAGCAGCCGTTGTGCATGCCTTGAAGACATGGAGACATTTTCTCATTGGAAATCATTGTGAAGTATATACGGATCACAAGAGTTTGAAGTACATCTTCACACAGAAGGAATTGAATCTCAGGCAAAGGAGATGGTTAGAACTTATCAAAGATTATGATATGAGATTGCATTATCACCCCGGAAAGGCTAATGTCGTAGCTGACGCATTGAGCCGTAAGAGCCACGTCAATACCCTAAGGATGGGAGGAATACCCAATGAGTTAGCTGAGGACCTTCGAGAGCTATGCTTGGAAATAGTTCCGAGAGGCTATGTAGCAGCATTGGAGATTCAGTCAACACTGATGGACAAAAATCAGAGAAGCCCAAAAGGCAGATAAGGAAGTTGCCTCTATAAGGGAGAAAATGAGCAAAGGAAAAGCTAAAGGATTTCGTGAGGATGAGCACGATACCCTATGGTTTGAAGACCGTGTTTATGTGCCCAATGACCCAGAGATCAGGAAGTTGATTTTACAAGAGGCCCATGATTCACCCTATTCGATTCACCCAGGGAATACCAAGATGTATTTGGATTTGAAGAATACTTTCTGGTGGACCGGAATGAAGAAGGATATTGCAGAGTTTGTAGCAGTTTGTGATGTATGTCAGAGAGTAAAGGCAGAGCATCGAAGTCAAGCAGGATTGTTACAACCATTGCCGATACCGAATGGAAGTGGGATAAACTAGGCATGGATTTCATCACAGGTTTACCAAAGACCCGTTCAGGATATGACTCGATTTGGGTTATAGTCGAATCGCTTAACAAAGGTAGCTCATTTCATTCCAGTCAAGACTACCTATAGCGAGTGCTAAGTTTGCAAAGATATACATGACCAGAATTGTGTGTTTGCACGGAGTTCCGAGGAGCATCAGACGATAGAGGAACCCAGTTTACCTCGAAATTTTGGAACCAGTTGCACGAAACACCGGGAACCAGATCGAATTCAAAGACAGCTTTCCACCCACGTAATCGATGGACAGACCGAGAGAGTCAATCAGATTTTGGAGGACATGCTTTGAGAGCTTGTGCACTAGATTATGGATCTAGCTGGGATGATAATTTGCCGTATGCAGAATTTTCCTACGACAACAGCTACCAAACCAGCTTGAAGATGGCACCTTTCGAGGCTCTGTATGGAAGAAGGTGCAGGACACCGTTGTCATGGGACGAAACTGGAGATCGTCAGTTGTTTGGACCAGATTTTATTAAGGAGTCTGAACAGAAAGTTAAGTTGATTCGAGACAGGCTCAAGGTAGCCCAGTCCAGACAAAAGAGCTTCGAGGAGTATGAAGTTGGAGACAGAGTATATCTTAGAGTATCCCCGCTTCGAGGAGTTAAGCGTTTTGGAGTTAAAGGAAAGTTAGCACCCCGTTTCGTTGGACCATATAAGATTTTGCAACGCATGGGAGAAGTTGCTTATAAGTTGGAATTGCCAGAAGGACTGTCAGGAGTTCATGATGTATTCCATGTTTCCCAGTTGAAGAAATGTCACCCTGAGATAGCAGAGGTACCATTAAGAGACACAGTGCCACTGGAAGCAATTCAGTTGAAGGATGACTTGACATATGAGGAAAAACCGGTTAAGATTCTCGATTATGCCAGCAGAGTTACCCGCAGCAAGGTTATCAAGTTTTGCAAAGTTCAAAGGAGCCACCACACCGAGGATGAAGCCACACAGGAAGGAGAGGAAGTTTTGCTCAAGGACCACCCTCACCTATTTTCTAGCCAACCCGAATCTCGAGGGCGAGATTCATCTTATAGGTTTGTAACATCCCAAATTTTCAATTTGGAATGTTATACATTAGGTCATCATGCATATCATATTTTCTCGCATTTTTTTTATCCTACAAAATTTCACGCAACTCAAGGACCCTCGGAGAGAGTTGGAAGTTTCATTATTTTCATATTTGGGATTTCTCAAATTTTGAAAATGGGATCATTGGATTTATTTAATTATCTTCATAAAGTTTTTCCTATAAAAAAATTAAGAGAGGGAATAATATGACTTTCCCAACATTTAGGAAAAATGAAGATTTTATAAATAAATCAAATTTGGTTTTGGAAGATTTATTTTGCTTAGGCAAAAATGAGCATTTAAAAAAATGCATGTTTGCCGCTTTTAAAGTTCATTTTGTTCGACTCATTTTTAGGAGTCGGGAAAATTTATTTTATTAAATTCGGAGTTCGTTTGGTATTTTTTAATCCGTTTAGTTTTGTTTTAAAAAACTGCCCCCACTTTGGGCCAAGGCCCAGCTGCCCAGCCTGCCCGCCTCCTCTCTCCTCACAAGACGCCTTGGAGGCGCCCGCCGCCGCCGCCCGCCGCCGCTTCGTGTCCGGTCCGGGACACGAGGCCGCGCCGCCTCTTGCCCCTCCCCAAGCGCGCGCCACCCCCTCTCCTTAAATACCGGCCGCCTCTCTCTCACCGCCGCCCGCCCCCAACCCGAGCCCGCCGCTGCCGAGGACGCCGCCGCCGTCTTCCGCCGTCGTCGGACCTCGCCGTCCCGTCGCCCACCCGACCCGCGGACCCGCCACCCCGGAGCCCCTGAGCCCTGCCGGCGAAGCCCCGGAGGTAGCCGCCGCCGCCCCGCCCGATCCGGTTTTCCCGATCCGGTTTTTTTTTTAAAAGATGTTCGGTTTTTTTAAAAAAAAACCCTAGATGGTTTTATTTTTTTTTCGGTTTTCTTAATTAACGAACGTTCACCGAACCGTTCGTTTCAATGAGTGTGTTCGTTGGATTAGTTCTGTTAACGAACGTCCGTTATTTAATCCGCTCGTCGTTTTCTTTAATCGGATTTAATCCGTTATTTTTCTGATTCGATTTCCGATCCGATTTTCAAATCTGTTTTATTTCTTGCTCGATTATCGGAATCAGGTGATTCAAGCGCCTGGAGTTTCGTTACGAAACCGCCGTTCCGACTAACCTACTTACACAGAGTTTTGCTACTGTAAAATTTTGACCTAGTTTCAGATTGCTAAACCGAGTCGTTCTCTCGAGTTTCGACTTTCGATGCTTTATTTGATTCGATTCTTTTGCAACCAGGGTTCTTAAGTTGAACTATCTGGTTAGATCTTTTATTCGAGATTTCCTGTGCATTAGATGAGTACTTATTGTATGCTTGTTGTTTGTCTGCGTTAGATCACCCGGAGTGCGCCGCTTGTTACTTGAATCTCTAGGTCTCGCGGATCATCAGCAAGGCAAGTAACACTTGATCATACCTTTTCTACTACCCAGTTTTATTGCATTAGATCAAACCCTCAAACACTTGCATGTTTAGGATCAAATTAAATTGTGGGATTGGGAAGTAGATTGAGGTAGAACCTATTACCTGTTTTACTTATGAAACCTTGGGAGTTACTTCTACGTTTGCTTATTATGCCATGCTATGCTAGTAGACGTGGATTGGGTGAGTGAATATCCATGATGATGTGAGATTGTTAATTAAGGTTTATCTAAGGTGGCAACCTAAACACACATCTGGGTGGATTGAGGCACCTGGTTTCCATCAGGACTTGCATGTATTTCTTCGGACCGCCACCTGTGCTCTAAGGGATCATAAGATTATTCAAACTGGAAACTTCCGTGTGCAGCCACAAGCCAATTATGGGCTCTGGCGTAGTTGACTAAGTTGTGCGAACTCTTACGGGTAGGCTAGCTGATGTAGGGGATGTAGGTTGGTACGGTCTACCCACATGTAAGGTGCTAAGCGCTTACGAAAGACTATGTCTCGGTCATCCGCTTCTCAAACACCATGTAGTGCGAGAACCAAGCGGAGGCGATCGAGTCTTGTGGGGAAAAGTGCATAAACATCCGGAGAGTGTATAAACTAATCATGATTAGCCGTGTCCCCGGTTATGGACGTTTTGAGTATCCGTAATTGAATATCATGTGAATCTCAACATGTTACTTCTAATAAAAGTTATTGGGATTTTGATGAGTACTTTTTAATCGGGATTGAGGATCTTTGTCAACCATTCTCAATGTTTAACAACCACCATGATAGTTAAATAAAATTATTCCTTTGATGTAGGGAAAAACTAGCTTTATGCAAATGTAAATCAGAGAGCCTTACCACCAGCCATATATGCATGTAGTATAGGCTTGTTGTTTCATTACTCTCTATGTGTTACATTGCGGCATATTCCATGTCTTGACCCGTTTTGGGCTGCAACTTTCACGCTGAGACTTTTGAACGACGAGTAAGGTGTTAGGTCGTGGTTCTATACTCAGTGATGCCGATGTTGTTGATGGACTCACTTATCTTCCAAGCCTTCCGCTGTTATTATTAGATGGCCTTAAGCCATATTATTGTAATAGTTCCCTTGTGCACAACGATGTAATAAGTGTGTGATTGCTACTCTGCTATAAATCCTTCGGCATCTTGTGTGGTGTCGACATTCGATCCAGGGATGACACCGAGCACAGAGACTTGATCCATTCGGTCCGGTCGCTACATCGTCGCTTTAAGTCCTCCAATGCTTTATCAGCCGGACTCTGCACAAAGGGATCTCGCTTTCAAAGATTCGATACAAAGGGATCGCCTTCTCACCAAGGCGGCTGATAAACCGGCTCAACGCGGCAATCCGGCCTGCCACGCGCTGGACATCATTGATGCATTTCGGTTTAGCCAGGGAGCTGATAGCTGTAATCTTCTCCGGATTAGCCTCAATTCCCCTGTTGGACACCAGAAAACCCAATAACTTGCCTGCCGGTACACCAAAAACACACTTGGCCGGATTGAGCATCATCTTGTATGTCTGTAGGTTATCAAAGGTTTCCTCCAAATCATCAACTAGAGTCTCCTTCTCCCTTGACTTAACCACAATATCATCCACATAGGCATGCACATTACGGCCGTTCTGCTTATGAAAGCAATTCTGTACACACCGTTGATAAGTTGCCTGGGCACTCTTGAGCCCAAAGGTCATAGATACATAGCAGAAGGCTCCAAAAGGAGTTATGAACGCCGTCTTCTCCTGGTCCTTAACTGCCATCTTGATCTGATGATAACCAGAATATGCATCCAGAAAACTCAAACGCTCACAACCCGCAGTAGCATCAATAATCTGATCAATGCGGGGGAGGGCGAAAGGATCTGCTGGACAAGCCTTGTTAAGATCTATGTAATCCACACACATGCGCCAGGTGCCGTTCTTCTTAAGGACCAGCACCGGATTAGCCAGCCATTCAGGATGGAACACTTCAACAATAAAGCCAGCCGCTAAGAGCTCGCCACTTCCTCTCCAATAGTCTTGCGCCTTTCTTCGTTAAACCGGCGGAGAAACTGCTTCACCGGTTTGTACTTAGGATCAACATTAAGAGTGTGCTCAGCGAGTTCCCTCGGTACACCTGGCATGTCAGAAGGCTTCCATGCAAAAATGTCCCGGTTCTCACGGATGAACTCAATGAGCGCGCTTTCCTATTTCGGATCCAAATTGGTGCTGATACTAAACTTCTTGGATGAATCGCCAGGTACAAAGTCAACAAGCTTAGTCTCAACTGCCGATTTGAACTTTAGGGCCGGATCATGCTCTGTGGTTGGCTTCTTCAACGGAGTCATGTTCGCCGGATCAACATTATCCTTGTAGTACTTCAACTCTTCCGTGGCACAAACCGCCTCTGCATAGGCCGCATCACCTTCCTCACACTCCAAGGCAATCTTGCGACTTCCATGAACGGTTATGGTACCCTTGTGACCTGGCATCTTGAGCCGCACATAAATATAACAGGGTCGTGCCATAAATTTGGCATAAGCCGGCCATCCAAATAAAGCGTGGTATGGGCTCCGGATCTTCACCACCTCAAAATTCAATGTTTCTGACCTGGAATCATGATCATCTCCAAAGGCCACCTCCGGAGCTATCTTGCCAACGGGATATGCTAACTTACCAGGTACCGCACCATGGAAGACCGTATTGGACGGTTTAAGATTCTTGTCTGTTAACCCCATACGGCAGAAGGTCTCATAGTATAAGATATTAATGCTGCTTCCTCCATCCATGAGGACCTTGGTGAACTTATAACCTCCCAGCTGAGGTGCCACCACCAACGCTAGCTGACCCGGATTGTCAACCCGGGGAGGGTGATCCTATCTGCTCCATATGATTGGCTGTTCAGACCAGCGTAAATAACAAGGCACGACCGGTTCAACAGAATTCACTGCTCACTTGTGAAGCTTCTGGTCTCGCTTGTCCAAGCTAGTGGTGAATACATGATATTGCCCGCTATTCAACTGCTCTGGATTGCTCTGATAGCCCGACTGCTGCTGCTGGTTATAACCACCCTGGTTATTCTGATTGTTTTGATTGTTATGTCCACCCTGATCTCCATTGAAACCTGAACCGGCATTTCCTCCACCGTGACCCGGCCCATGGAATCTGGATCCTGAGCCACCACCTGATCCGTGATCATACCGGAAAGCATTAGAATTTTTGAACTCCTGCATAATATAGCAATCCTTCCAAAGGTGGGTGGCTGGCGACTCCATCGTCCCGTGCTTTGGGCATGGCTGGTTTAATAGATAAGTCAGGCGGTCCGGATTGGGGTTTGGAGCTCCACCGCGATTTGGCGGTTTACCCTTCCGTCGCTGGCCCCTGTCCTGTGCGCTAGTATTAGCCACAAAGTCCATGCTGCCATCCGCTTTACGCTTGCCTCCGTTACCATGACCTGTGTGTTGTGTTGCTGCCCCTTGGAGTTGTTGTTCTTCTTTCCCTTACCTGTCTTGTCATCATCAGACTCGGGATCCTTGGTACCATCAGAATCAGCATACTTCACTAACACAGTCATGAGGGTCCCCATATCGTTACAATGGCGCTTCATCCGTCCCAATTTCAACTTCAGAGGTTTAAACCGGAAGTTGCTTTCCAAAGTTATAACCACGGAGTCGGCGTTGATACGGTCTGATGAGTGCAAAATTTCTGAGACTCGGCGTACCCAGCGGGTTGTTGACTCTCCTTCCTCCTGGACATAGGCCGCCAAGTCCACTATCGACATGGGCTGCTTACATGTATCCTTAAAATTCTGGATAAACCGGGCTCGCAACTGGGCCCATTAACTGATAGAATTAGGTGGTAGGCTTTTTAACCAAATACGGGCTGTCCCTTCAAGCATCATGGTGAAATACTTTGCACACGCCGCTTCATCTACGTCAAGCATCTCCATGGCCATCTCATAGCTCTCTACCCATGCCTCTGGAGACAAATCGGCCCTATAATTTGGCACCTTGCACGGGCCCTTGAAATCCTTGGGCAGGCGCACATTGCGTAAAGCGGGGACAAGACAAGGCACTCCCAAAGAACTAGAAGTAACTCTTGGCTCGATCGAGGTGGTTGGATGAACCGGCGAAGTCGACGAGCCTCATGTTGCGCCGCTAACTCAAAGATCCTTCGTGTTTCGGGCCGGTCCACCACTTCACGAGCATCACCCGCCGGGTTATGGCCACGGGGCGCTTCACGGTTCCGTGCATTACTGGATACGGCCGATTCATCCATCCGCCTGCTGTAACTCCGGCTTGGACGGGGGGTGGAATGAATTCGGTCACGGCTATATGAATATTCTTCCTGCTGAACCAAGGCTGTTCGAAGAAGTTCCTTAACCCGGCGTGTCTCCACCGCTTGCGGAGAATCACCTTCAATCTGGATGGCCTCCAGCCGTGAAGCGGCGGTGATAAGATTGTCCATTGGATTGGAAAAATGACCTGGAGGTGTCTGGACAGGCTGAGGTACGATGTTATTCTGTTGAGGCGGCTCCATGAAGCGAGGCTGAACCGGCGCACCCGTCCCAGGTGCCTCCGCCAGGTTTAGCCACGGCGGGTTACTAGTCCCTGCTCCTGGGGTATTAAAGAGGTTTCTGGCATCGAAAACCGTCGGCAGGCGAGACCGATGCTTCCTTTTCAAGACTTCATCCGACACGTTCTGGTCCAACATAAGCTTATAGGCTTGCGCATCCAAAGCGGCCCGCTCTGCGGCCATCCTGCTGTTCTCGGCTGCCAAGTCGGCCTTGGCCTGAGTGATCTCTTCCCTCACCTTTGCAATTTCCGCGTTGTGGGCGTCCTGATCCGCCGGGTTAGCCTCTGCCATAAGCATAACCAACGCATCAAACAGATCAGATAAGACTTGAGCCGGCGGGTGCACAGGGCCTCCTGCCTCGGCCGCCGCTGCTGACCTGGAGAACATCGCTGCTGCGGTCGAAGAGTGGACCGCCGCCTGTACCGCCATGAATATCCCAACCCGGTTGGGCAGATCGAGGGGTCCGGAATCATCGCCGCCATCGGAACAACACCCAATCCGGCCGTCCCCAGCTGATACAATGATTTGGTTTCTCCGGTCGAGGACTCATCGCCGGAATAAACGATGGTCTCGCTGCCAGATTCCGATCCACCATCATAGTCTCCTCCGTGGATGACTCCCACGAAGGCACGCTTCACGGCCGGTTTAACCAGGGCAGATCTCGCACGCTGAGCCGTTTCGACGAGGTTGGTGCAGATGTCCGGCTCAGGGCCCGGTTCACCGATCTTTCCAATGAAGACGTGTATGCCACCAAAGGGGACCCGGTACCCGTACTCAATCGAGCCGGCCTCGGGGCCCCATCCTGAATCGTCGATGTAGAGCTTGCCGCGACGACTCTTTGTCATCCGGCCCACAGCGTTACCCTTGAGTCCTTTGAAGTTGCCCTCCAAGAACTTGAAACCATCGTGCGATAGCCCCACGGTGGGCGCCAACTGTCGTGGTTTTGTCACGGCAGATGTCCTCATGAAAGGACTTAGTCGTGGAGCCATCGCTACGGGTTAACTTGAAGGGGTTAAAGCGGACACAAGGACGCAAGAGAGTTTATACTAGTTCGTCCCCTTCGATGAAGGTAAAAGCCTACGTCTAGTTGTGATGGAATTGATGGGGGTTTCGATGACTAGTGAGCAAACAAGCTTCGCCTAAGTCTCGAGTTATTGTCTGTTGTCCTGAACCGCCGCCGGTTCGCCCCCTTATATACATGGGTGACGCCCGTCGGCTTGCAGAGTCCCGAGACCAGCTCATAGACGTGTCCGGTTCGGTCTCTAGTATTTCTAACTTACAACACAAGTTACATACTAATGCCGGTTCACGGCTACAAGCCTTAAACCGGTTCTGGGCCTTGGGCCCTTATAGAATATTCTCACGGGCTTCAAGCATACTTGACTACTGATGAAGTTAACCCGGCCTCTCCTGGACGGTTTATGCCCAGTAGTAATATCCCCAACATAGACCTATTGACAGTCTTTTGCAAAATTAATTTGAGCTCTCTATTGCTCAACTCTACTTGACCACTAGACTGCGGGTGATAAGGAGATGCGATTCTATGATTGACATCATACTTAGCAAGCATCTTACGAAAGCACCATGAATAAAGTGTGAACCACCATCAGTCGTAAGATATCTAGGGACTCGAAACCTCGGAAAAATAACTTCTTTAAGCATTTTAATAGAAGTATTATGATCAGCACTACTAGTTGGAATAGCTTCTACCCACTTAGTAACGTAATCAACCGCAACTAAAATATGTGTATAACCATTGGAGGCAGGAAAAGGTCCCATATAATCAAAGCCCCAAACATCAAACGGTTCAATAACAAGGGAATAATTCATAGGCATTTCTTGACGTCTATTAATGTTACCTATTCTTTGACATTCATCACAAGATAAGACAAACTTACAAGCATCTTTGAAAAGGGTAGGCCAATAAAAACCAGATTGAAGTACCTTGTGTGCAGTTCTATCTCCAGCGTGGTGTCCTCCATAGGATTCAGAGTGACACTTATGTAGGATTTGTCCCCTGTTCATGCTCAGGCACACAACGCCTAATAATACCATCTACTCCTTCTTTATAAAGGTGTGGATCATCCCGTAAGTAATGTCTTAAATCATAAAAGAACTTTTTCTTTTCTTTGGTAAGTGAAACTAGGCGGTATATATTTAGCAACAATGTCATTAGCATAATCAGCATACCAAGGAGCAAGACGAGAAGCATTGACAACCGCTAATTGTTCATCGGAAAACTATCATTAATAGGCGGTGGGTCATCAAGAACATTCTCTAACCTAGACAAGTTGTGCATAGCAGGGTTCTCAGCTCCCTTTCTATCAATAATATGCCACCAAATTCTTGGAGCAAGAGAACCCATCTAAAGAGTCTAGGCTTAGCATCTTTCTTTTCCATAAGATATTTAATAGCAGCATGATCAAGGTGAATAGTGACTTTGGAATCAACGATATAAGGTCTAAACTTATCACATGCAAACACAACTGCTAAGAATTCCTTTTCAGTAGTAGCATAATTTCTCTGGGCAGCATCAAGAGTCTTACTAGCATACTGGGTAACATTCAATTTTATCGACTCTTTGCCCTAAAACAGCACCTACAGCATAATCACTAGCATCGCACATAATTTCAACAGGTAAATTCCAATCAGGTGGCTGAACAATAGGTGCAGTGATCAAAGCTTTCTTAAGTGTTTCAAATGCTTCTACACAATCATCATCAAAGACAAAGGGAATATCTTTTGCAATAAATTAGTCGAGGCCTAGAGATTTTAGAAAAGTCTTTAATGAACCTCCTATAAAAACCGGCATGACCAAGGAAACTTCTTATACCTTTTATGTCCTTGGGACATGGCATCTTTTCAATAGCATCAACTTTGGCTTTATCAACTACAATACCTCTCTCGGAGATCTTGTGTCCCAAGACAATGCCTTCATTAACCATAAAGTGACATTTTTCCCAATTCAGGACGAGACTAGTGTCTTCGCATCTCTGCAAAACTCGATCAAGGTTGCTTAAACAATCATCAAAAGAGGATCCATAGACGGAGAAATCATCCATGAATACCTCACAAATCTTTTCACAAAAATCAGAGAATATAGCCATCATGCATCTTTGAAAGGTAGTAGGTGCATTACATAAACCAAAAGGCATACGTCTATAAGCAAAAGTACCAAAAGGGCAAGTAAAAGTATTTTTAGATTGATCCTTTGCTGACGCAGGTATTTGAGAGAAGCCAGAATAACCATCTAGAAAGCAAAAATCTGTGTGTTTGGATAGCCTTTCTAGCATTTGATCAATAAAAGGTAAGGGGTAATGATCTTTCTTAGTAGCTTTATTTAACTTACGAAAATCAATTACCATCCTATAACCTGTAATAATTCTTTGCGGGATCAATTCATCTTTATCATTAGGAACAACGGTAATACCTCCCTTTTTGGGGACACAATGGATAGGGCTACCCATTCACTATCAGCAACGGGATAAATAATACCTGCCTCAAGGAGTTTTAGAATCTCCTTCCTTACCACTTCCTTCATTTTGGGATTTAATCGTCTTTGAGGATCTCTAACTGGTTTGGCATCTTTCTCCACTGAAATTTTGTGCTGACATAATGTGGGACTAATGCCCTTAAGATCATCCAGAGTATATCCAATAGCAGCTCGGTGCTTCTTCAGAGTTTTCAATAATCTTTCTTCTTCTTTCTCTAAAAGGTTAGCACTAATAATAACAGGATATATTTCTTTTTCATCAAGATAAGCATACTTAAGATTATCAGGTAAAGGTTTGAGTTCAAACACGGGATCACCCTTGGGTGGAGGGGGCTCCCCAAGAATTTCAATGGGAGGTTATGTTTCAGTATAGGTTCTTACTTAAGGAACACTTCATCTATTTCTTCCCTCTCCTTCATAAACATATCGTTTTCATGGTCTAACAAATAATGTTCTAACGGATCAGTAGGAGGAACAACAATAGAAGCAAGACCAATAATTTCATCCTTACTAGGTGGTTCCCTTTCGCGAGGTTGTCTATTAAACTTGGAAAAATTGAACTCATGAGACATACCATCTATGCCAGCAGTGACTACCTTCCTTTTACAATTAATCTTAGCACTAGCAGTATTTAAGAAAGGTCTACCAAAAATAATGGGACAAAAATCATCTTGTGGGGAAGCAAGAACAAGAAAATCAGCAGGGTATTTAATCTTCCCACACAAGACTTCAACATCTCTAAAAATCCCAATAGGTTTAATGGTGTCCCTATTAGCAAGCTTAATAGTAACATCAATGTCTTCCAATTCAACATGTGCAATGTCATGCATAATTTCTTTATATAGATCATAGGGTATCGCAGTAGCACCAGCACCCATATCACATAAGCCATGATAACAATGATCTCCTATTTTAACAGAAATAACAGGCATGCCTACAACAGGCTACATGTCTTAATATCGGGTCTAGCAATATTAGCAGTTTCACCCACGAAAGAGATAACATGCCCATCTAAGTCCTCATCCAAGAGATCTTTAATCATAGCAATACCAGGTTCAACATTAATTTGCTCAGGAGGTGTATAAGTCCTAGTATTACTCTTACAAACAACAAATGAAGCTTTAACATGATCTTTTATCCTAACAGAAAAGGAGGTTTTTCAACATAAGCAGGAGGAACAATATGATCACTATAATTAATAGTCTTTTCTTCGACTGTAATAGGTGCAACTACTTTCACTTCTACAGGAGGATCATATTTAAACCACTTCTCTTTAGAGAGATCAACGTGAGTAGCAAAAGATTCACAAAAAGTAGCTACTATCTCAGTGTCAAGTCCATACTTAGCGCTAAATCCACGAAAAGCATCGGTATCCATAAAAGATTTAACAAAATCGAACTTAGGTGTCATACCTGACTCCTTACCATCCTCGGAACCCCAATCTTCAGAATTGCGTTTAATTCTTTCCAATAAGTCCCATTTGAAATCAATATTATTCAGCATATAGGAACCAACACAGGAAGTATCGAGCAGGTTGCGATTATTAAGAGAAAGCCGAGCATAAATTTTTTGAATAATCATTTCCCGAGAGAGCTCATGATTGGGGCATGAATATAACATTGACTTAAGCCTGCCCCAAGCTTGAGCGATGCTTTCTCCTTCGCGAGGCCAGAAATTATATATGTAATTATGATCACGATGAACAAGATGCATAGGATAGAACTTCTGGTGAAATTCCAACTTCAATCGCTTATAATACCAAGATCCCGTATCATCACATAGCCTATACATGTCAATGCATCTCCCTTGAAAGATAAAGGGAAGACCTTCCTTTTAACAACATCATCGGGAATACCTGCAAGCTTAAATAATCCACAAACTTCATCCACAAAGATAAGGTGTAAATCGGGATGCAATGTTCCGTCTCCTGCAAAAGGATTAGCTAGCAGTTTTTCTATCATACCCGAAGGAATCTCAAAGTGAATATTTTCATGAAGTTCAGTAGGTTGAGGAGAATATATTTGCTCTTCTGGTTGGGGTGAAGATACCCCAAACAAGCCCTTCAAAGGATTAGTTTCCATAGTGACAAGTGACAGAAAATTTCAGCACACTATATAAATGTTTCCTTACCAAGTTCCACTTACCAAAAGCGCTACACTCCCCGGCAACGGCGCCAGAAAAGAGTCTTGATGACCCACAAGTATAGGGGATCTATCGTAGTCCTTTCGATAAGTAAGAGTGTCGAACCCAACGAGGAGCAGAAGGAAATGATAAGCGGTTTTCAGTAAGGTTTTCTCTGCAAGCAATGGAATAATAGGTGACAAATAGTTTTGTGATAAGATAAATAGTAACGAGCAAAAAGTAAATAAAGTAAATAACATGCAGCAAGGTGGCCCAATCCTTTATGTAGCAAAGGACAAGCCTGGACAACTTCTTATAATAGGAAAAAACGCTCCCGAGGACACATGGGAATATCATCAAGCTAGTTTTCATCATTTTCATATGATTCGCATTCGGTACTTTGATAATTTGATATGTGGGTGGACCGGTGCTTGGGTGCTGTTCTTACTTGAACAAGCATCCCACTTATGATTAACCTCTATTGCAAGCATCCGCAACTATAACAAAAGTATTAAGGTAAACCTAACCATAGCATGAAACATATGGATCCAAATCAGCCCCTTATGAAGCAACGCATAAACTAGGGTTTAAGCTTATGTCACTCTAGCAGTCCATCATCTACTTATTACTTCCCAATGCCTTCCTCTAGGCCCAAATAATGGTGAAGTGTTATGTAGTCGACGTTCACATAACACCACTAGAGGCTAGACAACCTACATCTCACCAAAATATCGAACGAATACCAAATTCACATGACTACTAATAGCAAGACTTCTCCCTTGTTCTCAGGAACAAACGTAACTACTCACAAAGCATATTCATGTTCATAATCAGAGGGGTAATAATATGCATAAAGGATCTGAACATATGATCTTCCACCAAATAAACCAACTAGCATCAACTACAAGGTGTAATCAACACTACTAGCAACCTACTAGCACCAATCCCGGACTTGGAGACAAGAATTGGATACAAGAGATGAACTAGGGTTTTGAGATGAGATGGTGCTGGTGAAGATGTTGATGGAGATTGCCCTCTCCCGATGAGAGGAGCATTGGAGATGATGATGATGATGATTTCCCCCTCCCGGAGGGAAGTATCCCCGGCAGGACAGCTCCGCCAGAGCCCTAGATTGATTCCGCCTCGTGGCGGCGGAGTTTCGTCCCGTAAGCTTGCCCATGATTTTTTCCAGGGTAAAAGTGATGATATAGCAGAAGATGGTCGCCGGAGGCCCACCAGGGGGCCAGGAGATAGGGGCACGCCTGCCTCCTCGGACAGGTGTGGGCCCCTGGCCTATTTCTTTTGCTCATAATTTCTTATAAATTCCAAAAAGTTGTTTCGTGGAGTTTCAGGACTTTTGGAGATGTGCAGAATAGGTTTCCAACGTTTGCTCCTTTTCCAGCCAGAATTCTAGCTGCCGGCATTCCCCCTCTTCATGGTAAACCTTGTAAAATAAGGGATAATAGCCATAAGTATTGAGATATAATGTGTAATAACAGCCCATAATGCAATAAATATTGATATAAAAGCATGATGCAAAATGGACGTATCACCTGCCCACCTATAAACAAATAAAAGAATATGAACTCTTCGCTAACCACTAGCGACGATATATCAGGATGCTAAATTGAAAATATTTTATTAGTTTTATATTAATAACCATGCAAGAAGCCACGCATGTACAGGACGCATGCATCCACGCATGTACACACGCCGACACACTAACTCATGCCGATCCAACTCATGCACAAACATGCACTGCATGAAGCACACAACGCACGTACACAACACATGCATGCACACACATTCGGCCGCAGAATGCACGTGAATAACACATGCATGCACACACACTCGGCTACATGGAGGCGCGCGCCATCTGCGGTGACGTCCGGTTCGTCGTGCTACGGCGAAGCTCGCACACAACGGCACCTATGCATATCTTGCAACACCTCTTTGCCGTCGTTGCTCAACGACTAGGCGGAGACGAAGACGACCGCAACCTCGGCCTTAGAGCTAGCACTGATGGAAAAGCACGCACGCTCCACGCACACGAGCACGTACAGAGTGCCCACGACATGGTGCGTCCCTAGTCGCCTCTACTCCTTCTGCGCATGTTGTCTATGAAGGCGGCTGCATGCCTAATGATGATGTGGGTGAGATCTTTGAGGACTTAGATGATGACGAGGAAAATTATGGGGGGTTGTCTCCAACAGTGTTCCTCGGCTCGCACCTCTTGCATCATGGTGGTCGAGCTTGGAGTTATTCATCTAGTACACGTGGCCTCTCAGATCTGGAGACAAGGTGACGTACACCGTCAAGGTCCACGGTCAAGGGGGTCAGGGCGGACGTGAACTCTCACTGCGTCTGCCATCTGAAGCGGCACCCCGGCCTAGGGCGCCGCCCGCTGCACTCCCAGCTGTACCCGCCTCCTCGTCGCATTCAAAAACCTACATTTACTAGTATGTATGTATGTGCAAGGCACGTCTTAATATAAAAGAGTGATTTTGGTAAAAGGGAAAAGTAATATATGTGCTAATAGATTCAAAGAAAAAGAAATTATCGTGATGTATAAATGTCGATATTAGTTCAATATTGTAAAAGCGGGAAGTATTATTCATGCCATAAAACTGTACGTTCATTTAACAAGAACTGCACGTTGCTTCACTTTTTCCACATGTTCTTTTTTTGAGAAATATCCACATTCTCCTACTAAACCATCTCGACTGGGCTCAATCAAACCATCTGGTGGTCATGTGGCAACACAGCCCATTAGAGCTAGTTATGGGCTTCTTTTTTCTAGAAAGGGTACATGATTGTTCTAGAACACGGTGAGGTAGCAAAGTGTCTTGTTCATGCGAATCCTACTGATATTGGCCGTTGGATTTAGAAGATCAACGGTTATGATTGATGTTCTTAGTCCTACTTAAAATTGGTACACTATATAGTAGTATAGATATAGAAGTAGAGATATAGAAACCCACGTGGAATGCGAGAAACCAACTCCAGCCACACACGTCCATTCAGGAGCAGGACGCCGGCCAGGCTCCTCCTTCCACCATTTTGTCCACTCTTTCGGCGGCATCCGACGAGCAGGAAGAGCAGTTCTCCGACATAAAAGCCGTCTGGGTGGCCCGCCGAGCCCGACAGCTCGCTTCTCCACCTACCTCGACTAGCCCGTCGGAGGCAGTTGCCGCACTAAGCCAGCGCGTGGTTCTGCAGTTGGCCTTTCCAATATAGCTCGAGGAAGAGAGCCGACTTGCTCCACGTCGGCTTGTCGGGGAGCACGGCGGCACGGGCATCGTCGCTGCCCTCGACGCCGCCGCGTCGTACAGCGCCTCCAGTGTCTGCGACTACGCCATCCGCCGTTGATGCGCGCGTAGCCGCGACATGCAGGCAGAGAAAGAAGCCGCCGCGGATGTCGACGACGTGATGCGGCTATGCGGATGTGGACGAGGTGACGGGTAGCACGTCCCCGCCCGCCGCCATCATCAAGGAAAAGTAGAACATGGGAGGCCACCGCCAATTGTATCCCATGAAGGCCACCGCAGAGGCGACGCCGGCTAATACAGCCGGTGTCTTGCTCGATTTTTCTTCTGCCGGATGCTGGAGGAGGACAAAGAGATCGGGCGGCGACCATTTAGATTAGGTATTTTAATTCTACCAGGCTGGTTGTAATGGGAGTATTATAGGTAGTATCATGCATGCCAACTACTCCCCGTGTTCTTAAATATAGGAGTATTATAAGAGCATGGTTAATAGTATAGCCAACTGATGGCTACATACATTGCCACGTCATCTATAGCCAACCTTGTACTCCCTCCGTCCAAAAAAACTTGTCATCAAAATGGACAAGAAAGGGTGTATCTAGAACTAAAATACATCAAGATACATCCCCTTTTATTCATTTTGATGACAAGTATTTTTGGACGGAGGGAGTAGCCTCCAAGTATAATACTCCCTCCATCTTGGTGTGCAAGTCATCTTATGAAAACCAAATAATCACAAAACACTTAGGCACGGTGCATTAACTTCTACCTCGTTTCTTGTTTCTTGACATATCAACCAATAAGAGATGTGGGTGTGCATGCTTTTAATGACTTGAGACTACCAAACACGACATGTAGTGGTTAGTTCATTGCATGCAAGGCTATTAATTAGCAAATAAACGTTAAGTTCTCGCATTTTCCCCTCCTCCTTGGTCACGGTGCACAACCTAAGATACAAAGATGTGCTATTTCATCAATACAGGGCCCACCTTCCACTCTCACATCCTACCTCCGTCCTGGTTTATAGGTCACCTTTGTAGTTCATGCCAAATTTTGACCAAATATTTAGCTAACAAAATGTTAATGCATGTCAACAAAAATTATATCTTTGGATTCGTATTTCAACATAGTTTTCAATGATATAATTTTTGGTAACATGCACGAATGTTTTGTTAGTTCAATCTATAGTCAAAATTTGACACAATATACAATGGGGACCAATAAACAAGGACGGAGGAATCGATGCCACGTCAATGTACCCACTAGAAACAAGTTAGACTTGTTTGGTTCAACCGCCTCCCTAGGTGTTTGGAGAGGAATTGGCCAGCGTGAGGCGGTTCTATAGGTGGGCAGGTGGCTTAAAACAAGGGAAAACGCGCGAACCAGCTAAGATGAGAGAGGGAAGCTTCTACATTCGCAGGGGCCATGGCATTGGCTATTGGGCGGCAACATGCGAGTAGACGTACACTCTTCATCGGATGGAGGGAGTAAGTCATCTTTGGTTGTGCACCGTGACCAAGAAGGAGGAAAAAACAAGAGAACTTCATGTTTATTTGCTCATTAATAGCATTGCATGCAATGAACTAACCACTGCATGTCGTGTTTGGTAGTCTCGAGTCATTGAAAACATGCACGCCCACATCTCTTATTGGTTGATATGTCAAGAAACAAGAAACGAGGTGGGAGTTAATGCACCGCGCCTAAGTGTTTTGGGATTATTTGGTTTTCGTAAAGTGACTTATACACCTAGACGAAGGGAGTACGTTGCTCACGCAAATATTAAATGCTTAGAGCCAACCTAATAGCCATTCTAAGAGCCAACCTATTATATGAGTATTTTTTATGATGACTCTAAATGAGGTGGCATCTCCTTATAGCCAACAAATTGGCTACATTGGAGCACTCCGGCAAGGCCTGGAGGTTAATTTGAGAACAAGTACCTCGAGGTTAATTTGACAGACATGACTTATAAGTTGACAGAGGTCATATGACCTTTTTGGAAACATGTCGTGATGTAACGCGATAGACCTTCTTTCAAGTCAATTAACATGTGTTCAAAAAATAAAAATTTATTAAAAAGTAACACAATAGACCTTTGATTAACATGTGTTCAAAAAAACAAATAATGTCAAAAAATACAAACCAAAGACCTTGATATTAACTAGATGGTATGGGTCCCTGTAAAGGTTTACATAAACCTTTACAGGGACCCATACCATATAGTTAATATCAAGTCCACTTCCCATGCGGTCACCCATCTCATGACTACTCCAGCCTCAGCATAGTTAACTTGGGAGTTCTGTTAGATGAGCTATCGGTAGAGAAGTTGGTCCTTGCTGATATAAGATGCCTCTTTGTATCATTTATGGCATACCTGGATGACCGCCTGGTGCCGCCCAATAGCCAATGACACGTCCCCTGCGAATGTAGAAGCTTCCCACCCTCATCTAGCTAGTTCGCGCGTTTTCCCCTGTTTTTTGCCGCCTGCCCACCTATAGAACCGCCTCGTGCTGGCCAATTCCTCTCCAAACACCAAGGGAGGCGGTTGAACCGAACAAGTATAACTTGTTTCTAGTGGGTACATTGACATGGCATCAAAAGGGTGTGATAGCTGACTCTTGCAAAATAATTGACTACCACGTTGGCATACATGAACATTGGGCCCACTTGTCAGCGTGCTGGATGGAGGAAGGAACGCAAGACAAAATGGAGCGTGGAAGGGTGCGAATCGATTGGCTCACGTGCGATGACCACTAGAGCAATACACTCAGGTACTACGTTAAAACATTAGTGCAAACACGGCCGGTTATACTGTCAGTAGGTGACCATGCGCTTGGCTCTTCGCCTCTTCCAAAAGTCGAACAATGATGATGGTACTGTTGGGGAATGTAGTAATTTCAAAGAAATTCCTACGCACACGCAAGATCATGGTGATGCATAGCAACGAGAGGGGGAGTGTATCTTCATACCCTTGAAGATCGCTAAGCGGAAGCGTTTATCAACGTGGTTGATGTAGTCATACGTCTTAACGATCCGACCGATCCAAGTACCGAACGCACGGCACCTCCGAGTTCTGCACACGTTCAGCTCGATGACGTCCCACCTTCTTGATCCAGCAAGACGGGTGAAGTAGTAGATGAGTTCCGGCAGCACGACAGCGTGGTGACGGTGTTGGTGAAGAACAATCTCCGCAGGGCTTCGCCTAAGCACTACGGAAACTATGATGGAGGATAAACTAGAGGGGCTGGGGTTGCCGGCACACGTCTTGGTGTTTCTTGATCTCTCTTTGGTGCTAGCCCTGCCCCTCTATTTATATGTTGAGCCCTGGGGTCGAAACTTGGAGTAAAAGCCTCCTCAAAGTCGGTTTTGCCCGAAAGGCAAGAGTCCTACACGGACTCCAGGGCTAGACGCTAGGGTTCCCGGCGTCTACCCCCTAGACGCCAGGGTTCCTGGCGTCTAGCCTCTGGTCTCCGCAAAACTTCCTTTTGCACTTTCCAAAAGCCTCGTGGGCTTTCCCCTTTGGCCTAAATAACGTGTTCTCGTACCCAAACATTTCGGGAAACATCCGAACCCCTTCCGGTGAATTTCGGAACCCTTCCGGAGATCAAACACTATTATCCCATATATTAAACTTTATCTCCGGACCATCCCGGAGTTCCTCGTCATGTCCATGATCTCATCCGGAACTCCGAACAACATTAGGTTACCAACATACATAACTCATATAATAATATATCGTCAACGAAACGTTAAGCGTGCAGACCCTACGGGTTCGAGAACTATGTAGACATGACCGAGACATGTCTCTGGTCAATAACCAATAGCGGGACCTGGATGCCCATATTGGCTCCCACATATTCTACGAAGATCTTTATCGGTCAAACCGCATAACAACATACATTGTTCCCTTTGTCATCGGTATATTACTTGCTCGAGATTCGATCGTCGGTATCTCAATACCTAGTTCAATCTCGTTGCAGCAAGTCTCTTTACTCGTTACGTAATGCATCATTCCGTAACTAACTCATTAGTTACATTGCTTGCAAGGCTTATAGTGATGCGCATTACCGAGAGGGCCCAGAGATACCTCTCCGACAATCGGAGTGACAAAACCTAATCTCGAAATACGCCAAGTCAACATGTACCTTTGGAAACACCTGTAGAGCTCCTTTATAATCACCCAGTTACGTTGTGACATTTGGTAGCACACAAAGTGTTCCTCCGGTAAACGGGAGTTGCATAATCTCATAGTTGTAGGAACATGTATAAGTCATGAAGAAAGCAATAGCAACATACTAAACGATCAAGTGCTAAGCTAACGGAATGGGTCATGTCAATCACATCATTCTCCTAATGATGTGATCCCGTTAATCAAATGACAACTCATGTCTATGGTTAGGAAACATAACCATCTTTGATTAATGAGCTAGTCAAGTAGAGACACACTAGTGACATTTAAGTTTGTCTATGTATTCATACATGTATCATGTTTCTAGTTAATACAATTCTAGCATGAATAATAAACATTTATCATGATATGAGGAAATAAATAATAACTTTATTATTGCCTCTAGGGCATATTTCCTTCAGTCTCCCACTTGCACTAGAGTCAATCTAGATTACACAGTAATGAATCTCACACCCATGGAGTCTTGGTGTTGATCATGTTTTGCTCGTGGAAGAGGCTTAGTCAACGGGTCTGCAACATTCAGATCCGTATGTATCTTGCAAATCTCTATGTCTCCCACCTGGACTTGGTCCTGGATGGAATTGAAGCGTCTCTTGATGTGCTTGGTCCTCTTGTGAAATCCAGTTCCTTTGCCAAGGCAATTGCACCAGTATTGTCACGAGAAGATCTTCATTGGTCCCAATGCACTAGGTATGACACCTAGATCGGAAATGAACTCTTTCATCCAGACTCCTTCATTTGCTGATTCCGAAGCAGCTATGTACTCCGCTTAGCATGTAGATCCCGCCACGACGCTTTGTTTAGAACTGCACCAACTGACAGCTCCACCGTTCAATATAAACATGTATCCGGTTTGCGATTTAGAATCGTCCGGATCAGTGTCAAAGCTTGCATCGACGTAACCATTTACGACTAGCTCTTTGTCACCTCCATAAACGAGAAACATATCCTTGGTCCTTTTCAGGTATTTCAGGATATTCTTGACCGCTGTCCAGTGATCCACTCCTGCATTACTTTGGTACCTACCTGCCAAGCTTATTGCTAAGCACACGTCAGGTCTGGTACACAACATCGCATATATGATAGAGCCTATGGCTGAAGCATAGGGAACATCTTTCATTTTCTCTCTATCTTCTGCTGTGGTCGGGCATTGAGTCTGACTCAACTTCACACCTTGTAACACGGGCAAGAACCCTTTCTTTGCTCGATCCATTTTGAAATTTTTAAAAACTTTATCAAGGTATGTGCTTTGTGAAAGTCAAATTAAGCGTCTTGATCTATCTCTATAGATCTTGATGCCCAATATGTAAGCAGCTTCACCGAGGTCTTTCATTGAAAAACTTTTATTCAAGTATCCCTGAAAGTGCTAGTTATCGACTAGAGGGGGGTGAATAGGCGATTTTTATGAAAGTCTTCTAAACATGGAAGATTCGAAGACAAACAATAGAATTGACCTAATTGATATGCAGCTGAAGATAAACTACAACAAGCAAACCATAGTCAAGTATGCACTAATGTGAGAGTACAAAGACTAATAGCAGCTTAGTAGTAAGGATCAGGATGGAAGATAGTATGAAGCCAAACAACTATAGTAGTCAAGCAATGAAGTCAAACAGGTATGACAAATGTGCAATGACTTCACGAAGACAAACTCTAAGTACAGGAAGGGAGAGGATAGAACCAGTCACTTGTTGAAGACATAGGATTTGTTGGACCAGTTCCAGTTGCTGTGACAACTATACGTCTGGTTAGGGAGGCTGAGATCCAACTCAGAAGACCGCGTCTTCACCTTATTCCCCTTGAGCTAAGGACACACAGTCCTCGCCCAATCACTCTGGTAAGTCTTAAAGGTAGACTCCCAAACCTTCACAGACTTTGTTCACCGGCGATCCACAATGACTCTTGGATGCTCAGAACGCGACGCCTAACCGGCTGGAGGATTCACTGCCCTTAAGTGTAATAAGTCTTGAGTCACGCAGACGAAAGACTTGATGATGCCTAACACTCTTTGGCTCTGGGTGTTTGGGCTTTGTCCTCGCAAGGATTTCTCTCTCAAAGGCTTCGAGGTGGGTTGCTCTCAAACGACAAAAGCCGTGCACTAACTCTGAGCAGCCACCAATTTCTGGTGTAGGGGGTGGGCTATTTATAGCCACTAGGCAACCCGACCTGACATGTCCGAAATGACCCTGGGTCACTAAGGAACTGACACGTGTTCCAACGGTCAGATTTCAAACACACACGACAACTTTACTTGGGCGACAAGCAAAGCTGACTCATCCAGCTCTGGATAAGATTTGCTCTCATTGTCTTTGCTCGAAGACATAGGATTTGGGTTGAGCATCACTTGATCATTCGACTTTGTTCACTTGGACCCCACTTAACAAAGACGGTGGTTCCTATGACTCAACAGAGAAGAAACAGGAAACAACGAAACGATTACAGCCTTTCAAGGCTCCACAGTCTTCACTCAATGTCTTCTCTTGTCATAGTCTTCAATATGAATACCTTCATATACCACCATTGTCTTCAATGTCTTCATACATTTTTAGGGGTCATCTCCGGTAGGTAAACCGAATCAATGAGGGACACTACCTATGTTATCCTGCAATTCTCACAAACACATTAGTCCCTCAACCAAATTTGTCGTCAATACTCCTAAACCAACTAGGGGTGGCACTAGATGCACTTACAATCTCCCCCTTTTTGGTGATTGATGACAAACTGGTTGAAGTTTTCAACGGGGATAAAATATGTGAAATTGTAAAGGATAGGGTATTGTCTTCATAAGTGGCAAGGGATCCCCCTGAAGATGTGCATATAAGTAATTTGCTTTTGGAATGCAAATGCACATGGCAGGTTGTACTTGTGGAGATCCTCTTCAACTTGTGAAGATAATTCATAATGCATGAAATGATATAACTAAGAGAATGACATGCATAATGAAAAATGGACGTCTGCAGAATGATCTAAGTGCGGAAGTTATCATCGCACATGCGGAATTTATCATCGCATCACAGAAAAGCAAAAAAGTAGCAGACAACCATCAGGTTTAAGTGTTACAACTCAAAGAACCAAATGTATCAAAAGCGAGAGTTGTAAACCCTAGGCAAAATATAAAGCAACCGCCCATATGAACCAGCTTGAAGACTATCAAACTCATATGCTTCTCCCCCTTTTGTCAGTAAGGACCAAAAAGGTTTGAAGACATAGAGCATCTACTCGCTTTCATCAGGAGAAGGTGAAGCAGCAGGGTTATCGTTGTTGTTTGGCGGTGCGAGCGAACTTGGTGCGATGTCGATGCATGCGTAAGTAGGGGCGGTGAAGTAGCATCGGCTTCATCATCGATCACTCTGGCATTCACGGTTGCCACGGAGGAAGAATAGTCGAGTCTTCAAGGGATGGAGTTCGACGTGGGACAGCATTCCGTGGAGGAGTGGAGTCAAACTTGAATCTTTCGGTGAAGCCATCGTCTTGAAGATCTCGCTTCAAAGATCGAAAGCAGCGTCAAACTCCTCCATGATCGATTTACAGGTCTCGTGAGTGACAAAAGCATTCTTGGTGGCAAGATTTGAATGCGATTGACGTCCACCAAGAGGCTTTGCATCTGTCGCTTGAGCCAAAAGTGATGCTTGTCTTGTTTCTGATGCAGTGCCACAAGAAGTTCTCGGTCATTCAGGACACGAGAGTGCTTCCGAGGCCTTTGGGCTATTGTGCTCACAGTAGCTTCAGTTTGCGCACGGTGAGGCATACGAGTGTTCCCAGCCATTGGATAGACACGAGATACTGATTGGACGCCTTCCATGGGTTGAGAGAAGCTATGGTGATCTGCATTCTGAAGACAAAGAGGCGTTTTGGCAGGCTCAGGGTATATGGCTTCAGCTGACATATCAACCTCGGGTAGAAAGATCAGATGATTGCGAGCAGAGGGCTGATAGTTGACAGCAGAGTGTAGCTTGATGAGGCGCATGATCCATGGAGCATAGAATTTCAGGCCAAAAAGGTCAGAACCAGACGCAGCCAATTGCCGGATGAAGAATTCTTGTGTATTGAAGCTGATGCCATTGAGGATGTAAAAGACCAATGTCTTCATGGCTCCTTCAAGTTTTGCAGCTGATGAATGCCCTTTGATAGGCCATAGAGTTCGCCTGATGATGTGATATATTGTGCGAGGCAGATACTCAAGGTCATCAACAAAGAACTCCTTTGGGTATTCAGAGTCAGGTGGCAAAGGCTTCATCATGCTCAACATCTCACTCATGTTGGGCTCTGGCTTATGGAAGATGCTCTTCAGTGCATTGCGGTGGAGTTGACAATTAGGTTCGAACAGCTCTCCGGGAGTGGGTAGGCCTGTAAGATCAATGACGTCAAGAGCTTTGGCTTCATGATGAACATTTCCGGTCATCCACTCGAGAACCCATGTCTTTGTATCTCTGTAGTAGCCGCGGATGTGGAGGGTAGCATAGAATTGAAGCAAAAGTTCCTCATTCCAATGTTCTTTGTCTATCACAAAGCTGAGCAGACCTGCATCACGAAAGTAGTCAAGTGCTTCTTCTAAGCATGGCAGTCCTGCAATGGCTTGATGTCGGCGCATATGAGGGAAAATGCGCCCTTGATCATCTGAGCAGCGGAGTAATAGCCCATTGTTGATAGCTCAAGAAATGATCTGATGAGATTCTTGGCCTTGAGTAGGGGTTCTTTGCTCTGTCAAAGAAAGTGTTGTGGGCTTTGAATCCATTTGCATTGAAGGACCCTGGAGAGGTGGCAGTACCTGGGAACCTTGGCAGTCTTGGCTTTGGTTTCTGGACCAGAGGCCTATGCCCAATATGATATTCAAACTGAGGACCAGAGGCATGAGGCGGAGGGACCAGAACGGGCCATCTGACAGTGACTAACTGACCATAGTTGTTGGCTTGCTCAATTGTGTAGGGCCTTGGTGGCGGAACAGGAGCAGTGGCAACAAACAGTGGCTGCAGGTTGCACAACAGGGGGCTTCGGTTGCACAACAGGGCTTCAGGGAGCAGCTTGTATCATTGGCTTCGGGCACATTGGTTGGTGCAGGCTCCACATTCGCTTCAGCCATGACTACGTCATTGGCTTCATTTGTGTTGGTGGTGGCAGCCTCAAGATTTTCAACCTCCACTTGATGAGCTGGAGGGTCGGGCACTGTCACATTCACTTCAGTAACAGCTTCTTCAGCAATTGGTGGTGTAGGAACACGTTCTTGTACTGGGTTGTCATCGGCTGATGCAGCCGGATTGTCTTCAGCAGTGATGGGATCAACTGCTGGAATGTCTTCTGCTTCAGGAGCCTTTGTGGAAGCAGACTCATGAACTATCATTCGTCGTTCTTGGTGTTCAGATGCAGGTCGAACCATTGAGATAGGTTCAACAACTAAGGGCTCTGTGGAAGCAGCCCGATTTTTCTTGGTTTTGCGCTTCTTCTTGGAGGGAGCAACATCAGAGGCTTCAAAATTTTTCCTTTTTCTGGCTTCAGCCTCGGCAGCCCTCGTCTTCTTCTGTTCTGAAGCGGTTGACCAGACCTTTGGCTTCGAGTCAGTCGTGCTTCTTGGGAAGACTATGCGAGGTTGTTCTTGTCTTGAAGGTGTAGATTGGTCAGTGGATTGCTTCTTCTTCTTTGCAGCCATTCTGGGGTCAATGCCAGGACGACCAAGAGCCTTGCGCTTCTCAGCCTCATTGTAGGATAGTACACACTTGTCAGCCAGACTCTTCATGCGCTCACGAGAGCCTTTAGCTTCGTCACGCTTCTTGTGAAAGGCTTCTTTGAGCTCGTGCAGCATGGTCTTGAAGTTTTTGACATCTTGCACGCTGAGCTTTGCCACATGCTTCTTGAACTGAGCCTTCTCATAGTCGATCTTGTGCTTCAGTTCAATGAGACGCTGAGCAAGAGCTAGCTCAGAAGCAATGGCGCCATTGAAGGAGACGCTGAGGCCAATGGGAAGTTGCAGATCTTCAAAGCTGAGATTGGGGTTGTCAAACCACTCGTCAATGAAGTGATGGATGATTGCCACATCAAAGAGAGGCAAATCATTGAAGATCTCTGCTTCTTCCTTGCTCTTGATCAGTTGCTCAAGAGCATCATCTGCAAGATCTTCATCACTGGATAGATCAATGTGCTCTTCTCACAGAATGGCAGCAAGAGTCAATGTCGATTAGAATGTCGGCGATTTTCCTTTTCTTCTCCGTCTTCTTGGAGATGCGTGATTGATCTTCGCATCGCATTAATCGCCTTCGTGGAGGTGCAGTGACCAGTGGCTTCGCACGTGAAGCTTTTGGAGGAGCAGCTGACCTTGAAGCCTTAGCCTTCTTTAGCTTCTTTGGCTTTGGAGTAGGGGCTGGGGCTTCATCAGTGTCAGTGTCATCTTCAGAATGATCCACTTGGGCACCTTGGACCGCGATGTGAGTGATGAGGCCATCAAGGTTGTAGAAAGGACCGATGACATTGGGTTCTGCATCACGTGAGCCGTCAACACGGGGAGCAGAGGGACCAGGGTTGAAGTCTAATCCCAATGACTTCTTGTTTTCCTTGGCCGATGCCTTTGCATGCTGGAAGTTTCACTTGAAGAGATTATCGTCACGACACTAGAGCAATGACGTTGGGTCGGCATTTTCAGGCTGAGGTCCACGAACCATACAAGGATAGAAACCCTGTGCAATAGCTTCAGCTCTGTTCTTGGGTGGAAGGCCTCGAAAGAGAATATCACCCCAAGGACTTTTGATAGCATTCTTCTCAGCATATTCCTGGGTCACGAACTTGTATTTGAACCATTTTTCAGCCCAATATCGTCGAATCCATTGGATTCGTGTCTTGCGCTGATTGTAAGTCTCTTCAGGATCTGCCTTGTAAAGCTCTGCGAGGTCATCAGGTAAATCTTTTGATGTTCCCTCATGACGCTGTCTGCCACCCTTCCTTACTTATTTCTCTGCAGCCATGAACTTCAAACTGAATGGCTTCAACACGTTCAAAGGCTTCAAAAGCTTTCGCTGGACAAACAGAGGCTGGCGTCGGGAGAGTTAATGTGATCTTTGTAAGAATTCTGCAAACGAATGCAGACTATGAAAACCAAGGGATTCTCCCACGGACATGTACCTGTGACAGCATTAGAGATGCGAGGGAAGGGGAAGAGGTCATATGCATTCTTAGAAGATTTTGAAGATAGTTTGAAGACATTGACCTCATGATGCGAAGGCATTCACTTATTCGTTGAGAGTTGGTTCCAGATTTGTACGAATCCGTGAATAGGTACAAGTGAGGAATCTAACTAGATATGAAGCTTAAGTGAATATACTAGGCAGTATGAGATGCAGACAGAATAGATCTAGCATTGTATAGGTAGAAACCAACTTTGGTAAACAGGATGAATCTTTGAGGATCAAAAAGATGGTAAAAATCGAGTTATATTTACCACACGAAGAACTGCTAAATGGGATGAGTAGGAGACCGAGCAGTTCAATCCACCGTGCCCTAACTTGGCAACGGAGGACAGCTGCGGCGGCGGCGGAGAAGACGATGTTCGCGGCCGGCGTGAGGACGGCGTCGGAGAAGTCGCGGCAGCTAAGAGCTTCGTCGCCGGCGTCGTCGCGAGCTAGCGGTGGCGCTAGGGTTTTTGACAAGGTGGAGAGGTCGAAGAAGGTTTTCTTTACCGCAGGGGACAAGTATTTATAAGGAGGTGTGCAGCACAGCACAATTACTCAGGTGCCCCAGCCGGTTCACATCTGAGGGGTACGTGGCAAGCATGCAACATACTCGGAGCTGTCCCACGTTCCCATGCCCTCCATGTTTGTCGGATGGTCATTCCGGCTTCTCCGGATTTCAAACAATAATGATGAATCATTTAAAACAGACTCAATGTTTGTCTCTGTGTCTTCTGCTGACAAGGACGCAGAGAAGACATTCAACAGTTTCAATAGAATGCATATGATTTGGACAGATAGAGTTTGAGATAGAAAGCATAGAGAGATTAGGGTCCGATCAAATTCACTTAGTTCAAAAGATTCAACTAGGAAGACATAGCTATATGTGAATGCTGTAGAGGACAGAACACTAGTATATATATATATCAGAAAGCAATCAAATCAGCATAGTGAAGGAAATCATGAAGATAAGTTGAACTTTGAAGACAAACCAAATGTGAAGACATAGCTAAAATAACGCCATGAGTGAAACACTTCAAACAGAGAGATTTGGTGGTGGCGTTACCCACCGTATAGGAAGTATTAGACCCAGACACGGCGCACAATTATCATGGCGCTCCGAAGTCAAATTCCATGTTAATGTATTCACACTCAAAATGTAAGTCTTCATTGATTGAAGATATTGTAGGACCTTGAAGTATGTCTAGAGGGGGGTGATTAGACTACTTGACCAATAAAAACTTAACCTTTTCCCAATTTTAGAGTTTGCAGATTTTATCTATTTTAGGACAAGTAAAGCAATCATCACACAATTCAAGCAAGCATGCAAAGAGTGTATAGGCAGCGGAAATTAAAGCATGCAACTTGCAAGAAAGTAAGGGGAAGGGTTTGGAAGATTCAAACGCAATTGGAGACACGGATGTTTTTGTCATGGTTCCGATAGGTGGTGCTATCGTACATCCACATTGATGGAGACTTCAACCCACGAAGGGTAGCAGTTCTTGCGAGTCCACGGAGGGCTCCACCCACGAAGGGTCCACGAAGAAGCAACCTTGTCTATCCCACCATGGCCGCCGCCCACGAAGGACTTGCCTCACTAGCGGTAGATCTTCACGAAGTAGGCGATCTCCTTGCCCTTACAAACTCCTTGGTTCAACTCCACAATCTTGTCAGAGTCTCCCAAGTGACACCTAGCCAATCTAGGAGACACCACTCTCCAAGAAGTAACAAATGGTGTGTTGATGATGAACTCCTCGCTCTTGTGCTTCAAATGATAGTCTCCCCAACACTCAACTCTCTCTCATAGGATTTGGATCTGGTGGAAAGAGGGTTTGAGTGGAAAGCAACTTGGGAAGGCTAGAGATCAAGATTCATATGATAGGAATGGAATATCTTGGCCTCAACACATGAGTAGGTGGTTCTCTCTCAGAAATGGTAAGTTGGAAGTGTAGGTTCGTTCTGATGGCTCTCTTTACGAATGAAGAGGAGGTGGAGGGGTATATATAGCCTCCACACAAAATCTAACTGTTACACACAATTTACCAAACTCGGTGGGACCGAATCATTAAACTCGGTCGGACCTATTTAGTAAACCTAGTGACCGTTAGTGATTTTCGGTGGGACTGACATGCATCTCGGTGAGACCGATTCGGTTAGGGTTAGGACATAACGTAATCTCGGTGAGACCGATTACACAAACTCGGTGAGACCGATTTTGGTAATTAGCTAACCAGAGAGTTGGTCAGGTAAACTCGGTGGGACCGATTTGCTCTTTTCGGTGAGACCGAAATGTTACAAAAAGGAAACAGAGAGTTTACATTACAATCTCGGTGGGACCGATCGCTCACTTGGTTAGACCGAAGCGTTACGAAGGGAAGCAGAGATTGCAACCCCATCTCGGTGAGACCGAGATCCCTATCGGTAAGACCGATTTGCTTAGGGTTTGTGGCAGTGGCTATGACTTTTTGGAATCGGTGGCGCGGATAGAAAGAATCGGTGTGACCGATTTTGGCTTTAGGTTTAGGTCATTTGTGGATGTGGGAAAGTAGTTGAGGGTTTTGGAGCATATCACTAAGCACATGAAGCAAAAGGCTCATTAAGCAACACCTCATCCCTTCTTGATAGTATTGGCTTTTCCTATAGACTCAATGTGATCTTGGATCACTAAAATGTAAAATGAAGAGTCTTGAGCTTTTGAGCTTGAGCCAATCCTTTGTCCTTAGTATTTTGAGGGATCCACTTTCATCATCCATGCCATGCCATTCATTGAGCTTTCCTGAAACAATAGTCTTGGAATAGCATTAGCTCAATGAGCTATATGTTGTTATGAATTACCAAAACCACCTAGGGATAGTTGCACTTTCAGATATACTTTACTTCGTGCGTTGCACATCTAAGTCATCAACATGCATAAGTGTTAGGATGTGTGCCTGATCACAGGACATTTGAGGATTACAATATATTTAGCTCACACCGTAACTTGCAAAACCTTTTCCCATCCAAGGGCTTTGTGAAGATATTTGCCAGTTGCTCTTCAGTGTTGACGTGAATGATGTCAATATCCTTTTTCATGACATGATCTTTGAGAAAGTGATGACGAATTTCAATGTTCTTTGTCTTCGAGTGTTGACTGGATTGTTGGCAATCTTGATGGCGCTTTCGTTGTCGCAGAAAATAGGTACTTGTTTCAGATTTATGCCATAGTCCTTGAGAGTTTGCTTCATCCATAGAAGCTGAGCGCAGCAAGATCCAGCAGCAATGTATTCAGATTCAGCAGTTCAGAGTGATACACAGTTCTGCTTCTTTGAAGACCAGCGGACAAGTGATCGTGCCAGAAAGTGACATGTGCCTGATGTAGACTTGCGATCCACCTTGTCACCAGCATAATCAGCATCCGAGAATCCAACCAAATCAAATTATGAGCCCTTTGGATACCATAATCCGAGCGTTGGGGTGTGAGCCAAATATTGAAGAATTCGCTTCACAGCTAAGTGATGCGATTCCTTTGGTGCCGCTTGGAATCGAGCACACATACAAACACTAAGCATAATATCTGGCCTAGATGCACATAGGTAAAGTAAGGAACCAATCATGGAGCGGTATACCTTTTGATCAAATTATGTACCATTGTCGTCGGGACCCAGATGGTGTTTGGCTGGCATTGGCGTCGTGTAACCTTTGCAATCTTGCATTCCAAACTTCTTCAAACAATCTTTGAGGTATTTTTCTTGTGATATGAAGATGCCATTCCTTTGCTGACGAATTTGAAGACCAAGGAAGAACTTCAGCTCACCCATCATGGACATCCGATCTTCGCTCTTGCATCATGTACCCAAACTCATCACTGTACTTCTGGTTGGTGCAGCCGAAGATAATGTCATCCACATATATTTGGCACACAAACAGTTCACCATCATATGTCTTCGTGAAGAGGGTTGGATCGAGGAATATAGGTTTGAAGCCTTTGCTCTTCAGGAAGTCTTTGATCGTATCATACCAAGCGCGAGGAGCTTGTTTGAGGCCATACAGTGCTTTGTTTAGCTTGTACACCATATCAGGATGTTTTGGATCTTCAAAGCCAGGTGGTTGAGCGACGTATACTTCTTCTTCAATCTTGCCGTTGAGAAATGCACTCTTCACATCCATTTGATATAGCAAGATGTTGTGGTGGTTAGCGTAGGCTAGCAGTATGCGAATAACTTCAAGCCTAGCCACAGGAGCAAATGTTTCATCGAAGTCAATTCCTTCAACTTGAGTATATCCTTGAGCCACAAGTCATGCTTTGTTTCTGACGACTTGACCATGCCCATCTTGCTTGTTTCGATATATCCATTTTGTACCAATAATGTTATGCTTGCGAGGGTCAGGACGCTTGGCAAGTTCCCAAACATTGTTCAGCTTGAATTGTTGAAGTTCTTCTTGCATAGCTTGTATCCATTCAGGTTCCATAAAGGCTTCAACTACTTTCTTGGGTTCTGATATTGACACAAAAGAAAAGTGTCCACAGAAATTTGATAAATGTGTTGCTCTTGAGCGAGTAAGTGGACCAGGTGCATTGATGCTATCAATTATCTCCAATTTGTACTTCATTTGCGACTCGAGGATGAATTGGACGAAGACTTTGCTCTTGCTGATCATTGTCATCATTGGGGGGATTATCTTGGTGAGCATTGCCTTCAGGATGGTTAGGTGCAGAAATGATAAGTTCCTCTTCAGGCTGTGCTTCAGAAGGCATGATTTCTCCAGTTCCCATCAGCTTGATAGATTCACTGGGCGGAGCTTCGTCTAGTGTACTTGGCAGGAGCTCTCTTTGTGAACCATTGGTTTCATCAAATCGCACATCCACAGTTTCAACAATTTTGTAGAGATAGAGATTGAAGACTCTGTAAGAGTGTGAGTCCTTTCCGTAACCGAGCATGAAGCCTTCGTAAGCTTTAGGTGCAAATTTTGATTTGTGATGGGGATCCTTAATCCAGCACCTAGCTCCAAATAATCTGAAGTAGCTGACATTTGGCTTCTTGCCAGTAAGGAGCTCATAGGATGTTTTGTTCAGAAGCTTATGGATGTAAACACGGTTGATGACGTGACATGCTATATCAATAGCTTCAGGCCAGAACTTTCTTGGTGCCTGGTACTCGTCGAGCATTGTTCGAGCCATCTCAATGAGGGTTCTGTTCTTGCGCTCTATGATGCCATTTTTCTGAGGTGAGTATGGAGCAGAGAACTCATGAGTGTTTCCCATTGTATCTAGATAAAGATCAAGTCCGGTGTTCTTGAACTCAGTGCCGTTGTCACTTCTGATATGCTTGATCTTGACGCCATAATTGGTCATGGCTCGATTGGCGAAGCATCTGAAGACATCTTGCACTTCAGTCTTGTAGAGAATTATGTGCACCCATGTATATCTTGAGTAGCCATCAACAATGACGAAGCCATAGAGACAAGCAGTTGTTGTGAGGGTAGAGTAGTGAGTAGGGCCAAATAAGTCCATGTGTAACAGCTCGAAGGGTTGACATGCCGTCATGATTGTCTTCGAGGGGTGCTTTGCTCTAGTCATCTTTCCAGCTTCGCAGGCACCACACAGATGATCCTTCTTGAACTTGACACCTTCGATGCCAATGACATGCTTCTTTTTGGTGAGTGTGTGTAAGTTCCTCATGCCAGCATGCCCCAGCCTCCGATGCCGTGAGCCAAAGATTCTCAAGCTTTTGCGGAAGACATACGGCAAGCTGTGGACCTGCTGAGAAATCTACTATGTATAGATCATCTTTCCGATACCCTTCAAAGACTAGAGACTTGTCAGATTCCATTAGTACAAGGCAACGATATTTTCCGAATACCACAATCATGTTTAAGTCACAAAGCATTGAGACAGACATTAAGTTGAAACCAAGGGATTCAACAAGCATCACTTTATCCATGTGTTGATCTTTTGAGATTGCAACTCTACCTAGACCCAATACCTTGCTTTTACCAAAGGTCAAAGAAATGTGATGTGACTCTTGTCTGATAGGTGTAAGGTTGAGTCCATGAGAAGACTTCGATCACCAGTCATATGATTAGTGCATCCGCTGTCCATAATCCATTCTGAAGGATGAGGTGTCATACCCTACAGTACTGTTAGGGGGATAGGCTTCACCAAGAGCATTGTGAAGCATAAACATTTGACGGGCAAGTGGATTATTGAAGCTCAAATCAAGATTAGGACTGATAGGATGAATGGCAAACAATTCAAGAACAAAATACATAGTGAGACCATTTGGGCATTTAATTTTGCGCCCTACAAGATGTTTTAGGTCCCCAAAGAATATCATCGACGCCTTTGATTTTCGGTGGAGACCCTTTCCTGCAAAAGAAAGTTAATTCTTCTTAACCACCCACATTTTCAGGGGTGGCTTAGAAGCAATGAGTCTAAGTGCAGCATCTCGAGAACTTGGCTTTGGAGCCCTAGCAAATAGCCTTGCGGAGATGAACGATAGTCATATGAATAAGCGTAAAAGTTCTTAGTTTTATGAACATAGCGGTTTGAAGACACACGCTCATATTCATAAATTTGAGTACGATTTCCCTGCAAAACATTGGCGTTAGGGTGACTCAGGTGAGTCCTCTGTCTGTTTGAAGCCTTTGGACCATATGACGCCTTAGGTCTGGGGTTTGTCTTCATCCCAGGTGGTGTCATGATCACATTCACTGGAAGATTCTCAAGACAACTTTTGGGAACCCAGATCTTCTTCATAGGTGGTCCATTCCTGCAGTTAGTACCAATATACCTGGCAAACACTTCACCATTCTGATTTTTGAACACTTTATAGTTTGCATCAATGGATTCATCAATGACAGTAGGATTAGCACAGGTAAAGCCAGATAAGGTGGATGGATCCACTGAAGGTCCCTTTGCAGCAACCCATGTGGTTTTGGGATACTGCTCAGGCTTCCAGTAGGAACCATCAACATTCATTTTCCTCTCGAACCCAACACCCTCTTTCCTAGGGTTTCGGTTCAGAATCTGCTTTTTGAGGACATCGCAAAGTGTCTGATGTCCTTTCAGACTTTTATACATCCTTGTTTCAAGCAATGTCTTCAACCTAGCATTTTCATCAGCAATAACAGTGGTATCCTCCGCAGAGGGGTTAGTTACCACATCAGTAGTTGAAGACAATGCAACAATAGCAGCAGTTGAACATTCAGCAACAGAGGTAGCGATATCACGCTCAAGGCATTTTAGACATGGTGGTTCAAATCCATCCTGAGCGGAACTGATCTGTTGAGCATGAAGTGACTCATTCTCTTTTTGAAGATCTTCATGAGCCGCTCTCAATTTCTCAAGCTCTTGCTTCCTTTGAAGATAATCATAGGAGAGCTTTTCATGAGTGGTTGAGAGCGATTCATGACGACTTTCAAGTTCTTGGTACTTAGCATGAAGGTTTTTTATGTCTTCAACTAAGGGTTGTGAACGTGTCATTTCCGCGTCCAACAGGTCATCGCTTTTGTCTAACAATTTTTGAGTATGTTTCATAGCTTTTAGTTGTTCAGTTGCAATTTTAGCAAGTGTTTTATAGATGGGCTTGGATTCACAATCAGAGTCATCTTCACTTGATGTTTGAAAGTAAGCATCATGTGATTTTACCTTGGCACCACGTGCCATGAAGCAGTAGGTGGGAGCAGGGTCGTCCATGTCATCAGCTTCAGCGTTGGTGTGGAAGTCATTGTCTTCAGTGTTGAAGATGGACTTGGCAACATAGGCTGTGGCTAGAGCCAGACTTGCAACGCCAGGGTCGGACTCCTCTCCAGACTCCACCTCCACCTCCTCAGAAGCAGACTCCTCCTCTGAATCCATTTCCTTGCCAACAAAAGCATGAGCCTTGCCAGATGAGCTCTTCTTATGAGATGAAGACTTTGATGAGGACTTGGAAGAAGACTTTGAAGATTTCTTCTTCTTCTTGTCATCAGAATCATATTCCTTGCTCTTCTACTTCTTCTCATTATCCCACTGTGGACACTCAGATATATAGTGTCCAGGTTTCTTGCACTTGTGACAAGTTCTCTTCTTGTGGTCATGAGTGGAAGCTTCATCATATCTTGAGCTAGATCGTGAAGACTTTCTGAAGCCTTTCTTCTTAGTGAACTTCTGGAACTTCTTCACAAGCAAAGCAAGTTCCTTTCCAATGTCTTCAGGATCATCAGAACTGCAGTCAGATTCTTCTTCAGATGAGGAAACAACTTTTGCCTTCAAAGCGCGAGTTCGTCCATAGTTGGGAGTCAGCCAGAAAAGCTTTGAATAGCTCTTCCGAGTTAGTGGATCCGGAGGGAGGCCATAGATATCTCTTTTCTCAGAAAGCTGGAACTCATGTGTGTTGAGCCTCTCAAGTATATCAGACGGATCGAGTGTCTTGATGTCAGGGCATTCTTGTATCATGAGGGCAAGGGTGTCAAAGGAGCTGTCAAGTGATCTCAATAGTGTCTTGACGATTTCATGCTTGGTAATCTCAGTGGCGCCGAGAGAATGAAGCTCATTTGTGATGTCGGTGAGACGATCAAACGTGAGTTGTTCATTGTCGTTTCTCTTGAAGCGGTTGAAGAGGTTGCGAAGAACACTGATCCTTTGATCTCTCTGGGTTGAGACGCCTTCGTTGACCTTGGATAGCCAGTCCCAGACTAGCTTCGACGTTTCCAGAGCACTCACACGGCCCTATTGTCCTTTGGTCAGATGACCACAGATAATGTTCATGGCAGTTGAGTCCAGTTGAATGAACTTCTTGACATCAGCAGGGGTGAAACCTTCACCAGTTTTGGGAACGCCGTTCTTGACGACATACCAGAGGTCGACATCAATGGCTTCAAGATGCATGCGCATCTTATTCTTCCAGTAGGGATATTCAGTTCCATCGAACACAGGGCAAGCAGCGGAGACTTTGATTATCCCTGCAGTCGACATAGCTAAAACTCCAGGTGGTTAAACCGAATCAAAGAACAAGGGAGTACCTTGCTTTGATACCAATTGAAAGTGCTAGTTATCGACTAGAGGGGGGGGGGGTGAATAGGTGATTTTTATGGAAGTCTTATAAACGTGGAAGTTTCGAAGACAAACAATAGAATTGACCTAATTGATATGCAGCGGAAGATAAACTACAACAAGCAAACCATAGTAAAGTATGCAGTAATGTGAGAGTACAAAGACTAATAGCAGCTTAGTAGTAAGGATCGGGATGGAAGATAGTATGAAGCCAAACAACTATAGTAGTCAAGCAATGAAGTCAAATAGGTATGACAAACAGGCAATGACTTCACGAAGACAAACTCTAAGTAAAGGAAGGGAGAGGATAGAACCAGTCACTTGTTGAAGACATAGGATTTGTTGGACCAGTTCGATTCTTTGTGACAAGCTGTCACGTGCAGTTAGGGAGGCTGAGATCCAACTCAGAAGACCGCGTCTTCACCTTATTCCCCTTGAGCTAAGGACACACTGTCCTCGCCCAATCACTCTGGTAAGTCTTCAAGGTACACTCCCAAACCTTCACAGACTTCGTTCACCGGCAATCCACAATGACTCTTGGATGCTCAAAACGCGACGCCTAACCGGTTGGAGGATTCACAGTCCTTAAGTGTAATAAGTCTTTAGGTCACGCAGACAGAAAGACTTCAGTGATGCCTAACGCTCTTTGGCTCTGGGTGTTTGGGCTTTGTCCTTGCAAGGATTTGTCTCTCTCAAAGGCTTCGAGGTGGGTTGCTCTCAAACGACAAAAGTCGTGCACTAACTCTGAGCAGCCACCAATTTATGGTGTAGGGGGTGGGCTATTTATAGCCACTAGGCAACCCGACCTGATATGTCCGAAATGACTCTGGGTCACTAAGGAACTAACACGTGTTCCAACGGTCGATTTCAAACACACACGACAACTTTACTTGGGCTACAAGCAAAGTGACTCATCCACTCTGGATAAGATTTGCTCTCATTGTCTTCGCTCAAAGACATAGGATTTGGGTTGAGCATCACTTCAGTCATTCTGACTTTGTTCACTTGGACCCCACTTAACAGTATGGTGGTTCCTATGACTCAACACAGAAGAAACAAGAAACAACGAAACGACACAGTTTTCGCGCTCCACAGTCTTCACTCAATGTCTTCTCTTGTCATAGTCTTCAATATGAATACCTTCATATACCACCATTGTCTTCAATGTCTTCATACATTTTTAGGGGTCATCTCCGGTAGGTAAACCAAATCAGTGAGGGACACTACCTGTGTTATCCTGCAATTCTCACAAACACATTAGTCCCTCAACCAAATTTGTCGTCAATACTCCAAAACCAACTAGGGGTGGCACTAGATGCACTTACAATCCCTTTATGCCATCCAGAAATTATATATCATTTCCAATTAACAATATGTCATCTACATATAAGATCAGAAATGCTAAAGAGCTCCCACTCACTTTCTTGTAAATATAGGCTTCTCCAAAAGTCTGTATAAAACCATATGCTTTGATCACATTATCAAAGCGTTTATTCCAACTCCGAGAGGCTTGCACCAGTCCATAAATGGATCGCTGGAGCTTGCACACTTTGTTAGCACCTTTTGGATCGACAAAACCTTCCGGTTGCATCATATTCAACTCTTCTTCCTGAAATCCATTCAGGAATGCAGTTTTGACTTCCATTTGCCAAATTTCATAATCATAAAATGTGGCAATTGCTAACATGATTCGGACATACTTTAGCATTGCTACTGGTGAGAAAGTCTCATCGTAGTCAACCCCTTGAACTTGTCGAAACCTTTCGCAACAAGTCGAGCTTTGTAGACAGTTACATTACCATCAGCGTCAGTCTTCTTCTTGAAGATCCATTTATTTTCTATGGCTTGTCGATCATCGGGCAAGTCAACCAAAGTCCATACTTTGTTCTCATACATGGATCCCATCTCAGATTTCATGGCTTCAAGCCATTTTGCGGAATGTGGGCTCATCATCGCTTCCTCATAGTTCGTAGGTTCGCCATGGTCAAGTAACATGACTCCCAGAATAGGATTACCGTACCACTTTGGTGCGGATCTTACTCTAGTAGACCTACGAGGTTCGGTAGTAACTTGATCTGAAGTTTCATGATCAATATCATTAGCTTCTTCACTGATTGGTGTAGTTGTCACAGGAACCGGTTCTTGTGATGAACTACTTTCCAATAAGGGAGCAGGTATAATTACCTCATAAAGTTCTACTTTCCTCCCACTCACTTCTTTCGAGAGAAACTACTTCTCTACAAAGGATCCGAATTTAGCAACAAAAATCTTGCCCTCAGTTCTGTGATAGAAGGTGTACCCAACAATCTCTTTTGGGTATCCTATGAAGACACATTTCTCCGATTTGGGTTCGAGCTTATCTGGTTGAAGTTTCTTCACATAAGCATCGCAGCCCCAAACTTTAAGAAATGGCAACTTTGGTTTCTTGCCAAACCACAATTCATAAGGCGTCGTATCAACGGATTTTGATGGTGTCCTATTTAACGTGAATGCGACCGTCTCTAAAGCATAACCCCAAAACGATAGCGGTAAATCAGGAAGAGACATCATAGATCGCACCATATCTAGTAAAGTACGATTACGACGTTCAGACACACCATTTCGTTGTGGTGTTCCGGGTGGCGTGAGTTGCGAAATTATTCCGCACTGCTTCAAATGTAAACCAAACTCGTAACTAAAATATTCTCCTCCACGATCAGATAGTAGAAATTTTATTTTCTTGTTACGATGATTTTCCACTTTACTCTGAAATTCTTTGAACTTTTCAAATGTTTCAGACTTGTGTTTCATCAAGTAGATATACCCATATCTGCTCAAATCATCTGTGAAGGTGAGAAAATAACGATACCGCCATGAGCCTCAACATTCATTGGACCACATACATCAAGATGTATGATTTCCAACAAATCAGTTGCTCGCTCCATAGTTCCGGAGAACGGCGTTTTAGTCATCTTGCCCATGAGGCATGGTTACTTAAGTACCAAGTGATTCCGTAAGTCCATCAAGATGGAGTTTCTTCATGCGTTTTACACCAATATGACCCAAATGGCAGTGCCACAAATAAGTTGCACTACCATTATCAACTCTGCATCTTTTGGTTTCAACATTATGAATATGTGTATCGCTACTATCGAGATTCAATAAAAATAGACCAGTCTTCAAGGGTGCATGACCATAAAAGATATTACTCATATAAATAGAACAACCATTATTCTCTGATTTAAATGAATAACCATCTCGCATCAAACAAGATCCAGATATAATGTTCATGCTCAACGCTGGCACCAAATAACAATTATTTAGGTCTAAAACTAATCCCGACGGTAGATGTAGAGGCAGCGTGCTGACCGCGATCACATCGACTTTGGACCATTTCCCACGCTCATCGTCACCTCGTCCTTAGCCAATCTTCGCTTAATCCGTGGTCCCTGTTTCGAGTTGCAAATATTAGCAACAGAACCAATATCAGATACCCAGGTGCTACTGCGAGCATTAGTAAGGTACACGTCAATAACATGTATATCACATTTACCTTTGTTCACCTTGCCATCCTTCTTATCCGCCAAATACTTGGGGCAATTCCGCTTCCAGTGTCCAGTCTATTTGCAGAAGAAGCACTCAGTTTCAGGCTTAGGTCCAGACTTGGGTTTCTTCTCCTGAGCAGCAACTTGCTTGCTGTTCTTCTTGAAGTTTCCCTTCTTCTTCCCTTTGCCCTTCTTCTTGAAACTGGTGGTCTTATTAACCATCTACACTTGATGCTCCTTCTTGATTTCTACCTCTGCAGCCTTTAGCATTGCGAAGAGCTCGGGAATAGTCTTGTCCATCCCTTGCATATTATAGTTCATCAAGAAGCTCTTGTAGCTTGGTGGCAGTGATTGAAGAATTTTGTCAATGACACTATCATCAGGAAGATTAACTCCCAGTTGAATCAAGTGATTATTATACCCAGACATTTTGAGTATATGTTCACTGACAGAACTATTCTCCTCCATCTTATAGCTATAGAACTTATTGGAGACTTCATATCTCTCAATTCGGGCATTTGCTTGAAATATTAACTTCAACTCATGGAATATCTCATATGCTCCATGACGTTCAAAACGTCATTGAAGACCCGGTTCTAAGCCGTAAAGCATGGCACACTGAACTATCGAGTATTCATCAGCTTTGCTCTGCCAGACGTTCTTAACGTCGTCAGTTGCATCTGCAGCAGGCCCGGCACCCAGCGGTGCTTCCGGGGCGTAATTCTTACAGGCAGCAATGAGGATAATCCTCAAATTACGGACCCAGTCCGTAGTTGCTACCATCATCTTTCAACTTAGCTTTCTCAAGTAACGCATTAAAATTCAATGAACAACAAAGACGAGCCATCTATCTACAACAAACATAGATAAGCAAAATACTATCAAGTACTATGTTCATGATAAATTTAAGTTCAATTAATCATATTACTTAAGAACTCCCACTTAGACAGACATCTCTCTAGTCATCTAAGTGATCATGTGATCCAAATCAACTAAACCATGTCCGATCATCACGTGAGATGGAGTAGTTTCAATGGTGAACATCACTATGTTGATCATATCTACTATATTATTCACGTTCGACCTTTTGGTCTCCGTGTTCCGAGGCCATATCTGTATATGCTAGGCTCGTCAAGTTTAACCTTGAGTATTCGCGTGTGCAACTGTTTTGCACCCGTTGTATTTGAACGTAGAGCCTATCACACCCGATCATCACGTGGTGTCTCAAAGACGAAGAACTTTTGCAACGGTGCATACTCAGGGAGAACACTTCTTGATAATTTAGTGAGAGATCATCTTAAAATTCTACCATCAATCAAAGCAAGATAAGATGCATAAAGGATAAACATCACATGCAATCAATATAAGTGATATGATATGGCCATCATCATGTGCTTGTGATCTCCATCTCCGAAGCACCGTCGTGATCACCATCGTCACCGGCGTGACACCTTGATCTCCATCGTAGCATCGTTGTCTTCTCGCCAATCTTATGCTTCTACGACTATCGCTACCGCTTAGTGATGAAGTAAAGCATTAAAGGGCGATTGCATTGCATACAATAAAGCGACAACCATATGGGCTCCTGCCAGTTGCCAATAACTCGGTTACAAAACATGATCATCTCATACAATAAAATATAGCATCACGTCTTGACCATATCACATCACAACATGTCCTGCAAAAACAAGTTAGACGTCCTCTACTTTGTTGTTGCAAATTTTACGTGGCTGCTACGGGCTGAGCAAGAACCGTTCTTACCTACGCATCAAAACCACAACGATAGTTTGTCAAGTTGGTGTTATTTTAACCTTTGCAAGGACTGGGCATAGCCACACTCGGTTCAACTAAAGTGAGAGAGACAGACACCCGCCGGTCACCTTTAAGCAACGAGTGCTCGCAACGGTGAAACCCGATGTCAGCGTAAGCGTCTGGCGTAATGTCGGTCCGGGCCGCTTCATCTCACAATACCGCCGAACCAAAGTATGACATGCTGGTAAGCAGTATGACTTATATCGCCCACAACTCACTTGTGTTCTACTCGTGCATATAACATCTAGGCATAAAACCAGGCTCGGATGCCACTGTTGGGGAACGTAGTAATTTCAAAAAAATTCCTACGCACACGCAAGATCATGGTGATGCATAACAACGAGAGGGGGAGTGTATCTTCATACCCTTGAAGCTCGCTAAGCGAAGCGTTTATCAACGCAGTTGATGTAGTCGACGTCTTCACGATCCGACCGATCCAAGTACCGAACGCACGGCACCTCCGAGTTCTGCACACGTTCAGCTCGATGACGTCCTCACCTTCTCGATCCAGCAAGACGGGCGAAGTAGTAGATGAGTTCCGGCAGCACGACGGCGTGGTGACGGTGTTGGTGAAGAACAATCTCCGCAGGGCTTCGCCTAAGCACTACGGAAACTATGACGGAGGATAAACTAGAGGGGACGGGGTTGTTGGCACACGGCTTGGTGTTTCTTGATCTCTCTTTGGTGCTAGCCCTGCCCCTCTATTTATATGTTGAGCCCTGGGGTCGAAACTTGGAGTAAAAGCCTCCTCAAAGTCGGTTTTGCCCGAAAGGCAAGAGTCCTACACGGACTCCAAAGCTAGACGCCAGGGTACCCGGCGTCTACCCCCTAGACGCCAGGGTTCCTGGCGTCTAGCCTCTGGTCTCTGCAAAACTTCCTTTTGCACTTTCCAAAAGCCTCGTGGGCTTTCCCCTTTGGCCCAAATAACGTGTTCTCGCACTCCAAACATTTCGGGAAACATCCGGAACCCCTTCGGTGAATTCCGTAACCCTTCCGGAGATCAAACACTATTATCCCATATATTAAACTTTACCTCTGGACCATTCCGGAGTTCCTCGTCATGTCCATGATCTCATCCGGAACTCCGAACAACATTCGGTCACCAACATACATAACTCATATAATACTATATCGTCAACGAAACGTTAAGCATGCGGACCCTACGGGTTCGAGAACTATGTAGACATGACCGAGACACGTCTCCGGTCAATAACCAATAGCGGGACATGGATGCCCATATTGGCTCCCACATATTCTACGAAGATCTTTATCGGTCAAACCGCATAACAACATACGTTGTTCCCTTTGTCATCGGTATATTACTTGCTCGAGATTCGATCGTCGGTATATCAATACCTAGTTCAATCTCGTTACCGGCAAGTCTCTTTACTTGTTACGTAATGCATCATTCAGTAACTAACTCACTAGTTACATTGCTTGCAAGGCTTTTAGTGATGTGCATTACCGAGAGGGCCCAGAGATACCTCTTCGACAATCGGAGTGACAAAACCTAATCTCGAAATACGCCAACTCAACATGTACCTTTGGAAACACCTGTAGAGCTCCTTTATAATCACTCGATTCGTTACGCTAGACGTTTGGTAGCACACAAAGTGTTCCTACGGTAAACGGGAGTTGCATAATCTCATAGTTGTAGGAACATGTATAAGTCATGAATAAAGCAATAGCAACATACTAAACGATCAAGTGCTAAGCTAACGGAATGGGTCATGTCAATCACATCATTCTTTTCCTAATGATGTGACCCCGTTAATCAAATGACAACTCATGTCTATGGTTAGGAAACATAACCATCTTTGATTAATGAGCTAGTCAAGTAGAGGCATACTAGTGACATTTAAGTTTGTCTATGTATTCACACATGTATCATGTTTCCGGTTAATACAATTCTAGCATGAATAATAAACATTTATCATGATATGAGGAAATAAATAATAACTTTATTATCGCCTCTAGGGCATATTTCCTTCAGGTACTACAGTAGATAGTGTACTACTAGTAAGCAAAGCTTCTCCTCGTTTGCAAGTAGACCGGACACATCAAAAGTAGTCTCCAAAAAGGGTTGACCATGTCCATGGCTACCATCCCGTGCTCCGTCATTTAGTGTGTGCTTCTCGTCGTTCTGCGAGTTGACGGGACACATCAAAGTTAATACGTATTTAGTACTCTCTCCAAAAAGGGCCGACCATGTCCATGGCTACCATCCCGTGCTCCGTCATTGAGTACGTGGACTATTCACGTGCCATAGAGGAGGAAAAATATTGCGTAGTACTAGGTGCCATTGTAGTGCACGACTCACTTATGCACTGATTATCTCCATTTTCTTGCATGACACGTGCACCTTGATGCTAGATGTCCCGCGTGTTGGCAAAAGGATGAACAAAGCTGATGTCAAAAAAAGAGTGGAAGAACATAGATTCCCGATGATCGAGAAGGAGCAAGGAACCTCGGGGTGGAGCGTCTGCACTCAAAATATTTTATATATTTAGCAATATAAAATCAACCAATCATCTCCATAGTAGACCGAAAGAGTACGAAACACGGCAGCCCAGTGCAGTTACATCATCCTGTACATGGCCAATCGACACTATCACCATATTTCTTGGCCTCCGCGTGACACCTAGCTCTAGTAATCCACCATCCCATATTACTTCTTGCTCCTCGTCTCTCTCAAAGTGCGGCGAGCTGGCGTTTCTGCCGTCTATTGAGGTCGGTTAACTCATCACATGTTAGCGACATGCCAAGAGCATTCTAACACCACGCTCATGGGCGAGGGAGGGACGCAGCTTCATTGACTTACTGCTCCTGCCTTTGCGTCTATGACAGGTGGGCCCAACAGGTCGGTGGCCCACCTGTCATGCAGCCAAAGGAAGGTGCGGTTAAGGCGAGAGGGCATTGTAGTAATCAAACTTCTCGGTCTTGTACGAGTTGATGCGACACATCAAAGCACCGCACTCGATATATTTCAATAATTTGCGTTTACCGATGCATTAATTACAATGCATGCATGCATGCTGTGACTCTCCTTTTGATACTTGCATGTGTTGATTTAATGCACCTTGAAGTAGTATGAATATGTGACGGTAAAACTTTGTAATGCCCCGACCCTAATAAAGCGAGAGTTGGTTGTGCACGAGGAGGGCGAGACCATGCAGATGGAACAAGACCCAATGATGGAGCTCTCTATGGTCTCGATGGACCTCACCTTGCTCCACTGCCCCTTGTGCCTCCACCCCTTGAAGCCTCCAGCGTATGAGGTTTGAATACACCTCGTCCATTCGGCTGATTAAGCAAGGTGCAGGTTTCTTGATTGATGTGTCAATTGATTTGTGTAGTGCAAGGGAGGGCACCTGGCTTGCGCGGACTGCGCGTCGAGCGCCCCGGGAACCAGCAGCAGTGCCAGAAGTGCGAGCGCGGTGGTGGCTTCGACGTGCAGAACACGGTGGTGGACGGTGTCCTCTCCTCGGTGAGGGTGGAGTGCCCTCACGAAGGCTGTGGGCTCTATGTCACTTACCACAAGCTCGCCGATCACCAGAGCGTGTGTCCGCTCGTGCCCTGCAAATGCCCCGTGCCTGTCGGCAGCTACGAAGGCCCGCCGCCGGTGCTCTCCCACCACATCAGCACCATGCATCCCATGCCGATGCAAAGGATCCAGTACGGCAAGGCGCTCCAGCTGCAAGTGCCACTGTCGGAGCAACGACTCTTGCTGTTCACGGAGGAGGACGGCCGTGCGTTTTTCTTGGTCGGCGGCGTGCTCGACATCGGTGCCCCTATCGCCGTGTCAGTCATCTGCATCAGAGCGAGGGCGTCTCCACTGCCGCACTACGTGGCCAAGCTGTGGGCGAACGGCCCGCCGGGGGAGCCCAAAGGCAGGACCGACGCTGTCAAGGTGGAAATGGAGGTGACAAGCAGCAGGGATCCCTGCTACGTCGCGTGCAGGAGCTGACCATCTTCACAGTTCCGCCCAAGCCGCTGGCCGGGGCTAAGCTAGTGTCCCTCCACATTCAGATTGACAAGCTCACGTCTTAAATGATTCTACAGTGCCTTATGTTTATCTTAGTAATATGCTAATATAGGGGTTAGCTCGGTCTACTTTAGCTTAAGAGATGGTGGGTTTTGGTGGCGATGCAGCAATTACCTCGACATCAGATCAGCAGTGAAAGTAATTTTGAACAGTCGAATGGATATTTTGTGTCTGTTGGATATAAAGATCCTTTGGGTAAGAAGTAACATCTTATATGCTTTTTTGTTGAAACGGAACAACGATAGCATAATTTTTGTTGACATTCACTAACATTTTTAAGTTAAATATTTAGTCAAAATTTGGCACAAATTACAAAGGGGACTAATAAACTAGGACGAAGGTAGTACCGCGCTATATTTAATTACAAACCTGTTCACATCGATCACAACCTAAACGGTTTCCCACTTAGGAGCGTATTAGTAGTACTCGGTTATAAATACTACTACTCCCTCCGTCTAGGTGTTTAATTCACCTTAGGAAAACCAAATAATCCCAAAACACTTAGGCACGGTACATTAACTCCCTCCTCGTTTCTTGTTTTGTGACATATCAACCAATAAGAGATGTGGGCCGAGCATGCTTTCAATGACTTGAGACTTCCAAACATGACATGCAGTGGTTAGTTCATTGCATGTAATGCTATTAATTAGCAAAAAGACATTAAGTTTTCTCGTTTTCCTCTCTGCCTTCAGATGCACAACGTAAGATGACTTACACACCTAGACGGAGGGAGTATGCCAAGATGACTGGACATTCCTCCTCAACTCCTCATCCACAAAAAACAATCAGGTCATTCAACATTGTTCCCTTGCATCTGTCATGGCCAGTGTGAGTTCTGGGTCGAGAGGTTTCCACCAGGGAGAGGCAAGCATGGAAGAAGAAGCACGAGAGATGTCCCGCCTCGCCGTGAAAGCAACCGACTTGTCCAGCCGTGCAGCAGTAGCAGCACAGAGGTCCCGCCGCGCCGCCGAAGCAGCACGGAGGTCCCGGCGCGCCGTTGATGTAGCAGACTGGTCCGGCCACGCCGCGGAAGCAGCAGAGATGTCCCGCCGCGCCGCCCGTAAGACGGAGGTCCCGCCATTCCGCGGGAGTATGGCGATGTTGTTACCTTCTGAGCCATGGCTACCGGCGACGGCAGCATCAGAGAAGAGGCGGCGGGAGGGGAATGAATGCAGCTACTATTTGGGTTCGTCGTACGACTGAAATAAATGTGCAGCATCACATGTACCCGCGGGTGCACAAATTGTAACATACGTGTCTGCTTAAGTGGGCGTCACGTAACGGGTGTGTGTGTGAGATTCTGAGAGACAGAGTGCGTGTGTGCGACTCTACTCTTCGGACATGTAGTCAACCTTTTGCATCAGGATATAAGTATAATGGTATTTACTTTAGCTAGTGATTTACGTGGCCATGTTAGCGTGGTTGTGTAAAAAAAGTCACTTCCTGCTCGTGATTTGCGTTATATAATTACAAGCAAGATGCTCGTGCATTGCACGGAACATCAATATGCATTTTTCTAAGAAACACCTGTTGTGATTTACCCATACAGGAGTAATCCCATGTGTAAAAACTAATGATATTTCGAGAATTTTATCGGGAAACTGGTATCTCGAGAATGTCATCGAAAAATGAAAGATGAGAGATAAGGTGAGGTGGAGTGGAGCGTGGTTGTGACTGGTGGTCGGAATGGGCGGAGGCATGGCGATGGACGGCGCCGGCAGACGGCAGCGGCCACCATGCTAGATTGTTCCAGAGACTTTCTTTTTTAATTGCTCAGCAATGAAGTTGTGGGAGATAAGGATGTGGAGAGAGGTGCGGGTATCTTTTGTAAAATTATCATAGTTTGCTTTCTATCCGTCAGATATAGATGAGACGGTCTATATTACAAGATGACAGGCACACCATCATCGCCAACTCGGTTTTTTATAAGGGTACATATGATAAGTTTGCTAACTACTAAAGTAAAGGGGAATTTGTCCATGTTATACAAGTAAATTAAGGTGATTGTTTATCATACGGGTAAGGTTGGATGAAGGGTGGTAGGAACAAATGCTCCGCCTAGAGCATGTTTGTGTGAGATGGAGTCTTAGTGTGTGTGTGTTTGTTTGTGTGTGTGTGTGTGAGAGAGAGAGAGAGAGAGAGAGAGATGGAGTCTTGGTGTGTGTGTGCGTGTGTGTGTGTGATGGAGTCTTAGTGTGTGTGTGTGGGTGGGTGCGTGCGTGTGTGTGTGTGTGTGTGTGTGTGTGTTTGTGTTTGTGTGTGTGTGTGTGTGTGTCGCGGGGTTCTCGGTGGCGGATGTAATTTAAGTGTGCATGGCTTCATCATAGAGAGGTGATGTGTATGGCAGAGGCCACCAACGATGGGGTGTGAGAGAGAAAGTGCCCGTAGAGAGGGAAGAGAAGGTGTGTGCGCGTGAGAGGAGTCGACATCGATAGAATGTGTTTGTTCGATAGACACCGAGGAAGACTACTATATATCGATGGTGCATGTAGGCGGGAATTAAACAAAGGGATGGTCTTATTGGTTTCGGGGATATAGGGGAAGAGTGAGAGGGGGGTAGCTAGAAGGAGATTGTTAAGTGTGAGTGTGTGTTTTACCCATCCAGGCAGAAGTTATGTGCACACAAGAAGAGAATGATTCGATGTGGCGTTAGGGTTGAGGGTAATTAACTATGTATGGAGACATAGAGACCTTGAACGTGCATGTGTGAGAGTTATACATGTATACGTGGGATGTGTGTGTGTGTACGCGCACGCATGATCGAGATAAAACAAAGAAGACATAAGTCATAAGATCAACCACATGGGAGAGACGGATCGGTATGACAATATGCGTGCACGTGAGAATGTAGGGAAGAAGGCCCGACAATTCAGCATGTGTTTTTGTCTTTAAGAGATAGTGGCGTGGGCTGGAGCATGCATCTATGGCGAGAAGAGGGAGTGAGGCACAACGATTGTGCAAAACAGATCAACCTATAAATGAAAGAAGGTTGATGGAGAAACAGATAAGTAGAAAGATAAAGATGCTAGCTAGTGTGCGTTAGAGATAGGAGTCGAGTGGATCAGAAGGCTGAGTTATGTGTGTGGGTGTGAGAGAGATGAGGAAAGGGTGCATGTGACTCACATACAAACAAATATCGGAGAGAAATGAGATCCCGAGAGACGGAGTTTGTGTCTGCGAGAGAGAAAGATATTTCACAACGAGAGTGATAGCTAGAGAGACATATGAGGGAACGCAAGATATCTCTAGGGAGAGAGAGAGTGTGTGTGTGAGTGACATACAAGATAACAGTGGAGAAATATGAGACCCTAGGAGACAGAGTTTGTGTTTGTGTGTGAGAAAGAGATATTTAAGAGGAAGAGTCGTAGGTTCTCATACCTAAGGAGCGAAAGACATCTCTGTATGAGGGGTGTGCGAGTGGCACACAGGGGAATGGTAGAGAGAAATGAGACCCCGGGAGACAAAGTTTTGTGTTTGTGTGAGAGAAAGAGATTCCGCATGGAGAATCATAGTTAGAGACACATAGCAGGGAGCGAGTTATACATAGAGAGAGATAGAGTGATGAAGGTCGAGGGAGAGAGTACCGTCAGTGTGTTACAAAGATAAAAGATCGTTGTCTACATACAGGTAGCACGAGAGATACCTGAGAGACGATGAACGCGTATAGGTCTAGAGAGATAGTCCTATATAAGCATGAGTGATAGTTATATGAGACGAATATCTGGATTAAATGGGATTCAAATATTTAAACTGGAGATCACGACATCGATAATATCATAACACAAATTTGTGTATCAAACATGCATATTCATTTGAATTTGGGGAACATGTATTGTTATATAGTTTATCAATATTGGTGATCCATAGATTCTTTAATTAGAAACAATGCATGGTTTATATGCAATTAATGTCTAAACGGGGCTACACTATATGTTGCATGTGTGAAACACATTATACATGTTTGAGAAGTAAAAAAAACCGCATGAAACACACATTAATTGGAGACAGTTAGCGAGGAATGCATACATTGGATTTCAACATAAAGTGGTTTCAAATATTTGAAAATCCAGATTGATGGATGCAACCTTATGAATCTGAGATCATGCCATTTGTAAACCATATTTATGTATAAAGGGTGTTGTGCTTTTGAAAGTATATATAAAAATGATGTATATAGAATTTTATTCCAATCGAAAATGGATCCCTTTGAAAAAAAAAAAGAATACTGACGGGATTCGAATTGAGTTAACCTGATGGCGATGCACTCTGCAAAATTTGAACGAAACGGGATAGTCACAAGAATCACCGAAACCAAAATCTGCGAGATGGAAATTACTACGCCTATCCTCGCCACGCAAAGCCTATCTGCTCGATTTCTATAGGTTTCGATAGGGGTAGGTTTGTAATTTCACTCAAACGTGACATAACCGCCTCTCACCCGGATTCATACATGGTGGGCGGCAAAACACAATGTGTCCTCGGCCAAAATCGACTCCCTCCCCGATTCACACACGGTAGGCGCCAAAAACAAACTCTCGTCGGCAGATATTCGGTGTATGCAAGATTACCATCCTATCCCCAACCGACTAATATTGCTGTGATGTAGGAAATTTGAAACGGAGGCTAAGTTTGTAAATTTCCTTGCATTTGAGACAAGCGCGCCCTGAATACATGGTTCCCCCCTTCCTCTCTACCTCCATTTCCCCATTCGTACTCCGTGGGCGCCAAACACCGTCTCCACCCCAGCCTCCTCTGTCCGCCACCCCATCCACCACCGTCCTCCTCCACCATGCCGGAGCTGATACCCCGACACCGCCATCCTTTACAAGAGATCGACCTCTCTCATCCACGGCTTCGGACCGGGATCCTTGCATCCCGTCCTCTCGCTTCATCCCCGCCGTCGTCCACCTTGCCAGGCCGCCTCCCACGACCGTCTCGCCCATCACTACCACCGCCACCGTCTACCCTCCTAGATCTGCTTCCACACCGCCGACAGCCATCGCTACCGCAACACCGTCAAATTATCAGCAAATGCATACACGGCGCCGCACCAGAGGCGATACTCTTTCGTATCTGCTCAACTTATTTATCGCAGCAAGAAAATAGATCGCCACTGCTTTACTCTGATTTCTTGTCTATCACTTACTTGCTCGTTGAAAGCAAACATTGGTTGCGAAGTTTCCTTTGTTCGGTTTGCACCTTCAGATCCGCCATGGCACGCTCAACACTATACTCCCAATGCTTATGGTTTTCTCCTTTTATATTCCACACTAGTTAAATCACAGCAGACTAAATTTCAAAATTGGGTCAGTCGATTTTTTAGAGCTCGCCGGAGTTTGCCGGTGCGAATGAAGGGGATCGGGTGGGGACGGTGGTTGTGGGGGGGCGGTGGTGGGGCCTCGCCCAACGAAGAAAACTCGATGAGGGTGGGGGCGGGGGTGGGCTGGTGGAGGAACATAGGCGGTGGGGCCGATGGTCCGGCCGGCGGCCTGTGCGGTGTTCTGTATGGGAAGAATCAGAGACAAGGAAGAAGAAGGGTTAGGAGACGTAGGATCTTGATCCAACCGCCTGAAATGGTCGACTGACCCAAATGACAAAAGTCAGCGATTTGCATGCAGACATGCCTTTATTCAGTACCATCATCGTACCTGCTTAGCACGGCTCCTGAATCCATCAAGCTAAACAACGTGCCACTCATAATTCCAAACTTGTTGCTCAAGTACGAATCTGATTTGATGCTGATATTACTAAAACAGATAACATTTAATTGGTCAGCTAATGTTCCTACTTTACTTTCGAAAAGCACATGCACCACATATAGAGAGACAATAGGGAGTTGCTTTCTTGATGCGCTCTGGTTCATCATGTGTGGGCACTGCGCAACAAACATTTTATTATCCAAAATCTGCTTGCCCTTCTTTAGCATGTTCCTCTTCCGTTCTTCTTTAATAAGTACTCTCTCCGTTCCTAAATACAAGTCTTTGTATAGATTCCACCATGGACTACATATGGAGCAAAATGAGTGAATCAACACTCTAAAATGTATCTGGATACATCGTATGTGATCCATAGTGGAAATCTCTACCAAGACTTATATTTTGGAACGGAGGGAGTATGATAGTAGTCTGATATGTTCCTTGTAGTGAAGATGTGCAGGGACATTTGCAGTGTAGAGGTCTATACGGTCGGTTGTGATGGACACTTTGAACTCTTCGGGCCTCTTTGATTCGTAGGATTTTGTAAACATGGGAATAGGATTTGTAGTGGCCTGCCCACTTGACTCGTATAAGAATAGCAAGGAAATGCGGGGAGCTGTGTCGCCTCTGAGAGTTACAGTGATATTAACAGTACCGCACCTTCAATTGAACAGAGCTGGTATCCGAAGCCTTTCTATCTGTACCGGCAATACTATTACAAATATTCTAGCAAGTTCCACTTTGCTGATTTTACTCTGATGCTTATGGTTTTCCCGTTATATCTACACTATGATCTGTGTAGCTGCTTTGTGTCGCACTAGCAGCAGTTCCACTCTTGAAGCTAAACACTGCAATGACTTACAAAATTGGCACCAAGGCATTGAGTGCCATTCTGGATGCAATGAAACTCATACGCTCCCCACCTGTTGACTCTTGTTCAGAATATGATCCTAATGACAAAATTGCCACATATAGAGAGACAACATGGAATTGCATTTCTTTGGGCGCTGTGATTCATCCTGAGTGGGCAACCAACATTGTATGCAATTAAGTGGAACTTCAAGAATATGCTTCCTCTTCTGTTCTTTAACATGTTCCTCTTTTGTTATTCTGTATTTAGTACGTACAATATGTTCCTTGTCAGGAAGGGGAGCAGGGACATCTGCAGTCAATAGCTGATAGAGCTGGCCTATACGTGATCGCTAGGATTTCAATTACTAGCGGCAATACAACACCGTATTTTCAAGCCAGTTCCACTTTCCCGATTTATATATCGTGTTTATGGTGTACCCCTTTTATGTACACTATGATCTGCCTAGTTGGTGTGTGCTCTTGTTATCATGGTTTGGCAATAAACTCTCTATACGGTATATTTTGAACCTATCATCTGCCAACTATCCTTACTTCTGGAGCCTATTTTTGTGTGTACATGTGCCAGATTATATAAATGCACGCACCATATTACAACACACATGAGCTCTCTCATCAGAATCCAGTGATAGCACACAAGTGTTTACAGGGGCGCCCCTATTTTAGAATATCCTCTACATTACAAAGATAATCTCACTACTATTTATGTTTTCATGGTTCTCAGATATTATACGTCATTACAGTGAATATCAGAATCCGTGCATCGGAAGAATATTGTGGCACACTGCAATGACTATTCTAACCTATAGATTCTTGTTCTAGAATATGATCCTAATGACTATTCTAACCTCGAGGAGTCAAAGGCAGGTGGCCTGTCATGTTCACCCATCAAGGTGCCTGTTCTAATTTGGCAAGGTTTTATTGATTGCATATCTTGCATATGTTTTCTTGCATTTCTTCTACTTTGTTGCACCGACATCTGCTTAGTTTACTCATCATATATGTCGAGATGCCATGCCCGTCCATTATCAATACATATTCCATCTGTCATCATACCATGTTTTTCCAGTCAAATGCCGTTCTTGTGCATCATACTTCAAAAAGGAAGAGGGTGATTGCCGAACCTGAAGGAGCACCAGCAAAGTCCTTGAAAAACGTGGTTGTGCCAGAGAAATCAGATAGCACCCCACTTATATTGGCTGTACAACCAGTGACACAAAACGTAGGACCGACTCCAGCAGACTGTACCCATACTTCACTGGCCACACCACTAGCCCCACCACACAGGACCTGCACTCCAAAAAGGTATGCCGATTTGATTGCCGTAGCACCAGCCGTACTACGTAAAAAATCCCACTCCAAAGAAAAAAGTACAGCAAGTCCACGGCCGAAGATCTATCCCAACCGCAGAGACGGCCAATTCTCGCAGATTGGAATCCCATTCAGTTATTCCCAGCTTTAAAAGACAATGCTTTCAATGTTGTTAGGGACTACATGCATATATTCCCATCATGGGAAGATTATAGTGAAGACAAACACCATTTTCACATCTTCTGTCCCACTTACGTGTAAGTGCTATTATTCATGGTGATTATTTTCCTATTGTCGGCTGATTGAACACATCAATGATTTACATTACATTGTTGTAAGTAGGCGAGGGTCAATCTGGATAGTCATGACGAGCAAAGCTTGCTTGCGCTTTTCAAGGAAGCATTGCAGCAGTATTGGTGTTACCTGAGGAAATCACACTTTGATGGCAAGTCTATAAATGAATTTCTGGTGAAGTCTCCTGTGCTAAATTTAGAAGAGATTGAATGGAAAAACCTTGTTATGCACTGGTCTCGTTCCGAGGATGAGGTATTGTCTATGATATCACACGACAATTTGAACTTCTACTTTTCCGCATGTGCCTTACGGATCTTTTTTGCAGGGAATCTCCTCGAAAAGAATTATGGTTTGAAAAGAACGACAGGATATCGCAAATATGCTGCCCACTGCTTTGCTCTTGTTAGTACCTGTTGTCCTGTATCACTGTAGTTGCATACATACCTGGTTCATTATGTGACAGCAGTATGCATGATAGCTTGCTTATCCATTGTTCGCTCCAAATTATCTGATCTATATGAATGGTTACATTAGTGTAGAATATACCCAATGCCAATGAAATTTTTTAGCTCTGCATTGTTCTTATAAGTACCTGCTGTCCTTTATCAGTGTACTTATATTGATAGGCAGTTGTTCATGTACCATCACTCTGCAGCTTTTTTTCCTTTGCCCTCCATTTTCTATACGTAAGATCTATATTTACTCTTACCATAAGGTTGGATAACACCGATGGTACTGAATAAGTTTAGCTCTGCATTGCTCTTGGCCGTGCCTTTTGCCTATATTGCTATACTTACATTTATAGCTACTTGGTTATGTAGCATCACTCTTCGTCTTATCTTAAATATTCTCCATTTTTTCTTATATTGTCACATCTATATTTACTCTTAACAAAATGTAGAATAAAGGCAATGCTTATGAAGAAGATTCTGTGGTAAACTTCTTGAATTGCCCTCCCCATCGCATGGACAAGGGCTTTATAGAGCCTGCCTTCACCAATAATGTAAGTTTGTCCTTCTCAAGCCTTCAAACTTTGTTGTGTATATTTGGTTAGGCATGACTGCAACAGTTGTTTATTTTTTGTGTTTGCATCAAATTGCATGTTTAAAGTTTATTATGTACTCCCTCTGTCCCATAATATAAGAACGTTTTTTATACTAGTGTAGTGTAAAAAACGTTCTTATATTATGGGACGGAGGGAGTAGTTCATAAACAAAAGTTTTTCCTTCTCAATTTAAGTTTTCAGTTGTACAACCAAGTTCCTTCTTCATACCATGTAAATTAAACTATACAGAGCAATTGATCTTATTTTGACAATCTGAAATGGGATAAATTGATAGCACACTAACCATTGATACTTATGAGTTCTTGATCTATAATCTAGTGGTGTCGTGAAGCTGCCAACTCCTTCACAATGTCATTTACTGCCATGTCTTGACCTGAACAATACCATATTGTGTTAATGCTACTTTAAACTGTGTCACTTTATTCGTTAGTAAGAAATGTGATGAATTGTCAGCACTGATACTTATATGTGCAAAACCTATCATCTGTCTGCTTGTTTATCTTTCGGCGTGAGGAGGATATAAGTGTCAAACAAGTGCAGTCTCACCAGCTTGCTCAGCTGCTTGCGCTGCAGCTCCTGAGCAGGGCCAACCTTTCTTGGACTCTATTGAAGTGCTGTCGGTTTTGTATATTATTTTGTCGGCGTATTTAATTGCACTAGTGGTGATCTTTGATGCCTAGTGTATGTAATCTGCTGACTGCTTGTGCTTTACTATCATAGTGGCGAACTTTGATGCCCAGTGGATGTAATATGCCGTAATTTCCTTATTGCATAGTCTAGGTTTTTTTTTCTTATTCACGATGCTGCAGTTATTTTACTGTATATATATCATGTCTTCGCAGTAAACCGGCCAAACCGTAAAATTATGGTACATAATCGGGCCGTCATGCAAATCACCATGTATGATCCGCATCATGGGCCCTGTCATCTTGGTCCGTTAACAGGCCTAAATGTAAACTGGCCCACTAGTAGATTCGGGCCTTTAATAGGCCGAGTAAACCGCCGGCCCTATTTTCCCAAGAAAACTCAATGGGCCTTTAGGAGGCTGACAAGTAGGTAGGGCACAAGCGTGCGAACAGCTCACGGGCGGCGGCAGGCGAAATAAACCTGGCCCATGATTGTGCCAATCAAATCATGGGCTTATAATGTGCCAAATTTGTCTCGGTCCTTGTTTGGCCCAATCAGATTATCGTCTGTGAGCAGGCCGGATGCAAACGGGGCCGCAGTTAGGCCCAACTATATGACGGGCTTTTAACAGGCCAAAATATATATAGGGCCAAAATGTTAAACGGGCCTTTAACAGGCCGAAACTAATATTAGGCCGAATTACTAAATGGGCCTTTATCAAGTGGGCCCAAAAGCATAGCATCTAGTTGACGGGCCGAATCTAATACGGGCTATAATTTTGCCCAAAGCCTCTCAAAGGGACGGACCTGATCTGGGCCATAATTTGGCCCACAACATGGTAGGCTTTTAACGGGTCGGATCTCATATGGGCCTTTATTAGGCCCAGAATGTAGCAAACTGTTAATGGACCGGATCAAATATGGGCCAGCATTTGGCCCAAAACATGGCAACCTGTTAATGGGCCGGCCTACTAGTGTCATCAAAATATTTTGGGCCTTTAGCTGGGCCAGCCCATTATGGTCGGTGAAATCTCGTGGGCCTTTAGCTGGGCAAGCCCATTATGGTCGGTGAAATCTCGTGGGCCTTTAGCTGGGCCAGCCCATTATGGTCCACAAAATCTTGTGGTCCTTTAGCTAAGCCGGCCCATTATGGCCCGCAAAATCTTGTGGGCCTTTAGCTGGGCCGGCCTATTATGGTACGCAAAATCTCGTGGGCCTTTTGTTGGGCCGACCCATTATGGACCGCAAAATCTTGTGGGCCTTTGGTTGGGCCGGACCATTTAAACTTTATGGGCCACTTTTGAGCCGGTCCACGTGTCAACATTTCATAAGCGCATCTCGCCCATTGGATGAGTGACACCTGTCCCAACGGTGAGCCGACACGTGTTTCCTCCAGCAAATGATGATTTTACACGCGGAAAATCCCCATTGGTCGGGGCTGTTAACGGGTTATTGGATCCAAAACAGGACCTGATAGCTTAACGGCGTTCCGTTACGGTGGATGCCACGTGCCGGTCACCCTTGATGAAAGAACTTCTGTGACGCGCGATTTATCATCATGGAAGTGGACACTTCCGTGATGATAAATTTGGTAATGTCATGGAACACTTCTACGACAGCACAAGTTTGACTATCTTGATTCTATCATAAAATCGTCATGGATGTACATGTATGACAGAAAACATGACCTACTGTGACAAACACGTATCATCACAGAAGTGTATTTTTTTTATTGAATGGCCTTTGTATTTCTTGAAAAAAAACGCCCCCCCCCCTCGCTAAGGGAGTCCTAGATTAGGGGGTATCCAGACAGCCGGACTATATACTTTGGCCGGACTGATGGACCGTGAAGATACAAGACTCAAGACTTCGTCCCGTGTCCGGATGGGACCCTCCTTTGCATGGAAGACAAGCTTGGCGATCCAGATATTAGATTTCCTTCTTTGTAACCGACTCTGTGTAAACCCTAGCCCCCTCCGGTGTCTATATAAACCGGAGGGTTTGGTCCGTATAGGGACGATCATAACATTCATAATCATCATAGGCTAGCTTCTAGGGTTTAGCCTCTACGATCTCGTGGTAGATCAACTCTTGTAATACTCATATCATCAAGATCAATCAAGCAGGAAGTAGGGTTTTACCTCCATCGAGAGGGCCTGAACTTGGGTAAACATTGTGTCCCTTGCCTCCTGTTACCATTAGCCTTAGATGCACAGATCGGGACCCCCTACCCGAGATCCGCCGGTTTTGACACCGACATTGGTGCTTTCATTGAGAGTTCCTCTGTGTCATCGCTGCAAGGCTCGATGGCTCCTTCAATCGTTAACAACACGGTCTAGGGTGAGACTTTTCTCCCCGGACAGATCTTCGTGTTTGGCAGCTGCGCACTGCGGGCCAATTCGCTCGGCCATCTGGAGCAGATCGACAGTTGCGCCCCTGGCCATCAGGTCAGGTTCGGAAACTTGACCTACACGGCCGATATCCGCGGAGACTTGATCTTCGACGGATTCGGCCCTATGCCAGGTGCGCCGAACAATCACGATGAGCACGACTTAGACCTGCTGTCGGACAATACTCGGGATATCGCGCCTGCAGGAGCCCCAGACCTAAATCCGGGGCAGATTGCGTCGTCCGAGGACGGGTGGATGGACCCCGCCCTGGAGGCCGAACACTCATCGGCGGTAGAGCCGAACACGGACTTCATCCCCAAGGAAGCGTGTGTCTCCGGACCCCTGGACTTGTGTCCCAACAGTAGGTCCTGCATCACAAGCGCTTCGAGCCCGCCGATTCCGGCTGGGCTCCAGTAATGGAATTTGCCGCTGCAGATATCTTCCAGCACTCGCCCTTTGGCGACATGCTGAACTCATTAAAGTCTCTCTCCTTGTCAGGAGACTCTTGGCCGAACTATGTCCGGCTCAAGGGGAAGAAGGCGACGAAGAAATTCATTGCCCACCCACCACCCACTTCATAGCCACTTTCGACGACGTAACAGACATGCTTGACTTCGACTCTGATGACACCGACGGTATGGACGTCGGCTGTCGGGGGTTGGGTGTGACATATGCCAAAGGATGGCTTATCATGGAGGGGGCGAGTAGAACGTCGTTGGTGCCTGGAAACGGGATGAGGCGAAGACATGCACGCCGGCGAATCTTACCCAGCTTCAGGGCTCTCCGAGGAGATAACACCCCTACTACTGCTCTGCGGGGTCTCCGCATGATCACTATGGCAAAATGGGTACAAGAGGCTCCTTGAGCTGTTCGGGGTGAGGAAGGAGAAGGGCTCGGCTTGCTCTTCTCTCCCACTATGTGTGTGTCTAAAACTGCTAGCTTCCAACCCTTTGCATGGGTGCCCCGGGGGGTTTATATAGGCCTACCCCCCGGGGGTACAACAGTAATCCGGCTGGGTGTGGGTCCAAGCCGTCAGTCTCTAAGTCGCCGTCTTCTCCGCCGACTCCTGGGGCCCGCCGACTAGTGGGCCCCGCCGACGGCCCAGCATGGGGCCGACATCCCTTGTCCACCATGCAAGGGTCTTGCCGGCTGCAGATCACTGTAGCCGTGCTTCTAATGACGCGAGCTTGGTCGTGAGGTTATGGCAACAGTGCTGCCGCCAGGCGGCGATCACTGTTGCCATTCCCTGTCTTGTCTGGTTAATGGCGCGTGGATCCCGTGGGAGGAGCCGGCCGACTTCCGGAGGCCGACTCCATCGGGTCCGTCTTTGGGGTGCTCTCGCCGTCTTCGGTACTCCCACCGACAGGCGGGTCCCGCCGTCTTCGGGTCGTACAGACAGGCCAACGTGGGTACAGGAATCTGCCCACGGTGATGATGTCAGGGCCGGCATGGCGACAGTGCTGCGCCGCATAGAGATCTCCGTCAGTATGGCGCCCTGTAGCCATACCTGCCCTTTATGGACTGGGCGGGGATGGGCCGCGAGGCGGCTTTACCCCATAGTCGCCCAGGCATGAGGCGGTGGAAGTCGCGGGCCGACTCCTTGTAGCCGGCCTCGCTGGAGGTCGCTGGCTTGGAGTCGACTTGTCCTGAAGGCGGCCCCTGAGACTCGGCCCAGAGGGGCAGTCGGCTGGCTCTGTCGCCGACTATCTGAAGGCGGCTCTTCGTCTTGTGGTCTTGAGGGGCGCAGCCTGCCCCGATGTTTTGAAAGGTTCAGGGGCTCGGGTCTGCCTACCCGTAGTCCATTACACCGACAGTAGTCCCCGAAGCTGGGGAGGCGCCGAGGCAGCCCGTCGAGGAGCCTCGACAGCTTCATACCTTTGATGGAAGAATCTGGACTCGGCCCGCCGTCTCCGTATGGAATCGGCTTTGCAGGGGGCCGTCTTGCTCTTCAAAGGTTTCGAAGGTCGCAGCGGGACCCGAGCGGCGTGCCTGATAAGCCTCCCGGCAACCGCCCGTCGTGGGGCCGCCACGCGGCGCCACGCGGCAGGGCCAGCCTGCTAGCCCACGCGCGTGACAAGACAGGCCCGTCAGGCGGGGCCCGCCACTACCATGCCCCGGCGCGCAGCCGGATCCGCTGCGTCGCGGCGGGCGGTTGGGCTACGCCCGCTATCGCACGCAGTAACGCCGTGGGTTAAATCGTGAAGCGCGAGGACATGGGCGCGATTAATCCCACGCCGCCTCGGGCCGCAGCCAGCGCCTATAAGTAGGCGGGGGGAGGGAGGGGGCGGCGACGCACGCGCACTCTCTCATCCCCGCTCCCTACCCCGTCCCCTTCCTTGCTCCTCCGCGTCGAGCCTCGTTTCTTCCTCGCCGCGGAGATGAGCTCCTCATCAGCCGCCGCGCCTCCCACCGCACGCTCCGGCGTGTGGGACGGCTCCACCATTGACGACGACGTGATCGAGTTCCTTCGTCAGACGCGCCGCATTCCCGCAGCCACCTGCGGCGAGCCCGCGCACGGAGGGCGAAATCACACCGACGCCGGAGGAGGGCGAGCGGGTTATCTTCCGCTCGCACCTCACTCGCGGGTTGGGGCTGCCGGCGAGCGGCTTCTTCCGCGCGATTCTTAGAGTTCTTCGGGCTCCAGCCGCACCACCTCACCCCCAACACGGTGGTGCTGCTGGCCGCCTTCGCATCCTTATGCGAAGGATTCCTCGAGTTCTCCCCACCATCGAGATGTGGGGAGTTCTTTCTGCGATGTTCGGGACCCACATCGCTCGCGTGCCGGGCTCAGGCGACGCTCATCGCCAAGAGGAGGCCGGTGTCCGATAACCCTTTCCTGCCATCCCCTCATCAAGTCGGTGAAGATGTGGCAGCGCCTTCGTGACTATCGTCAAGAACGTCGCCTCGACGGCGGAGGTCAACTTGCCGCCCTCACGTGGGCGGCGAATCATGGGCCGACCCACCAACCGGTCCCTCTGAGGCCGGACGCTGACTCCGCAGTAACGCCGCCGTCTGCAGCTCCGTGTAATGGTACAAATGGAGGGCCCGACCGGGCAGACTTGTCGCCGCCTTCGTGGCGCGCCGAAGTTCTCCCTCTTCAGGCCGCCCTCATCTGATTTGCGGATGAGCGGCCGGGACCCCACCGGCTGTGGTCCAAGGGACATGCCCCACGCCGGAGGTGGTGGACACGGTGAACTTCTTGGCTAATCGCGACCTCACGGAGGAATGGCGTTTGGCAAGGAGCCATACTGCCGCCAATCCCCCGCCGATGGTAAGTCGCCTCTCGCTTCTTTGTTTCCTTCCTTAGCCGGATCCGGCTCTTACTTTCCTTGGTCCTTTCTGACTCAGAATCCTCTCATGCCGCCCTCGGCCGGCGCCGTGGGGCCGGCTCGCGACTTCGTCCCCGACCGGGCGGAGAGTGATGCCGACGACCCCGACTTGGGCGTGGCGGCGATGGAGGCCGATGCCGAAGGAGGGGGAGGGGCCGACGACCTCAGGCCCTCGGCCACCTTCGCAGACTGGCCTGATGATGAAGTCGCCCCCCGCCGCCAGCAGAGAACCGGCCAACCAGGCGCGAGCTCCTCCGCCGCCTTGGGGGGCCGAGGCGGCGCGAAGAAGCGCCGGGCCGGGCCGAGTCAGCCAGGCGGCCAGGCCAAGAGAATCAGGGGAGCAGCCGCCGCGACTCAGCGCGAAGAAGCGGTTGCAAAGGCCAACCGCTTCCGCAAGGAGGTGAAGAAACCACCGCTAGTCTCCGCGTAAGTATCTTTTCATTACGTCTTGTTTTCTTCTGGTCCGTCTTGCCCAAGTCTTCTCATGTCCTTTTTTCTCATCAGGGCTCCCTCACTCTGGAGAGGAGTCGCCGCCTCCGGCCATGGGGTCGGCAGAGACGTCCGCCAGCCGTCGGCGGGCTGACCCTGCGGCCGCCCTCAGGGAGGCAACAGAGCGGAACGCGCAGGAGAAGCGCGACAAGGAGGCGGCCGCCCATCGAGAAAAGGAGGCGGCCGAGAAGGTGGTCGAAGCCGCAGCAGCAGCAAGAAGGCAAGCCGAAGAGGCCGCGCGCCTTCAATCGGCGCTGCTTGTCACTCCGCTGAGCTCAGCGCCACCGCCGCCGGAGTTCACGGGGCAGTCGGAGGGAATCGGTGGCGAGGTCCCTGTCGCAGGGAGGGAAGGCGGCGAGGTCTCTTCGCCGAGCGCGGCCGCGCCACCTCCGCCACCTCCACCGCAGTCTGAAGTCGCGCGAGGCAAACAGCCGGCGGACCCACCCGCGCCGCCGACCGACGATGAAGCCGTGGCGCAGCTCCTTCTTCAGGTCGCCTCGCCAGTGCGACGCCGTCTTGAGAAGGCGGACTCGGCGCCGCGCCCCTTGGACACCAGCGCCGCCAGCTCGGCCATCCCTGACGCTGAAGCGACAAGCGCCTCGCCCGCTGGGTGGGTGCAAGGAGGCGGCACGGGCCTGCTGAACACAGCGCTCCTGGACGTCCAAGCGAAGCTGCGGGCCGAAGGCGCCGCCCTCCAGAACCTCTCCAAGGCGCACCTGGCGTCGCGATCCGCCGTGCGGGTATGTTTTATTTCCGAATTTTTCTTTTGATCTTCTCTGTGGGGGCGCGGTCACACTCCACCGGGTGTAGTCTCGAAGTTTCGGGTCGGCTGGCCGAGCGTACGCCCGAACTTTATTTGCTTACTTCTAAGTCTTTATCAGGTATGCGGAATCCTTGTTACAGAGTATCACAACCTCCGCGCTACCGCCTTCAACCGCAACGTTGAAGAGCTGAACAAGCGGGGCCGACTGGGCGCGGAGCCGAGGTGAGTTTTCTTCTTGGGCGGCGCTTGCACCTGCTGGCTGTAATCCCGAGATTCGGGCCGATCGCTGCTTGTGATCGGGCCGGATCTTCCCGGCGACCTTCTTATCTGGCGACTTCGCGTCCTTCTTCTTTATTCTTCAGAATCAAACGCCCGCTCTGCTTGAGATCAGCTGGTATCGCCCGAGACCGCCCTGCATAAAGCCAAAGAGGAGGAGTCGGCAAGCTTCGCCCTTGAAGCCTTGCCGCACGCAGTGGCGGGCAGAGGAGCTGCTCAAGGCGGCGCAGGGGCGAGGCGGAGAAGAAAGAGGCCGCCCTCCTGGCCCGGTCGAGAGCGGCGCTCCGCTGGACCCGGCAGAGAGGCGCAGTGACCTCCGGCTTCCATGAGATCGAAGATATCGTTGATGGTAAGTTTGCTTTTACTTTCTCTTTTGGGTTGCCGACTATGGGTTAAGCCGGCTCCTGTTTTTTCTAACTTGCTTTTTCTTCTTCTTCGCAGACTTCTTCCCTGGTCATACGCAGGCGGCCAATCAGGCCATCGAGGCCGAACGCGAGGCACGGAGAGCGGGTGGCACCGAGATTGCAGCCAACGCCACGGACCTCGACGGCAGCTCCCGAGCATTGAGGCTCGTCTGCGGCCGCAAGACATCGGATGTCTGCGCCGCCTTCAAGGCGGTTCGGGCCCAGCGATTGCTGCCCTGCGGGCCGGACATGCCGATTCTGCAGACTTCCAGCCGGAACCGCCGACTGGCTGGAGGTCGCGGTTGGGCGTCTTGAGGCTTGGAAGGGCTCCGCGGCTCGGGCTGGAGCTCACCGAGCCCTGGAGTTCGTCAAGGCGTGGTATCCAGGGCTCGACCTGGACCATCTGGCCGCGTTTCGGTCAGAAGCCCAGGCGGAGCTGCAGGCCGCGGAGGGCGCCCTCGTCGAGCATGCGGCGGCGATCGCCGACTACACGGACACCAGTGTCTTTGTCCCGGAGCTGGCTGAAGACGGTGGGGAGGCACCGCCGGAGTGGTTCGGGATGAACCCGGACTACGGCGAGGACTCGGCGGAGGTGATCGACTCCAAAGACCGAGGATGAGGACGAGGCGGAGGGACGGAGGCGGCATGGAGGCGTCGAAGATCGAGCGGGCGGCCAGCCTCAGCTCAAGGCCGCGCCTTAAGAACGAGCAGCGCCTTCTGAGCCAGCCGCTGCTAGAGACGATCAAACTGAGACTGCCCAGCCAGCCGCCCCGGCACCTGACGCCGCCACCGCCTCCGGCCTTCCAACCCCATCCGCTGCTTCTTAGGCCGCTGCCTTGGCTTTATGTTATCTGCTTGTTATTCTTTCGAAAGAACTTTGTTAATTCGCACAATTCCACCCGCGGGGTGTATTCTGAACCTCTGTTCGAAGATCCGGCCAAGGGCCTAAGTTTGTGTAAATATTGTTCTAATTTCATGTTTCCTTGCTCAGTGCTCTTGTGGCTTTTCCCTTGCCGCCTTCCCTTAGATGCCGCCTTGCCCGTCGGGCAGCCGCTCTGCGGATTGCCGTCTAGGTCAAGTGCTCGGCTGCTTTGAGAAGGCAAGTATGCATGAACTGTAAAATCTTCGGAGGAGATTCGCATTCCATGGCCGCTCCGTCTCTTTGCCGGAGTCGTCCCTCTTGCGTGCTCGGGGCTTCTGAGCGTCGATCAGGTAGTAGGAGTCGTTGCCCAGCACTTTTATCGATGATGAACGGTCCTTCCCAAGCGCCGACAGCTTGTGCTGGCCGGCTGTTGTTCGCTGATCAGCGGAGCACAAGGTCGCCTTTCTAGGAACGATCTTGGCTTGACCTTCTTGTTGTAGTAGCGCGCACAGCTCTGCTGGTAGATGCTGGACCGGTGAGTGCGAGTGCCGGCCCTCTTCAAAGAGGTCGACGCCGTCTTGGCGTGCTTCTTCTGCTTCCTCCTTGGTGTACATGGTGACTCGCGGGGAGTCGAACTCTATATCCGTTGGGATGACGGCTTTGGCACCGTAGACGAGGAAGAAGGGTGTGAAGCCAGTTGACTTGTTTGGAGTCGTACGCATACTCCAGAGGATGGCTGGCAACTCCTCAAGCCAAGTGACCGCCGAACGCCTCCAAAGTGGTTCGACCAGCGAGGCTTGATGCCGAACAAGATGAGGCCGTTCGCCGCTTCCACCGCCATTTGATCATGGATGGGAAACAGACGCTAAGTCCAGTCGGATGCCCTGCGTCGCGCAGAAACGGGCCAGGGCACCCTTGGCGAAATTTGTGCCATTGTCGGTGATGATGCTGTGTGGTACGCCGTACCGAGTCGTGATGTCGGCTATAAAAGTCACTGCCGTAGGACCGTTCAACTTCTTGATGGGTTTTTCTTCTATCCACTTGGTGAACTTGTCCATCGCGACAAGTAGATGAGTTAGGCCACCTCGTGCCGTCTTGAATGGTTCCACCATGTCCAGGCCCCAAACAGCAAAGGGCCAGGCGATGGGGATAGTCTTGAGCGCTGAAGCCGGCTGAAGCGGCTTGGAGCGGAACACCTGGCACCCCTTGCATTTTTTAACTAATTCCTTGGCTTCTTCTAGGGCAGTCGGCCAGAAGAAACCGTGTCGGAAGGCTTTGGCGACGAGTGCTCTGGAGGCTGCATGATGGCCACACTTGCCCTGATGGATGTCTTCGAGGATTTCTTGGCCTTGCTCTGATTCGATGCAGCGCTGGTAGACACCGGTGATGCTGCGCCTGACCAGCTCTCTATTGATTATAGTATAGGCTGCCGTCATGCTGCACTTGCCGAGCCAAGGTTTCATCAATCGGTAGCTCTTCGCTTACCAAGAACTTCAAGATGGATGGGCCCATGAGGGTGCTGCTATTTCTTCATTGCCAAGATCGCTACTTGGACGAGGGCGGCCGGGCTGGGAGGCGGCGGGTTGAGTCTGCGGCAGCTTCTTTGCGTTGGAGAAGTCCCCGGGCGATTGGCGCGCAGTCCCTGTGCCGAAATCTGGAGTCTTTACAAAAGGTCGCCGCAGTCCCGGGCCGGGTTCAAGTCCGGACCGCTTCGACTACCCAGCGTTCTTGTGGGCGTCTTCAAGGATTCTTGTGCCGTCTGCCGAGGCTCTGGAGTCGGATCTGCCTTCTTCAGGGGGAGCCGACACAAAAATGGAGTCTGATTCTGGTGACGGTTTGACGGATGGCTTGAGAAGGTGCTGAAGGGCGACGGGATGGTATTACTGTCGGGTGGAACCGATTCTTGCTGTGGCATCCGCTTGGTCGTTGTCGTTCCTTGGTACATGGAGGAATTCGCATCCTCAAAATATCCACTCAATGCTTTGTACCAGTAAAGCGGTAGCTTCGCCATGTTTGCATCTTTGGCGCCCCGATCGCGGATGACTGTTGGACCACCAAGTCGAAGTCGCCATAGCACAGGATCCGGCGAATGCCGAGTTCCTTGGCAAGCGAGCCCGTGGATGAGCGCCAGATTCGCAACGTTGTTGGAGGCGGCGAAATGGATTCAGCTGCATTTCTGAGCTTGTCGCCTTTAGGGGAAGTGAGGACCACGCCGGCTCCCAAGCCGGTGCGCATCTTGGAGCCATCAAAGTGCATTCACCAATGGGTGGAGTCGGGCGCTGGCGGCAGATACTGGGTCTCGGCCCAATTGACGAGGAAGTCGGCCAGTGCTTGTGACTTTATGGCGGTGCGGGGCTGGTAAAAGATGGTGTAGGGGGCCAACTCTATGGCCCACTTGGCCACTCGGTCTGAAGCATCTCGGCTTCCGATGATCTCTGCTAGTGGGGCCGTGCAAACCCGCGGTGATTGAATGCTCTTGAAAGTAAGGATTCAACTTCTTGGCGGCAAAGTGCTGCGCCGTAACACATCTTCACGGTAGTGGGGGTAGTTACGCTTGGAGGTCGACGGTACCTCGCTCGGGTAATATCTTGGTCTCTGGACAGGTAGCGCCTTGCCTTCCTCCTTGCGTTCAACCACGGTAACTCTGGCCGACTACCCTCGCTGGTGACGGCAATATCACGTGAGCATGGGCTCCTTTGGGTCTGAACCGCCAAAGACTGGGGGGTAGCCAGCATTCTTTTCAACTGGAGAAAAGCTTCGTCCGCCTTGGAGTTCCATTCGAAGAAGGTGGTCTTCTTCATGAGCTGGTACAGAGGAAGGGCTTTCTCACCCAGCCGACTGATGAATCGACTGATAGACGCCAAGCAGCCGGTGAACTTCTGCACATCCAGCAGTCGGCCGGGCACTTCCATTCTCTCGATTGCCTTGACCTTCACGGGGTTGCACTCTATGCCGCGTTCGGATACCAGGAAGCCGAGGAGCTGGCCGGCTGGTACTCCGAAGACGCATTTCTCTAGGTTGAGCTTGATCTGGAATCGGTGCAGGTTTTCAAAGGTCTCCTTGAGGTCTTCCAACAATGTTCCTCGCTTCTCCGTCTTCACCACCACGTCGTCCACGTAAACGTGGGCGTTTCCACCAAGCTGCTTGAGGAGGCACTTCTGCATGCAACGCTGAAAGGTGGCGCCGGCGTTCCTCAAGCCGAACGTCATGGTCAGGTAGCAGAAGGCTCCAATTGGTGTGATGAAGGTGGTCTTCAATCTGTCTGCCGGGTTCAGCTTGATCTGATGATATCCTGAATACGCATCTAAGAAGCTCAACAGCCCGCATTCGGCTGTGGAGTCTATCACCTGATCAATTCTGGGTAAATGAACGGGTCCTTGGGGCAGGCTTTGTTGAGGCTTGTGTAGTCAATACACATCCGCCACTGCTTGTTCTTCTTTAGTACCAGGACCGGGTTCGCCAACCATTCTGGGAAGAAAACTTCCATGATGAAACCGGCTGCGAGGATCCGGGCTATCTCTTCTCCAACAACTCTTCTTTTCTCTTCTGACAGGCGGCGCAAGGGCTGCCTGACGGGCTTCACATCAGGTCGAACATGTAACTTGTGCTCGGCGAAATCCGTCGGCACACCTGGCATGTCCTTGGGGGACCATGCGAAGATGTCCCGATTCTCACGGAGGAAATCGACGAGCTCACCTTCCTATTTGCTGTCGAGGTTCGCACCTATGACAGCGTACTTCTCCGGGTGCTCCGGGTCCAAGGGTATCTTCTTGGTCTCTTTGGCCGGCTTGAACGAGCCCTCAGCTTCTGAATGCTTGGGGTCGGACGACATCTCTGGCTGCTTGCCGACCATCGTCACGACCCGATCCAGGAGCCGCTTCTCGGCTGCGATCACCAGGGACTCGGCTAGCCGGCTGCTTTCAGCTGCACAGGCGGACGACTTTCTATAGTCGCCGACTACGGTCAGAATCCCCTTGGAACTCGGCATCTTCATCTTGAGGTAGGCGTAGTGGGGGACCGCCATGAACTTGGCCAAAGCAGGTCGACCAAGCAAGGCATGGTAGGGGCTCTCGAGGTCCACCACTTCGAACCAGACTGGCTCTCATGAAAGTGATCCTTGTCCCCAAAGGGGCGTCTATCAGAATCTTGCCAATTGGTGAGCGGGAAAGGCCGGTACAATTCCGTGGAACACAGTCCGACTATCTTTGAAGCTGCCTGCTTGATTCCTAGCTTCTCCATCGTATCCTTATGCAGGATGTTGATGCTGCTGCCTCCGTCTATCGGTACTGTGGAGAAGCGAGCGTCCCGCCTATCCGTGGCAAGGGTGGCTCCCAAGACCAGGCGTAGGAGCCCGGATTCGCATCACCTGCGGGTGATCGGACGACTCCGGTGATGGGCTTCTCGGACGATGCATGAATTTCGGGGCGCTGACGCTCACGGCATTCACCTCTTCTTGCTATCTTGCCGCTGCTTGGGCGATCATCACCACGCCGGTAAACACGACATAGGCGTCGTGCCGCCGGTAATGTCGTCTTGTCTGCGCCGACCGCCGGACAGCCCGGGGCGGTGGTGGAGGCGGCGGCCCAAGAGGGCGGAGGAGGGCAAGGCCGTCTCCCTTGGCGATCTGGTGAGCGGTGGCACTTCCGGTGGTGTGATTTGACGGCTTCGCACCGCTGTGGAACTTGCTTGGTCCGTCGAGTCTGCCTTTCGAAGAGAAGGCCGGCAACCAGTTGGACTTGCCGCCTTTACGCCGCTTGGCAGGAGGCTGCCCTTCCGCTGCTGGTTCGATCGCCGCCACCGCCGGCTGTTGGAAGCGGCTGCGGGGCCTTGGCGCTTGTGATCGCTCGCGTTGTCGCCGCTGGCATCGCCATGTTGGAGTTCTGGGAGCATGAGGAGCTACTTTGCGGCCGCTACGGCGACTTCGATCTCCGCCTTCATGGAAGAGTCGGCGATGGCGTGCTTATGCCGCTATGACTAGCAGCTCGTCGAGGGTCTCCGGCCTGCCGCAGCAAAGGAGCTTGTGCTTGAGGAGGTGCCTTCTCTGCACCCGGCGGTGAAGTACTCGATTGCTCGCACCTCATGCACTCCTTCGCAGGAGTTCGGAGCTCGGCCCTAGCGTGAGGTAGTCGCGAGTGGACTCGTTGGGGCCTTGCACGCACAAGGACAGCCGACGAGGCTTGGGAGGTCGCTTGTATGTGCTTTCGTGAAGTTGCGGATGAAGGCCTCGGTGAAGTCGACCCAGCCGTTGATGCTGCGGGGCCTCAAGCTGTTCAACCATGTCCGGGCCGTGCCACAGAGCATGAGGGGAACGCATTTTACGACAGCGCTTTATTGCCGTTCGCTATCTGCCGACGGCCGTGGAGTAGTCCACCCGGCCAGTCCTCCGTCTTCACGGGCGGTGTATTTGGGTGTGTCTCGAAGTGTGAATCCTCGGGAAGGGCTCGTCGCGGATGCGAGGTCCAAAACAAGGTGGGCCCAACTCATCTTCTTCTTCTAGCGCCAGGATCGGTGGAGTCGCTCGATCCGGTGGCGGGCGCGTCGTTCTCTCGACTCTCTCGGCGGCCAAGGCGGCCGCCGAGAGTCGGATGCTCGACGGGTGGCGGGGAGACTCGCCTTTCTCTGCGGGGAGGCGGAGGTTGATAGTCGTCCCGCCGCTCCACCGCCCTGGGGCGGCCGTCTTCGTCGCGTTCGATGGAGATGTGAGTCCGGCTATGGCTGACAGCCAGATCCTGGTTCTTTCTTCGCTGACGCCGCCCGATCGGCGTCCCGAGATGTCGCCTTGATCTCGGCGAGGAGGCAAATCGCCCGTGTTGTCGTCGTGGCGCCTCCGTCGGCAGCCGGCCGTCTTCTTGTGGCGGCTGCCGAGGAGCTGCTGGACTTCGCTCACATCAGCGGGCGCCTCGCCCTCGGTTATTCAGCTCGGCCCGCCGCTGCCTAGGCAGCGCGAATGTTCTCGGGCGTGGCGTACACAGGCGACTCAGCCCCAAACAGATCAAGGGCGAGGCCGCGCCACAGCCGGACCGCGCTTAGGCGGTTAGGCCTGGGCCGAAGCCGGGCGAAGCCGCCCACAGCGAGATCCATCTCGCGCTGATAGGCTTCCGACAAGCGTCTCATGCTTGCCAGCTTCTGCGCGCCCTCAAGGAGCTGAAGGCGGTGCGCCTCCAGCGTTTCGGCATCGGCGTCCTCCGGAATGGAGGCGGTCAGGTCTTGCAAAACAGTGTCGAGAGGGTCATGAGCTCCCCGCGGAGGCTTCGCCGTGGCGATGACGAGTACTTATGTGGCGGTGCTCCGCCGCTCTCCGCGAGGGAGAGGCTCGTCGTGAGACCACCACGCGTTGGTGGGGAGCAGCGTCGGCGGCAGCGGTGTCGGAATCGACCAGCATCGGGTCGGTGGAGCCTCACGGACTCAGGTCGGCGGCGGCTCGCCGTCGGCGTGGAGCTGCTCGAGGAGGCCCGTGAGGAGGCTTCGGGCCGTCCGTCTGCGTCGGGGCCTTGAGCTCGTCGGAGAGGCGAACCTCACCGACAAGTTCGGCGAGGAAACTCGCCGCGCAGGCAGCCTCAGCGCCATGCAGCGCGTCGGCGCAAACTCCATCTGGCATGCCGGGCTGGCTGCGCTCACCAGGGAGGAAGAGGGTTCCCGTCCAAAGCAGGTCTCCAGACGACGGTGCACCAGGCCCCACGGTGGGTGCCAAATGTCGGGGGTTGGGTGCGACATATGCCAAAGGATGGCTTATCATGGAGGCGAGAGTAGAACGTCGCTGGTGCTCGGAAACAGGATGACGCGAAGACATGCACGCCGGCGAATCTTACCCAGCTTCAGGGCTCTTCGAGGAGATAACACCCCTACTGCTGCTCTGCGGGGTCTCCGCATGATCGCTATGGCAAAATGGGTACAAGAGGCTCCTTGAGCTATTCGGGGTGAGGAAGGAGAAGGGCTCGGCTTGCTCTTCTCTCCCTCTATGTGTGTGTTTAAAAATGCTAGCTTCCAACCCTTTGCATGGGTGCCCCGGGGGGTTTATAGAGCCTACCCCGGGGTACAACGGTAATCCGCTGGGTGTGGTTCCAAGCCGTCGGTCTCTAAGTCGCCGTCTTCTCCGCCGACTCACGGGCCCGCCGACTAGTGGGCCCGCCGACGGCTCCAAAGATGGGGCCGACAGCCCTTGTCCGCCCATGGTAGTCTTGCTGACTGCAGATCATCATGTAGCCGTGCTTCTAATGACGCGAGCTTGGTCGTGAGGTTATGGCAACAGCAGGTGCACGCCGCTGGCGGCGATCCTTGTTGCCATTCCTGTCTTATGCCGTTAATGGCGTGGATCCCGTGGGAGGCGGCGCCGACTCCGAGGCCGACTCCATCGGGTCCGATCTTTGGGGTGCTCTCGCCGTCTTGGTACTCCCGCAGGCGGTAATCCTGCAAATCTTCGGTCGTGCAGACGAATAACGTGGGTACAGGAATCTGCCGCGGTGATGATGTCAGGCGGCATGGCGGCGGTGTTGCGCCCGCCGCGGAGATCTCCGTCGCACGGGCGCCTTGTAGCCATATTCTGCCTTTATGGATCGGCGGGGATGGGCCGCGAGGCGGCTTTACCCCATAGTCGCCCAGGCATGAGGCGGTGGAGGTCGCGGGCCGACTCCTTGTAGCCGGCCTCGCTGGAGGTCGCTGGCTTGGAGTCGGCTTGTCCTGAAGGCGGCCCCTGGGACTCGGCCCAGAGGGGTAGTCGGCCGGCTCTGTCGCCGACTATCTGAAGGCGGCTCTTCGTCTTGTGGTCTTGAGGGGCGCAGCCTGCCCCGATGTTTTGAAAGGTTCAGGGGCTCGGGTCTGCCTACCCGTAGTCCATTACTCCGACATCGGCGCAGGAGACGATTCAGAACCACCACCCACGGGGCGCTGGACTGCCACCTCATCATATAATATATATATGGTGGATACGCCTAAGGAGGACGACGGCGAAAGAACAGAGGATAAAACCCCCGGACAAAAGCCAGAACGACGGCGCAGACGCCGCTCTACGCCTAGAAAGATCGACATCCCAGTCAACCCCGAAGGCAACAACGACCATATGGACGCAGCGATGGTCCAGGATGAGCCAGGTCACGCGGAACATAGCCCAAAGCAGACGCCCGATCACAGTGATCCCGAGGGACGAACTCATCAAACTACCCCGGGACAGGAGCACAGCCCGGACGACAACCCGTTCATCATCCCGGAAACACGCTTGGAACGAGATAACCTCCACAGAAGACTTATGGCCACTGCGAGAAGTCTAAAGAAGCAGAAGCAAAAGCTTAAATCCGCACAGGAAACGCTCAATCGCAGATGGAATAAAGTACTAGACACTGAAGAAAAGTACGGCGACAATCGCCAAACAAAGCGCTATCCAAAGCGCAAGCTGCTACCAGAATTCGACGACGAGTCCGTTCCACCGAAAAACAATACGACCAGTAGGCCGAACCAACCACTTCGTAACCGCAATAGAGCAGTTGCTGACGCCGCACACGATTTACGTGAGCTCCTGGATAAAAAGGCCGGCACGACCAGGTCCATCTATGGATCTAGAGGACACGCCCCAGCGCAGGACTATGGTCATCAAAATGATCAGGCTGATCGGATACTAGTTCGGAATCAGCACCGGACACATCAACAACCGACGGCATGCCACAACACGTCCAGATACAGAGGGGCTGCTCACCCTCTGTGCTTCACCGAAGAGGTACTGGACCACGAATTTCCATAGGGTTTTAAACCTGTGAACATAGAGGCATATGACGAAACGACAGACCCCGGGGTATGGATCAAGGATTTTATCTTGCAGATCCACATGGCTCGTGGGGACGACCTCCACGCCATCAAATATCTTCCCCTCAAGTTGAAAGGACCAGCTCGGCACTTGTCAGGGATATACCCCGCGGTATGACCCGGCCGGAGTCGTAATCCGGCCGGGACTTGGTAAACCGGCGGATGGTAAACCGGCAGACAGTTAAGACAGATGGCTAAGACAGATGGTAAACCGGCGGATGGTAAACCGGCAAACAGTTAAGACAGATGGCTAAGACAGACGGTAAACCGGCGAGTGTCAAACCGGCAGAGTTAAGACAGATGGCTAAGACAGACGGTAAACCGGCGAGTGTTAAACCGGCAGAGTTAAGACAAATGGTAGCACCAGCAGGTGTTAAGACAATCATAACCCGGCAGACCATGTTAAACCGGCAGACAATGTTAAACTGGCAGACAATGTTAAACCGGCAGAGAATGCTAAACCGGCGGACGTTAAGAAGCCCAGGAAAGGAAGTCAAAATAGTTGAAGTCTTAGTCCGAGATGGACTCTACATGTAACCCGCCCCTTCAACTTATATAAGGAGGGGCAGGGCTCCCCAAAGAAGGAGAGGCAAGAAACAATATCTAGGCTTAGACACAACTAGAGGAGAGCCGGTTTACGGCGACTCCCTCATGAAGATAATGAGATCTAGCCTCAAACAGCATGTAGGGTTATTACCGGATGATGTTTCCCGGGGCCCGAAGCTGTCTAAACCCTTGTCTTGTGTTGCGTCTCTTGATTCCGCTTAACCCCTCTTATGCTACCACATAGATGCGTTGGGCTCACGACTAAGTCCTCACGCTAAGGACATCTGACGTGTTAATTCCACGACAGTTGGCGCCCACCGTGGGGCTCGCGCACGATGGTATTGAGTTCTTGAAGGGATTTCTCCCAGGGATCGAGGAGCTTGTGAGATCATCCAGTGAGGAAGAGTCATCGATGCAAGTTTAAGTTTGAGAGGTGAGGGTTTCGTATGTGCAGCCGCACACAACCCGGAATGCAGATATAATTTTTTTTTTGGTGAACCGCCGTCAAGTCCTGCGTTTTTCACGCCATCTGGAAAATAATAGGATTCATCACGATGGCTGCGGATGTTTGACCGCCGAAGACCATCAAGTTGCAGATGTTTTTGTTAGAGTCGCCGACTTGTTACTTCTGATTAAATCAAAGAGTGCAGACACACGCATTGCTTACGTCGCTTTAAGGATCAACCTGTTGTTTCCAAGTACTAGTACTCCCCTGGAAGACAAGGAGAGTACATTTTGAATTCATACATCATTAGAGGCCAAGTCAGTCTTTCCTTTGACAACTCTGATTGCTACAAGGAAACTACGAGGAGATTAATTCCAGATTTGAGAAAAAAATGGCCACGTTGGACTGGTCCTTGAGGCAACCTACAACGTCCTTGTTCCGGACGTCCCCTTGCTCCTAGTATGAAGCTGAGCACCTACAGCAAACGCAGAAACCACCGTTGACCCATCTGGCGGCTCGCGCGTCTGCAGCCTCGTCTCGCTGAGACGCTTCGCCGAAGCACCTCCACTGCCGCGAGCCGGCGTCGCTGCCGCTCTTGCCGTAGCCGGCCTCATCGCCGCTGCCTCCCGCCTCTGAGCCGCCATCGCCGTCTGACCGAGTCTGCCTCTGCTATGGCCGGATTGTGAGCTGTTGCAACCCCGAACCGTCACAGCCTCGGTAACCCGCTGCAACGTTTCCCCTCTGCCCGTGAGTCGCTCTCGTTGAAACCCCCGCGCGTCGAGCCGCCGGTCGTCAAACTGGCTGCACCGTCGCCAACGCCGCCCCGACTCACCTCGGACATGGATTCACCGTCGCCGAGCCGTAGTGGGTTTGCCTTGTTCTCCAAACGCCCGCGTCTCCCCTGGCCGTGCTCTGTCCCCGTCGTGGCCAAGTGGCCTCCGACCGAGCCAAACAGCCGCCGAGTCAAGCCCCTGCTACAACACGGATTCGCCTTCGCCGAGTCGTCACTGCGATCCACCCGGCCGCGGGCCTCCTCAAAGACAAGCGCATCATCATCGAACTGCCGCCTTAGCTTGCTGCACGACCTGCACTAAGTCGCCCATTGCCGAAGTTCTTGAGCCGCCGAGCCCTCCGCTCCGAGGCGCAGTTTCCTTTCGCCTACCCCTCGGTCGCAGTGAGAAGCTGTTGCCGTGCTTACCACTGTGACCTCGTCAAGTCGGCCACGTCAGATCCACCCTCGCCGGTGCTGCGGTTCGCCTTGGCCTCGCTCCTCCTAGAGTCGCCTCTGATGTGGCCGCGCCAAACCGCTGTCGTCGCCCTGTGGCTTTGCCTTCACCTCCGCCGCCTCAAACCGTCGCTGCATCGTGCGGCTTGCTGCTGAGCTGCCTCTGAGCCGCCTCTCGCCTAACCCGCCGCCTCCAAAAGCATCTGCCTCAGTCGCCGCTGTCCGCGTCGCGCCAAGCCGCCCACTTCCGAGTCGCATTGGCCTCGTTTTCACTCTTCACCGCCTGTGCGTACACGTCGCCACTTGGCAAGCCTCCGCTTTGCTCCGCCCGTGCGTGCATGCCCGCGAACCGGCTCCGCGCTTGCTGCTGCACCGCCCCGCCCCTACGCGGCCGTGATTCCCTCTGCTTTCCCAGGAGTACCTCGTCAGCAGTGGAACATATTGTTTCGACATAAGTGCATAGAGAAAACAGCAGAAACACTGGGTCTGGCAGGATCAACGCAAACGTCCTCTGCATGCTAGAAGGATCAAAAGGAATTTAGCAACAAAACTAAAAGGGGATTTACTGATGCTACGATCTGTCACTCATGCTGAGATCAGAAGGGTAGTCACTTCTACCTCTTGATTGAGCCAAGATGATGGATCCAATGGCTGGTGTTTCTTATTTCTATAACCAAAGTACAGGAGTGACCCAATGGGAGTGTCCGCGCGGTACTAAGAATGTTGTACAATTATTGTGATCAATTATTGTGATGGACAAACAATATGGTGGGACTCGGCGGCGGCTATATTCGCAGAATGTGTGGACACTAGTACTTCAATTGGGAAGGTCGTTTATAAGCATTGTTATAGATCTTGTAATCAAGCGGCTCATGTGCTAGCTCATTTAGATTCTTGTAATAAGACTTCATTTAGTTGGTTGGAGAGCCCTGACTTTATTGTCGATGGCTAAATGAGACGATGTAAACATTATTTAAGTTTTAATAAAGCTAGCCATGATGGCCTTCTCTAAAAAAAGAATATTGTACAATTTCAAGCTGCTCCATCATTCCTAGCAAATTGGGAGGAAGCACTCTACAAAATCAACAAGTCAGAAACAGTATTACAAAACAAAGAACACTAGGCAAGTGCAATGGATACAAGGTCTGGATACTAGTATGCTGATGAAGGGTACGGGGAAGGAGATGTCCTGAGCAATGCATACATGTGTGATGGTTCAAAAAGCCAATTTGTTTACAATAAATATCAGCGGGCGAGTACCACTATTAATTTTACAGCAGATCAAAGTCAAAGGCAGTTGAGTTGTGCAGTGCTTACTACACCGCATACAGTCTATTGATGTACGGATGCTACTTATGAATCATCGGTCATCCAAACTAATAAGGTGATATTCATCCAAGTTTATTTTCTTAACACATATTGTTTTTATCAAAGAACAATTACTTTGATCTGTGTATTTTTATATACAGGACAATCATTCACTACAAATATGGTTTATACCATGGGTATGGAGCACGGGCTGACAATATTCCGCCCGGCGATAGTCCGTGACATATTACCCATTAAATGAAAGTGCACAAATCGCCGCCCTTGCGGCCCGGTCTACATCGACTTGCCGGGATCGCGTTTGCTTGCTGTTCAATTGACATGCATAAAGTCGCCGCCTCTGCGGACCCGGTCTACATTAACTCGCCCGTCCGTGCCAGTTTACAGCACCGCTGCCGACTTTCCCCGTCCGCACCGGTTTACAATGCCGCGGCCGACTCATCTGTCCGAGCTACCTCTGATGTTGCGGTCGTCCTTGTCGTCTGTCTCTCGCGGCCTGGTCTACATCAACATACCGGGCCGCACTTGTCTGCATGAGCTGTTTATTGAGTATGAGCAAGTGACAGCTTGGGTAGCCCGATTTTCTTTCAACAAAATGGAGGCAAATTATCATATACTATCAACCGCCGTCTGGCACTGGGTGGTTCAATGGGCAGGCGCACAAGTCGCCGCCACTACAGTTTGGTTAACTTCAAATCACCAGTTGGAAAGGAACCATTGGCCGAGTTGCTGAACACGGCTCATACGGGATCATTTACAACCCACCGCAGTCACCTCAACCTTCTGTGGATTCACATCGTGCTATCAACACCAATGATATACAAGTTATGCCGGTTTATATCATGGTCAAATATGGAGAATCTCAAACCAACTCCTCGAGTCACCTTGAGACTCGGGGACTACAATGATATGACTCAGCAAATATTGCTGGTTTTCAATGAAGTCAAGAATCCCAGGACGTTGGAGGGAAAGATAACCCGGACCCGGAGGCCACTACCATATTGATGAAAGTATAAAGGCCGTCAGAAAATTTCCGGTTCAAAGTGAAGAATGTCGGTTTAAAATCCGGTTCAAGGGAAAGATATCTCCCACAAAGCTTTGAAGCTCTCAATATCCGGTTTAAGAATTTCCGGTTCAAGAAGAATTTATCTCTTGCAAAAAGTTAAAGGTTGCCGAAGAGGACCTGCTGCTTACGATCGCGCGCGGTTCAAACATGGGTATCCTGCCTTACTGGCTCATCTTCATATGATCACTTGGGGGCTCCCTGTTCAAACATAGGTGTGTTCACCAAAGAGAACATAGCGTTACTACCCTCTTGATGCAGCTATCAAGCCAATATTATCATAAGGGGCCCAAGAGAGTTTGTTGCACATCACAATTCAAGCATAGGCACCCGGCGAGCACAGCTCAGAAATATAGCACATGGGGGCTTCAGCTGACAAAGCGGAGTCCTGTCCATTAATCCGGCTATCACGCCACAACAAAGCTTGGGAGCTTCACACCCAAGGGCCAAAGAGAGTCTTGTTGCTACGCACAGCTCAAACATAGGCACCCATAGAGCACAACTCACAAAGTTACTTGGGGGCTCTTTGTGGAGCGACAAAAGAGTTTGAAAGGACCCTTGTAATTGGGTATCGACCCTGACTTGGAAGCTTTGGTGTATTCACCTAAAACCCGGGTTAACCTGCCTTCATCAAGTAAGCCACTCCTATCCAGGTAATCACGGCATGACCATTGAACGCGTTTGACAAGTTACTTTCATAGAAACCCTGAACTTGTCAAAGTTAAAACAACGATTGGTTAGTTGGAGGCCCATCTTAAAATGCTTTGTCAAATAGTTTAACTCAGCGGCCTGGCAGCCCACGAAAAGCCTCAAATTTGGGCCTGGCAGCCCTTGAAAAGCCTCGACTACAAGTTTTATTTGCCTTTGCTTTTTGCAAATTTTATCTCTTTTTTGATCAAGTTCTAAGTTAACCGGTGTTCACTGACCCGGCCAGACTATATGTCATTACATGAACCTGGTGTTTCTTAACCCGGTGTGGCTTCCAGTTATCAAGCTGTTAGCACATAATCACTTATAATCCGGTGTTTATTGACTCGGCCTGGCTTTGGACTATAAGTCGCCAGTATATATTTGGATTACGCCATTGGAATCATGCGCTTATAAATCATTGGTTATATTATTCAAATCTTTAATAGCCGACATGGCTGGATTTTTATTATGGTTATCAGTAACCAGTATTATAATTTAGGTTTTCAAAGTCGCTTTAGCGCAATGGCTATCATATTATCAATGGATATGATTTATTCTACAATTGAAGGAATAGTCCCGAGTTGCTGCAGGCTTACAACCCGGCACTTGGGGGCTACATTATTTAAGTTGAGATTACATAAAATATGCAAGTCTCATGTCGATGCAAGCATGCACCATGACACTTGGGGGCCAATGCACAGTCATTTTTTTCTCATCTTATTGAAGACCCGACTCATCACATTATAATGAGCCGGCCCTTGGGGGCTACCAATTGCTCCTGTAAACAACTCAAGGTACAAAGCTTTTTATCCATTACATTGAAGGGTCCACTGCTCAGTTGGTAAAGCACAAGGCTCTTAACCTTGTGGACGGGGATTCAAGCCCCATGATGGGGGTTACATCATATGATGTTATTTTCATTGAAGTATATATCAAAGTCCCAGCTCAATATTATTTTACTGAGCCGGCCCTTGAGGAGTTATACGTTGCTGTTCAAAGTTTACATGATTATATTTACAAAGTCGCTGCTCATTATTGCATAATGACCCAGCCCTTGGGGGCTACACTAGTTGAAGTTTTTATGAGCATCAGGCAATTACAAGTCCCAGGTTGCTGCAAGCATGACAACCCGGCACTAGGGTGCTATATATATGGAATACTTAGCTCTGACTGGTGATTGAGATGAACAAATCGGATTTTTTCAAGGTTGTGGTATTTATATTGAAGCAAGTCTTAAGCTGTTGCTACGCTACCTTCTTAAGACTTGGGGGCTACAAGTGATAAGAATATAAGAGGTATATTTTCAAAGCTGGTGTTAAAAATAGTTATCACCCGGTGCCATCAATATTTATAAACCGGCGATTTTGGCAATGATAAATCGGCAAGTTCTACATCCTTAAACCAGCTGAAGGTCAGATGAGTATTTCAAGGACCAATATTTTTGTTAAATCATTGGGAGCTGAATCAAAGGAGTTATTCTTTACAATATATTTTCTATGAGAAATCAATGACAGCAAGTTGGTTATGAAGTTGGCCTATTAAACCGGATTTTCTAGAAGAAGGAAGTGACAAGGACTTAAGGATGATCAGAGTCAGTTTAACATGGATAAATCCAAATTAAACTAGGGGCTAATGTCGGGGATATACCCCGCGGCATGACCCGGCCGGAGTCGTAATCCGGCCGGGACTTGGTAAACCGGCGGATGGTAAACCGGCAAAAAGTTAAGACAGATGGCTAAGACAGACGGTAAACTGGCTGATGGTAAACCGGCAGACAGTTAAGACATATGGCTAAGACAGACGGTAAACCGGCGAGTGTTAAACAGGCAGAGTTAAGACAGATGGCTAAGACAGGCGGTAAACCGGCGAGTGTTAAACGACAGAGTTAAGACAGATGGTAGCACCGGCAGGTGTTAAGACAATCATAACCCGGCAAACCATGTTAAACCGCAGACAATGTTAAACTGGCAGACAATGTTAAACCGGCAGATAATGTTAAACCGGCAGACGTTAAGAAGCCCAGGAAAGGAAGTCAAAATAGTTTAAGTCTTAGTCCGAGATGGACTCTACATGTAACCCGCCCCTTCAACTTACATAAGGAGGGGCAGGGCTCCCCAAAGAAGGACAGGCAGGAAACAATATCTAGGGTTAGACACAACTAGAGGAGAGCCGGTTTACGGCGACTCCCTCGTGAAGATAATGAGATCTAGCCTCAAACAACATGTAGGGTTGTTACCGGATGATGTTTCCCGGGGCCCGAAGCTGTCTAAACCCTTGTCTTGTGTTGCGTCTCTCGATTCCGCTCAACCCCTCTTAAGCTACCACATAGATGTGTTGGCCTCACGACTAAGTCCTCACGTTAAGGACATCTGACGTGTTAATTCCACGACAGCACTGGTTGAAAAGCCTCCCCGAAAATTCAATCGGAAGTTGGGAGGAACTCGAGGATGCTTTCAGGGCCAATTTTCAAGGGACCTATGTCCGACCTCCGGACGCGGACGATTTAAGTCACATAATTCAACAGCCTGGAGAGTCCACCCGCAAGCTTTGGAACAGATTCCTCACTAAGAAGAATCAAATTATCGACTGGTCGGATGCCGAAGCCCTAGCGGCCTTCAAGGACAGTATCCGAGACGAGTGGCTTGCCAGACACCTCGGCCAAGAAAAGCCGAGGACAATGGCAGCCCTAACAAGCCTTATGACCCACTTTTGCGCGGGTGAAGATAGTTGGTTGGCCCGTAGAGGCACCAGCGACCCAAGTACATCCGAAATAAGGGATGGCAACAGGAAGCCACGACGCAATAAAAACAAACATCGAAACAAGGAAGAAAGTTCGGACAATACGACGGTCAATGTCGGATTCAGGGGCTCTCAACCCGGTCAACAAAAGAAGCCACTCAAAGGCAGCAAAGAAGGACCGTCCGGCCTGAACAAAGTCCTGGACAGACTGTGCCAAATCCATGGCACCCCCAAAAAACCTGCAAACCACACTCATAGAGAATGCTGGGTCTTTAATCAGGCCGGCAAATTAAACGCCGAACACAGGGGAAGGGAAACACCAAGTGAAGACGAGGATGAGCCTCGCCAGCCGAACACTGGGGGACAGAAAAAATTCCCACCAGAGGTAAAAACAGTAAACATGATCCACGCAACTCACATACCCACAAGAAGGCGTGAACGTGTGCTCAGAGACGCGTATGCTATATAGCCCGTGGCCCCGAAACTTAACCACTGGTCGGCCTGCCCGATCACCTTCGATCACAGGGACTACCCGACTAGTATGTGGCACGGAGGATCGGCTGCCTTGGTGCTCGACCCAATAATCAACGGATAACATCTCACTACGGTCCTCATGGACAGCGGTAGTAGTCTTAATCTAATATACCAAGACATTGTCTGCAGGATGGGGATAGACCCATCCAGAATCAGCCAAAGCAACACCACCTTTGAAGGGGTGATACCAGGCGTCAAAGCCCACTGTAGGGGCTCCCTCATACTAGAGGTAACATTCGGTTCCCCAGGCAACTCCAGAAGCGAAGAACTACTCTTCACCATCGCCCCCCTCCAAAGCGGCTATCATGCATTGCTTGGGAGAACGGCCTTCGCCCGCTTCAACGCAGTACCGCACTACGCCTACCTTAAACTCAAGATGCCCGGTCCACGTGGCGTCATCACCGTTAACGGAAACACAGAGCGTTCCTTACGCGTGGAAGAGTACGCGATGGCTCCAGCAGCCGGACTCTAAGCGGCCTCTAATACCAGAAAGCATGATTGGTCGTTAAGACCACGGACACGGTTAGACGAGTCCGGTAGCCCGGATAAACCTGATCTGGGCGCCGCACATGTAATCCCATAGAGGACACCAGGGGCTATAGTATTTAATAAAGCCCAACTCTTGGCTTGACCTTATTAACAGGCCAATGTCTTACACCTTTACTATCCATTGATGATAGCCAACTCTCCGCACGCTTTCGTCATACTCTTCTACACGAGTTTTCCTTTTTCGCAGGCACTATTCGTGCAACACCCTTCCAGGACACGGCACAACTGAGATAAAGGCACAGACGTGCAGCAGGGCCCCGCTCAAAGGTTTCTCTTCAGATTAAGCCCCTGTGTAAACCTTCTTTATTGTCTCTTGTTGCTTACACATCCCATGGGCACTACACCCACAGAGGATACTGCCGTTATTGGCATTTCGCCACGACAGACTAATGCATGTACCTGGAAATACAGGATTCATAATAAAGGGCGTTACTCAGCCCAGTATATGTTATGAAGTCTGAATACCTTTGGGAGTGTTCGGCGTCGCGAGTTTGGCCTTATATGCATCAGCTCTGAATCATGTCTTTGGTCAAATGTTGGGTTTGCCTGGCTCATGGGTTTGTCGCCTTACGTTCCGTTCTTATCGGCTAAGGCGGCCAAAGGAGAACTACTGCGATTGTGCCCTGGTTATTCCGGATGAGCACCTCAGTAGACAAAGCCGAAAACTAACTGTCATGATATAGCGAGAGACTGTTCAACCACTCGAAGACTTCTCGAAATCTTTAGGATTCCACCGCATTAACGAAGGACCGTTTCTTGGTCATGTACACAAGCACCCGTATTCGGATGAACGCAAAAGTACCAGGGGCTACATAGTAGCCCACCATCAAACTCCTATGGCTAAGTGAAAGTGTTAAAGCTATATAGTCTGGTTGCCTAGTTCGACGTGCGATCACCTCCTTAATGGACCAAGACGTTGGATCAAGTGTGATTACGCATATTTTCACGAACACCCACGTATTATATGTGTGGGGGCTGAAGCCAACGACTGCTAACTTTCAAAATTGCATATATACATAAAACTGCCGCACAGGAGGCACTATAAGACTTTCGGGCGAAAAGTATAAACATTGCCTCCATAATTAAAACAACATTGTTTTTACAATGAAACGGTTTGTCACTCGAATATGACATTTTTCGAGCACTGAGCCTCTATTAAGCAAGCACCTTCTACTACCTGATCTAAGTAGTGCTCGGCCGGATCTTGGCCTCCCGCCGGATTCTGGGTTGCAATGATTGTGGCCTCCATATCTGTCCAATATGCTTTAACGCGGGCAAGCGCCATCCGTGCACCCTCTATGCACGCCGACCTCTTCATGGCATCAATCCACGATACGGCGCCAAGGAATTGTTGCACTAAACCAAAATAACTGTCCGGTTTAGGCCCCTTCGGCCATAGATGGTCTATTACAGACCGCATTGCAAGACCGGACAACCTATGGAGCTCGGCCACAGCAGCCATCCTCTCACTCAACGACAATGTGCGCGTTGGAGCACTGAATTGCGACCAGAACAGCTTTTCCACTTCATTATCTTTTTGATCGTCGAAAAACTTGGCCGCATCAGCCGTACTCTTCGCCAAATCCGCATACGCGTCTGCCGGACTCCAGCGACGATCCAGAGGAACATACTTCGGATCTAAAAACTTCATCTGCAACAAGTAGGGGTTTCCAGCCACGATTTCTCCGGCCTGTCGAAGTTCCTCTCGCGCATCCCTAATTTCGGACCTCGTCTCCTTGGCCGCATCAAGTGCTCTCTTCAGGTCAGCCGAAATAGCCTTAGTATCTTTTTCAAGAAGCTCGTACCGGTCGGCGGCATTTTTCAGCTCCATAGCCATCTCGGCTACTTTGTCTTCGCTTCGGCGACGAGCAGCCTGTTCGGCTCTCAACTCTTCGGCCGCCTTTAGGGCAGCCGCATCGCTAGCCCGGGCTTGTTCCTTGGCCAAGGCAAGTTCCGCCATCAGGGCTTCCATGGCAGCTTCAACGGACCGGTCGGCTACCGGATCCTTCGCCACCTGTGCATAAACACAGTATGATCATTACTCAACGATGTGATCCTCCATTTGCCGCCTTGGGCTGGCACCCAGAGTCTCAGGGGCTACTATCGATATGGAGCCCACCTGGAATTACGTGTTTCATTACATACCTCAAAGCCTCTGAGCAGACTCGTAAAAGCTTCATTCAACCCGCTTGTGGCGGATGAAATCTTTGCAAGCACCGTGCTCATTAATGAACGGTGATCCTCCGAGAGAGCAGCTCGCTCCAGAAAGCCCGTCAACGTATCCGGATGGCCTCCAAACTATGTCGGACCTTTCTTACCGCCCCCCGTGGGAGCCAAACGCTCCGGGCTCAGGGCGGCCGAAGTGCTAGCTTCTGGCTTTGGCAAATCTAGACTTCTCCGTGACAACACCTCGGGGTCGCCCGCCCCATAAGGCGGAGAGGTGGGTGGGGTTTCACTCTCCATCATCTCCGGAAGGATATCCCCCCATGATGAACTCTGTCGAGAAGAGCTGCTAGCCGGACTGCAAAAAATGAATCCTGGTTACTGTTCTCGGAGGAGGAGGCACTAGCTTTGTATTTACGATTAACTTACAGCTCGGCTGAAGGCTGGCCCGTTTGCGGGCATGGCGCGGTGAAGATGCCCTTTGGGGCAGGGCCCCTTGGTGAAGTTTTCTTCCCTTCTCGGGGCACCTTCGTCTCCGGGTCTTTGGAGGCGGCCCTCTTCTTCCCGCGAGGGGAGGAAACCTTAGATTCCCCTCCCCGACTATCTTCCTTTGGGGAGGTAGCAATTCCCCCGGTTTGGATGTGCAATGTGTGAAGTTCTGCTTCTCTATTCTTCCCTTCGCCTTTCCCCGAGGGCACTTTACTTAGCACACGACCGAGCATCTTGGATATGGCGGGACTAGGCGAGCCTTCGGGAAGTGGCGCCGGACACCTGATTCTCTCCGCCTTGCTGAGCCATTCCTGGCCACGGAGGATTTTCAGAATAATGTTATGATAAATATAAACGAAGTGTTCGGTTTCTGGGTTACTTACTTGGGTATCTGGGCGATTGCAGCTCAGGCCCGCATCCTCGGTGGTGTCCGGACACTTTACTTGTGGTCCGAAGAATAACTTACACATCCCTTTGAGCGTTAGGCCGAAGAAGTGTAGAATAGTCCGTGAACCTTCCGGATTAAACTCCCACATCCGGAGAGGCCGGCGTTTGCACGGCAACATCTGTCGGACTAGCATTACCTGAATTATGCTGACAAGGCTAATGTCCCTCTCAAGAAGCTCCCGAATACGGCTCTGCAGTGTTGGTGCATCATTAGCAGGCCCCCAATCCCGTCCTACATTGGTCCATGACGCCAGTTGAGGAGGAGGGCCCGAACGGAAGTCGGGGGCAGCCACCCACTTTGTGCCTCTAGGAGCCGTGATATAAAACCACCTCCGCTGCCATAGATCGGACACCTCTGGGAAGGATCCCTCTCGCCATGGAGCATCGGTGTTCTTGCTTATTACAACACCTCCGCACTCCGCGTGTCACCCCTCAATCATCTTCGGCTTCACATTAAAGGTCTTGAGCCATAAGCCGAAGTGCGGAGTGATGTGGAGAAAATCTTCGCACACAACGATGAACGAGAAGATGTGAAGGATGGCGTCCAGAGCTAGATCATGAAAATATAGCCCGTAGTAGAACATGAGCCCTCTCACAAAGGGATCAAGGGAGAAGCCTAAGCCGTGGAGGAAGTGAGAAACAAATACAACACTCTCGTTGGGCTCAGGAGTAGGGATGACCTTCCCTGGAGCAGGAAGCCTGTGCTTGATGTCGGCAGTCAGATATCCGACCTCCCTAAGCTTTGCAATGTCCTCTTCTGTGACCGAGGAGGCCACCCACCGACCTTGAAGGTTGGATCCAGACATGATGGAGGATCCGAAGTGCTTGAGCTGGGGCCTCAGATGTTTGAACTCGAGATGCGAAAAGGCGCAAGAGTGGTGGAAAAGAGGGATAGGCCTCGGCCCCCTTATAAAGGGAGTGAATATCAAGCGTCCTCAGCGTGACCGCTCGGGGCTTACCTAAAAACACAGAGTCATACGAACAAATGTCGTGGGGACGCACGCACCTGTATTGATGGAAGATCCTGCAATAAGGAGAGCACGATCTCTGCTCTGGCAAGGTGTGCCAGTAAAACTGCCTCGCAACGCGTATCGAGGCGGGCCAAGAAAAACCGGTTCATGCTGGGCCGGGCCGTGGCGCAGGAGCATGTCGCATGAAAATTGCGAGCAGACCAGATTCATGGAATATCGTTCTCCCTACGGTGGTATGCGAAGATCATCTTGCGGATCCGGACACGATTTAAGTGTTCGATAATTACTTTGGAGTATTCGGAGATGGAACCCGCCTTGCAATGCCGAAGACAAACCGCGCGCCGGACTCATCGTCATTGAAGCCTGGTTCAGGGGCTACTGAGGGAGTCCTGGATTAGGGAGTATCCAGACAGTCGGACTATATACTTTGGCCGGACTGATGGGCCGTGAAGATACAAGACTCAAGACTTCGTCCCATGTCCGGATGGAACTCTCCTTTGCGTGGAAGACAAGCTTGGTGATCCAGATATTAGATTTCCTTCTTTGTAACCGACTCTGTGTAAACCCTAGCCCCCTCCGGTGTCTATATAAATCAGAGGGTTTGGTCTGTATAGGGACGATCATAACATTCATAATCATCATAGGCTAGCTTCTAGGGTTTAGCCTCTACGATCTCGTGGTAGATCAACTCTTGTAATACTCATATCATCAAGATCAATCAAGCAGGAAGTAGGGTTTTACCTCCATCGAGAGGGCCCGAACCTGGGTAAACATTGTGTCCCTTGCCTCCTGTTACCATTAGCCTTAGACGCATAGATCGGGACCCCCTACCCGAGATCCGCTGGTTTTGACACTGACACCCGCTGTCAGCGCGAACCCACCAGCTATATCTTCACACGCAAGGAAGTGCCTCCTTATTAGGCACAAAAAATGAATACTCCCCTGCTAGCCAGGACCCACCATTGTGGGAGGCTGACTTGTGGGCCCACTAAGATGACGGGGACAGAGGGCTTTGTCAACTTAGTCAATATGAACGATTCTAGCTCCAGTGATCGTATGATGTCCATCCAACGACCGTAGTGCTTCTTCAACCTCTGGTCTTCTTGCTCCAGCCGCCCAAACAAGCGTCAGTCGTGCCCCTGCTCCTACCTCCCGTGTCCTGTTGTGCTGCCACCGCTAGCCATGCCATCCCTCTATACTCACCCACACCTCCTGTTATTCTCCAGCGATGGCAGCCTCACACCCCAGCCGAAGCAGTCAACCCACGTACTCCCCTCTGCGTGGGAATCCACTGTCGCGTCTTCCCCGGCTCCACGTCATCCCCTTCCTAGGCCTCGCCGTCGTCCATTGTCCTGTTGCTCTCGGTGCGGCGTGGTCAACATGGTCAACGAACGACTTTGATCGGAAGAGTGCTGTACGTGGAGAGGCTGACAGCTGGGTCCATGGCCGCAGCAAGGAAGTGCCTCCTTATTACACGCAAAATAATTATTCCTCCACCTGACAGCAGGGACCCACCGGACAGGCCACTGTATTTTGCAAAAAAAAATTTGCCCCCTGACTACTGGGACCCACCAGCTACATCTTTGCACGCAAGGAAGTGCCTGACAGTCGGGACTCACCCGGTCGAAGCGTACGTAGCTTTGTCATTCTGGTTGTGAACGTGTACGTACATACGATCGCTCTTTCTGCAGGGTGCAGCGATGAACCGTGGCCGTGTAAGGAAGGGCACTAGTAGAGGTGCGCACGTAGAATGTACACGTACGTACAACGGCCAGGGTGCAAGAAAGTAAATACGGCCACGTATGTACATAGGGGTGGGGTCTCGAACACCTACTCGCGCATACGTACGGCCAGGTCTCGTGTACATGGCTGGGTCGGAAGGAGAAACTGCGTCGTCGTCGTGTTCATGGGGAGGCAACATAATGCGTCGTGTTCATCGGGAGGCAACACAACGCGTGCTGTTCATCGGGAGCCAACCGGCTTGGACAGAACAGCCGATGGAAACGAGGCCTGGTGTACTGCAGAATGGAGGAAACGGCCTTGTATTCGACCGGCCACGGTCGAAACGGGATCATGTTCATCGGGAGGGGTCTGGCATACCACAAAATGGAGGAAATGGACCTCCTATGGTGGAAACGGGATCCTGTTGATCGGGAGGGGTGTGGCATACCAAAAAACGGAGGAAACAACTTGTGTTGGAGCGCTACGGTCGAAACGGGGGTCCTATTCATCGGGACGGGTGTGGCATACCGCTAAACGGGACTCCACGAGATACTATTCATCTCAACCGTCAACCTCCTCTAGCCTCCACGGGCTACTGTTCATCCACCGTCGAGCTCCTCCAGCCTCCACCTACGACTGTTCATCCACGGGCTCCTGTTCATCGAGCCTCCACCGCGCGCTCCTCCACCGGCTACTGTTCAACCAACCCTCTCCATGCGGTCCTATTCAACCACCCCTCCACGGGCTACTTTTCATCCAGCCCTCCACGGGTTCCTCTTCATCCAGCCCTCCACAAGGTCTTGTTCATCCACCAGCTCGATCAATTGGGGTCCTATTTATCCAGCGGCAACAGCCTCTACTACCACGGGGTCCTGTTCATCCAACCCCCACCGGGAACTGTTCATCCAAACCCCCTCAACAATGCTCACTGTTCATCAAGGGAAGGAGGCAGCAGTGTTCGATCGGCTTCAGTTAGCAGCAGTAGCGAAGGAATCACTCGGGTTCAGTTAACAGCAAGGGATCGATCGAGGTTCAATAACGTAGCTAGTGCAATGCTCACGCTCAGTTAGAGCACATCGCCTTGCTCAGGTTTAGTTAGAGCGCAACGACTCGCACACATGCGAGGAACGCGCATCGCTCGGCCCCCGACCACCCACCGTAACCGGGAACTCCCCGATATTTTCCTCACCCTCGCTTCTATGATGGTTTTTTCCGTCATGCACGGCCCAAAGAATTTCATGCAGCTGCGTCTCCGGCTCGCCCAAGACGAAAAGCACATTTTCTGTCATGATTTTTTGTCATAGAAGTAGGAGCCCACCACATCTATGATGATACCGGGTTTTGTCACAATTATCGTCGTAGAAGTGTCATAAGCATGACAGAAAAAAATTCGTTCGGCCCAAAATGTCACGGATGTGTCTTTTTTTTGTAGTGCTTCCATCTTGATGATTTGCATTTTGGGCATTCACTTAAGTTGGCCCAATCCTTCCGGAATAGAACACAATTATTCTTACAAACATGGATCATATCATATCCAATTCCAACTTCACGAAGGAAATTCTTCATTTTACTATACGTGTGTGACAGCTCAGACGCATCTGGGAAAGATTTGCGGAAAGCAGCCAACATCGCATCGAATGATTTGTTGGTCATCTGCTCAGATGTCTTCACCTGAAGAAAGGTGACCATAGATGATAATACTGACAGCTTATTTCCTGGGGTGACAGCCATGTTGCATTGTTCCAACATGCGGGCCCACCGTTTTTCTTCTGCAGGTGAAAGTTCATGAAATGCACGAGCATTTCGTAGCATTGTTTCAATGTTGGTCAAACTCACTGGCTCCGCCACCACCACCTCCTCCTCCTCTTCCACCTGAGCATCTGGTAGATCAAGATGGTGATCTGTTGCTTCCACATAGTCAGTAACATTGACGTTCACAACTTCACCATGATGAACCCACCTAGTATATGTGACCGACATCCCATACAAGTGTGGATGATTTTGCACAGTTGACTGGGGTCTTGTAACTGAATTCGTACAACTGCTACACAGGAAGATCACATCTGATTTCGGACCACCGTACTCAGCTCTGATAAACTTCATGAAGGTTTCAACCCCCTCGACAAATGCAGCAGAGAACCTTTGAGCAGAGGTTACCCAAGTACTGTCCATTTGTTAGACATACAAATTAGTTATTCTACTAGATATTATAGGACAAACATATATGTTGTTTTATGAAGTCCAGAAAAAAATACCTAGGTCGATGTCTAAAGCTATGGCAATATATTTGGACAAGCAGATCTAAGTAACCAAATATATGTAAAGCTAATTCAGCAAACAGATTTGAGTGCTTGTCACATCCTAGCTAGTCCATGCATTAGTGTGTGCATCATGTTTAACTTTCATTTGAAATTTGAAATGGGGAAGACAGAACCCCCAGAACCCCTTTTGAATCCAACTAGGGTTTACTAAAATTATTTTCAATGAACACGAAATGCCCTTCTAAAATGCTCATCACCTTTGCTTTGGTTCGAGCCTCTTGCCAAAAGTGGTGCACAATTTTCTAGGTCATCCTAAGGTCTTTGAATTAAATCATAAGTATTTGAGTTTGGGCATTTAAATTATATATAATATTTCAAATGCCCAAATATTCCCAAACTAAAATGTTTCATGTTGGAAATATTCCAACTAAGGACCAGGAGCAGTTTGGTGAATTTTGGAGCTGTTTAAGTATTTTTAAAAAGTCCACAAAGTTACAGAAAATAGAAAAAGAAAACAGAAAGGGAAAAGCTTACCTGGCGCCTCCCAACCGGCCCACCTGCCGGCCCAGCCCAGCCGCCGCGCCAGCGAGCTGCTTGGCTTGGCCAGGCAGGCAGGCAGGTGCTCGGCGGCGAGCACCGCATGCGTGCCACGCACCTGGCCGCCGCCTCGCCGCTCCCCTCACCGAGCTGCTGACGCGGAACACGTCCATTCTTTCCCCCCGAGCCCGCTGACACCTCTCTTCCTCCCCAGCTCCTCCCCCTCGCGCTCCCCCGCAATGGCCGACGCCACCGCAGCCACGCCGTCGCCGTAGTCGCGCTCCCCGTCGTCCGTGCTCCTCCCCTCGTGTCTAAGAGCTCCGACGCCCTCCTCTTCGTTGAGCTAGCCGAGCCCCGAGTGCTCGCGTAGCCCGAGGCCTCTGCACCAATCTCGCCCGACCCCGCCGTCGCCGGAGATCCCCTTCAACGCCGCCGTCGCATCAGTCCGTCCCTCACCGCACCGAGTGCTTCTCCGAGTTCCCCGTGAGCTAGCTATCTCCCCCCTCCTTTCCTTTCTTACTCCCGAGCCGTGTAGCGACCGCATGGATCTCAACCGCACCCGCCGCCGCGGAGCTCGTCGCCGACGTGCTCCCGGCCATCCACCGATCACCTCTCGGTGTCCATCATGCTCACCACATCACGTAGGGTCTAACCCACTACTCCACGCAAATCACCGCACACCGTAGCCCCGAGTTCGCCATCACCCGAACTCCGGCGGCCGCCTAGGTCGTCGCCGGCGCCGTTTCCGGCCGCCCCGAGCTCAGCTAACACCACCAAGAGCTGCGGCTTGTTCCCAGCTCCACCTAGATGCCCTCCGCGGCCTATTTGGTTGCCGGAACGGCCAAAACCACTTCCGCCGCCGCGTCTGGCTCGCCGGCGGCTAAACGCCGGTGTAGTTAGCGCTGACTTTGACCACGGGTGGGCCCTGGTTGACTTTGTTGAGTCTATGACAGGTGGGGCCCAGCCCTGTTAACTAATCAGGTTTAGTTTTAATTAATATTTAGTTAAACTAATTATGCTGACATGCGGGACCCACCAGTCAGGTTTGACCTGGACGTCCCCGTTGACTATGACATCACCCTGACGCATTGGTGACGCAGTAAATAAATTACTGGAATTATTTTGTTAAAGGAAATTCCAGAATATAGTTCAAACTTCAAAAATTCATAGAAATTAATCTGTAACTCCAAATGCAAATTTATATATGAAAAATGATTAGAAAAATCCATTCTATCCATTGGTACAGGTTTCATGCATGATAAAACAAGTTAACCTTGCTGTTTAAGCAGAATAAGATAATGCACCTTTATGGCTATGTTAAATGAGCTAGCATTTGAATCTTTGATTCAAATGAGTTCATCCCTAATTGTTCCAGCTTGCATTAGGCCAACACACATTCATAATGCCATGTCATAGCATGCATCATATTGTTGCATATTGCCATGCGTGTTTATTTTCGGTGTGTCTTTCATGATAGGTTCTGCCTCCGAGGATAATCCCGAATATACATGCAAGGGCGATCCTACTACCACTACATTAGGCAAGCAACCCATTGATCATTCCGATACAAACCCATGTTCTCGCTTCTGCTCTTGTTTACTGCATTAAGACAACGCGATTCAAACTATTGTGTGCTGCGGTAGCTGAACCCACTTCCTTTGCATGACCTGTCATTGCCACAGTAATTAGATGAAACCCACTAGTATGTGTAGGAGTTGATTGAGCCATGTTTGTGATTCCTTCCATGCTATGCTTGCTATGCTTAGAGTTGTGTCAGGTCTGGCTCATCGGGTTGATGAACTAGAGTGAAAGGTTGTGTCGGGTTCGAGAGTGAAAGTGTTGAACACATTTTGGTAAAGGTATCGATGAGAGGCCATGTAGGAGTACATGGTGGGTTGTTTCATTGAAGCCGTCCCTAAGAACTGAGTTCTGTGTTTGTGATCCATGAAACAGTTACTACCACGCATTGGGCCCGAAACCAATGGACCCTCTCGGCTTCTTAACCACCCTTGTTCTCAGTCCGGGAGTTGCAAGTAGTTTCTGGTGTTTGTAGCATGCTGGGGGCCGCACGCAACGCTGACCTTAGGGGTGGGTTGTGTTGCGGTAGGCACGTGGCCCGGTGTACCGAATGCCCGTTTGGTATCTCGGGAACCCTGCACACATCGTTCGGGGCTGTATGGGAAACCTCGGCCGGACTCCCTGCGGATGGAACCTGAATAGGCGATAAACCTGGAGTAGGGACTTGAGTGTTTAGGTAGGCTGTGGCCGACACCCACGTTGGGCTTGCGCTTGAAGGTTGCCGAGTACATGTCGTGCAAACGGCGGTAAGTGGTGAGAGCGTGTGTGAAGAAGTACACCCCTACAGGGTTAATATGATCTATTCGAATAGCCGTGTCCATGGAGAAGGACTTCTGGGTTACCTATACAGTTCATAGACAATTAAATGGATACTACTAAAAGCCTCAAGATAAGTGTGAGTGCCGCAGATGGCCCTCTCGTGGGTGACGAGAGAGGATCCACGGTGGAGTATTGTGATGGTGATTAGTGGACTGGGTAATGCGACAAATTCTTTTCAAGTGGTGTCACGTAGGATAGCTTAGCCAAGAGTCAAAGCTGGCTTGCTGCAAATAACTCCACCACCTTATTGAGAATGTGCATGTATGATAGGATTCTGTTGTAAGACTTGCTGAGTACATCCGTACTCATGTTTGCTTAATTAATGTTTCCAGACGACAACACTGCCCCCTCCGTTGGGTTTTATGTAGACCTTGACATCGCATTTAGTGAACTAGCCACCCAGGTGGTGATCCAAGGCTTGTGAAGGGCCACTGTAGATAGAAGGGCTTCAACAAGCTTTCTTCCTTTCTAGAGTCTGTACTCAGACTAGTTTGCTTCCGCATGTGCTTGTATGTTTGTATGACTTGAGTATTGGGTCATGTGACCCCTATCTGTATGGATATGTTATGTATGGCTCCTCGGAGCCTCTTAAATAAAGTACTTTGAGTTGTAGAGTTTTGTTGTGATGCCATGTTGTATGTACTCATATCGGGCATATTGCGTGTATGATTGAAATCCTTGGTATGAGTGGGATCCGACAAACTAGTTGTTTATCCTTGGCAGCCTCTCATATGGGGAAATGTAGTCTCGTGCTTACGGCGGTAGTAGTCCGCTCTGGCCCGGTTCACCGGAATCCTGCTAGCCCAGCACTACTGCTTGGACACTTGACTGGCCGGCATGTGTTTCACTTCATTCCTATGTCTGTCCCTTCGTGAAAATGTCATGCGATGATATTCGGAGTCCTGCCTAGCCTGCTACAGCCCGGGATACCGGAGTCCTGTTAGCCCAGTGCTACAGCCCGAATTCATACGTTGATGACCGACATGCTCGATTTGATTCATGTATGCCTGACCCCAGGGGTTAGCGCCGCTTTGGGTTCACGACTAGCCATGTCGTCCCGGGTTCTTTGTCATGTGGATGCTAGCGACACTATCATATACGTGAGCCAAAAGGTGCAAACGGTCCCGGGCCATGGTAAGGCGACACCCGTGGGAATACCGTGCGTGAGGCCGCAAAGTGATATGAGGTGTTACCGGCTAAGTCGATGTGACTTGGAATCGGTGTCCTGACAGCGTTGGCATCGAGCGAGGCTGCACAGTAGGTTCGCTAAGCCAAACCGGTCGATGTTGAGTCTAGAAATGCTTTAGTTATATGTAGGGGAATTGATTGTGGGAGGGAACGTAAGGCTCTTTTTACTCCTTTACCTTATGCCCTCTCGATCCGAGTCATCCTCTTCTCATTCTACGTGGGTATAGGACTAGGCTCTCTTCTCTATCGTGTTCACGTGTTACTAATCCGTAGTAACTTATAGGATTGTTGGTTACAACCTCAGTTCAGTTTCTACTACTTTTTAGTATGCTTTCAGTTGAACCAGAACCTTGATATGATGTTGTTGAGTGGTTTTGCAATCTGATTATGAATGTCTCAAATCTGTTTTTGAGCATTTACAGATGTTATGCTGCCCGATTTTCCCTAGAAATTCTAATGTCTTTGCATTGTGGCTGTGCTTTTAGATGGCCACCGTCCCCGTAACCAAGTGGTTCGTCTGACCCGTTGCATTGATGTGTGTGGTCACACGGCAATGTTGGTTCGGGTGATGGTCGAGACCGGTTACCGATGGTATCCTGAATATACCGTCGAGGAGCAGTTTAGAGATTTTAATCAAAGCCAATATCTGTGCACGGTCAGGATATCCATCTTATCCCGGAGCTACTAAACCGCTCCACTGTTCTTATGGACTTGGGATCACTATTGGGATGTCCGTGCAGGATGCAGCCTACTCAATGATGACTATTATTCGAGCCAGAACTGCCTTGTCAGGCAACACCGATTTCCGCTACATGCCGACATCCCTCCACAGGGCGCATGGTTACCTTGAGGTATGTACAGCGATGCATCCCATGAGGACTCACTTCTTCGCACCACTACGGAGATCTTTGGAAGACAAGGACCGTGAAAACCGGGCCTTGCGTATGGAGCTCTTTAATGCCCGTTACGATCATCGGGCCACTCTGACTCGGTTTGCACCTGCCGTGCAAGCCGGATACATGGACATGAGGGACTTGTACCTTGTGCGGGCTGGTCTGCCAGACTTTATGGAGTGGCGTGAGGTAGGAGACATCACTCCTCCTCGTGGACCTCGTCTGCCGCCGTTTGTTGGACCACGGCCACATCCGAGTCCCTATGGTCCGCAAGCTCCACAGGATCGCCTGCATTTCCGGATGATCATGTTCCACTTCGAGCTTGGGTGGTGACTTCTATGAGGACTACTACGGAGCTATGCGAGTTAGTAGTAGTATTCCTAGTATTTTAATAGTTGTATTTCCACCGTCTGCGTGACCTGTGGAATATGACTTAGTGTGTATCATTAGGAAGTGTAGAAAAATAATGTATAGGAGTTGGAATGCTTCCGATGTGATGTAACGCCTTTCACTATAGTTGTACTCCGTCGGGCTTGTACTAAACTATGAATGGTGTGTATGACCGTTGGTATATATATATGGCAGTTTTTATATTACCATGTCATACGGATGAACATCTCTGCATTCCGTGTTATCCATTACATTCCGCACTTCCTTGCTAAATTCTGCCATCCTGGTTTAAACCGTTGTTTTGTTTCCTAGGATGGTCAACACCGCTAATAATCCTGCTTTGCTCCGGGCGAGGGAGAAGCCAGCGCAGCTAGGAATGTAAATCTGCCTCAACCGCCATCTTTGGCCAAGGTTATGTTGGAGGCAGAATGCAACAAGCGTGAGACCAATCGCTTGCTGGAGCGGATTGAGCAAAACACCGCACGCCAGCCAAGAAATGATCTGGTATCACTCAATGACTTTGTCAAGCTGTATCCACCGAAGTTCAAGTATTCCGTTGAGCCTCTTGATGCGGATGACTGGCTTCGCAGCATCACCCACAAGCTACGTTCTGCCAACATGGCTGAAGCTGATAAGGTTACCTTTGCCGCCTATCACCTCGAAGGCCCTGCTAGCCTTTGGTGGGAGAATTATGAGGCTATGCGTCCGGTTGGACAAATTACTACTTGGGCTGAATTCAGTGCCGCTTTCCATGAGCATCACATCCCGGAAGGTCTCATGGATCATAAGAGGGAGGAGTTCTGCAACTTGACCCAGGGTAGGCTGACTGTGGATACTTACAGCCGTGAGTTTGGAAATCTAGCATGTTATGCTCCTGAAGAGGTTTCTACCGACGCCAAGAAGCAGGCAAGGTTCCGCAAGGGACTTAGCCCCAAGCTTCGCCGTGATCTTCGTCTGCATGAGTGCACTTCCTTTCAAAAGTTAGTCAACAAGGCTATCAGTGCTGAAACTGGACAGACTGACTTTGAAGCTTCACGCAAGCACTCCCGTGACTTTGGTTCTTCATCCGGCTCTGGATCTCAGAAGCGCCGGGTTTGGATTCCAAACACTGCTCGCCACCTGTGTTCACCCCGAGGCCATCCTTTGAGGCGCCTCGCCCCAACCAATAGTATGCACCGCCCAAGACTTATGGAGGCCCCGCTGCTAATGCTGCTCCACGCCCCAATATGATAACTTGTTTCAAGTGTGGAGAGACGGGCCACTACATCCGTGAGTGTCCCCAGAACAACCCCAGTCAGATCGGAAAGTCTGTTGGCCGTGGTAAGCCAGCAGGAAAGGTGCTCTACGCCAAACCAGCTGCCACTGCTCGTGGCCATGTCAACTATGTTTCAGCTGAGGAAACCTATGAGGATCCCAACGTCGTTCTCGGTACGCTCCTTGTTAATTGTCATCCGGCACCTGTTCTTTTTATATCTTTGGAGCATCTCATTCATTTATTTCTGAGAGCTATGCTCGATTGCACAACACCACATTCTGTGACATGCACACCTCCATGGAAATTTAGACCCCAGGTTCTAGATGGCAAACCTCTAGAATAAGTCATGGGAATGAAATTCTTGTCGACAGATTAGTCTTTCTTGCATCTCTAATAGCTCTCAAGTCCTCGGACATAAACATCATCTTGGGAATGGACTGGATGTCAGGCCATTATGCTAAGATTGATTGCTCTACTAGAATTGTTCAACTCACCCATCCTTCGGGCAAGACAGTTAATGTTTTAACCCGAGTGGCCAAGTGTCAGCTTTACTCCTTAAATGCCAACCCCCTTCCTGACCTCGAAGATATTCCAGTAGTCCGTGATTTTCCGGATGTCTTTCCAGAAGAACTGCCAGGTGTTCCACCTGACAGGGATGTCGAGTTCGTAATAGATCTTGTTCCCGGAACCGTTCCAATCTCTAGAAGACCTTATAAGATGGCACCCCTAGAACTAGAAGAACTTTAGAAACAACTCGATGAGTCCTTGCAAAAGGGTTTCATCCGTCCTAGTTCATCTCCATGGGCTTGCCCCGTCCTCTTCGTCAAGAAGAAGGATGGAACGGATCGGATGGTTGTAGATTACCGACCTGTCAATTTGGTCACTATCAAGAACAATTATCCGCTCCCCAGGATCAATGATCTGTATGATCAGCTCACTGGATCCTCAGTCTTTTCCAAGATGGATTTGAGGTTGGGCTACCATCAAATCAAAATAAAGAAAGGGGACATTCCTAAAACGGCCTTTGTTACTCGTTATGGCCAATACGAGTACACCGTCATGTCCTTCGGATTAACCAATGCTCCAGCCACCTTCTCTCGGTTAATGAACTCAATCTTCATGGAGTATTTGGATAAATTAGGTAGTGGTATACCTCGATGATATACTCATCTACTCCAAGAATGAGGAAGAACATGCCGAACATCTAAGGCTAGTATTGATGAAACTTGAGAGCATCGCCTTTATGCCAAATTCTCTAAGTGTGAATTACAGTTACCGTAAGTGACCTATCTAGGCCATGTAATCTCCGGTAAGGGCATTGCTGTCAATCCCGGCGAGTTCAAGCTGTCCTTGATTTGGACTCCACCTAAATCGGTCAAGCAAGTTCGGAGTTTCCTCGGTTTAGCGAGCTATTGCCGCTTAACCGTCGAGAATTTCTCTAAAGTTGCTAAGCCTCTAACCGAACTCCTCAAGAAAGATAAGAAGTTCGAATGGACGCCACAGTGCATGTTCAGCTTTCAGGAACTGAAAAGACGCCTGACATCTGCTCCCGTACTTGTTCCACCAGATTTTTCTAAGGACTTTATTATCTATTGCGACGCCTCACGACAAGGACTAGGTTGCATACTCATGCAAGATCGTCATGTGATTGCCTACGCTTCTCGACGATTCGTCCACATGAGGATAACTATTCCACACACGATCTAGAGCTTGCGGCGGTGGTTCATGCACTCAAAACCTGGCGACATTACCTTCTTGGTAATCGCTATGAAATTTACTTGATCACCAAAGTCTAAATATATCTTCACCCAACCGGATTTGAATCTCAGGCAAAGACGTTGGGTCGAAGTTGATTCTGATTACGACTTAGGAATATCTTACACCCTGTGCAAAGCCAATGTCATGGCTGACGCACTAAGTCGCAAATCTTATTGTAACAATTTGATGTTACAACAAAGTCAACCTCTTCTCCACGAGGAATTTCGTAAGCTTAACCTCCACCTTATTCCTCGAGTATTTCTTTCCACCCTGGTGGCGAAACCTACCCTTACGGATCAGATCATCAAGTCACAGAAGGTAGATCCGGGAATTTCCTGCATTAAGAGAAACATCAAGAAAGGAGTCGCAGATTGTTTCTCCATTGATGAACAAGGTGTCGTGTTCTTTGGAGACCGTCTAGTGGTTCCCAAGGTGCGCAACCTGAGGCGATTGATCCTTAAGGAAGCTCATGAATCTCCTCTCACCATTCATCCCGGTAGTACTAAAATGTATCAAGACCTACGCCAGAGGTTTTGGTGGACTAGGATGAAGAGAGAAATTGCTCAATACATTGCTAATTGCGACGTCTGTCGTCGAGTTAAAGCAGAACATCAACGGCCTGCTGGTACCCTTCAACCTTTGGCTATTCCCGACTGGAAATGGGATAAAATCGGTATGGATTTCATTACCGGGTTTCCCAGGACCAAGAGAGGGAATAATGCTATCTTCGTTGTCATCGATCGTCTTTCCAAAGTAGCTCACTTCCTACCCGTTCGTGAGAGTATAACCGCTAGCCAGCTAGCTGATTTGTACATCTCTCGAATAGTGTCTCTTCATGGTGTTCCATTGGAGATTAACTCAGACCGTGGAAGTCTCTGCACCTCTCGATTTTGGGAAGTTTCCAAAATGCTATGGGAACTCGTCTCTCCTTTAGCACCGCATTCCATCCTCAATCAAGTGGTCAAGTAGAACGAGTCAATCAAATCCTAGAGGATATGCTTCGAGCTTCTGTCATCTCTTTCGGCATGAATTGGGAGAAATGCCTTCCACTCGCCGAGTTCGCTTATAACAATAGTTATCAAGCTAGCTTGGGCAAAGCTCCTTTCGAAGTTCTTTATGGACGGAAATGTCGAACGCCTCTTAACTGGTCAGAACCCGGGGAGAGACAACTCTTTGGCCCGGATATGATCCGAGAAGCGAGAAAGCAGGTTCGCGTTATTCGTGAGAAATTGAAAACAGCCCAATCTCGTCAAAAGAGCCAATATGACCGTAAGCATAAGCCTATGGCTTATGAAATTGGCGAGAAGGCTTACCTTCGGGTTACTCCTTTGAAGGGAACCCATCGATTCGGTATCAAAGGCAAGTTGGCCCCTCATTACATTGGACCCTTTCGCATTCTTGCCAAATGAGGAGAAGTTGCCTACCAATTGGAACTACCCCTGCATCTTTCCAGAGTCCATGATGTCTTCCACGTTTCCCAACATAGGCGTTGCTTCTCGGATCCTATCCGTGGAGTGGACCACGAAACGCTTGATCTCCAAGATAACCTCACCTATCGAGAATATCCCGTTCGTATTCTTGATCAAGCCGAGCGCACCACTCAACGTCAGAATATCAAGTTTCTAAAGGTTCAATGGTCAAACCATTCCGAGCAAGAAGCAACTTGGGAAAGGGAGGATCGTCTTCGACTTGAGTATCCCACCTTTTTCGCAACGGATCCTAAATCTCGGGACGAGATTCTTTTGAGTGGGGGTGAGTTGTCACATCCTAGCTAGTCCATGCATTAGTGTATGCATCATGTTTAACTTTCATTTGAAATTTGAAATGGGGAAGACAGAACCCCCAGAACCCCTTTTGAATCCAACTAGGGTTTACTAAAATTATTTTCAATGAACCTGAAATGCCCTTCTAAAATGCTCATCACCTTTGCTTTGGTTCAGAGCCTCTGCCAAAAGTGGTGCACAATTTTCTAGGTCATCCTAAGGTCTTTGAATTAAATCATAAGTATTTGAGTTTGGGCATTTAAATTATATATAATATTTCAAATGCCCAAATATTCCCAAACTAAAATGTTTCATGTTGGAAATATTCCAACTAAGGACCAGGAGCAGTTTGGTGAATTTTGGAGTTGTTTAAGTATTTTTTAAAAGTCCACAAAGTTACAGAAAATAGAAAAAGAAAACAAAAATGGAAAACCTTACCTGGCGCCTCCCAACCGGCCCTGCCGGCCCATCGCCCGCGCCCAATGCTTAACCCAGCGAGCTGACGGCAGTGCTTTCGGGCGTGACACCGCATGCATGCCACGCGCCTGGCCGCCGCCTCGCCGCTTCCCTCACCGAGCTGCCGACGCGAAACACGTCCATTCTTTCCCCCCGAGCCCGCTGACATCTCTCTTCCTCCCCAGCTCCTCCCCCTCGCGCTCCCCCGCCATGGCCGACGCCACCGCAGCCACGCCGTCGCCGTAGTCGCGCTCCCCGTCGTCCGTGCTCCTCCCCGTCGTGTCTAGGAGCTCCGCCGCCCTCCTCTTCGTCGAGCTAGCCGAGCCCCGAGTGCTCGCGTAGCCCGAGGCCTCTGCACCAACCTCGCCCGACCCCGCCGTCGCTGGAGATCCCCTTCAACGCCGCCGTCGCATCAGTCTGTCCCCGACCGCACCGAGTGCTTCTCCGAGTTCCCCGTGAGCTAGCTATCTCCCCCTCCTTTCCTTTCTTACTCCCGAGCCGTGTAGCGACCGCACGGAGCTCAACCGCACCCGCCGCCACGGAGCTCGTCGCCGACGTGCTCCCGGCCATCCACCGGTCACCTCTCGGTGTCCATCATGCTCACCACATCACGTAGGGTCTAACCCACTACTCCACGCACCTCACCGCACACCGTAGCCCCGAGTTCGCCATCACCCGAACTCCGGCGGCCGCCTAGGTCGTCGCCGGCGCCGTTTCCGGCCGCCCCGAGCTCAACTAACACCACCAAGAGCTGCGGCTTGTTCCCAGCTCCACCTAGATGCCCTCCGCGGCCTATTTGGTTGCCGGAACGGCCAAAACCACTTCCGCCGCCGCATCTGGCTCGCCAGCGGCTAAACGCCGGTGTAGTTAGCGCTGACTTTGACCACGGGTGGGCCCTGGTTGACTCTGTTGAGTCTATGACAGATGGGGCCCAGCCCTGTTAACTAATCAGGTTTAGTTTTAATTAATATTTAGTTAAACTAATTATGCTGATATGCCGGACCCACCAGTCAGGTTTGACCTGGACGTCCCTGTTGACTATGACATCACCCTGACGCATTGCTGATGCAGTAAATAAATTACTGGAATTATTCTGTTAAAGGAAATTCCAGAATATAGTTCAAATTTCAAAAATTCATAGAAATTAATCTGTAACTCCAAATGCAAAGATTTATATATGAAAAATGATCAGAAAAATCCATTCAATCCATTGGTACAGGTCTAATGCATGATAAAACAAGTTAACCTTGCTGTTTAAGCAGAATAAGATAATACACCTTTATGGCTATGTTAAATGAGCTAGTTGATTCAAATGAGTTCATCCCTAATTGTTCCAGCTTGCATTAGGCCAACACACATTCATAATGCCATGTCATAGCATGCATCATATTGTTGCATATTGCCATGCGTGTTTATTTTCGGTGTGTCTTTCATGATAGGTTCTGCCTCCGAGGATAATCCCGAATATCTGTCTGAAGGGCAGTATCCTACCACCACTCCATCAGGCAAGCAACCCATTGATCATTCCGATACAAACCCATGTTCTCGCTTCTGCTCTTGTTTACTGCATTAAGACAACGCGATTCAAACTGTTGTGTGCTGCGGTAGCTGAACCACTTCCTTTGCATGACCTGTCATTGCCACAGTAACTAGATGAAACCCACTAGTATGTGTAGGAGTTGATTGAGCCATGTTTGTGATTCCTACCATGCTATGCTTGCTATGCTAAGAGTTGTGTCAGGTCTGGCTCATCGGGTTGATGAACTGGAGTGAAAGGTTGTGTCGGGTTCGAGAGTGAAAGTGTTGAACACGTTTTGGTAAAGGTATCGATGAGAGGCCATGTAGGAGTACATGGTGGGTTGTTTCATTGAAGCCGTCCCTAAGAACTGAGTTTTGTGTTTGTGATCCATGAAGCAGTTACTACCACGCATTGGGCCCGAAACCAATGGACCCTCTCGGCTTCTTAACCACCCTTGTTCTCGGTCCGGGAGTTGCAAGTAGTTTACGGTGTTTGTAGCATCTTTGGGGCCAGACGCAACGCTGACCTTAGGGGTGGGTTGTGTTGCGGTAGGCACGTGGCCGGTGTGCCGAATGCCCGTTTGGTATCTCGGGAACCCCGCACACATCGTTCGGGGCTGTATGGGAAACCTCGGCGGACTCCTGCGGATGGAACCTGAATAGGCGATAAACTGGACTAGGGACTTGAGTGTTTAGGTAGGCTGTGGCCGACACTCACGTTGGGCTTCCGCTTGAAGGTTGCCGAGTACATGTCGTGTAAACGGCGGTAAGTGGTGAGAGCGTGTGTGAAGAAGTACACCCCTGCAGGGTTAATATGATCTATTCGAATAGCCGTGTCCACGGAGAAGGACTTCTGGGTTACCTATACAGTTCATAGACAAGTTAATGGATACTACTAAAAGCCTCAAGATAAGTGTGAGTGCCGCGGATGGCCCTCTCGTGGGTGACGAGAGAGGATCCACGGTGGAGTATTGTGATGGTGATTAGTGGACTCGTGTGTGACAAATGCTTTTCAAGTGCTGTCACGTAGGATAGCTTAGCCAAGAGTCAAAGCTGGCTTGCTGCAAATAACTCCACCACCTTATTGAGAATGTGCATGTATGATAGGATTCTGTTGTAAGACTTGCTGAGTACATCCGTACTCATGTTTGCTTAATTAATGTTTCCAGACGACAACACTGCCCCCTCCGTTGGGTTTTATGTAGACCTTGACATCGACGAGTGAACTAGCCACCCAGGTGGTGATCCAAGGCTTGTGAAGGGCCACTGTAGATAGAAGGGCTTCAACAAGCTTTCTTTCTTTCTAGAGTCTGTACTTTCGAGACTAGTTTGCTTCCGCATGTGCTTGTATGTTTGTATGACTTGAGTGTTGGGTCATGTGACCCCTATCTGTATGGATATGTTATGTATGGCTCCTCGGAGCCTCTTAAATAAAGTACTTTGAGTTGTAGAGTTTTGTTGTGATGCCATGTTGTATGTACTCATATCGGGCATATTATGTGTATGATTGAAATGCTTGGTATGAGTGGGATCCGACAAACTAGTTGTTTATCCTTGGCAGCCTCTCATATGGGGAAATGTAGTCTCGTGCTTACGGCGATAGTAGTCCTCTACAGCCAGTTCACCGGAGTCCCGCTTAGCCCAAAGCACTCTTGCTTGGACACTTGACTGGCGGCATGTGTTTCACGCCGTTCCTATGTCTGTCCCTTCGGGAAATGTCACGCGGTGATATTCGAGTCCTGCCTAGCCTGCTACAGCCGGGATACCGGAGTCCTATTAGCCTGTGGCTACAGCCCGAATTCATACGTTGATGACCGACATGCTCGATGTGATTCATGTATGCCTGTCCCCATGGGTTAGCGCCGCTTTGGGTTCACGACTAGCCATGTCGGCCCGGGTTCTTTGTCATGTGGATGCTAGCGACACTATCATATACGTGAGCCAAAAGGCGCAAACGGTCCCGGGCCATGGTAAGGCGACACCCGTGGGAATACCGTGCGTGAGGCCGCAAAGTGATATGAGGTGTTACCGGCTAGGTCGATGTGACTTGGAATCGGGGTCCGGACAGTGCTAAATTATGGTAGGATGTTTCAACAGTCAATGAGGCTGAGCACACATCCATCAAACTATTGAAGGCCATCTCAGCAACAAAGATCGAGTATAAAACGGTGTAGAGCTATTTCACCTAACAGATTGGCTACTAGACCATGGCAATCTACGTCACAATAAATATATGGCAGGATATTTTAGCAACTAATCGGGCTTGGCATGCAATCTTAGCTAAGCAGATTGAGTGCAGAACAGGGCAAGGAAGCTTCTTAAGGAGAGCATATTGACTGCAAACTACTTCAGCAAATAGTGAGATTAACAGTGTCTATCAGCTCACATTCAGCTCTACACCAACATGCACGGGGCCTCAGTCTAGAATGCGTGTACCGTGGGAGAAGCTAACCGTTGTGCATCTCCATACAAACATTGCCAGTGGTGGCGGCGGTGACTCCGTGCGTCTCCACAAGAACGTCACCAATGGTGGCGGCGCGGCTAGAGGACGGCAGTCTATGAGAGCTTACTGTGGGAGCGAGAGGATTGCCGTGTGTCCCCTCAATGAATCGTGGTGCCGACGTATCATGCGGCGGGGAGGGCGGCTTTGGCGGAGCAAATGGAGTGGAGGGGGCGGGGGGAGGGGTTTGGGGAATATTATTGGCTAGTTGGCCGAAGGGCAGTTGAATTTGGGATTTGGGGGTAGTTTTTTTTGGGGAGGGGGGATTTTCACGCTGTGGGCGGGGGGAGTTTGGCGCATGGTCAGTTTCTCCAAGTGCAGTCACACGTGTCAGTGAAGAGGCAAGCTGAAGCGCGTTCCGTTTGCGTGAGCCGTGTGCGGGACGACCGCGTGTGGGGTGCAATGCGACCGCGACAGGTTTGCTGTGAGTGTACCGCTTTTTTCCTTTTAAACTTGGTGCTTCACCCCCTCAAAAAAAACTCGATGCTTCGCGTGATCCATCGATACTACTAGTAATCCAGTAATCCCGACTAAAACGGTGCATCCGGGTCTTTTCCCGCGCGATATGCTGGGAGGTTGGCTTAGTTGGTTTTTTTAGGATGAGTAATGCTACACCTACATAATCCCAGTTACGTAATTAACGTAATGTGAAATGTGTGAGCTACTGATTGTAGATTGGGGGGAGGGACGGGCCCACCACTAGGAAAATCAGGGGGAGAGAGAGATGCAATTTTCGTTAACCCTTTCGTAGGTTCCCGTAGATGTAGAAAGATGTGAAATGCGTGAATGTGTAGTGGACGTACTATTGGAGTTCCTAAGATAAATTGTGTATGTAGACCCTATGTGTTTATTTACTTCGCATGTTAGCTTTGTCTTGGGTCAAACCTTCTAAGTTTATACACACAACAATGAATCATCATTCCATATACTCCTACAATATATCTTACTATTATTGTGAAAGTTCATATACACCAGACTAGATTAATGCAAACCCGGCAGATTTTCATTACATTCCGAACTTTTATAGGACAGAAAAAATAAAATAAACCCGACCCTAAACCTATTTTACGGCGGTGACCGACATCCTCCATCTGCGATCTCCATGTACGGGGGCGGGGTTCAAGACCCGTGAAGTGAAGGTGCAGTCTTCGGTGAGGAAGAGTAGAACATGTGAGACGCACCGGCCAGTTGGCACACCATGCCCTGCCACCTCCCATGCCCTACTCATCCTCAGAGGAGTCCCCGACCTCGGCGGTGCGGGTGGATGTGAGGTCGATGATGATGGACATGGACGGTCCGTCGCTTCACCTGCCACATGCGCCACCGAACGTTGGATGGCGACAAGTAGGACGCGTGGCTGACGGTGCTCCCGTCGTCGGCCGCCAGCATGTCCACCGCTTGTGCGGTCGCGTCCATGTCTGGCTACACCGCTATTGCGTTGCAAGCGGCGACTTGAGAGAGGGCGGTCACCTCGAGCTTCATCCCCGAACACAAGCTCTCCCGCAGAGCATTCGCGCTCGTGATCATGGCGGATGTGGTGCCAGGTAGCAGGACGATGCGCTAAGGTGTGGAGTTTAGCTGGGAGTTGCCGCTTTTAAGTAGCACATTCCGGTGAGGCCAAGCGTCCGGGTGCGTCCTTAAGTCGCCGGAGTTGGTTCCTCAAGCACCGAGCCTCTTAATGACGTCATACAGACGGACGGCATGAATACGGGTAGCTGGGACCGGCTGGGAACGCAGCGCGTGACACCGCGAGGGACGAGAGTTTTTTGTGTAGCAGGGTAGTCAGCTGCGGTCGTGGCAACGTTGGAGATGCCCTTTTCTCACATGTGATCCCCACATATCATTGAAAAAGCAAGATGACCCAGCATGGTCTCAGGTCCTGGGAATGCAGTTGGCCGTGCTACACCACTCAGCGGACGCGTCGCGGCGCGCGTGCGCACTTTGGCGCCCTGTGCATCCTCGACGAGCCGGGTGTTGATCTGCTGGTCGTGCCATGGCGCTAACGCCACCCTCGGCACACTGAAGCCGACCGTGTCCAGTGACAATGAGCATGTCCCTCACCACGGTCGTCGTGTCCAGAGGTGGTGCGGGAGCTGCACCACGTTGCTGGCCCCCACGACCCACATGAACGGCTGCCGGCGGCGAGGAGGCCGTGGGCCAGCTCCTCCATTGGACTAGTCTGTGCCACGTCGTCCCGACAGGTATGCCCCACATGTCGATTTCCCTATTTTCCCTGCCAAATTCCAGCGCCTGTGCTCCGCGTTGCGCATTAGTTGCAGAATAGGTGGTCTTGGTGCCCTGGTTCAAATGTGGTACAGTACCAAGTTATTACCCTAGCCCCAAGTGTGGTGGTTTTGGGTATGGTACCACCCTTTTCCTTTTTCAACTAGTGAAGTGTAACACTTTATTAAGTAGCCGGATGGTGTGCTAATGTAGGTGTCCGACTGTTTGAAGGAATAATTGAGGTGTGCCCGGTTCGTGCCTACATTTAGGGGTCCGACTTACCATGTTCCGGTAGTAGTAACTATACTAGTCCCTACGTACTCCCACTGTTTTTATTTACTCCGCATTTCAGCTTTGCTCAAAGTTAAACTTTGTAAACTTTGACAAAGTTTATAGACAGAAATAATAACATATACAATAACAAATCAATACCATTAGATTCATTATTGAATATACTTTCACACCATATAGTTTTGCTATTGTAAATGTTCATATTTTTTCTATAAATTTGGTCAAACTTTATGAAGTTTGGTTTCAGTCAAACCTAATATGCAGAGTAAATAAAAACGGAAGGGGTATCTTACTCCGTGACCAAGACGGAAAGGAAAACAAGACAACTTATTGTTTATTTGAGCCGTTCAAGTATAATCATGTGGCGTTGCTTATTTCTCATTCCTCTCCAACCCTCTTCTCCATCGATCATGCCGCCCTCCGGTCGAGTCCATCCTCCCGCATGCCTCATTTGAACATTCCACCGAGTATCATTTGGATGTGGGCCTAGACCATGCTTGTATTTCCAATGTTGTAATTTGTCCGACATGCATACAAACAAACGGTTTGTTTAAAGTTTCACTTTGCCTCCACTACGTCTCGCTTCCCGTCTTAGTTTTGACATCCCATTCGGTTCATGACCCGACACATCTTGATGAGATCGATTGATGTTGAGAGATCAATTGCGTGTCGTGCAAGGAGATAAAGGTTTGGTCTGTTTCTATGATAGAAATGACCCACGGCGGGGGAGGGGCGTCTATGGGGATCAGTGGGAGTATATAGTACGTTCATAACCGAAACGTACATACTGTACCCACCCTAGTCCTCTTTCAATCGATCTCCGGACCACGTGATGAAACCGAGGGAGAACGAGTGGGTGCATGTGTGATACCTAAGGTGGATTCAAAATTTTGAACCGATGATCATAGCATCAGCAAATCATATATAAAGGGTATTCAATGTTCATTTCGCTTTTGAACGTACAATATACTCCTTCCGGTCCTTTCTAGTTTACATATAAGTTTTATGTGCAGTCAAAGTATCTCTACTTTGATCAAACTTACCGAAAAAGGTATCAACATTCAACAACACTTAATCAATATTGTTAGATTCATATGTACTCCTAGATTTGTATTCAAACAGAGATGGTTTCCAATTTGTTTTCAAACACGTGAATGTGCTTGTTCTCGCACTTGCTCTTCCTACTAGGATTTCGCCACGTATAGCCAGTCCAATAGTAACTTTTTTAAGCTCCCTGTCCAATAGTACTAGTGGAGTACTAACAACATCTGTAGTAGAGTATGCAGTGCTCATAGTACTAGTATTTCTGCCTTACCCAACCTTTCGGTCACTGACTGGCGGGCCCCATGCTTGTAAGGCCCCGCATGTCAGTTACTCAATGTGTTCGGCCATATCAGGGGATCCTCATCCTTAGTATACTCCCTCCGTTTCTATTTACTCCACATAAAACGGAGGGAGTAGTAGTATAAATGATGCCGGTGGGGGAGGGGGTGGGACGTCGGTTTTCCCTCAACTGCGGTCCCACAAGCGAGTGAAAATGCAAGATGAAGCGCATTCAATCGGTGAGCGACGTGGAGGGTCCAGCATGCCGAGGTGTAATGCGAATGCGACAAGAGCAATGTATAGTCAAAACCGATTGACCACTCGTCACTGGAACCACTATTCACACCAAAACCTTCGCTGCTCGGCCTACGCCGGCCACTGCCCCAAAACCACACCTCCTCTCCAGCCCATTCCCCCACCTTTCAATCCCCTAGCCCGCATCAAGCGTCCCCTAGTTCGCCGGAAAGCCATGGTGCGCCGCAAGATCACATACTACAAGATGCTGATGCCGGAGCACCGCGTAGAAATCGCCGCGGCGGTCGGCGCCATAGACCTCCGTTCCCAAGCTTGCTTTGCGGCGGGCCAATCCCCGAGTTCTCTGGAGCCAAGCTCCGAGGAGGAGGAAGCCGATCCAATGTTCATGGTGGAGGTCACGGTGCAGAAGGCCCCGATGCGTATGAGACGATGGACGTCGACTTCGTGTCGGCGTCCAGGTCCCCCATGGTGCAGGCGGACCAGCGGTTCAACCTAGCGATACTAAAGGAGGACCAAGAGGCGGAGGCTCAACTCGACACGGAGCGCGCGCATGCCACCACCATCGAGGCTCTCCTGCAGGCGGAACCGGATGTCGTGGATGTGAACCTGGCGGCGGAGGCTCAACTTGACGCAGAGCGCGCGGATGCTTCTGCCATCGAGGCCCCCCTTGCAGGCGGAACCGAACGTCCTGGACTTGAAACAGGCGGCAGAGGCTCAACTCGACGCGGAGCGCGTGGATGCCGCTGCCATCGAGGCCCTCCTGCAGGCGGAACGGGACGTCCTAGACTTGAACCGGGTGGTGCTCTCGTTCGTGCAAAGCTCCCGCACGCTCTACGTGAACGAGTAGCTGGAGGCCGAGGACAACCACGGTGCGGAGACACACGTCGGCAGCTACGGCTGGTTCGCGCCGGCAGCCAAAGATGATGAGGTCGTCTCATTCCACGAGCAGTGATAGTTTTTCTTTATGTTGCTATTTTTAGGGATCTTTTGCTGTGTAAAAACATATATTTATGCAAGTCGCCTGACTCTCATCATTTGGGTCAGTTGACCATTTCAGGCGGTTGGATGAATATCCTATGTCTCCTAACCCTTCTTCCTCACCTCTTCTTCTTCCCCAACAGACCACCGCAAGGGCTGTACGGGTCTTCCCCAACATGCGGTTGGATAAACATATTGTATGAACGAAAATTATGTGTCAGTGGTAGGATGGATGAGTTTGGTTTGATCACATGCGGTAGCACGTGTCAGTGAGGGTGTGTTCCCTTGGTTGGGGTTGCGGCGTGCAGGAGCGACTGTGTGAGGGTGCGGTGCGACCACGGCGTGCAGGAGCGACTGTGTGAGGGAGCGGTGCGACCGCAACAGCCATGCGCAAGTGTACCTCCTTTTCATTTTGAAAACTTTAGGCAAGCTTGGCAAAAATGTGTGGCGAAGTATGGCAATGCAAGGCCTAGACCCAAACATGATACAAGTACGTACGTAGGAGTACTACTTGTATTAAAAAAGAAAGGCGGGGTTTTCCTTCGCGGGATTGATCGATACAAATCCTTGTTTGACGTGTCAATTAATGCGTATTTTTTTGCAATGCCCAAAGAGCTAACCATCTCACTCCTCATCACTTGATTAAGGCAGCGCCATGCAAACCAACCTTCTCACTTCCGCATTCATGCAAGGGTATATTAATGTCCTTGGTTGCTAGTACGAGGCAAACCCCATCAATTTTGCCTCGATTAGTGTTAGTGGCCTTCTGCGAATTGTAATTTTTATATACTGGCCTTGTGTAAAAAAATGGAGGTAGTAACTATTTGACTTCCTTCCCCATTGCGGTGACGTAGACGATATCTCGAACGTTGTGGTTTGGCAAAGTGCATTCGACGGAGAACACCATTGAGGGAGACCACGGTAAGTCGTTTGCAAGTGCCACCTGCAAGCCAAGACAACCGCCTTATTTGCATCTAGGAAGTCCATTGAACCAAAGGATGCATAAACGTACTAGTACTACACAATAGCATCGTCCGTCCAACTTATTGCGGTGAGGTGGTTTCTCAAAGAAGACGATGGAGAAGCGGAGTCAGCAAAGAGTGAAATGATGGTTGCTTCGTCCGTGATTTGTGATTTGACGCCTCACTACTTTGTGATTTGTGATAGAAGGGACAGGGGAGTAGACTCTGTGCTCTATACTGTACACACTGTTCAAGAATTCGTCCAATTAATCAGTTAATGGGCCAGTTAATCGCTACTCGTGGGGTGACCGGATCGAACAACACCTATTCATCATGTTAACTTGTTGGGCCGATTAATTGGCCCATTAGACCGATTAAATGGTTGTTAGGCCGATTAATCGCCGCTGACTCATTAAGTTGCATGCAAATAAAACCCACAAAAATTCCTTGTAACCCCTCCCACCCCCCTCTCGGTCCTCAATAGCTAGGGTTCTACCAAACAGTTTCATATTGTGGTATATTACATAGCTGAAATCATGAGAGTATGGTATAATACATAAAAAAACTATATATATGTTGGCAATTCCTATTTAATCCGCCAATTAATGGTCGACCGATTAATCCTGTTAATACGCCGATTCACCGATTAATGACTACTCCCTAGCTGGCCGAGCAGCTACAAGTTATTGATTTCCTGAACAATGACTATACATGCATCCAAGAACGGGAGAAAGAGGAGAGACGTTGGATTTTTCTATTCCTTCAATCAATCAATTATGGAGCTTCGGTTCCATCTTTTTGGCTTTGGCAGCACCGTCCACAATGGTTCCCATTGATGGCAAAAGCTATTTTCACATTTGGCTACACATTGTGGATGCCCTTAACCGTACCACTTGGTTTTGCTCCTGTGTGCTATCTATACAAATCTCAGTTATATTGATCTAAAAAATTATAGTATCAAGATTAGTAAAAAGGAGGTGATTTTGCCGCGCGGATGGCGGGGGAGGTTACTTATTTTTAGAGGACGTTGGCCTCGCGGTTTGCTAACATGTGGTCCCATGTGTCAGTGCTTTACCAAGCCGATCCGCGTCCCACATGAGGCAGAACAACGACAACATGGTTAACTTGAAGAAGATTAGGGAGAAGCGGATTCAGCAACGAGTGAAATGATGGTTGCTTCATCCCTCCAACTTCTTTTTTAGCATTATTACTTCATCCCTCCAACTTAACCGCGGGAAAGGTGCAGCTTTGTGATTTGACGCCTCATTGCTCATTACTACGTCGGCGCCATGACTGGGGTGCTTCACCTCTGCTGCTCTCATTGTATTTCGGTATGGCACGTGGACCCAGTAGCTTGATGTCCCACATGTCGGTGAAAGGGACTAGAACATTTATAAAAGCGAGCGCTCCACTCTTACGACGGAGGAGTACACAACACTGCAGCCCAGTGAACTGTTACTTGTACTGTAGTACTACTATAGTTTTGCTGTTTCGCACGATCCATTGATACAAACCCTATTAAACAGGAAAGGGCGGGATTTTTCCCGTGTGGTAGATGATACTGGTTGTTGGTGCAACGAACTCTGGGTCTGTTTCCCAGACTGTGCATAGGCTCGAGAACAAGATTGAAGCACCGGCCCAAATCAGAGTACAAGAACCCCAAAGATTCGAAGGACAAACATGTAGATCAGATGGACCAAGATCAAACCAGAGAAGTAGGATATCATCAAGAGAAAAGCCGCCCTTGCCGGGCAAGCGATCCTGGCAAGGGGCGAGGCCACCCCCAAAAACAGACAAACAAAGCGCCCCAGTAGGGCCTGCCGGGACTCATGGAGGCAAAACCACCTCACCAACCACTCCACCACGACCCACATCGTCGATCAGTGCGGTGTCAAGCTGCAAAGTGATTAAGTGGCAGAAATTCGCCACATGGCGGCCATTTTCTACAGGAGAAACCCGCAGACGACACCAGTCATGCAACGTGTCAAGCGAGCAGGCGCGGAGCTGGCAAGATAGCCCGGCAAGCCTTGTCGGGCAGCCAAAAATGTGACATTGAGCGATGCATTTAATGCACCCTATCAGCCCCCAGAGTTAGGTATGATAGCACTGTTTGCTATCTTATCAGTGCGTAATGACTACTTTGCCACTGTGGTAACCCCTTGGATCTATAAAAGGAGGCCCATGGCAACCATAGAAGGGTTCGAAGGTTGGATAAGTCACACCCCCATACGCGCGTAGTCGCTGCTGCCCCGAGGCAAGTGTACTACGCTCCACCACCACTTTCCACCATCAATCCACCAAAGAAGGAGTAGGGTTTTACACCTCGCGGCGGCCCGAACCTAGGTAAAATTTCCTGTGTGATCTCAGCCGTGCTGCCCCACGCTCGTCTGCTCTTTGTGCAATGCGTCACCCTCTGCCGAAACAGCAAGGGGCCTCTTGGTCCCATAGGTGGTCGTGGTTTCCTGTGACATCTTTGGTGCGCCATGTAGGGGGCTCGCTTGTGCGAACCTAAAGGCGTGTGTAGCGCGTCGACTTCATCACCATCTTCATCTTCAATGACGCCATCGACCATGGCGCCCAAGAAGAAGCCCGGTCCTTCGGCTCACCCATCCACCTCGAAGGCTCTGCCTCCCATGGCCTCTAACATTGCGGGGGGTGCAGAGGCACACGAGGACACGGACGCTGCTGGGGAAGTGGTCAGAGCAGGCAGCGCTGTAGGATCGGAAGTATGTCTAGAGGGGGGGTGATTAGACTACTTGACCAAATAAAAATCTAGCCTTTTCCCAATTTTAAATCTTGGCAGATTTTAGCAACTTAGTACAAGTCAAGCAATCAACCTACACATGCAAGTCTAAGAGTATAGCAGTGGAATGTAAAACATTGCATATGAAGGTAAAGGGAGGAGTTTGGAGGGAGCAAACGCAATGTAGACACGGAGATTTTTTCCCGTGGTTCCGATAGGTGGTGCTATCATACATCCACGTTGATGGAGACTTCAACCCATGAAGGGTAACGGTTGCGCAAGTCCACGGAGGGCTCCACCCATGAAGGGTCCACGAAGAAGCAACCTTGTCTATCCCACCATGGCCATCGCCCACGAAGGACTTGCCTCACTAGGGTAGATCTTCACGAAGTAGGCGATCTCCTTGCCAGTACAAACTCCTTGGTTCAAATCCACAATCTTGACGGAGGCTCCCAAGTGACACCTAACCAATCTAAGAGACACCACTCTCCAAAGGGTAATAGATGGTGTGTTCATGATGAACTCCTTGCTCTTTTGCTTTAAATGATAGTCTCCCCAACACTCAACTCTCTCTCACACATTTGGATTTGGTGGAAAGATGATTTGAGTGGAAAGCAACTTGGGGAAGGCTAGAGATCCAGATTCATATGGTTGGAATGGAATATCTTGGTCTCAACACATGAGTAGGTGGTTCTCTCCCAGAAAATGTATGCTGGAAGTGCAGGCATGTTCTGATGGCTCTCCTCACGAATGAAGAGTGGGTGGAGGGGTATCCGGCTTCGACTCCGAACAAGACCAGGCGGGCGCCAGCATGCACAATGTCCTCGTTTCCTCTTTGGTGCTAAGGAGGCAAGCGCAGGCGAGGAGTACCGAGGCGTCAGGCAAAGGTTTCCATATCGGTGCAACAAGATCAAGACCAGCAGGACGGCAGGACAGAGGTCACCGTGGAGCCCAAGACGGCATCACCACCAGAGCCTTTGGCAGGCGAAGACCACCTTTAGTCAGGATAGCTTGTACTAGCTGTCCCCCTTTGAATTGGCTGTTGTGGCATCCCTTCCCGCTCAATATTTGGGAAGAGGACTAGGCATCTATAAATAGGACTAGTCACCACAGTAGGAGGCAACTCATCTTGGACTGGATCCACTTCATCCTCACACCCACCAAGCACAAGAACACCTCTCCTCAGGAGGCTGTTCTTCCCCTTGTAGTGTTCATCCTCAGCCCAAGAGGCAATCCACCACACCACAATGGAGTAGGGTATTACACCACAACGGTGGCCTGGACCAGTATAGATCTCGTGTCTCTTGTGTTGCGAGTTCGTTGAGCTAGGCTTTGAGATCGCGGTGAGGCTGAGGGCGTGATTAGGTAGGGGGAAATCTTCGTGCGCACCCCAGTGTTCGAACCTCAAGGGTTTTGCCGGAACCCGAAATCCGACATTTAGCGCGCCAGGTAGGAGTGCGCCGGAGCTTTCCTTCCATCGATCTGTGCTTCGCCGCCACCGCGCTTTGCCCCCATCGCAGGCCCCGCACTTCCCGCTCCCACGACTAATGCCAGTGGTGGGCCAGGGGGCTCCGAGCCTTGGCCCCCGCCTTGCGACAGGTGCAGTGGCCGCCCAAGTTCAAGCCGCAGATGCCACCGCGCTACGACGGCACGGCGGACCCGGTGGCCTTCCTATTGGCGTACAAAGAGGTCGTCCTTAAGGCCGGGGGCGATGACAAGGTCATGGCCAACTGGCTTCCCATGGCCCTCACCGGCGTGCCGCGTGCCTGGCTGCTCAACCTACCCGGATCCACGGTGGCGTCTTGGGAGGAGCTGTGCGGCCTATTCGCCACACGCTTCGCGGCATAGGCGCCCCACGCGGTCGCGGCCCTCCTCGGCGGCTCGCAAGCGCCACCCTCGGACTGCCACGCCAAGTCGTTCTTTCGCTAGATCAGCACCGCTTCCGCACAGCACGGGGCTCCCCCGGGTTGGGTGGCGCCCAAGGCCGACCTGACCTTCGACTCAGAAGATCACCCCGTCACCACCGTCGGCTCGGGCGTGCTCCCTATGCTTTGCACGCCCACCATCTGCCACATGGCCATCACCAAGACCCTCATTGACGGCGGCATCAGCCTCAACGTGCTCTCGGTGGAGGCCTTCAGCCTCCTTTACATACCACTCGAGCGGCTCTGCCCCAGCAAGCCCTTCTCCAGCGTCGGAGGCGGCTCCTTCAGCCCTTGGGGCAGATCCATCTTCCCGTGACCTTCGGCACCCACGACAACTACCGCACCGATCCGATCGACTTCGACATCGCCCACATCGGCCTCCCGTACAATGCTATTCTCGAGTACCCGGCTCTGGCTCAGTTCATGGCGGCGACCCATCAGGCCTACAACCTCATGAAGATGCCTGGGAGCAAGGGCATCCTCACCATAGTGGGAGACACTAAGGAGGCTCTAGCGGTACTCAAGCTTGCCCTCAAGACCGCCGCCGCGGTGCAACCGGCTGACGCTGGCACCTCCGAGGTTAAAGAGGCCGCACCAACCAAGAAGAAGCAGTTGTTCACTCAAGACCGGGCGGAAACCAAGCAGGTGCCGGTCGAGGAAGATGGGTCCTCGGGGGCCACCTTCACCATAGGTGCCAACCTCGATCCCGAGAAAGAGGAGGCATTAGTGAAGTTTTTGCACGCAAACAAGGAAGTATTCGCATGGGAGCCCGATCAGCTAGTAGGGGTCCCAAGAGGAGTGATTGAGCACCACCTGAAGGTGTGCCCCAATGTACGCCCTGCGAAGCAGAGGGCACGGCGGCAGTCCACGGAGAAACAGTCCTTCATCGTCTAAGAAACCCGCAAGCTGTTGGCAGCGGGTGTCATTCGCGAGGTCCGGTACCCTGAATGGTTGACAAACCCCGTCGTTGTGCCCAAGAAGGGCGGAAAGGAGCACATGTGTGTCGACTTCACCAACCTCAACAAGGCATGCCCCCAACATCCGTTCCCACTTCCACGCATCGACCAAATTGTCGACTCCACTGCCGAGTGTGACCTGCTGTGCTTCCTGGATGCGTTCTCAGGCTACCACCAGATCAAGATGGCGGTAGAAGATGTCGAGAAGACGGCCTTCCTGACCCTGTGCGGGGTATACTGCTACACTTGCATGCCTATAGGCTGTGCAACGCAGGCGCGACCTTCCAATGGCTGATGCACATCACCCTGGGTCAGCAGCTTGGGAGGAACGCTGAAGCCTACGTCAACGACATTGTGGTAAAATCTCGGGAGGTGAGAACTTTAATTCAGGACCTGGAAGAGACCTTCGAAATCCTGCGCCGGGTGGACTTGCGGCTTAACCCATAGAAATGCGTGTTCGGCATCCCTTCCGGCAAGTTGTTGGGTTTCCTCGTGTCCCACAGAGGGATCGAGGTGAACCCAGAGAAGGTCAAGGCAATCGAAGACATGAGTCCACCACAAACCCTCAAGGAGATGCAGAAGCTCGCCGGTCGCGTGACTGCGTTGGGGCGTTTCATCTCCAAGCTGGGAGAGCGCGCCCTACCGTTCTTCAAGCTGATGAAGAAGAAGGGCCCATTCGAGTGGACTCTGGAGGCCTACCAAGTGTTTCAAGACCTCAATAGATACCTGACCAACCCTCCAGTGATGGTGGCGCCCCGACCTATCGAGCCCCTGGTGATGTACCTTGCCGCCACCCCTTACTCCTCCATCATAGCTCTGGTGGCGGTCCGGGAGGAGCGCCGAGTCAGGGATGCGTCGCGCCAAGCTGCTCCCTCAGCCAGCGAGGCGCAAGGCCCAGAGGGCTCCGAGAGGCCTGCAACGACGTCGGCAAAGGACCAGGCTCAACAAGACGGCGCACTTGGGCCCGCGGAAGCCCCAACGAGCGACCAGGCTTTGGGGGCTTCGTCGTCTCAGGAGGCGCCCCAACCTCCGGAAGCCGCGAGCCTCGTCAATGCACCCGCCCTCGTCGAGCACCCTGTGTATTTTGTCAGCACGGTGTTGCGGGACGCGAGGGCGCGGTACCCCATGCCTCAGAAGCTCCTGCTCGCGCTCCTGGTGGCCTCGCGCAAGCTGCGACACTACTTTCAAGGTCATCCCATCAAGGTCGTCTCGGCCTACCCGTTGGAGAGGGTGCTCAGGAGCCCCAACTCCGCCGGGAGAGTCGCTGAGTGGATCATCGAGCTGCAGGCATTTTAGTTGGAGTTCAGCACAACCAAGGTCAACAAGGGAGACGCGCTCGCTGATTTCGTGGCAGAATGGACGGACGCCCCGGGGCTTGAAGAAGGCGAGGATCGGTCCCTCTCGCCGGGGAGTGAAGCGCCAGAGGGCTGGGTTATGTATTCCAATGGCGCCTTTGCATGCCAGGGCGCGGGGGCTGGAGTAGTGCTCATCTCACCCACTCAGGACAAGCTGTACTACACCGTGCAGCTCTGCTTCCAGCAGGGCGAGAAGGTCTCCAACAACATAGCAGAGTACGAAGGCCTCATAGCTGGCCTCAAGGCTGCGGTGGCCCTGGGGGTGAAGCGCCTCACCATCAAGGGCGACTCGCAGCTCCTCATCAACTTCTCCAACAAGGTGAACGAGACGAAGAACGAGCACATGGAGGCGTACCTCGCGGAGGTGCGCAAGATGGAGAAGCAATTCTTGGGCCTGGAATTGGAGCATGTGCCCCGTGGCACCAACAAGGAAGCCGACGACATCGCCAGGAGAGCATCCAAGTGGCTACCCCAAGAGCCTGGCGTCTTCGAGGAGCAGCTCTTCAAGCCATCGGCAACACCGCCACTTTCAAGAATAGCGTTGCCTCGGGAGGAGCTCCCTCAACCACCTGCCTCGGGAGCCCTGGCCTGCGGCCCGACCTTGGGAGCACGCTTACTCTTGGCGCTCGAGCCTCAGGAGGGGTGCTGGACCAGGGAATTCAAGGAATACCTGATGCAAGGGACGCTGTCGGAGAAGGAGGAGGACGCGGAGCGTGTGGCCCGAGAGGCCACGGCATAGTGCATCCAGGACGGCGAGTTATACAGGAAACAACCAAATGACGTTTCCCTGCGCTGCATCTCCAGGGAGTAGGGGAAAGATGTCACAGCCCTAGCTTAGTCTTGGCTGTCATTGCATAATCTCCATGCATCATGTTTACCTTCCCTCAGAAACTTGAAATGGGGATTGATCAAACCCTAGCACCAGAAAGAACTCAGTAGGTTCAAATAAAATAATTTTCAATGAACCAAAAATGCCTTTGAAAATGTTCATGATTTTTGATAAAGGTGAAAACCTCTGCAAAAAATGCTTAACATATTTCTAGATCATTTCTGGATTTTTGAATTAATCGAATACATATTTGAATTGGAGCAACTTAAATGCTATATATATTTTAAATGCTCCAAAAATGCTGGAAATTGTTAATGGTCACTGGAATGATCCAGAAAGCATCCATAATTATTTCCAGGATTTTATGAAGTGGTTTAGTATTTAATTTAAACCAAACAGATGAAAAAAAATAGAAAATAGAACAAAATAGAAAAAAAGGCAGAGAGAGAGTTACCTGGGCCGACTTGCCTGGCGCTCCAGCCGGCCCAACACTGTGCAGCCCAGCCAGCGCAATGGCTTCTTCAACCTTCTGCCAGAAGGCAAGGCAACTGCGTGGAGAGCGCACAGCCGAGTTGTGCCACCTCCTGCTTGCCGCCTCCTGCTTCCCCCTCGCATCTGGCGACGCCACGAACCCCCTCGGCCTCTCCCTCGAGCCTGGCTCTCTCCCTCGCTGTTCCCCCACCTCACCGAACGGTCCTGTCACCGCCGACTAGCACCACCGCGGCCATCGCCTCTCCCTTGTCCCCTTGAGCAGTCCAGAGGCTCCGCCTCGACGCCCTCGCCCTCTCCTTCGAGCTACACCATGCTGGGAGGCCTGCTCTGCCGTCACTACCATCTTCTTCAACCTCGGGCATCCGAGATGCCGCCGACCGATTCGCCTGCCCCAGGTCGTCCGCGAGCAAGCCGAACCCCTCCTCGTGATCATTGTGAGCTCCTCCGTCAACTACCCCTCTTCCCCGGCCTCTCCACGCTCCCTAGCCATGGCTCCACCTCCAGCCGAAGCTCTGCTCCGCCATGGCTGCAGCCCACGCGCTCCCCGTGCTCCGCTCGTTGCCCCCCTGCAACAGGCGTGCTCTGGAGCGCCTCCACTCGTCGCTGCCTTGCTCAGACCCATCGCCCGTGAGCTCTAGCTGCAACTCCGCACCTCACCGAGCCCCGCCGCCGCTAAAGCTCGTCGCCGGCCACTTTCCGGCTACCCCAGCACCACCACTAGAAGCGCCACAACACAAGAACCCGTAGAGCCCTCCCGCGCACCAAACCGTCGCTGGAGTAGCGATTCCGGCGTGCCTCCGCCGTCTGTTGAGGTCGCCAGCGGCTAGTCCGCAGCCGACTGACGTGGCTGGCTTAATTAGCCACTAATCACCGCCCCGTGCCACTGAGATTGGGCCCCACGTTCCAATTAAGCCTCTGCTTAGTTTAATAGCTAACCACTGTTTAGCTCTGTGTCACTGACGTGTGGACCCCACACGTCAGGTTTGACCTGGACCCGCCCAGTTGACCTGTTGATGTCAAAGTGACGCAGTGCAGACACGGTTAAGCATTTACTGGATTTATTCTTATATAGGAAATTCCAGAAAATGTAGCAAACTTCGAAAGTTCATAGAAATTAATCTGTAACTCCAAATGCAAATATTTATATATGAAAAAAGATCAGAAAAATCCAAACTATCCATCTGTACTGGTTTCATGCATGTTAGAGAAAGCTAACCTTGCTGTTTAGATGGAACAATATAATGCACTTATATGAGTTCATATTTTGGGTTTGCATTTGAATCTTTGATTCAAATGAACTCAAACCATCCTGTTCTTAGCTGCATTAGCTCAACACACTCATTTTGCCATGTCATGATCATGCATCATATTATGCATTGCATTGATTGTTTTTCTTCTCTGTTGCCGGTATTTGTTCCCTCTCGATAGACGTGTTCCGGCGACGTGATCGATGACACCGATGAAGAGCTATAATATCTTCAGAAGTGCCAGGCAAGCAAAACCCCCTTGTTCATTCCGATACAATCCCACTCTCTTGCTTCTGCTCTCTTTCACTGCATTAGGACAACAACCATTCATCTGCTACTTGCTGCGGTAGTTGAACCCCTTATCCTCTACATGACCTGTCATTGCCACAGTAAATAGATGAAACCCAGTAGCATGAGTAGGAGTTGTTTGAGCCCTAATGTGCCTACTCATTCATGCTTGTTTGTCGTGCCTGCTATTACTTAGAGTTGTGTCAGGTCTGATTCATCGGGGATGAATCGGAGGTGTGTGAACATGTCTCTTGTTGGACAGCTAAGTGTGTGAACACGATTTGGTAAAGGTATTGGTGAGAGGCCATGTAGGAGTACATGGTGGGTTGTCTCATTGAAGCCGTCCTCGGGAACTATGTTCTGTGTTTGTGATCCATGAAACAACTACTACCATGCATTGGGCCCTGAAATATGACCTCGCTCGACTTCTTAATCACCCTTGTCCTCTATCCAGGAGTTGCAAGTAGTTTCTGGTGTTTGTATTATCTTTTGGAGGCGTGGGCAGTGCTGACCCCAGGGGTGGGTTGTGATGCGGTAGGCACGTGGCCGGGTATGCCGGGCGCCCGTTTGGTGTCGCGGAACCCTGTACACATCGTTCGGTGCCGTATGTGGAAACCTCGGCCGGACTCCCTGCGGATGGAACCTGAATAGGCGATAAACCTGGACTAGAGACTTGAGTGTTTAGGTAGGTCTTGGTCTACACCCACGTCGGCTTTCGCTTGAAGTCTGCCGAGCACATGTCGTGTGCAGACGCTAAGTGGTGGAAACATGTATGAAGAAGTACACCCCTGCAGGGTTATAAATGATCTATTCGAATAGCCATGTCCGCGGTAAAGGACTTATCGGTTGCCTATAACAGTTCATAGACAAGTGAAAGAGGATACTCCAAAATGCGCAAGATAAGCGTGAGTGCTATGGATGGCGTTCTCGTAGGGAGACGGGAGCGGATCCATAGTGGTGTATTGATATGGTGAATATGTGGACTCGTGTGCGCCACCTCAAAAGAGTTACTTACAGTCGTAGTTCAGGTTAGCCACTGAGTCAAAGCTGGCTTGCTGCAGTTAAACTCCACCACCCCTTTGTTGATACCGAAGCATATGTAGATAGTTCTGATGTAAGTCTTGTTGGGTACATTTGTACTCACATTTGCCTATTTTATGTTTTTGCAGAGAGACGTCAGTCTCGCTAGTAGTTCCGTGTGGACTTCGATGTTTAGCTTGATAGCTCAGCTACGATCTTGTGCCCTTTGCAGGATCTTGTAGATAGTCAGTCTTCTCAGCCTTTTCATTTGTAGATATCTGTACTCAGACATGTTAAGCTTCCGCATGTGCTTTGACTTGTATGCTCTGAATGTTGGGTCATGAGACCCATGATTGTGATATCTGGCTCTCGGAGCCTAATGAATAAATACTCTGAGTTGTAGAGTCTTGTTGTGATGCCATGTTGTATTTGCACATATTGAGCATATTGTGTGTATGATTGAAATGCTTGGTATGTGTGGGATCCGACAACCTAGTTGTTTATCCTTGGTAGCCTCTCTTATGGGGAAATGTAGTCTTGTGCTTCCATGAGCCATAGTAATGCTTCTGACCGGTTCACCGAGTCCCGCTAGCCTAGCACTACTGCTCCGGAACACTTGATCGGCCGGCATGTGATTCACTTCGTTCATGTGTACATCTTCGGGTAATGTCACGCGGTGACATCCGAGTCTGCCTAGCACCTGCTACAGCCCGGGTTCCCGAGTCCTATTAGCCCGCTACAGCCCGGATTCGCGCAGCTGGCGACCGACATGCTCGATGTTGATTCATGTATGCCTGTCCCCGTAAGTTAGTGCCACTTTGGGTTCACGACTAGTCATGTCGGCCCGGGTTCTCTGTCATATGGATGCTAGCGACACTATAATATACGTGAGCCAAAAGGCGCAAACGGTTCCGGGCGTGGTAAGGCGACACCCGTGGGAATACCGTGTGTGAGGCCGCAAAGTGATATGAGTTGTTACATGCTAGATCGGTGTGACTTAGAATCGGGGTCCTGACAGCTTTGGTATCGAGCTTTGTTGCTCAGGGATTACCAAGCAAAACTGGTCGAAGTTGAGTCTAGAAATGCTTTAGTTATATAAGGTAATTGATTGTGGAAGGGAACGTAAGGCTCTTTTTACTCCTTTACCTTATGTCCTCTGATCTGAGTCACCCTCTTCTCTTCTACAGGGATTAAGAACTAGGCTTCTCGTCTATCTATCAGGATGGCGTGTTACTAATACGTAGACTTATAGGAATGATGGATTCAAGTCTTAGTTCAGTTCCTACTACTTCCGTATGTTCATAGCTGGTCTCAGAACCTTGATATTGTGATGTCAAGTGGTTATTCCACCAATTTGCAGGATGTCTCAAAACTTTTTGAGCATTTACAGCTGTTATGTTGTCTGAGTCATCCCAGGTTTCTAAATAGTCTGATGCATTTGCAAATCCTTTCCGTCCGTTTTTGATGTTCCTTTGGGCCAGATTAACCACACTAATGTTCGAGTTGAGGTACTCTGTTGCCTCGACATATATGTTGGAGCTATTATTATGACCCTAGGTGTTTTAGGGAGTCACCTAGTAATCTAGCCATGTTTTGTGTTCCCGGTGTGATGATTCTGGCCACCATTCTCGAAAGCATCATGTGATGCCATTTAGTAGTAGGTATTCTATTCCTGGGTTCTTGAACCCGAGCTTCACCCTACTTAACACATGTTGATAGTGTTGCTCATTCCTTTAGGATATTACTAACCTTTGTGATAGTCTTCAAGGTCCGTGGTATATCGTTCTTCCAAATACCACGAACCATTCTTGGCAGGAGTTCTTTTGAACCAAAAGATCACAACCAGAGTGCTCTTGATGAGTTCTCCATTCTATATTGTGAATCTGCCAGTTCTACCTTCTGCATGGGTTATCCGGAAGAAATGTTGAGCTTTGCTCGACATACTAATCTATGCATCCACAACTCAGAAAGATATATGTTCCTTTGAGTTGTCCCTCTTCAGTCGTATTCTGACCTTCGTCTATCAATTGATAGTCAGGAGTAATTGTGCATTCGTGTTATCGATGCTTATTATTCTTGTGGTCCGTCAAGCCATTCTATTCAGAATGACTAGGAGAAACAAACTCCAGTACCTCATCCATATCCAGGATTGGGTCAATATAGTTGTGCTCGCAGATCAAAATGCCAACCCAGCTTTTGATTATGTTCTACCCTGAAGTATTACCGTCTTATGTCAAGAATGTCATGAGAATTGCTCCAACTCTTATGAATTCTTGTTGCAGTGATACCTCTCGCCATCATTGCTCATTCCTCGGTTCCGTGTTGTCACAACCGGAGTGCCGACAGGTGAACTATGATGTGTGAAATCTATACTCCTAGCAACTCCGTTGCTTGGTGGTTAAAGGACAATAATTTCATCCTTAGCGTGTTGGTTATTGAATTATCATTCTAAGATTGATCGTGCTTCCTAGTCCATATTTCGGGTGGACACTTTGATCAATGAGTTAGGATTGTGTAATCCATCCCTCTCCTGATCACATCATCTTGCCCTGAAAAGCAAGATTGTTTTCGATCTTAATAACATATCGGTGGTTCGTGATTTTCCGGATATCTTCTTGAAAGTATTACCAGGTTGTCACCTGACCGCTATGTTGAGTTCGTGATCAAGTTGGTTTCTTGTAAACCACCCCTTCTCCAAGAATCTTTGTGGGATACCCCTGATCTAGTTGGCAAGCTAAACAACAACTTGGAGAGTTGGAAGATAAAAGCTTGTCTAACTTAGTTCATTTCCAAAGAGATATCCTTGTATGTGTATGTGTATGTGTTGAACAAAGATGATATCTTCATCAATTGGTCCTCGTGATCAGTTGTTGGACCTATTGTCTTACCCCATCTTTGATTTGAGTATGGGCCATCGTCAAATCAAATCAGAACCAACGATGTTTGTAATGTTGTCTTACTCGTGGTTGATCCCTCGAGCATACATCATTATATTTTTTGGTCTGACCAATGCTATCCCCATGTTCACATGATGGTGGAAGTCCAGTGATATGGAAATTCTGATGAGTTGCTATTGAGCCCATCAGGAGCATCTTGTCTCCTCCATGATTCATGTTGAACATCAAGCTAGTGTTGGAAACTTTTGTAAGCATTATTTTCATGTCCCGTTCATGAAGTATATGTTTTGTGTAAGAAGTGATTTTCTCTAGTTCATGTGCATCTGATGTAAGTTGCCGCCATGAATTCGAGAAAGTTAGTTTTGCGTCCTTTGGAATCATCCCAAGTCAGTCATGCATGTGCAAAGTATTCCATGGTTTGATAGGCTCGCTACCTCCACTCCATGTGTAATTCCTAACACCCCAAGCCACTGACTGATTTGTTCAAGGAAAAGGGAGTTTGTTGTGCTAATACTAGTTCATGCACAAGATTCCAATATCCTTGTTGATGGTTCCCAACCAGAACTCGATAGTGTTTTATTATAAGACTACTACGTGATCATGCTTGTCTGGGACAGCGTGTTCACGTGTGTAGCAGAACCAACTCATGTTTTGGGGCTTACTATCGTAGTTCATCCCCCGAGAATCTCGCAACGTCATCTCGTCGATTTGTGTTAGAAACTTTCGTTTTCCTTTCTAGACTTGATGAGTCTGGAATATTCTGACACCAACCAGATCTGAATCTCAGGCAGATATGATGGTTGGAACGTTTCCCAAGAACTATAATGCTGGTCTTTCTGTAACCCGGAAAGTGGATGTCGTGGCCAACACACCCAGCCGGAAGGCCTATTATTGTAGTATCTTGATTGAGGAAGTTGACCACCTCCCCATAAGGATTTCGTAGGATTTACTCCCTAGATGTCCCTTATGGATTTTGTGTTCCCGAAGTCCGACCTTTACTTGATGTTCTAGATATCAAACCATATCTATGAATGGGATACGCTAATACATCAAGGAGAACATTAGAAGCGGAGTGCTAAATGTCTCTCGGTCGATCATCAGATTTTGTTTCCTTGGCCTCGCTAAGGAGAAATCTAAGAAGTTATCTCCCTTTGCATCTGCATCGTCTATCACTATTCATCATGGTAGTATGATGTGTTGCCAGGATCCTTGACACGGGTATTGGTAAAACCTTGATGAATATGGAAATGCTCAAGTTCTTGAGAGCACGCGCAAGCACTAGGATTTATCGTCGGCATTAATTGGGATCCGCTCTCAGTTCCCTCGATTATGCCATAACCTTTCTAATAGTGAATCACTCTCTACTGTTGAGTTTCTCCCAGTTACTAGAATCATTCCCAGCATTAGCATTTTGTTCCTAGCTTGCACCGCCATTGTGCCATTCAACCATGGACTACCCTTCTCGGTAATTTCTGGTCAGGATCACCTTCAAAAGTGGTACTACCATGGGTCCCGTCCATTTCCGATGATAAGCAAAAATCATTCCTTGTGTTTTCTTCAACAAGGTAGACCACATCATCCATTCTAGTCCGGTTATGCCATCCTTTCGTAGCCGCCAAACGTTTGTTGGTGAATTGCCTCAGGTTGGTTTAGAGAATTTCAATGTTCTCTGAATCAAAAGTAATTCTTTTTGCCACTTAAGGATGATTCTACAGGTCACCCTCCCCCAAGATGTCTCGTTTTGGTGTTATGGCAACTCAACTCCTCGCTACGTTGACAACCGTTCACCACCCTCCTAAGTGTTGAATTGTTGTCTACCTAGTAAACCCTCATCATCTACTTTTCCATCACCCCTGATGTGTGTTATGTGTCTCATCCCGTGAGTTGATCGTGAGTTGCTCGATCTTCGAGGAGATTGTTTCATGTAGAATCTCTTTTCGTCATCATCGAGTTGAATGAAGATCTTGAGAGCAAGGATATCAATATCAACATGAAGCATGGCACCAACATTCCTATGAAGGGCAGTTGGATCATGAAGATCGTGTTAGCTTTGTATCCACTTTGTCCTCTTACCTCACGTCTTGAATCTCGGGAAGAGATTCTTGCTTAGTGGGGGTGAGTTGTCACAGCCCTAGCTTAGTCTTTCCTGTCATTGCATAATCTCCATGGATCATGTTTACCTTCCCTCAGAAACTTGAAATGGGGATTGATCAAACCCTAGCACCAGAAAGAACTCAGTAGGTTCAAATAATATAATTTTCAATGAACCAAAAATGCCTTTGAAAATGTTCATGATTTTTGATAAAGGTGAAAACCTCTGCAAAAAATGATGAACATATTTCTAGGTCATTTCTGGATTTTTGAATTAATACAATACATATTTGAATTGGAGCAACTTAAATGCTATATATATTTTAAATGCTCCAAAAATGCTGGAAATTGTTAATGGTCACTGGAATGATCCAGAAAGCATCCATAATTATTTCTAGGATTTTATGAAGTGGTTTAGTATTTAATTTAAACCAAACAGATGAAAAAAATAGAAAACAGAACAAAATATAAAAAAAGCAGAGAGAGAGTTACCTGGGCCGACTTGCCTGGCGCTCCAGCCGGCCCAACACTGTGCAGCCCAGCCAGCGCAGCGGCTTCTTCAACCTTCTGCCAGAAGGCGAGGCAGCTGCGTGGAGAGCGCACAGCGGAGCTGCGCCACCTCCTGCTTCCCCCTTGCATCTGGCGACGCCACGAACCCCCTCGGCCTCTCCCTCGAGCTCTCCCTCTACCCTGGCTCTCTCCCTCGCCGTTCCCCCACCTCACCGAATGCCCCTGCCGCCGATGACTAGCACCACCACGGCCATCGCCTCTCCCTCGTCCCCTTGAGCAGTCCAGAGGCTCCGTCTCGACGCCCTCGCCCTCTCCTTCGAGCTACACCCCGCTGGGAGGCCTGCTCTGCCGTCACTGCCATCTTCTTTAACCTCGGGCATCCGAGATGCTACCGGCCGATTCGTCTGCCCCAGGTCATCCACGAGCAAACCGAACCCCTCCTCGTGATCACTATGAGCTCCTCCGTCGGCTACCCCTCTTCCCCAGCCTCTCCATGCTCCCTAGCCACGGTTCCACCTCCGACCGAAGCTCTGCTCTGCCATGGCTGCAGCCCGTGCGCTCCCCGTGCTCCGCTTGTTGCCCCCCTGCAACAGGCGTGCTCCGGAGCGCCTCCACTCGTCGCTGCCTTGCTCAGACCCATCGCCCATGAGCTCTAGCTGCGACGCCACACCTCATCGAGCCCCGCCGCCGTTAAAGCTCGTCGCCGTCCACTTTCCGGCCACCCCGGCACCACCCGGCACCACCACTAGAAGCGCCACAACACCAGGAACCCGTAGAGCCCTCCCACGCACCAAACCGTCGCCGGAGTAGCGATTCCGGCATGCCTCCGCCGTCTGTTGAGGTCGCTGGCAGCTAGTCCGCGGCGGACTGACGTGGCTAGCTTAATTAGCCACTAATCACCGCCCCGTGCCACTGACACTGGGCCCCACGTTCTAATTAAGCCTCTGCTTAGTTTAATTGCTAACCACTGTTTAGCTCTGTGTCACTGACGTGTGGACCCCACCCGTCAGGTTTGACCTGGACCCGCCCAGTTGACCTGCTGATCATAGTGACGCAGTTAAGCATTTACTGTATTTATCTTATATAGGAAATTCCAGAAAATGTAGCAAACTTCAAAAATTCATAGAAATTAATCTGTAACCACAAATGCAAAGATTTATATATGAAAAATGATCATAAAAAAATCCAGTTTATCCATCTGTACTGGTTCCATGCATGTTAGAGCAACCTAACCTTGTTGTCTATATGAAACAAGATAATGCACTTATATGAGTTCATATTTTGGGTTTGCATTTGAATCTTTGATTCAAATGAACTCGAGCCATCCTGTTCTTAGCTGCATTAGCTCAACACACTCATTTTGCCATGTCATGATCAAGCATCATATTGTGCATTGCATTGATTGTTTTTCTTCTCTGTTGCCGGTATTTGTTCCCTCTCGGTAGACGTGTTCCGGCGACGTGATCGATGACACCGATGAAGAGCTATAATATCTTCAGAAGTGCCAGGCAAGCAAAACCCCCTTGTTCATTCTGATACAATCCCACTCTCTCGCTTCTGCTCTCTTTTACTGCATTAGGACAACAACGATTCATCTGCTACTTTCTGCGGTAGTTGAACCCCTAATCCTCTACATGACCTGTCATTGCCACAGTAAATAGATGAAACCCACTAGCATGAGTAGGAGTTGTTTGAGCCCTGATGTGCCTACTCATTCATGCTTGTTTGTCGTGCCTGCTATTGCTTAGAGTTGTGTCAGGTCTGATTCATCGGGGATGAATCGGAGGTGTGTGAACATGTCCTGCTGTTGGAAGCTAAGTGTGTGAACACGATTTGGTAAAGGTATCGGTGAGAGGCCATGTAGGAGTACATGGTGGGTTGTCTCATTGAAGCCGTCCTCAGGAACTGAGTTCTTTGTTTGTGATCCATGAAACAGCTACTACCATGCATTGGGCCCTGAAATATGACCCCACTCGACTTCTTAATCACCCTTGTCCTCTGTTCAGGAGTTGCAGGTAGTTTCTGGTGTTTGTAGTATGCTGGAGGCCGTGGGCAGCGCTGACCCGAGGGGTGGGCTGTTGTGCGGTAGGCACGTGGCCGGGTATGCCGGGCGCCCGTTTGGTGTCGCGGAACACTGTACACATCGTTCGGGGCCGTATGTGGAAAGCTCGGCCGGACTCCCTGTAGATGGAACCTGAATAGGCGATAAACCTGGACTAGAGACTTGAGTGTTTAGGTAGGTCGTGGTCTACACCCACGTCGGCTTTCGCTTGAAGTCTGCCGAGCACATGTCGTGTGCAGACGCTAAGTGGTGGAAACATGTATGAAGAAGTACACCCCTGCAGGGTTATAAATGATCTATTCGAATAGCCGTGTCCGCGGTAAAGGACTTCTGGGTTGCCTATAACAGTTCATAGACAAGTGAAAGTGGATACTCTAAAATGCACAAGATAAGCATAAGTGCTATGGATGGCGTTCTCGTAGGGAGACGGGAGCGGATCCATAGTGGTGTATTGATATGGTGAATATGTGGAAGCTGGCCACTGAGTTACTTACAGTCGTAGTTCAGGTTAGCCACTGAGTCAAAGCTGGCTTGCTGCAGTTAAACTCCACCACCCCTTTGTTGATACCGAAGCATATGTAGATAGTTCTGATGTAAGTCTTGCTGGGTACATTTGTACTCACGTTTGCCTATTTTATGTTTTTGCATAGAGACGTCACTCTCGCTATTAGTTCTGTGTGGACTTCGACGTTTAGCTTGATACCTCAGCTATGATCTTGTGCCCTCGGCAGGATCTTGTAGATAGTCAGGCTTCTCAGCCTTTTTCATTTGTAGATGTGTGTGCTCAGACATGTTAAGCTTCCGCATGTCCTTTGACTTGTATGCTCTGAATGTTGGGTCATGAGACCCATGATTGTAATATCTGGCTCTTCGGAGCCTAATGAATAAATACTCTGAGTCGTAGAGTCTTGGTGTGATGCCATGTTGTATTTGCACATATCGAGCATATTGTGTGTATGATTGAAATGCTTGGTATGTGTGGGATCCGACAACCTAGTTGTTTATCCTGTGTAGCCTCTCTTATGGGGAAATGTAGTCTTGTGCTTCCATGAGCCATAGTAGTCTGCTACAGCCCGGTTCACCGGAGTCCTGCTAGCCCAGCACTACTGCTCCGGAACACTTGACTGGATGACATGTGATTCACTTCGTTCCTGTGTCTGTCCCTTCAGGGAAATGTCACGTGGTGACATCCGGAGTCCTGCCTAGCCTGCTACAGCCCGGGTTCCCGGAGTCCTGTTAGCCCAGTGCTACAGCCCGGATTCGCACGCTGCTGACCGACATGCTCGATGTTGATTCATGTATGTCTGTCCCCGTAAGTTAGTGCCACTTTGGGTTCACGACTAGTCATGTCGGCCCAGGTTCTCTGTCATATGGATGCTAGCGACACTATCATATACGTGAGCCAAAAGGCGCAAACGGCCTCGGGCCATGGTAAGGCGACACTCATTGGAATACCGTGCGTGAGGCCGCAAAGTGATATGAGGTGTTACACCCTAGATCGGTGTGACTTAGAATCGGGGTCCTGAGAAAAGAGTTGCTGGCCGACATACACGACGGGGACTGCGGGCACCACTTGTCATCACGGACCCTCATCGGCAAGGTGTTTCGCAGCGGATTCTACTGGCCTACGGCACTCAACGACGCGACTGAGCTGGTGAAGTCCCGCGAGGCCTGCCAGTTCCACGCCAAGCAGATCCATCTGCCGGCTTAGGGCCTCCATACCATCCCACTCTCGTGGCCATTCGCGGTCTAGGGGCTGGATATCTTGGGCCCGTTACCTCGAGCGCCTGGGGGCTACCGCTACCTCTACGTCGCCATCGACAAGTTCACCAAGTGTGCGGAGGTAGAAGCCGTCCGCACCATCCCGGCCGGCTCCGCGGTCAAGTTCATCAAAGGTCTCGTGAGCCGATTTGGGGTCCCCAACCGCATCATCACCGACAATGGCTCGCAGTTCACTAGCAATCTCTTCAAGACGTATTGTGCTAACCTTGGAACGCAGATCTACTACGCTTCGGTGGCGCACCCACGGAGCAATGGCTAGGATGAACGCGCCAACGCAGAGGTCCTGAGAGGCCTCAATACCAGGACCTTCAAGAAGAAGCTCGAGGCTTGCGGCAGGGGCTGGCACGATGAGCCCCAGTACGTGTTGTGGTCCATCGCACCACCGCCACCAAGCCAACGGGTGATACCCCATTCTTCCTCGTCTACTGAGCAGAGGCGATTATCCCGCACGAGGTCAAGCATAGCTCCGCACGGGTCTTGGCATTTGATGAGGCGCAGCAAGACGCCATGCGGGGGATGGACCTCGTGCTGGGGGAGGAACGCCACCATGAAGCCATGCTACGGGCGGCAAGATATCAGCAGGCGCTGCGACGGTACCACTGTCGCAGCGTCCGCTCGAGGATGCTCGAGGTGGGTGACCTCGTCCTAAGGCGGGTGCTCTCCAGGGAAGGGTTGCATAAGCTCTCACCCATGTGGGAGGGCCCGTTTAGGGTCGTCCATGTCTCTAGGCCTGGCGCCGCGTGCCTGGAGACGCAGGACGGGGTACCCATCCAGAATGCCTGGAACATCCAGCACCTCCGGAAGTTCTACCCATGAAGAAAGGCCGAGCGCCTGTGAAGAAGGCCCCGTGCCTGTGAAGGTCTCCACTCGTGACACTCTCACGTAATAATGAGTGGGGATGTACATCCCCCCGAGTCTCAGGAGTGCCGCCCTCGGGCCTCTGGGGCTCCCTCCCACGTCCTAGTGGCAGCACTTAGCTCCGCGCTGGTGAGAAGACAAGAAGACTAGACTAGGTGCCGGACGCAGCTTTTCATTTGCTTTCCATAGTTGGCTTGCCCCTCTTTAATTGAAATTTGCTTTCTGGTGTTACTTGTTTATCTTGTTCCATCGACTTTTGCCTCTGTTTCTGCCTTCGGTTCTTTGTTTGACCTGTACCCTCTCTCGCATCCCTCGCGAGGGGGCTGGACAGGTGCCCTCGTGAGCGTCTTGTCTGTTTTTCGTGAGGCACCCTCATTCGAGCCGCAAGCTGGCGCACCTCTCTCAATTCGTGCCCCTCGGGTACCGCGATATGAGGTGTTGGGTCGTGGCCAGAGGTGCCTGTCGGTGTCAAAACCGGCGAATCTCGGGTAGGGGGTCCCGAACTGCAAGGCCTAAGGTGGGCCAGTAACAGGAGGCAAGGGACACGATGTTTACCCAGGTTCGGGCCCTCTCTATGGAGGTAATACCCTACTTCCTACTTGATTGATCTTGATGAATATGAGTATTACAAGAGTTGATCTACCACGAGATCGTAGAGGCTAAACCCTAGAAGCTAGCCTATGGTATGATTGTTGTATATCTATCGACTAGCCTGGCCTCGGTTTATATAATGCACCAAAGGCCTAGGATAACAAGAGTCCTAGCCGAATACGCCGGTGGGGAGGAGTCCTTGTCTTGATCGCCAAGTCTTGTGGAATCTTCCTTGTATGCGGCAGCTGTCCGGACTGGCCCATGAGTATACGGCCATGGCGGTCCTCGGCCCAATCTAACAGATCGGGAGATGACGTGGTGAGCACTCCCTAGTCTAGGACACCGTCAGTAGCCCCCTGAACCGGTCTTCCAGTTAGGAACGCTCCTCGATTCTTCCGAACTGTTCTTCATCTTCGGTTGTCAGTCTTGAAAACTGGTTCAACAAATCTCATCTTCGATCTTGAGGATCACCGAAGTGCATCCGAAGAGTTTACATGTCGGGTATCCGAGGAGCCCTTAAGTTTCCGGCCTTTATCAATGCCTTGTTATTTTTATGCCACACCTCGGGTTTGAAGTTGTTCCCGGGAGGCAGTGTCCTCTTGCGTCCGAGCTCTAATGCCGGACTGCATTCAAGGTATCTTTTGCAGCCGAGCACCAATGTCGGACTGCTTCCGAGCTTCAACGCCGAAATGTATCCGAGCTCCAACGCCGGACTGTGTCCAAGTTCCAACATCGGACTATATCCAAGATGTCATAGATCATCTTGGTTCCAAAAAGTTGAAGGAGTTTAGCCGAGCTTAATGCCGGAAATGCCCTCTATGGATCTAGCCGCTAGCGCCCGAGATTTATGCCGGACTGCCTCCAAGGTGGTGCACCACCCCGACCGCGGGCTGATGTTTTGTGAATAGTTTTAACTGGTGTAGTTTATCCTCTGCCGAGATATATAGCCAGTATCCCTCAAGGTGTGTATCAGTCTAAAACCCGAGATGCACCTGAAGGAAAGCATAAAACCGTTGTTCCCAGTAGCCCCTGAGACTCAGGTCGATGTGCGAAATCGGCCTGAGGATCAACTCCTAGCTCGGGAGCATACATAGGAATAAAAACGCAGAGTAATATATTAGAGATAATAGTGATCGGCGAACGGGCCCCTGAGAGAGGGTCGTGAGAAGTCGCTGCAGTATACTAGCTTGACGCCGGATAGGTCCATATGGTACCTATTATTATCCGAAGACATGTATGTGCATAGTTCGTTCAAGCCGAACACTGAGCACTTTGAATTCTCTGCATTGAATTAGCAATGCAGTAGCCCCCGAGACACTGGTCGGGTAGCAACACGGATCGAGGATCGATGTATCCTTTAATATTTGTAAATAATGAGCGCAAAAGCAGTAGCCCCCGAGCCTTAATGTGGGCACGGGTGGCCGAATTAAGGATCGATATCCAGAGTAAAATCACAGATTATGTGTAATGATTCTATGTATCCAAATACTTTACATCATTATTTTGACTCCATTGTGACCGTTTATCAGTTGAAAGTGGCCCATCGTCGGCTTCCACCCCTTGGTAGATACTACACAGGGTGTTTCTGTACTAACAAAACAACTCTTAGCCAACGTCTCGGTGCCCGAAGGCGGTTGTGTTAGCAGAAACGAGGCAACCAGATATGCGGGTGAGGGAGTCCTGGATTAGGGGGTGTCCGGATGCCGGACTATGACCTTTGGCCGGACTCCTGGACTATGAAGATACAAGATTGAAGACTTCGTCCCGTGTCCGGATGGGACTTTCCTTGGCGTGGAAGGCAAGCTTGGCGTCTGAGATATGTAGATCTCCTTCCATTGTAACCGACTCTGTGTAACCCTAGCCCTCTCCGATGTCTATATAAACCGGAGGGTTTTAGTCCGTGGGGACGAACAACAATCATACCATAGGCTATCTTCTAGGGTTTAGCCTCTCGATCTCGTGGTAGATCTATTCTTGTACTACCCATATCATCAATATTAATCAAGCGGGAGTAGGATTTTACCTCCATCGAGAGGGCCCGAACACAGGTAAAAACATCGTGTCCCTTGTCTCCTGTTACCATCCGCCTAGACGCACAGTTCGGGACCCCCTACCAGAGATCCGCCGGTTTTGACACCGGCATTGGTGCTTTCATTAAGAGTTCCTCTGTGTCGTCACCTTTAGGCCCGATGGCTCCTCCGATCATCAAAAACGATGCGGTCCAGGGTGAGACTTTTCTCCCCGGACAGATCTTCGTATTCGGCTGTTTTGCACTGCGGGCCAATTCGCTTGGCCATCTAGAGCAGATTGAAAACTACGCCCCTGGCCATCAGGTCAGATTTGGAAGTTTGAACTACAAGGCCGACGTCCACGGAGATTTGATCTTCGACGGGTTCGAGCCACAGCCAAGCGCACCGCACTGTCACGATGGGCATGATCTAGCTCTGCCGCCGAACAGTGTCCTGGAGGCCGCACCAGTGTCCGCTCCGACCCTTAGCTCGGAGCCGACTGCGCCAATCGAGGACGGATGGCTGGACACCGCCTCGGGGGCTGCAATCTCTACGGCGATCGAGCCAAACACCATACCTATCCTTTGTGAAGCTCGTGACTCCAAGGTGCCGGACTCCTCTCCGGACTCCGAACCTTTCGCGCCCCAGCCAATCGAATCCGATTGGGCGCCGATCATGGGGTTCACCGCCCCGGACATCTTTCAGCACTCGCCCTTTGGCGACATTCTGAATTCACTAAAGTCTCTCTCTTTATTAGGAGAGCCCTGGCCGGACTATGGTCGGCAAGGTTGGGATGCGGACGACGAAGAAATTAAAACCCCACCCACCACCAACTTCGTAGCCACTGTCGATGATTTAACCGACATGCTCGACTTCGACTCCAAAGACATCGACGGTATGGACGACGATGCAGGAGACGAACAAGAACCAGCGCCTACAGGGCACTGGAAGGCCACCTCGTCATATGACATATACATGGTGGACACCCCAAAAGAAGGGAACGGCGATGGGACAACGAAGGATGACCCCTCCAAGAAACAGCCTAAGCGTCGGCGTCAGCGACACTGCTCTAAATCCCACCACAGCAAAAACGGCAATTCCGGCACCGGAGACAATAACACCCCGGACAGTGCCGAAGACAACCCCCTCCAGCAGGATTCAACATAGGAGGATGGAGAAGCCAACCCTCATGAGAGAGCGGCAGACAGAGAGGTAGAGGACGATAATTACATGCCTCCCTCCGAAGACGAGGCAAGCCTCGACGACGACGAATTTGTCGTGCCTGAGGATCCCGTCGAACAGGAGCGTTTCAAACGCAGGCTTATGGCCACAGCGAGCAGCCTCAAGAAAAAAAAAGCAATAGCTTAGAGCTGACCAAGACTTGCTAGCCGACAGATGGACTGATGTCCTTGCGGCCGAAGAGTACGAACTCGAACGCCCCTCCAAGAGCTACCCAAAATGCAGGCTGCTACCTTGATTAGAGGAGGAAGCACCTCGACCTACATCACCAGCGCATGATACGGCCGACCGGCCACCTCGTGGCCGCGACAGAGAGGCCTCTCGGCCCTCCACTCAAGCCGCACCCCGGCGTCGCTCAAAGAATACCAAGGCACGGGGAAATGCGCCAGACCTGCGAGATATATTGGAGGACAGGGCAAGGCAAACAAGATCGATCTATGGAACGCGTGGGCGCCCCATGACATGTGACGATAACCGTCATGCCGGATATGGTAAATCCGGCCGGGCCGAACACAGCAGACAAATCTCATTTGAGCTATGTCGCGATATAGCCCAATACAGAGGCGCCGTACACCCACTATGCTTCACAGATGAAGTAATGATCATCAAATCGCCGAGGGTTTCAAACCCGTAAACATCGAATCATACGATGGCACAACAGACCCTGCGGTATGGATCGAGGACTATCTCCTTCATATCCACATGGCCCGCGGTGATGATCTACACGCCATCAAATACCTCCCACTCAAGCTTAAAGGACCAGCTCGGCATTGGCTTAACAACTTGCCGCCAGAATCAATTGGTTGTTGGGAGGACACGGAAGCCGAATTCCTTGACAACTTCCAGTGGCACCTATGTGACCACCAGACGCCCGATGACCTAAGCCACATAATTCAGCAGCCAGAGGAATCGGCCAGGCAATTCTGGACATGGTTCCTAACGAAGAAAAATCAAATAGTCGACTGTCCGGACGCAGAGGCCCTTGCAGCCTTCAAGCATAACATCCGTGATGAGTGGATTGCCCGGCACCTAGGACAGGAAAAGCCGAAATCCATGGCAGCCCTCACGACACTCATGACCCGCTTTTGCGCGGGAGAAGACAGCTGGCTAGCTCGTAGTAATAACATGACCAAAATCCCTGGTAATTCGGATACCAAGGACAACATTGGCAGGTCGCGTCGCAACAAGAAAAAGCGCCGCATTAACGGCGACAATGATGAGGATATGGCAGTTAATGCCGGATTCAGAGGCTCTAAACCCGGTCAGCGGAAAAAGCCATTCAAAAGAAATACTCCGGGCCCATCCAATTTGGACCAAATACTCGATCGCTCGTGCCAGATACACGGCACCCCCGAAAAACCAGCCAACCACACCAACAGGGATTGTTGGGTGTTCAAGCAGGCAGGCAAGTTAAACGCCGAAAACAATGACAAGGGGCTGCATAGCGATGACGAGGAGGAGCCTCGGCCGCCGAACAATATGGGACAGAAGGGTTTCCCCAACAAGTGCGGATGGTGAACATGATATACGTAACCCAAAAACCCAAAAGGGAGTGGAAGCATGCACTCAGGGACGTATATGCATTGGAGCCAGTCGCCCCAAAGATCAACCCATGGTCCTCCTGCCCGATCACTTTTGGTCGAAGGGACCACCCCACTAGCATCCGCCATGGCGGATTCGCCACATTGGTTTTAGACCCAATCATTGACGGATTTCACCTCACTAGAGTCCTTATGGACGGCAGCAGCAGCCTGAACCTGCTTTATCAGGATACAGTGCAGAAAATGGGCATAGATCCCTCAAGGATTAAACCCACAAAGACGACCTTTAAAGGCGTCATACCAGGTGTAGAGGCCAACTATGCAGGCTCGATTACACTTGAGGTGGTCTTGGATCCCGGATAATGTCCGAAGCGAGGAGTTAATCTTCGACATAGTCCCGTTCCGCAGTGGCTATCACGCACTGCTCGGACGAACCGCATTTGCAAAGTTCAATGCGGTGCCAAACTACACATACCTCAAGCTCAAGATGCCAGGCCCTCGTGGAGTCATTACGGTCAATGGAAACACCGAACGCTCTCTCCGGACGGAGGAGCATACGGCACCCTCGCGGCAGAAGTACAAAGCAGCCTGTCAAGGCAATTCTCCAGTCCGGCCATTAAACATCCGGACACCGTCAAGCGTGCCCGGAGTAACGTACAACAAGACTGCTTGGCACGTTCCGAGCACGCGTAGCAATGCGGCCCCAACCCCAGCCCTTGCGAAATTGCGAAACCAGTACTACATGTACATAACTACGCTCTGTAAATACCATGGGCATAGGGGAAGGGGCACGACCACGGCACGCACAAAATGCGGCTCAACCGCACAAGGGGCTCAACGACATCACTGAGTATAGAACCACGACCTAAGCACCTTACTCGTCGTCTGAAAAGTCTGCAACAAACGTTGCAGCCCGAAAACGGGTCAGCACATGGAATATGCTGGCAAAGTAACACATAGAGAATAATGAAAGAGTAAGCCTATACTACATGCAAATATGGCTGGTGGAAAGCTCTATGGTTACAATTTTTGCGTAAAGCCAATTTTTCCCTACTGCAAAGGAATAAATTTATTTAACTATCATGGTGGTTGTTGAACATTGAGAATGGTTGACAGCATCCTCAATCCCAATTAAAAGTACTCATTAACAACCCAACAATATTATTTAGAGTAACATGATGAGATTCACATGATATCCAAGTACTAGATACTCAAAATGTCCATAACCGGGGACACGGCTAACCATGATTATTTCATACACTCTGCAGAGGTTTGTGCACTTTTCCCCACAAGACTCGATCTCCTCCGTTTGATTTCTCGCACTACATGGTGTTTGAGAAACGGATGACCGAGACATAGCCTTTCAGAAGCGCTAGCACCTTACATGTGGGTAGACCGTACCAACCTATAATCCCTACATCAGCTAGTCTACCCGTAAGAGTTTGCACAACTTAGTCAACTATGCTAGAGCCCATAGTAGCATGTGGCTGCACACGGAAGTTTCTAGTATAAATAATCTCATGATCCCTTTGAGCCTGGGTGGCGGATCGAAGAAAAACAGGCAAGTCCTGATGGAAACCAGGTGCCTCAATCCACCCAGATGTGTGTTTAAGTTGCCACCTTAAATAAACCATTAATTTAACAATCTCACATCTGTCATGGATACACTCACCCAATCCGCGTCTACTAGCATAGCATGGCATAATAAGCAAACGTAGGAGTAAATCCCAAGGGTTTGAAAAATAAACAGGTAATAGGTACTACCTCATCTACTTCCCATCCCACAATTTAATTAGATCCTCATCATGCAATGTTTGAGGATAGATCTAATGGATAAAAACTGGGTAGTAGAAAAGGTATGATCAAAGTGTTACTTGCCTTGCTGATGATCCGCGAAACCTAGAGACTCGAAGTAACAGGCGGCGCACTCCGGGTATTCTATCGCAGACAAACAAGCATACAATAAGTACTCATCTAATGCACAGGTAAAACTCAAACAAAAGATCCAACCAGAAAGTTCAACTTAAGAACTCCGGTTTGCAAAATGAATCAAATCAAACGAAGCAACGAAAGTCAAACGGCGAAAGAAAATAGCTCCATTTTACTAATCTGGATCTAAGTCAAATTTTACAGAAGCAAAAACTTGTTTAAGTTGATTATTCGGAAAGAGGGTTTCGAGATGAAACTCCAGGCGCTTGAATCGCCTGATTCCGATAAACGAGCGAAAAGTTATACTAAAACGAAAATTGGATCAGAAATCGCGATCAGAAAAATCGCGGATTAAATCCAAGAAAAAGAAAAATGACGAACAGGTTAACGAACGGACGTTCGTTAACTAGAACTAATATGACGAACACGTTTGTTAAAACGAACGAACGAGCGAACGCTCGCTATTTAACCGAACCGGAAATAATAAAACCGATCTAATAAAAAAATGGAAACTAAAAAAAAACCGACGAAAACTAAAAAAACGATCGGTTTTTATAAAAAATAACCGGTGCGGAAAATGAGGCGGCGGCGAACCTCGGCGGCGGTGTCGGCGGCTCCGGCGGCTCAAGCAATCGGCGGCAGCAATGGCGGCGGCGTGATCTGAGCTAGGGTTAGGGTTAGGCGCGGGTGGCGGCGGACTAGGCCCGGGGTTGGCGGGCGGGCGAGGTGGGTCAATGAGGCGGCTCAGGGGCGGCGCTATTTAAAGGCTGCCCCGGGCGGAGTCCCGCTTGGGTACGGCCCGGTAAGGCGGTTCGTTTTTTTTTTATAAATAAATAATTTCGCGCAGAAAATCAAACGAAAGAAATACTAAACAGACTCCAAAAATCCCAAAATAAAATTTCCCCGGCTTCTAAAATTAAGCCGGACTGGATGAACATTTATTTGGGCCTAAATGCAATTTTGAAAAACGCACATTTTTCCTAAATTCAAATAAAATGGCGAAAAACTCCAAAATAAAATCTTATTTGGTTTTATTATTAAATCCTCATTATTTATTTATTTTGGGTAAGTCATTTTATTCCCTCTCTCATATTTTTGTAATATTAATAATTGAATATAAAATAATTAAAATCAAAAGATCCTATTCTCAAAATTTGAGAAAACTCAAATATGAAAATAACGAAATCCCCAACTCTCTCCGTGGGTCCTTGAGTTGTGTAGAATTGCTAGGATCGAGCCAAAAATGCAACAAAAATATGATATGCAATGATGATCTATGTATAACATTCCAAATTGAAAATTTGGGATGTTACAAACCTACCCCCTTAAGATGAATCTTGCCCTCGAGATTCGGGTTGGCTAGAAAATAGGTGAGGGTGGTCCTTAAGCAGATCTTCCTCTCGCTCCCAGGTGGCTTCATCCTCGGTGTGGTGGCTCCACTGAACTTTGCAAAACTTAATGACCTTGTTGTGGGTGACTCGGCTGGCATACTCCAGAATCTTAACTCGTTTATCCTCATAGGTCAAATCGTTATTCAACTGAATCGCCTCTAATGGCACAGTATCTCTCAATGGTATATCCGCCATCTCTGCGTGACACTTCTTCAACTGAGAAACATGAAACACATCATGAACACCTGAGAAACCTTAGGGTAATTCCAACTTGTACGCAACTTCTCCCATGCGCTCCAAAACTTTGTATGGTCCCACAAAACGTGGCGCTAATTTTCCTTTAACACCAAAACGCTTAACTCCTCGAAGCGGAGATACTCGAAGATAAACTCTGTCTCCGGCTTCATATTATGTCTCCTTGCGTTTTGAATCCGCATAGCTCTTACATCTTGGTGGGCTACCTTGAGCCTATCGCGAATCAACTTTACTTTCCGTTCAGACTCCTTAATCAAATCCGGTCCAAACAACTGGCGGTCTCCAACTTCATCCCACAATAGCGGGGTTCTGCACCTCCTTCCGTACAAGGCTTTGAAAGGTGCCATCTTCACACTAGTTTGGTAGCTGTCGTTATAAGAAAACTCCGCATATGGCAAGTTGTCATCCCAACATGATCCATAATCCAAAGCACATGCTCTCAGCGTATCCTCTAAGATCTGGTTGACTCTCTCGGTTTGTCCATCTGTCTGTGCACGAAAAGTTGTACTAAACTCCAGTCTGGTTCCCAAAGTTTCGCAACCGCTTCCGAACTTTGAGGTGAATTGGGTTCCTCTATCGTCGATATTCCTCGGAACTCCATGCAAGCATCCAATCCTTGTCATGTATATCTTAGCCAATTTGGCACTGCTGTAGGTAGTCTTTACTGGAATGAAATGAGCTACCTTCGTCAAACGGTCGACTACAACCCAAATCGAGTCATAGCCTGAATGGGTCCTGGGCAATCCTGTGATGAAATCCATGCCTAGTTTATCCCACTTCCATTCGGGTATAGGCAATGGCTGTAACAATCCTCTTTGGCCGGATGTTACGCTTTCACTTTCCGACACACATCACAAACTGCTACATACTCTGCGATATCTTTCTTCATTCCGGTCCACCAGAAAGTATCCTTCAAATCCAAATACATCTTGGTATTTCCGGGGTGGATTGAATACGGCGAATCATGTGCTTCTTGCAAAATCAACTTCCGAATCTCCGGATCACTCGGTACGTAAACGCGGTCCTCAAAACATAAGGTATCGTGCTCATCCTCACGAAATCCCTTTTCTTTTCCCTTGCTCATCTTCTTCTTAATAGAAGCAACTTCCTTATCTGTCCTTTGAGCCTCTCTGATTGTATCCATCAAAGTAGACTGAATCTCCAACGCTGCTACATAGCCTCGCGGAACTATTTCCAAACATAGCTCCTGAAATTCCTCGTCTAACTCTTTTGGTAAACCTTTGGTCATTAGGATGTTAACATGACTCTTACGGCTCAACACGTCTGCTACCACGTTAGCCTTTCCGGGGTGGTAATTCAATCTCATATCATAATGCTTGATGAGCTCCAACCATCTCCTTTGCCTGAGATTCAACTCCTTCTGCGTGAAGATGTACTTCAAACTCTTGTGATCCGTATACACCTCACAATGATTTCCAATGAGGAAATGTCTCCATGTTTTCAATGCATGCACTACGGCTGCTAACTCCAAATCATGCATGGCATAGTTTAATTTGTGAGGTTTCAGCTATCGTGAAGCATACGAAACAACTCTTCCCTCCTGCATAAGCACTGCTCCAAGTCCTCGACTTGAAGCATCACAATAAACTTCGTAATCCTTGCTTTGGTCTGGCAGGATTAATACTGGTGAGGTAACCAAATGCTTCTTCAACTCTTGGAAACTAGCCTCACACTCCTCAATCCAAATAAACTTGGTATCCTTCTTCAATAATTCTGTCATGGGCTTTGCAATCCTCGAGAAATTCTCAATGAATCTCCGGTAGTATCCTGCGAGTCCAAGGAAACTCCGGATCTCTCCAACTATTGTTGGCGCTTCCCAGTTTGTCACCGTGGCAACTTTAGTGGGGTCTACTGCTATACCTTCTTCGGATATAACATGTCCAAGAAATCCAACTTCCTTCAACCAAAACTCACACTTGCTGAACTTGGCATACAACCCGATGTTCTCTCGAGCTTCTCGAGTACCAAACGCAAATGCTCCTTATGTTCTTCTTCATTCTTTGAGTAGACCAAGATATCGTCAATGAATACCACGACGAACTTATCCAAAAAACTCCATAAACACCTTGTTCATCATATTCCTAAAATAGGTGGGCGTTAGTCGGACCAAATGACATAACGGTATACTCATACAGCCCGTGCACAGGTGGTAAAAGCCGTCTTGGGTATATCCTGCTCCACGAATCTTCAATCGATGGTATCACGATCGCCGTCGATCTTGGAAAATACTTTAGCTCCTTGCAATTGGTCAAACAAGTCATTGATCATAGGCAACGGGTATTTTTTCTTAATGGTCACTTCATTCAATCCTCGATAATCAACAACCATTCTTAATGATCCATCCTTCTTCTCCACTAGAAGTACTGGTGATTCCCCAAGGCGAAGAACTTGGGCGAATAAAACCTTTATCCAGTAACTCCTTAATCTGCTTCTTAATTTCCTCCAAATCTTGGGCTGGCATCCTATACGGTCTCTTAGATATCGGCCCAGTGCCTGGCAGTAGTTCAATCAGAAATTTGATGTCTCTGTCCGGTGGCATGCTTGGCAACTCTTTCGGAAACACGTCCGGATAATCCCTTACCACTGGTACTTCCTCCTGCACAACTCCTGATAAGGAATTTACATGTGCTCTCCTCGGCTCATGCCGTGATACATACTTGATTCTCCTTCCTTCTGGGGTGGTAAGCAAAATCGACTTACTGGCGCAATCAATATTCCCTCCGTACTTTGATAACCAATCCATGCCTAATATCACATCCAATCCTTGGGATTTCCAAAACTATTAGGTCCGAGGGAAAATACATAGTTTCCAATCCTTAATGGCAGTCGATCGCACCATATACTTGCCATATATTCCGCTCCGGGTGAGGTTACTAGCATGGGTGACCTAAGGGCTTGGGTTGGTAATTTATACTTATCCACAAATCCCCTTGATATGTATGAATGGGATGCACCAGTATCAAAAAGAACAACTGCAGTAAATGTCTTAACCAAAAACTTACCTATTACTGCGTCTGGCTGAGCTTCAACCTCCTCCACGGTAATGTGGTTCACTTGTCCCCTGTTGAAAGGGTTCGGCTTCTTTCCTGAGCTTCCATTGCCGTTACCATTTTGGGCTTCTGGACATTCATTTGCATAATGCCCAGTCTTACGGCACTTAAAACAAGTGATACGGCTCAGGTCTACCTTGGATGGTGTTGACGGGTTGGTGCGGTTTTGTCCATTGCTTCCTCCATTCCCGCTTTCCATTCTTTGTGCCATTATGATTGTGCGGCGACCTCCTCCGTGAGTATGCTGAAATTGTCCTCCGGCTTCGGGTAAAGCGAAGTTTCTCACGAGCTCGAGTTATACTTCCCTGTCCATACTTTCTCTTGCGATTGTCAATCTGCTGCCGCTTCCCTTCAATCATAAGAGCACGGTCTACTAACTCTGGTAGTTATTGAAGGTGGCTACCATCAACTGCATGCTCAGCTCATCGTTCAGTCCTTCTAGAAACTTCTCCCGCTTAGTTGCGTCCAGTAACGCGTCATCCGGGGCATAACGTGCTAGTTTACTAAAGTCATCCACATATCGCCAACTGTCCGTCCTCCTTGGCGCAAGTTGCGAAACTCACGCTTCTTCATGGCCATAGCTCCTGCTTTGAAACATGGGCAGTCTGAAAGCTTCTTTGAAATCGATCCCATGTGGCGGTGTCTCTGAGGGTAAGTGGTCAAAATTCTCCAACCATGCTGCTGCGGGTCCTTCAAGCTGATGTGCGGCAAATTTCACCTTTTCCCCATCTGTACATCCTGCAGTGGTCAACTTCCTCCCTACTTTGCAGAGCCAATCATCTGCAACAATCAGCTCGGTGCTACTGGAAAACACCGGCGGATTCAGCCTTAAGAAACGGGTCAAATGGTCAACAGGTGGTGGGTTGTTGTTGTTGTTGTTGTTGTTGTTGTTGCCTTGGTTCTGTACCAATGTTTGAATCAAGGCATTCTGCTGCTGAATCAACTGAGTGATCTCTGGCAGGAAAACAAATCCGGGGTCGCGTCTCGGAGGCATCTGAGGGGTTTTAGAAAAGACGAGAGTTAAGAATAGAATGAGGTCTAGGGAGAAAATACTACCCATATGCACATGAGACAAAACACACAATATCACTCTAATCAATTCAAACAAGGGCATATAACGGTCTATCTATCGTTACAAAGTGCTGAGACTAAATCTAATTTTTAATGGGGGAAATCTACTACTCTTATGGTGGTCAACTAGAGAAACTGCTCCGATGAAGACTCCATGATATCTGCTCCAGCTTCGTCTTCGAAATCATCATCACTAGGATCGGAATCGGTGTCGTCGATGATGATGTGGTTCTCTGGACAGGTGCAATCTTCATCTTCTCCTCCGGGTGCTGAGTTTCCCATTAGTTCTTCAATCTTCTCCTTAAGATCGCCGTTTTGTCCCACTAGAGCTACAATCTCCTCCATGTAGTCCTTGCGAGTGGCCATCAGTTCTCCTTCTAGTTCGATAATCTTGGCTTTTGCTTTCTTCAACTCCATCATGTCTGCGCACATCTGGTTCTCCTGGCGTCGAATGTGCTGATTTAACTCTTGGTTGAAAGCTGCAATGGATCGATCCTTCTTAGTGCGGCGGCGGCGGCGGATCTGGGCTAGGGTTAGGGTTAGGCGCGGGTGGCGGCGACGGACTGGGCCGGCGGCGGGGTTGGCGGGTCGGGGCGGGGTGAAATTTGGGCGGCTCGGGGCGGCGCTATTTAAAGGCTTCCCAGTGAGTCCACTGGTCTGACCCGGTAAGGCGGTTTGTTTTTTTTATATAAATAAATAATTTCGCGTAGAAAATCAAACGAAAGAAATATTAAACGGACTCCAAAAATCCCGAAATAAATTTTCCCCGGCTTCTAAAATCAAGCCGGACTAGATGAACATTTATTTGGGGCCTAACTACAATTCTGAAAAACACACATTTTTCCTAAATTCAAATTAAATGGCGAAAAACTCCAAAATAAAATCTTATTTGATTTTATTATTAAATCCTCATTATTTCTTTATTCTGGAAAGTTATTTTATTCCCTCTCTCATATTTTTGTAATAGAAATAATAAAAGATAAAATAATTAAAATCAAAAGATCCTATTCTCAAAATTTGAGAAACTCAAATATGAAAATAACGAAATCCCCAACTCTCTCCGTGGGTCCTTGAGTTGTGTAGAATTTCTAGGATCGAGCCAAAAATGCAACAAAAATATGATATGCAATGATGATCTATGTATAACATTCCAAATTGAAAATTTGGGATGTTACACGGACACACTGCGGGGCAGATCTGCGAATGCTCCTGGAGAGCTCCGGATTCGGGTAACTAACAGATAATTCACTTTCACATGCTTGCTTTGCATAAAGAATGCCTTACCCGCCGCTATCTTCTTCATCGCCTCAATTTCTGGAGGGCTTTTTGGGCTTCGGCCTTAGCGGCTTTGCGCTCTCAAGGGCCGAGGCGAGCTCGGACTGTCGAGTCTTTGAGTCACGCTCCAAACTCGTGTTTTTTCACGAGAGCCTGAGCTCTTGCCGCACCTCCGCCACCCACGCCTCCTGCTTCTCTCGCTCAGTGCGCTCATGATCGCATTGCTTTCGGCCTTGGACACCGCTTCCTTCGATGTCGCCACCTCGCTCGTGGCCCCGCAGATATTCACGTTATTCCTGTCATTTTTTGCAACCACATCTTTTAAATACTCCCATAAGGTATTACTTACCTTCCTTGTCCTCGAGCTACTTTTTTACAAGGCCGAGCTCGTTCTCAGACCGCTCGAGGCTCTGCTTCAATGCATCAACCTCCGAAGTCAGTGCAGCAGAGGTCAGCAGCGGAGCTTGCATTCCCATATTGACATACTTATGTTAGACTCCTGCGTATATCTTTTTAGATCCTCAGTTTGGCTTTTTCTTTCCGAACACCAAACTGAGCATCGTGGGCTCTTGTCTATCACGGTAATATTTTTACATATCTTAAATACATACCTCAAAGCTTTGTTGGAAGGTTGGCACGAGCTTGACCAGCCCGCTCTTGGCGGATCGAACTTTCCGGATCACCACACTCATAAAGGCGGTGCTCCTCGTCGATGGAAGTGCCGTTAAGCGCCTCCATCAAATTATCCGGTGCCTCCGGTTGGATGGAGGTCACCGGCGTCAGCGATCTTGCCCTTCTTACGAAGGGGTCGCTGCCGGACTCGGAACCACCGAAGGTGGAGACGAGTTACAGGGCGGACTTAAAGTCCTTGAGGTTTTATCCCCTTTGCGCCCGGAGTCCGGGAGGTCGCCTTGCGGCGCCTCCAGGGCCACCTCCTCCTGGCTGGGCCCCTTTTGGGACTCCACCTCGGCATCATCCGCGGCGGGAGGAGACGAGGTGGTCGGAAGTGAGGTGCTATTCACATCCGACGAATCCAGTGAGCCGCTCGTCGGAGCATCGAGCCCGTCCTTGGGCGGGCTGCATGGTTATATTCGGCGTTTGAAGATGTTGTGCGACAAATGGAACGCCATGAGTTATTCTGGTGTCCGGACACTTACGATTTCTCCAGGGGCTTGGTCCTAAGTGGCCACTCCTCTTCGCCGTCGTCGGCGTTGGTGGTGTAGTCCGGAGGAAGGGTCCTTCCCTTCTTGGACCCTCTGGCCTCCCCAGTTGGGGCGGCCTTCCTTTTCTTCTCTCCCCGGGAGAGGCCTCTTCCTCCTCCTCGTCTTGGGGAGGAGTCCGCCTCGAGTCATCGGACGATGAGTCCGACAACACTGGCGCCGAACTCCTTCGAGTTCCGTGGCCTTCTTCTTGGCCTTCTTCTCCGCCACCACGTAAGGTGCGGAACCAGCGGCCCGTCAATCGGGCGTCCGTTGGGTCTTCGGCAAGGGAGTTCTGACAGTCAACCTGTCCAGGCGTCTTCCGCGATCTGTCAAAGGTGAGGGAGTTTTAGATCCCGCATAGAGTCAAACTATGAAAAAAGTCCGTAAAGGGTAAAATAGCTTACCTCGGCGGCTTGATGTCATGAGCTGAATCCGCGATCTTGGTAGCGGATGTGAAACCTCGGCGCCCTCGAACGGCACCTTCCGGGCATCTTCGTACCTAGTGTCAAGAGCCGGCTCAAGGTTCGGTCTTTGTCTTGCGGATCAAACTCCCACAAGTTGAAGGCCCGTTCTTTGGCATGGGAGGATCTGGCGGATGAGCATAACTCGGACTACGTTGACAAGCTTGAGCTTCTTGTCCACCAGGTTTCGGATGCACGGTTTGGAGTCAGTCGGCTCTTCGAATTACCCCATGTTAGGCCCGTCTCTTTTCATGAGGTGAGCCATGTAGGGAAGCCAGATCGAATTGGGGCCGCTGCCCATTTAGAGTCGCCTTGGCTCGGTGATGTAGAACCACCCCGATTGCCACCCCTTTATGGTCTCCACGAAGGAGCCCTCGAGCCATAGGGCGTTGGCCATCTTGCCCACCATGGCACCTCCAAGACTCCGCTTGGCGGCCGCCCACTACCTTCGGCTTGACATTGAAGGTCTTGACCATAAGCGAAGTGGGGTTGGAATGCAGAGGAAGGCCTCGCACACCCACGATGAAGGCCGAGATGTTGAGGATGAAATTCGGGGCGGATCGTGGAAATCTAGGCCGTAGTAGAACATGAGCCCCGGACAAATGGGTGAAGTGGAAAACCTAGTCCGCGGAGGAAGTGGGGAGGAACACCACCCTCTCATGGGGCTGGGGGTGGGGATGAGCTGCCTTGTCGGGGAGCCGATGCGCGATGTCATCGGACAAGTATCCGCCTTTGCAGCTTTTTTATGTGCCCCTCCGTGACGGAGGAGGCCATCCACTGCCTCCCGCCTCCGGACATAGTTGGAGAAGGTTGAGGTGGGATGTGCGGACTTGGGCGCTAGAGCTCAAGTCTTGGCGGAAATGGATCAGCAAAGGAGGAAGAAGACGTGTGTGAAAAAGTGGATCCTTATCCCCTTATATGGACGGACAAAGCTATGCGTCCCCACCGGCCTGATAAAACTCGCTTATCTCCCAAGCGCCGTAATCAATGGTGCGGTTGGGTTACCCACGCCCGTATTGATGAGAATCCTGGAATAAGGAGACACGATCTCTGCTTTGATAAGACGTGCCAAGGAAACTGCCTTGCTAAACGCGCTGAGGTAGGACAGTGAAAACGATTCGAATAAAGGCTTGGCCGTGGTGTGATGTCACGCTGCGGAATACGTCGTGATTGAGTTTGTGTAAATAGTATTCTCTCTACGGTGGTATGTGGAACTTATTTTGCAGAGCTGGACACTATCCTTGTGTTCAAAATATTCTATGAAGAATTCAGAGGAGGAACCCGCCTTGCAATGCCGAAGACAATATGCGCGCCGGACTCGTCGTCATTGAAGCAGGTTCGGGAGACTCTTGAGGGAGTCCTGGATTAGGGGGTGTCCGGATAGCTGGACTATGACCTTTGGTCGGACTCCTGGACTATGAAGATACAAGATTGAAGACTTCATCCCGTGTCTGGATGGGACTTTCCTTGGCGTGGAAGGCAAGCTTGGCGATACGGATATGTAGATCTCCTACCATTGTAACCGACTCTGTAACCCTAACCCTCTTCGGTGCCTATATAAACCGGAGGGTTTTAGTCCGTGGGAGCGAACAACAATCATACCATAGGCTAGCTTCTAGAGTTTAGCCTCTTCGATCTCGTGGTAGATCTACTCTTGTACTACCCATATCATCAATATTAATCAAGCAGGAGTAGGGTTTTACCTCCATCGAGAAGGCCCGAACCTGGGTAAAAACATCGTGTCCCTTGTCTCCTGTTACCATCCGCCTAGACGCACAGTTCGGGACCCCCTACCCGAGATCCGCCGGTTTTGACACCGACTCTTTGTCCTAGAATAGCACCAATAGCATAATCACTAGCATCACACATAATTTCAAAAGGCAAGTTCCAATCAGGCGGTTGAACAATAGGTGCAGAAATTAAGGCTTTCTTGAGTGCTTCAAAGGCTTCTAAACAATCATCATCAAAAACAAAAGGAATGTCCTTTTGCAAAAGATTCGTAAGAGGCCTAGAAATTTTAGAGAAGTCTTTGATACATCTCCTATAGAAACCAGCATGACCTAAGAAATTACGAATACCTTTTATATCTTTAGGGCATGGCATTTTCTCAATGGCATCAACCTTAGCTTTGTCCACTTAAATACCTCTTTCAGAAATTTTATGACCCAAGACAATACCTTCATTAACCATAAAGTGGCACTTCTCCCAATTCAAGACAAGATTTGTTTGTTCACATCTCTGCAAAACTCGATCAAGATTGCTTAAACAATCATCAAAATACTTCCCATAAATAGAGAAATCGTCCATGAAAACCTCAACAATCTTTTCACAAAAGTCAGATAATATAGCAGTCATACATCTTTGAAAGGAAGCAGGAACATTACATAAACCAAAAGGCATTCGTCTATAAGCATAAGTTCCAAAGGGACAAGTAAAGGTGGTCTTTTCTTGATCAGGTTGAGAAATAGGTATTTGTGAAAAACCAGAATATCCATCAAGGAAGCAAAAATGTGTGTGATTAGACAATCTTTCAAGCATTTGATCAATAAAAGGCATAGGGTAATTATCTTTTCTAGTTGCTTTTTAAAATTTTCTAAAATCAATTACCATTCTATAGCCTGTAACAATTCTTTGTGGAATAAGTTCATTCTTATCATTAGGAACAAGAGTAATACCTCCTTTCTTAGGGACACAATGAATAGGACTTACCCATCTACTATCAGCTATAGGATAGATTATACCTGCTTCCAGAAGTTTTAATATTTTCGTTCTTGCCACTTCTTTCATCTTCGGGTTTAACCGACGTTGGTGATCAACAACGGGTTTAGCATCAAGTTCCATATTAATTTTGTGCTGACATGGAGTGGGACTAATGCCCTTTAAATCATCGAAAGTATATCTGATAGCAGCTCGGTGATTCCTTAGAACTTTCAATAATCTTTCTTCTTCATGTTCTGAAAGGTTAGCACTAAAAATAACATGATATATCTTCTTTTCATCAAGATAAGCATATTTCAAAGTGTCTGGCAATTATTTTAATTCAAACATAGGATCACCTTTAGGTGGAGGAGGACCTCCTAGAGTTTCAATAGGCAAATTGTGTTTAAGCAGAGGACGTTGTTCAAAGAAAATCTTATCTATTTCATTTCTTTCATGCATATGAAAATCATTTTTATGGTCTAGCAAATATTGTTCTAAAGGATCAGTAGGTGGTACAACAATAGAAGCAAGACCAATTAATTCATCTTTACTAGGCAATTCTTTTTCATGAAGTTTTCTACTAAACTTGGAAAAATTAAACTCATGAGACTCGTCACCAAAAATAACACCGACAGTTTGTTTCTCACAGTCTATTCTAGCATTAACAGTGTTCAAGAAAGGTCTACCAAAGATAATGGGACAAAAGTCATCTTGTGGGGAACCAAGAACAAGAAAATCAGTAGGGTATTTTATTTTCCCACACAATACTTCAACATCTCTAACAATCCCAATTGATGATATAGTGTCTCTATTAGCAAGTTTAATAGTAACATCTATGTCTTCTATTTCTGCAGGTGCTATGTCATTCATAATTTCTTGATATATGGTGTAAGGAATAGCACTCACACTAGCACCTATGTCACATAAGCCATGATAACAGTGATCTCCTGTTTTAACTGAGATGACGGGCATGCCAACAACATGTCTATGTTTATCCTTTTTATCAGGTTTGGCAATTCTAGCAGCTTCTTCACAGAAGTAAATAACATGCCCATCCATATCTTCTTCCAAGAGATCTTTAACCATAGAAATACTAGGTTCTACTTTAATTTGTTCATCTGGTTTAGGTGTTCTAATATAGCTTTTGTTAACCACAGTTGAAACTTTAGCCCTTTATCCTAACAGGGAAAGGTGGTTTCTCAATATAAGCAGAAGGAACAACTGGATCAACATTATAAAGTATAGTTTCTTCTTTAACTGGTACCGGTTCTTTAATTTTTTCTTTAATAGGTGGGTGATATTTAAAAAACTTCTCTTTAGGGAGATCAACATGAGTAGCAAATGATTCACAGAAGGAAGCTACTATCTCAGAGTCAAGTCCATATTTGGTGCTAAACTTTTGAAAAGCATCAGTATCCATAAATGTAGTGACCAGACCTCAAACAGTCTGATCTCTGTGATGAGTGTCATCCCTGGATCAGTAATGCTGACACCACACAGTACTCGAAGGATTTATAACAGAGTAGCAATCACACACTTATTACAATCGAATGTCTCAAGAGAGATCTTAATAAAATAAATATGGCTTAAGGCCATCTAACACGATAACAGCGGAAGGCTTGGAAGAAAAAGCGAGTCCATCAACTCCAACGGCATCACTGAGTATAGAACCACGACCTATGCACCTGACTCGTCGTCTGAAAAGTCTGCAACATGAAACGTTGCAGCCCGAAAACGGGTCAGCACATGGAATATGCTGGCAGTGTAACACATAGAGAATAATGGAATAATAAGCCTATACTACATGCATATATGGCTGTGGAAAGCTCTATGGTTACAATTTTGCATAAAGCCAATTTTTCCCTACTGCAAAGGAATAAATTTGTTTAACTATCATGGTGGTTGTGAAACATTGAGAATGGTTGACAGCATTCTCAATCCCAATTAAAAGTACTCATTAACAAACCCAACAATATTAATTTAGAAGTAACATGATGAGATTCACATGATAACCAAGTACTAGATACTCAAGATTGTCCATAACCGGGGACACAGCTAACCATGATTAATTTATACACTCTGCAGAGGTTTGCGCACTTTTCCCCACAAGACTCGATCGCCTCCATTTGATTTCTCGCACTACATGGTGTTTGAGAAACGGATGACCGAGACATAGTCTTTCAGAAGCACTAGCACTTACTTGTGGGTAGACCGATACACCTACTTTCCCCTACATCTGCTAGTCTACCCGTAAGAGTTCGCACAACTTAATCAACTATGCCAGAGCCCATAATGGCTTGTGGCTGCACACGGAAGTTTCTAGCTTGAATAATCTCATGATCCCTTTGAGCACGGGTGGCGGTCCAAGAAATACTGAGCAAGTCCTGATAGAAACCAGGTGCCTCGGTCCACCCGGATGTGTGTTTAAGTTGCCACCTTAAATAAACCATTAAATAACAATCGACATCTCATGGATACACTCACCCAATCCACGTCTACTAGCATAGCATGGCATAATAAGCAAACGTAGAAGTAACTCCCAAGGGTTTGATAATAAAACAGGTAATAGGTACTACCTCAATCTACTTCCCAAAACCCACAATTTAATTAGATCCTAATCATGCAAGTGTTTGAGGATAGATCTAATGCATAAAAATTGTGTATGAGAAGAGGTATGATCAAAGTGTTACTTGCCTTTAGCGATGATCCATGAAACCTAGAGACTCGAAGTAACAAGCGGCGCACTCCGGGTATTCTATCGCAGACAAAAAAAACAAGCATACAATAAGTACTCAACTAATGCATAGGTAAAACTCAAATAGATCTAACCAGATAGTTCAACTTAAGAACTCCGGTTTGCAAAAAGAATCAAATCAAACGAAGCAACGAAAGTCAAACGGCGGAAGAAAACAGCTTCGTTTTACTAATCTGGATCTAAGTCAAATTTTACAGAAGCCAAAAACTTGTTTAAGTAGATTATTCGGAAAGAGGGTTTCGAGACGAAACTCCAGGCGCTTGAATCGCCTGATTCGGATAAACGAGCGAAAACTTATACTAAAACGAAAATCGGATCTGGAATCGCGATCATAAAAATCATGGATTAAATCCGAGAAAAAGAAAAACGACGAACGGGTTAACGAACAGACGTTGGTTAACTAAACTAATCTGACGAACGTGTTCGTTTAAACGAACTAACGAACGAATGTTCGTTAATTAGCCTAAACCTAAAAAAAAACGAAACTAAAAAAACGAAACTAAAAAAACCGAAAGAAAAACCGAAAGAAAACTGCCCGGTTTTTTAGAAAAACCGGCGGCACGCGGATCGAGGCGACGACGAACCTTGGCCGGCGGGATCCGGCTACGGCGGCGGGTCCGGCGGGGTCGGGCGGGGCGGCGACGGTTGGGGGTCCGGTGATTCGGGGCGGGCGCGGCGGGTCGGCGGGCGGCGGCGTGGATCCGGCGTCGGGCGACGCAGCGTTCGGGCAGCGGCGGGGCGGCGGCGGCGGGGGTTGGCGGCGCTATGGGTCGAGCGGGTGAGGCTTAGGTTTGGCCTCGGGTGGGCCGGCTTATAAAGCCTCACGGCCGGGAGTCCTAGGCGGACACTACCAGAGTGGTCGTCATGCTTTTTATTAAAAATTACGCGCAGAAAAAAAATAAAAAAAATACTAAACGGACTCCAACATTCCCGAAATAAATTTTCCCCGGCTTCTAAAATCAAGCCGGATTTAATGAACATTTATTTGGGGCCTAAATGAAATTTTGAAAAACACGCATTTTTCCTAAATTCAAATAAAAAGGCGAAAAACTCCAAAATAAAATCTTATTTGATTTTATTATTAAATCTTCATTATTTCTTTATTTTGGGAAAGTCATTTTATTCCCTCTCTCATATTTTGGTAGTAGAAATAATTGAAGATAAAATAATTAAAATCAAATGATCCTATTTTCAAAATTTGAGAAAACTCAAATATGAAAATAACGAAAATCCCCAACCTCTCCGTGGGTCCTTGAGTTGTGTAGAATTTCTAGGATCGAACAAAAATGCAACAAAAAAATATGATATGCAATGATGCTCTATGTATAACATTCCAAATTGAAAATTTGGGATGTTACAAACCTACCCCCTTAAGATGAATCTCGACCTCGAGATTCGGGTTGGCTAGAAAATAGGTGAGGGTGGTCCTTAAGCAAATCTTCCTCACGCTCCTAGGTGGCTTCATCCTCAGTGTGGTGGCTCCACTGAACTTTGCAAAACTTAATGACCTTGTTGTGGTGACTCGGCTGGCATACTCCAGAATCTTAACCGGTTTCTCCTCGTAGGTCAAATCATCGTTCAACTGAATTGCTTCCAGTGGCACTGTATCTCTCAGTGGTATATCGGCCATCTCTGCGTGACACTTCTTTAACTGAGAAACATGAAACACATCATGAACTCCTGACAATCCTTCGGGTAATTCCAACTTGTACGCAACTTCTCCCATGCGTTCCAAAACACGATAAGGTCCTACAAATCGGGGTGCTAACTTTCCCTTAACTCCAAAACGCTTAACTCCTCGGAGCGGCAAGATAAACTCTGTCTCCGACTTCGTATTCTGTCTCCTTGCGTTTTGAATCCGCATAGCTTTTCTGTCTTGACTGGGCTACCTTGAGCCTATCGCGAATCAACTTTACTTTCCATTCAGACTCCTTAATCAAATCCGGTCCAAACAACTGGCGGTCTCCAACTTCATCCCACAACAACGGGGTCCTGCACCTCCTTCCGTACAAGGCTTCGAAAGGGGCCATATTCAAACTGGATTGATAATTGTTGTTATAAGAAAACTCCGCAGATGGCAAATTGTCATCCCAACTTGATCCATAATCCAAAGCACAAGCTCTAAGAATATCCTCCAAAATCTGGTTGACTCTCTCGGTTTGTCCATCTGTCTGTGGATGAAAAGCTGTGCTAAACTCGGGCTGGTTCCTAAAGTCTCGCAACCTGCTTCGAACTTTGAGGTAAACTGGGTTCCTCTATCTGATACGATACTCGTCGGAACTCCATGCAAACATACAATCCTCGTCATGTATATCTTAGCCAATTTGGCACTGCTGTAGGTAGTCTTTACTAGAATGAAATGAGTTACCTTCGTCCAACGATCGACTACAACCCAAATTGAGTCATAGCCTGAACGGGTCCTGGGCAATCCCGTGATGAAATCCATACCTAGTTTATCCCACTTCCATTCGGGTATAGGCAATGGCTGTAACAATCCTGATGGCTTCGATGTTCGCCTTCACCCTCGACATACATCACAAACTGCTACGTACTCTGCAATATCCTTCTTCATTCCGGTCCACCAGAAAGTATTCTCCAAATCCAAATACATCTTGGTATTTCCTGGGTGAATCGAATATGGTGAATCATGTGCCTCTTGTATAATCACTTCCTGATCTCCGGGTCATTGGGCACATAAACACGGTCTTCAAACCATAGGGTATCGTGCTCATCTTCACGAAATCCCTTAGCCTTTCCTTCGCTCATTTTATCCTTTATGGAGGAAATCTCTTTGTCAGTCTTCTGAGCTTCCCTGATCTTCTCCATCAAAGTTGACTGAATCTCCAATGCTGCTACATAGCCTCTCGGAACTATTTCCAAACATAGCTCTCGAAGATCCTCGGCTAACTCCTTTGGTATTTCTCCCGTCGTTAGTGTATTGACGTGACTCTTACGGCTCAACGTGTCTGCTACAACGTTAGCCTTTCCGGGGTGATAATGCAATCTCATATCATAGTCCTTAATGAGCTCCAACCATCTCCTCTGCCTGAGATTTAGCTCCTTCTGCGTGAAGATGTACTTCAAACTCTTGTGATCCGTATATACCTAACAATGATTTCCAATGAGGAAGTGTCTCCAAGTCTTCAACGCATGCACTACGGCTGCTAACTCCAAATCATGCGTAGCATAATTTAGCTTATGAGGCTTAAGCTGTCGTGAAGCATACGAAACAACTCTCCCCTCCTGCATAAGCATTGCTCCAAGTCCTCGTCGTGAAGCGTCGCAATACACCTCATAATCATTGGTCTGATCTGGCAGAATTAACACTGGTGAGGTAACCAAACATTTCTTCAACTCTTGGAAACTAGCTTCACACTCCTCGGTCCAAATGAACTTGGTATCCTTCTTCAACAATTCTGTCATAGGCTTAGCAATCCTTGAGAAATTCTCAATGAATCTCCGGTAGTATCCTGCGAGTCCAAGGAAACTCCAGATCTCTCCAACTGTTGTTGGCGCTTCCCGATTTGTTACGGTGACAACTTTAGTGGGGTCTACTGCTATACATTCTCCGGATATAACATGTCCAAGAAATCCAACTTCCTTCAACCAAAACTCACACTTGTTGAACTTGGCATATAACTGGTGTTCTCTGAGCTTTTCGAGTACCAAACGCAAATGCTCCTTATGTTCCTCTTCATTCTTCGAGTAAACCAAAATATCATCTATGAACACCACGACGAACTTATCCAAAAACTCCATAAACACTTTGTTCATCATGTTCATAAAATAGGCAGGTGCGTTAGTCAGACCAAATGACATACCGGTGTACTCATACAGCCCATACGTGGTGGTAAAAGCCGTCTTAGGTATATCCTGCTCTCGAATCTTCAACTGATGGTACCCTGATCGCAAATCGATCTTTGAAAACACCTTAGCTCCTTGGAATTGGTCAAACAAGTCATTGATCATCGACAACGGGTACTTGTTCTTGATGGTCACTTCATTCAATCCTCGATAATCAACAACCATTCTTAATGATCCATCCTTCTTCTCCACTAGAAGTACTGGTGATCCCCAAGGCGAAGAACCTGGGCGAATAAAACCTTTATCCAAAGAACTCCTTAATCGCTTCTTAATTTCCTCCAAATCTGAAATTTGGCATCCTATATGGTCTCTTAGATATCGGCCCGGTGCAAGCGATAGTTCAATCGGAAACTCAATGTCTCTATCCGTGGCATGCCCAGCAACTCTTCCGAAAACACGTCCGGTAATCCCTTACCATCGGTACTTCTTCTGCACAACTCACGATAAGGAATTTACATGTGCTCTCCTCGGCTCATGTCGTGATACATACTTGATTCTCCTTCCTTACGGTGTCGTAAGCAAAATTGTCTTCTTCGGGCGCAAACGATGTTTCCTCCATACATCGACAACCAATCCATACCAAGAATTACATCCAAACCTTGGGATTCCAATATAATCAAATTCGTTGGGAAAACATGCCTCCCTATACTTATTGGCACTTGAAAACATCCTTGACTGGCCGTATACTCCGCTCCCGGTGAGCTTACTAGCATGGGTGTCTTAAGAGTTCTAGTGGGCAGGCTAAACTTATCCACAAATCCCCTTGATATGTATGAATGCGATGCACCAAGATCAAAAAGAGCAAGCTGCAGAAATGACTTAACCAAAAACTTACCTATTACTGCATCTGGCTGAGCTTCAACCTCCTCCACGGTGACGTGGTTCACTTGTCCTCTGTTGAAAGGATTCGGCTTCTTTCCTGAGCTTCCATTGCCATTTCCATTCTGGCCTTCTGGACAATCGTTTGCATAATGCCCAGTCTTGCGGCATTTAAAGCAAGTGATGTGGCTCAGGTCTACCTTGGATGGTGTTGACGGGTTGGTGCGGTTCTGTCCATTTCTTCCTCCATTCTCGTTCCCATTCTTGGTGCCATTATGGTTGTGCGAGCTACCTCCTCCATGGGTATGCTGAAACTGTCCTCCTGGCTTCAGGGTAAAGCGAAGTTTCACGAGCTCGAGTTATTCTTCCCCTGTCCATACTTCCTCTTGCGATTGTCAATGCTGCTGTCGCTTCCCTTCAATCATGAGAGCACGGTCTACCAACTCCTAGTAGTTATTGAAGGTGGCTACCATCAACTGCATGCTCAGCTCATCATTCAGTCCTTCTAGAAACTTCTCCTGCTTAGCTGCATCCGTAGCAACGTCATCTGGGGCATAACGTGCTAGATTACTAAAATCATCCACATACTGGCCAACTGTCCGTCCTCCTTGGCGTAAGTTGTGAAACTCACGCTTCTTCATGGCCATAGTTCCAGCTGAAACATGGGCAGTACGGAAAGCTTGCTGAAACTGATCCCATGTGACAGTGTCTACAGGGTAAGTGGCTGTAAAATTCTCCCACCATGCTGCGGGTCCTTGAGTGATGTGCGGCAAATTTCACCCTTTCTCCATCTGCATAACCTGCAGTGGTCAACTCCTCCCTATCTTACGGAGCCAATCATCTGCAATAATCGCCTCGGTGCTCTTTGGAAAACACCGGCGGATTCAGCCTTAAGAAACGGGTCAAATGGTCAACAGGTGGTGGTGGCGGTGGGTTGTTGTTGTTGTTGTTGTTGTTTTTGTTGTTGTTGTTGTTGTTGTTGTTGCCTTGGTTCTGTACCAATGTTTGAATCAAGGCATTCTGCTGCTGAATCAACTGAGTGATCTCTGGCGTGAAAACAAATCCGGGGTCGCGTCTCGGAGGCATCTGAGGGGTTTAAAGAAAAGATGAGAATTTAGAATAGAATGAGGTCTAGAGAGAAACACTACCCATATGCACATGAGACAAATCACACAATATCACTCCAATCAATTCAAACAAGGGCATACACGGTCTATCTATCGTTACAAAGTCTTTGAAACTAAAACTAATATAAAATGGGGTAATCTACTCGTTATGGTGGTCAACTAGAAAAGCTCCGATGAAGACTCCATGATATCTGCTCCAGCTTCATCTTCGTAATCATCATCACTAGGATCGAAATCGGTGTCGTCGATGATGATGTAGTTATCTGGACAGGTGCAATCTTCATCTTCTCCTCCGGGTGCTGAATTTCCCATGAGTTCTTCAATCTTCTCGTTAAGATCGCCGTTTTGTCCCACTAGAGCTACAATCTCCTCCATGTAGTCCTTGCGAGTGGCCTTCAGTTCTCCTTCTAGTTTGATAATCTTGGCTTTTGCTGTCTTCAACTCCATCATGTCTGCGCACATCTGGTTTTCCTGGCGTGGAATGTGCTAGTTTAACTCCTGGATGAAAGCTGCAATGGATCGATCCTTCTTAGTTCCAACTATCTCCCATTGTTCATCTCGGAGCCCGCAAATCTGGTAGATAGTATCCTTGAGGTCGTCTTTGTAAACTTCTCCAATGCGTCCCATGGTTATGTGGGCTGCCATACTCTTTCCCAAACTCCAGGTTGGTGCATTGAAAACACACTCTATGGGCTCCGTGATTGGCGCAAACGTCCTTCCGGAAACTTGAGCTTGAATCTTCCACCGCTCCTCTTCGAGTAAAGTGGAATTGTAGGTCCTGGTGAAACTTGGTAATCCAATGTTTAGGTACTTAGTGACTTCCCTCAGGTGTCGTCCAAAGGGTGTATCTTCATCCGGCTGAGTGAACTTGATCCTCGCTTCCGTCATCCTAAAAGAGTAGAAAAGATGAGGAGTTAGAAATGAGAAGAGAGAGTAGTGATCTAGGGTTTTAGCTTAATGGTCGTGTCCTACAGTCAGCGTGTGCTCTGATACCATCTTTGTAGCGACCAGACCTCAAACAGTCTGATCTCTGTGCTCAGTGTCATCCCTGGATCAGTAATGCTGACACCACACAGTACTCGAAGGATTTATAACAGAGTAGCAATCACACACTTATAACAATCGAATGTCTCAAGAGAGAGCTTAATAAAATAAATATGGCTTAAGGCCATCTAACACGATAACAGCGGAAGGCTTGGAAGAAAAAGCGAGTCCATCAACTCCAACGGCATCACTGAGTATAGAACCACGACCTATGCACGACTCGTCGTTGCGAAAAGTCTGCAACATGAAACGTTGCAGCCCGAAACGGTCAAGACATGGAATATCTTGGCGATGTAACACATAGAGAATAATGGAATAATAAGCCTATACTACATGCATATATGGCTGTGGAAAGCTCTATGGTTACAGTTTTGCATAAAGCCAATTTTTCCCTACTGCAAAGGAATAAATTTGTTTAACTATCATGGTGGTTGTGAAACATTGAGAATGGTTGACAACATTCTCAATCCCAATTAAAAGTACTCATTAACAAACCCAACAATATTAATTTATAAGTAACATGATGAGATTCACATGATAACCAAGTACTAGATACTCAAGATTGTCCATAACCAGGAACACGGCTAACCATGATTAGTTTATACACTCTGCAGAGGTTTGCGCACTTTTCCCCACAAGACTCGATCGCCTCCGTTTGATTTCTCTCACTACATGGTGACTGAGACATAGTCTTTCAGAAGCACTAGCACCTTACTTGTGGGTAGACCGGTACACCTACTTTCCCCTACATCTGCTAGTCTACCCGTAAGAGTTCGCATAACTTAATCAACTATGCCAGAGCCCATCATGGCTTGTGGCTGCACACGGAAGTTTCTAGCTTGAATAATCTCATGATCCCTTTGAGCCTGGGTGGCGGTCCGAAGAAATACAGTAAGTTCGATAGAAACCAGGTGCCTCAATCCACCCAGATGTGTGTTTAAGTTGCCACCTTAAATAAACCATTAAATAACAATCTCACATCTGTCATGGATACACTCACCCAATCCATGTCTACTAGCATAGCATGGCATAATAAGCAAACGTAGAAGTAACTCCCAAGGGTTTGATAATAAACAGGTAATAGGTACTACCTCAATCTACTTCCCAAAACCCACAATTTAATTAGATCCTAATCATGCAAGTGTTTGAGGATAGATCTAATGCATAAAAACTGGGTATGAGAAGAGGTATGATCAAAGTGTTACTTGCCTTGCTGATCATCCGCGAAACCTAGAGACTCGAAGTAACAAGCGGCGCACTCCGGGTATTCTATCGCAGACAAAAAAAAGCATACAATAAGTACTCATCTAATGAACAGGTAAAACTCAAATAGATCTAACCAGATAGTTCAACTTAAGAACTCCGGTTTGCAAAAAGAATCAAATCAAACGAAGCAACGAAAGTCAAACGGCGGAAGAAAACAGCTTCGTTTTACTAATCTGGATCTAAGTCAAATTTTACAGAAGCAAAAAACTTCTTTAAGTAGATTATTCGGAAAGACGGTTTCGAGACAAAACTCCAGGCGCTTGAATCGCCTGATTCCGATAAACGAGCGAAAAGTTATACTAAAACGAAAATAGGATCTGGAATCGCGATCAGAAAAATCGCGGATTAAATCCGAGAAAAAGAAAAACGACGAACGGGTTAACGAACGGACGTTCGTTAACTAAACTAATCTGACGAACACATTCGTTTAAACGAACTAACGAACGAACGTTCGTTAATTAGCCTAAACCGAAAAAAACCGAAACTAAAAAACGAAACTAAAAAACCGAAAGAAAACCGCCCGGTTTTTTTAGAAAAACCGGCGGCACGCAGATCGAGGCGGCGGCGAACCTCGGCCGGCGGGATCCGCCACGGGCGGGTCCGGGCGGGTCAGGGCGGCGGCGGGTCGGGGTCCGGCGATGTGGTCGGCGGGGTGGAGGCGGGTTTGGCGCGGGCAAGCAAGTGATCCGGCCGCGACGGCGTCCGGCGGCGGCATTAGAAGGGCGGCTGGTCAAGCGGGCTGAGGCTTAGGGTTTGGCCCTGCTTGGGCCGGGCTTATAGAAGCCTCACGGCCGGAGTCCTAGGCGGACACACCCGTAGGTCGGTCGCCGCTTTTTTATTAAATAATTACGTGCAGGAAAAAAAGTAAAAAGAAATACTAAACGGACTCCAAAATTCCCGAAATAAATTTTCCCTGGCTTCTAAAATCAAGCCGGACTTAATGAACATTTATTTGGGGCCTAAATGAAATTTTGAAAAATGCGCATTTTTCCTAAATTCAAATAAAAAGGCGAAAAACTCCAAAATAAAATCTTATTTGATTTTATTATTAAATCTTCATTATTTCTTTATTTTGGGAAAGTCATTTTATTCCCTCTCTCATATTTTGGTAGTAGAAATAATTGAAGATAAAATAATTAAAATCAAATGATCCTATTTTCAAAATTTGAGAAAACTCAAATATGAAAATAACGAAAATCCCCAACTCTCTCTGTGGGTCCTTGAGTTGTGTAGAATTTCTAGGATCGAACAAAAATGCAACAAAAAATATGATATGCAATGATGCTCTATGTATAACATTCCAAATTGAAAATTTGGGGTGTTACAATAAAAGATTTAACACAATCATACTTAAGCTTAATACCTGACTCTTTACCTTCGTCGAGTTCCCAATCTTCAGAGTTGAGTTTAATTCTTTCGAAAAGATCCCACCAGAATTCAATAGTCTTCTTCATAAAAGAACCAGCACAAGAAGTATCAAGCATGGTTTGATCATTACGAGAAACCCGAGCATAAAATTTTGGTTAATAATTTCTCTTGAGAGCTCATGATTGGGGCATGAATATAGCATTGACTTCAGCCTCCCCCAAGCTAGAGCGATACTTTCTCCTTCACGAGGCCAAAAATTATATATATAATTCCGATCACGATGAAATAGATGCATAGGATAAAAAATTTGGTGGTACTCCAATTTCAATCGATTCCAATTCCAAGATCCAATATCATCGCATAGCCTATACCATGCCAATGCTTTTACCTTAAAAAATAAAGGGAAAACCTTTTTCATAACTTCATCCCTGGGTAAACCTGCAAGCTTAAACAATCCACAAATTTGTTCTACATATATCAAGTGCATATCAGGATGTTTGGTTCCATCTCCAGCATAAGGATTAGCTAGTAGTTGTTCTATCATACCCGAAGGAATTTCATATTAAATATTTTCAGTAGGTGCAGTAGGTTGAGGGGTAGCTAATTGTGGTTCTGGTCGAGGTGAAGATACCCCAAACAAAAATCCCTCAAAGGATTGTTTTCCATAGTAACAAGTGAAATAAATTTCAGCACACTTCCACTGACCAAAGGCGCTTCACCCCCGGCAACGGCGCTAGAAAATAGCCTTGATGCCCACAAGTATAGGGGGTCAATTGTAGCTCTTTTCGATAAGTAAGAGTGTCGAACCCAACGAGGAGCAGAAGGAAATGACAAGTGGTTTTCAGTAAGGTAATGTCTGCAATTGCTGAAATTGTAAGTAACGGAGTAGTTTGATAGCAAGATAATTTGTAACGAGCAAGTAACAATAGTAGTAACAAAAGTGCAGCAAGGTAGCCCAATCCTTTTGAGGCAAAGTATAGGCCAAAACGGTCTCTTATGATAAGCAAAGCATTCTTGAGGGTACACAGGATTTTCATCTAGCCACTTTCATCATGTTGGTTTAATTCGTGTTCGGTACTTTGATAATTTGATATGTGGGTGGACCGGTGCTTAGGTGATGTTCTTACTTGAAAAAACCTCCTACTTATGATTAACCCTCCATAAGCATCCGCAACTACAAGAAAAGTATTAAGAATAAATTCTAACCATAGCATTAAACTTTTGGATCCAATCGGTCCCTTATGGAATAGCGCATAAACTGGGGTTTAAGCTTATGTCACTCTCGCAACCCACCATCTAATTGCTACTCCACAATGCATTCCCTTAGGCCCAAATATGGTGAAGTGTCATGTAGTCGATGTTCACATGACACCACTAAGGGAACCACAACATACGTACTATCAAAATATCAAACACATATCAGGTTCACATGATTACTTGCAACATGATTTATTCCCGTGACCTCAAGAACAAAAGTAACTACTCACAAATGATAATCATGCTCAAGATCAGAGGGTTATTAAATAGCATAATGGATCTGAACATATAATCTTCCACCAAATAAACCATATAGTAATCAACTACAAGATGTAATCAACACTACTAGTCACCCACAAGCACCAATCTATAGTTCCGGCAACAAGATTGAACACAAGAGGTGAACTAGGGTTTGAGATGAGATGGTGTTGTTGAACATGTTGATGGAGATTGCCCTCCCCCAGATGGGAGAGTTGTTGGTGATGATGATGACGATGATTTCCCCCTCTGAGAGGGAAGTTCCCCCGGTGGAATCGCACCGCCGGAGGGCAAAAGTGCTCCTGCTCAAGTTCCGCCTCAAGGCGGCGGCGCTCCATCCCAAAAATCACCTCCTAATTTTTTTCTAGGTCAAAATGACCTATATACCAGAAGATGGGCACCGGAGGTGGGCCTGGGTGAGCACAACCCATCGTATGCGTGCTCGAGGCTCGGCACGCCCAGGTGGGTTGTGCCCACCTGGTGGGCCCCCTCTGGTAGTTATTTGCTCCAATAATTCTCAAATATTTCATAAAAAATCCTCGTGAAGTTTCAGCTCATTTGGAGTTGTGTAGAATAGGTAGCCCGACGTAGCTTTTCCAGGTCCAGATTTCCAGTTGCCATAATTCTCCCTCTTTGTGTGTACCTTATAAATTATGAGAGAAAAGGCATTAGAATTACTCCAAAAAGCATTATTACAGATAAAAACATTATAAATAACAGTACGAACACATGATGCAAAATAGACGTATCAGCAACTCACTAGAAGGCTCATGGTTCCGAGAGGGAACAATGCATGTTTGATGACGAACGGGAGATAGCTTCCTCTTACAGCCTTCAATTTTTTTCTACATTTAACATACACTACTACAACTGTAATGTGAAATTTTGGAAAATTCTAGGGGTCATTTGACTGTTTAAAGACATTTAAGTGATTTTCTAGCCATTTAATGACCGTAATTCAAATTTGAACTACATCTACATGCAACGCCTAACATAGCGGTCTGAAAAATCATATTTGTGTACTTGTGTGTGAGTTAATTCCATGTGTAGTAAATTAGAAGGAATTTTCAAACATATTGGTCTCACGACATGGACACATGCATATGTATGCATGGAGTGACATGGCATTTTAATTACAAAAAAAAATCAGAAACACATGAAACCTTGCTAGTGTAATGTGATGCCACCAAGATGATGTGGTAAAAAAATTGGCATGTTTGACGAAAGTTTGGACACACACCCCTCACAAACCGGAGCAACTCACTAGACACTACCAGGGAAAAGCCTAGCAGTAGCACGGGTTTTAGGCCTACCAGTAGCGTGGTGTGCAGTGCTACTAGTAAGGCGTTACAGCTAAAGGTTAGCAGTAGCGTGGGTTGACCCACTCTACTGCTATATCCACTTAGTAGTAGTGCTTCCTGGAAAGAGCGCTACTGGTAATTACTAGTAGCACTTCTCGCAGCCCGCACTACTACTATTATTCTGTATTGTATTTCTTTTCTATTTCATGTTGTATTCATACACCTTTATACAAGTTTTCATACAGCAGCAATTTAGAGATTGTTTTTACATCATAATGAGTTATTACATCACTGGGTGTAAGAACCGTGGACTAGTTTCAAGTGGATGGACATCCACTTGAAACTAATCAGCGATTCTTTCACCCAATGATATAATAAATATCATCATCATATCATTAACAACTTATCATCATAATACATCATTGTCATATAACACCTCCTCATGATCATCGTTTTCATCAATGAGACATCACATAGCAAGTTGGTCACTAGTCATAATCACAACTCCTCATCATCGTCAACTCTAACACATTGTACCACATAATAAACATTGTACCTAGGACCTACTTATCTCTCATAGGACCTACTACCTTCTCTTAGGTAAAATAGCATAAAACAAGATAGGCCCTGACTCTCCATTATGGAGAATGGATATTATCCTGTATCCAGTTCTTGCCTTTCGCGCAATGTTGCTTCCAAGAACCTCCCTATGTCTGACCATACATTTGTTCCATTCTTTGATTATCATGTCTTCACCGGTTTTAGAAATCTGATGTGGACAGGTGTGATTCGTAGGATGACTTGGCTGTATGTTCAAAAGATCAAGACGGCCATTTTGAAACATCAGATGAGGCACACAATCCTTCGGGATTTTATGTTGAAAAACATAGTAATTAACTTCGTAGTTAGCAATGTAGTTCAGTTTTAGAAGAATTTATGCAAAAGATGCACGGATGTTGTAATAGTAAAAAATCTTACCATGGCATCTCCATGGATGTTACTGTAGTTCAACACATGCACTAGTGGCACGTATTGACCATAATGTGGAGGAGTTTGATAATACATATTGTGATTCTCAAAATTAGTACAAAATGTATCAGATGATTTCTCTCCTGATAAGTTAACTCTGAGCCATCGGTGTAGTAGATTATGTCTACCATCTTCCACACATTGTTTGAAGAGTGAAAATAAGTTGTCAATGGAAATAAGTTGTCAACTATTTTGAAATAAACAATATAAATTAGTTAATAACTATATTTGAGAAACTCACATAGCGGTAGAATTGCAAGCGTATCAACAAGGACCCAAATGTCCATATTGTCTTGGTCGATGTCAGGATCACCAAGATCCATGGTGACAAGCATACCCTCGTAAAAACCATACATCTTGCAAAGTGCTTCCCAATTTGTGCAACCAAAATGGGTTACGCTCTCAGAATTGTACAGATTTACTTCAAAATCCATACCATTATGGGTCCTTAGGTGAATTTTCTTTGTTTCAAAACTTTCATGGTCTTCAAAATCCATCCGCTCCAAGACATAGCGTCTTGCATGGCATGGGATAAGCTAGTAGAATTGTAAAAGATGAAAATTACACGTTTAAATAGTTGAAGTCGTGCTTAATTACGAAAAAACACTTGTCGTCGTTGTGTACCGTTTCAACATCGAAGTCTCCTGGAGCTTAATGCTGAAGCGCCGATCTTCGTCCAGGTGAGGCCTGTCGCCTGAGACCTCGGTCGTCGTTGCACCAGTCGCACTCCCCCGGGAGACTTTCGTCGTCCGAGTACGACATTTCCTATGTTCATAATTCAAAGATTAAACTTGTAAAATTAAATATATGTACTAGAAAAACTAAATTAGATCATTATTATTCATCACGGGTTGACTATCAGTCTGCCGAGTCTTTTCTTGAAAACTCTCAGCTCACGTGGTGTATATATTCGACCGTCGGTGATGGTTGCTCCTCCCTTCATCGCCGAGTGCATAACACCAAAATGGCTAGCACACGGGAACGAAGGAGAAGCGACCCCCACGTCAACAGTCGGGATTCTTCGTCCTCTCATATATGGTGGAGCCTCGACAGACTTCAAGTCAACCCGAAATGTCATTTAATTATCTTTCTAGAAAATCTGGGCCACTCGATATTTCCTACATATTCTGGCACAAGTCATGCCAAAGTTCACAGAAAAATCCGACATGACCTTTGCTAAAAAAGGACATATCAAGCGCCTGAAATTTGCTGGAACGGAAATTAATCAACACTCCGGCAAAAGATAGGCCACTCGGAGGTGTAACCTGCAAACATGACCGGCCACTTGGGCAAGCACATATCCTATTTGAGCAACACAAGATATACATGTTTTTATCTACATCATATGAGCATTCGAACTTGATGGTCATTACATTTCAATGGTTGAAAATATGAACAAAAACATTTCAAAATATCTTATAGGACTCATATTGACATGGAGATTTGGCTGGTCTCACCTTGAGGTCAAAGGGGGTCGGTGACAGGGACGACAACGGGGATGATGGAGGTGCTCCTTGATTTCTGCAATAACAAAAACCCTATAAGCTATCAACTAATCAAATGCATACGCCTTGCATAGTGGGGTCCAATTTGAGCATTCAAAATAGGAGTACTTCTCCAATTTGAGCATTCAATAAGCAAAACCAAATCGTAAAATAAATAAGTATTCAAATTAGCATGCATTCAATAAGCAAAACTAAATCATCTCTTGCGTCCGTACATCATCAAATATTATCACTAATACATCTCGAATAGTAGCATACATATAACACCACTAATACAGCTAAAACCCTAGCGAGCAGCGGGTATTGGCGTGGCGGTGGACACCCAAAGAGAAGGAACCATCACGACATCATAACTCGGTGAGATCCTCAAGAACCTGCCAGGTATTGGAGAACCTGCCCTCCAACGCAACCATGTAGCGACGTACATGCTTGTCCTCCTCGCTGACACGGTCACGTACCACCTCCGCGGGGTCCTCAAGCCTCCGCACCGTCACTGGCCCACGCGACCACCACCAAAGAAGGTTTGGGTCAACGACAGGTTGGCTCCTCACCAAGCTGCGTCTCCCGGTAGGTAGCACCTCCCAGTACCAGCCCGGCGAAGCCCAGTCCCGGATATGGCCCCTCTGATCAAGCAGGTGTCCTCCGTCGAGTCGACGACGAGGATGCGGAATAGGCATCTTCGATGTCGATGCGGGAATAATTGCTTTAACAAAAAAAATAACAACTAAACATAAATTTTCTTACTAAAAATAAACTAGTTCTATTAATTCAACTATACACTTACTATAAATAAAAATAAACTAGTTCTTACTAAAAATAAACTAGTTCAACTAGTTCTATTTGTTGGGGAACGTAGTAATTTCAAAAAATTTCCTACGCACACGCAAGACCATGGTGATGGCATAGCAACGAGAGGGGAGAGTGTCTGTCCATGTACCCTCGTAGACCGAAAGCGGAAGCGTTATAACAACGCTGTTGATGTAGTAAATGCGTCTTCACGATCCGACCGATCCAAGCACCGAACGTCACGGCACCTCCGAAGTTCTGCACACGTTCAGCTCGATGACGATCCCCAGGCTCCGATCCAGCAAAGCGTCGGGGATGAGTTCCACAAGACGACGGGCGTGGTGACGATGATGATGCTCCACCGACGCAGAAGCCGCTTAAGCTCCGCGACGATATGACTTCACCGGCGCAGAAGCTTCGCTTAAGCTCATGACGATAGGACCGAAGTGGAATATGGTGGAGGGGCACCGCACACGGCTAAGGAACGATCCGTAGATCAACTTGTGTGTCTGGGGTGCCCCTGCCTCAGATATAAAGGAGCAAGGGGTGCGGCCAGCCCAAGGCGGCGCTGGAGGAGTCCTACTCCCCCCGGGAGTAGGACTCCCCCCCTCTCTTAGTTGGATTAGGATTGGAGGAGGGGGAAGAGGGAAGGGGGGCGCCGCCCCCCCCCCCCCTCTCCTTGTCCTATTCGGACTAGAGGGGGAGGGGGGCGCGCGGCCTGCCCTGGCCGGCCCTTCCTCTTCTCCCTATGGCCCATCAAGGCCCATTGACCCCCCCGGGGTTCCGTAACCCCGGTGTTCCAGAACTTCTGTTTTCATCCGAACCTTCCAAGTCCAAACATAGGCTTCCAATATATCAATCTTTATGTCTCGACCATTTCGAGACTCCTCGTCATGTCCGTGATCACATCCGGGACTCGAACAACCTTGGTACATCAAAACTTATAAACTCATAATGAACTGTCATCGAAGCGTTAAGCGTGCGGACCCTACGGGTTCGAGAACTATGTAGACATGACCTAGAACCATTCTCGGTCAATAACCAATAGCGGAACCTGGATGCCCATATTGGTTCCTACATATTCTACTGAAGATCTTTATCGGTCAAACCGCATAACAACATACGTTGTTCCCTTTGTCATCGGTATGTTACTTGCCCGAGATTCGATCGTCGGTATCCAATAACTAGTTCAATCTCGTTACCGGCAAGTCTCTTTACTCGTTCCGTAATACATCATCTCACAACTAACTTATTAGTTGCAATGCTTGCAAGGCTTATGTGATGTGTATTACCGAGAAGGCCTAGAGATACCTCTCCGACAATCGGAGTGACAAAACCTAATCTCGAAATACGCCAACCCAACAAGTACCTTTGGAGACACCTGTAGTACTCCTTTATAATCACCCGATTACGTTGTGACGCTTTGGTAGTACCAAAGTGTTCCTCCAGAACGGGAGTTGCATAATCTCATAGTTACAGGAACATGTATAGGTCATGAAAAAGCAATAGCAATATACTAAACGATCAAGTGCTAAGCTAACGGAATGGGTCATGTCAATCACATCATTCTCCTAATGAGGTGATCCCATTAATCAAATGACAACACATGTCTATGGTTAGGAAACATAACCATCTTTGATTAATGAGCTAGTCTAGTAGAGGCATACTAGTGACTATCTATTTGTCTATGTATTCACACATGTATTATGTTTCCGGTTAATACAATTCTAGCATGAATAATAAACATTTATCATGATGTAAGGAAATAAATAATAACTTTATTATTGCCTCTAGGGCATATTTCCTTCAGTCTCCCACTTGCACTAGAGTCAATAATCTAGATTACACGTAATGATTCTAACACCCATGGAGTCTTGGTGCTGATCATGTTTTGCTCGTGGAAGAGGCTTAGTCAATGGGTCCGCAACATTCAGATCCGTATGTATTTTGCAAATCTCTATGTCTCCCACTTGGACTTGGTCCCGAATGGAATTGAAGCGTCTCTTGATGTGCTTGGTCCTCTTGTGAAATCTGGATTCCTTTGCCAAGGCAATTGCACCAAGATTGTCACAGAAGATCTTCATCGGTCCCGATGCACTAGGTATAACACCTAGATCGGAAATGAACTCTTTCATCCAGACTCCTTCATTTGTCGCTTACAAGCAGCTATGTACTCCGCTTCACATGTAGATCCCGCCACGACACTTTGTTTAGAACTGCACCAACCGACAGCTCCACCGTTTAATAAAAACACGATCCGGTTTGCGATTTAGAATCGTCCGGATCGGTGTCAAAGCTTGCATCGACGTAACCATTTACGACTAGCTCTTTGTCACCTCCATATACGAGAAACATATCCTTAGTCCTTTTCGTATTTCAGGATGTTCTTGACCGCTGTCGTTGATCCACTCTGGATTACTTTGGTACCTTCCTGCCAAGCTTATCGCTAAGCATACGTCGGTCCGATACGACATTGCATACATGATAGAGCCTATGGCTGAAGCATAGGAACATCTTTCATTTTCTCTCTATCTTCCGATGTGGTCGGGCATTGAGTCCGACTCAATCTTACACCTTGTAATACAGGTAAAAACCTTTCTTTGCCTGATCCATTTTGAACTTCTTCAAAACTTTATCAAGGTATGTGCTTTGTGAAAGTCCAATTAAGCGTCTTGATCTATCTCTATAGATCTTGATGCCCAATATGTAAGCAGCTTCACCGAGGTCTTTCATTGAAAAACTTTTATTCAAGTATCCTTTTATGCTATCCAGAAATTCTATATCATTTCCAATCAATAATATGTCGTCCACATATAATATCGTAAATGCTACAGAGCTCCCACTCACTTTCTTGTAAATCTGAGCTTCTCCAAAAGTCTCAGATAAATCCATATGCTTTGATCACACTATCAAAGCGTTTATTCCAACTCCGAGAGGCTTGCACGGACCATAAATTGATCGCTGGAGCTTGCACACTTTGTTAGCACCCTTTGGATCAACAAAACCTTCTGGTTGCATCATATACAACTCTTCTTCTAGAAATCCATTCAAGAATGCAGTTTTTACATCCATTTGCCATATTTCATAATCATAAAATGCGGCAATTGCTAACATGATTCAGACAGACTTAAGCATCGCTACGGGTGAGAAAGTCTCATCGTAGTCAACCCCTTGAACTTGTCGAAAACCTTTCGCAACAAGTCGAGCTTTGTAGACAGTTACATTACCATCGTCCGGTCTTCTTCTTAAAGATCCATTTATTCTCAATGGCTTGCCGATCATCGGGCAAGTCAACCAAAGTCCATACTTTGTTCTCATACATGGATCCCATCTCAGATTTCATGGCTTCCAGCCATTTTGCGAATCTGGGCTCACCATCGCTTCTTCATAGTTTGTAGGTTCGTCATGGTCAAGTAACATGACTTCGAATAGGATTACCGTACCACTGGGTGCGTATTTTACTCTGGTTGACCCACGAAGTTCAAGAGCTACTTGATCTGAAGTTTCATGATCAACATCATTAGTTTCCTCACTAATTGGTGTAGTTGTCACAGGAACCGCTTTCTTGTGATGAACTACCTTCCAATAAGGGAGCAGATCTGATTATCTTATCAAGTTCTACTTTCCTCCCGCTCACTTCTTTCGAGAGAAACTCCTTCTCTAGAAAGGATCCGATTTAGCAACGAAAATCTTGCCTTCAGATCTGTGATAGAAGGTGTACCCAATGATCTCCTTTGGGTATCCTATGAAGACACATTTCTCCGATTTGGGTTCGAGCTTATCTGGTTGAAGTTTCTTCACATAAGCATCGCAGCCCCAAACTTTAAGAAACGACAACTTTGGTTTCTTTCCAAACCACAGTTCATAAGGTGTCGTCTCAACGGACTTAGATGGTGCCCTATTTAACGTGAATGTGGCCGTCTCTAAAGCATATCCCCAAAACGATAGCGGTAAATCAGTAAGAGACATCATAGATCGCACCATATCAAGTAAAGTACGACACGACGTTCGGACACACCATTTCTCCGTGGTGTTCCGGGTGGCGTGAGTTGCTAAACTATTCCACATTGTTTCAAATGTAAACCAAACTCGTAACTCAAATATTCTCCTCCACGATCAGATCGTAGAAACTTTATTTTCTTGTTACGATGATTTTCCACTTCACTCTGAAATTCTTTGAACTTTTCAAACGTTTCAGATTTGTGTTTCATTAAGTAGATATACCCATATCTGCTCAAATCATCTGTGAAGGTGAGAAAATAACGATACCCGCTGCATGCCTCAACATTCATTGGACCACAAACATCAGTATGTATGATTTCCAACAAATCAGTTGCTCGCTCCATAGTTCCGGAGAACGGCGTTTTAGTCATCTTGCCCATGAGGCACGGTTTGCAAGTACCAAGTGATTCATAATCAAGTGATTCCGAAGTCCATCAAGATGGAGTTTCTTCATGCGTTTACACCGATATGACCCAAACGGCAATTACCACAAATAAGTTGCATTATCATTATCAACTCTGCATCTTTTGGTTTCAACACTATGAATATGTGTATTACTACTATCGAGATTCAATAAAATAGACCACTCTTCAAGGGTGCATGACCATAAAAGATATTATTCATATAAATAGAACAACCATTAGTCTCTGTCTTAAATGAATAACCGTCTCGCATCAAACAAGATCCAGATATAATGTTCATGCTTAACGCTGGCACCAAATAACAATTATTTAGGTCTAAGACTAATCCCGATGGTAGATGTAGAGGTAGCGTGCCGACCGCGATCACATCGACTTTGGAACCATTTCCCACGCGCATCGTCACCTCGTCCTTAGCCAATCTTCGGCAATCCGTAGTTCCTGTTTCGAGTTGCAAATATTAGCAATGTAACCGATTATCAAATACCGTGTACTCATGCGAGTATTAGTAAGGTACACATCAATAACATGTATATCACATATACCTTTGATCACCTTGCCATCCTTTTTATCCGCCAAATACTTGGGGCAGTTCCACTTCCAAAGGTGTCCACCGCTTGCGGTGAGAAACACTCAGTTTCAGGCTTAGGTCCAGACTTGGGTTTCTTCTCTTGAGCAGCAACTTTCTTGCTGTTCTTTTGAAGTTCCCTTCTTCTTCCCTTTGCCCTTTTTCTTGAAACTAGTGGTCTTGTTAACCATCAACACTTGATGTTCTTTCTTGATTTCTACCTCCGCGGCTTTTAGCATTGCGAAGAGCTCGGGAATTGTTTTGGTCATCCCTTGCATATTATAGTTCATCAAGAAGCTCTTGTAGCTTGGTGGCGATGATTGGAGAATTACATCAATGACACTATCATCCGGAAGAGTAACTCCCAGTTGAATCAAGTGATTATTATACCCGGACATTTTGAGTATATGTTCACGACGTAACTATTCTCCTCCATCTTGCAGCTATAGAACTTATTGGAGACTTCATATCTCTCAATCCGGGCATTTGCTTGAAATATTAACTTCAACTCTGGAACATCTCATATGCGCCATGACGCTCAAAACGCGTCGTTGAAGACCCGGTTCTAAGCCGTAAAGCATGGCACATCGAACTATCGAGTAGTCATCGGCTTTGCTCGCCAGACGTTCTTAACGCTGTCGGCCAGCATCAAGAAGCAGTTCGCACCCAGCGGTGCTTCCAGATTTAATTCTTCCGTGCAGCAATGAGGATAATCCTCGTTACGGACCCAGTCCGTGTAATTGCTACCATCATCTTTCAACTTTGCTTTCTCAAGGAACGCATTAAAATTCAACGGAACAACAAAGACGAGCCATCTATCTACAAAGAAACATAGACAAGCAAAATACTATCAGTACTAAGTTCATGATAAATTTAAGTTTAATTAATCATATTAAAACTCCCACTTAGGCAGACATCTCTCTAGTCATCTAAGTGATTACGTGATCCAAATCAACTAAACCATGTCCGATCATCACGTGAGATGGAGTAGTTTCAATGGTGAACATCACTATGTTGATCATATCTACTATATGATTCACGTTCGACCTTTCGGTCTCCGTGTTCCGAGGCCATATACATTATATGCTAGGCTCGTCAAGTTTAACTCGAGTATTCCGTGTGTGCAACTGTTTTGCACCCGTTGTATTTGAACGTAGAGCCTATCACACCCGATCATCACGTGGTGTCTCAAAGACGAAGAACTTTCATAGCGGTGCATACTCAGGGAGAACACTTCTTGATAATTTTAGTGAGAGATCATATTATAATGCTAACGTCAATCAAAGCAAGATAAGATGCATAAAGGATAAACATCACATGCAATCAATATAAGTGATATGATATGGTCATCATCATCTTGTGCTTGTGATCTCCATCGCCGAAGCACCGTCATGATCACCATCGTCACCGCGCGACACCTTGATCTCCATCGTAGCATCGTTGTCGTCTTGCCAACTATTGCTACTACGACTATCGCCATCGCTTAGTGATAAAGTAAAGCAATTACATGGCGTTTGCATTTCATACAATAAAGCGACAACCATATGGCTCACGCGATTGCCGATAACTCGGTTACAAAACATGATCATCTCATACAATAAAATATAGCATCACGTCTTGACCACATCACATCACAACATGCCCTGCAAAAACAAGTTAGACGTCCTCTACTTTGTTGTTGCAAGTTTTACGTGGCTGCTACGGGCTGAGCAAGAACCGTTCTTACCTACGCATCAAAACCACAACGATAGTTTGTCAAGTTGGTGCTGTTTTAACCTTCGCAAGGACCGGGCGTAGCCACACTCGGTTCAACTAAAGTGAGAGAAGCAGACACCGCCGGTCACCTTTAAGCAACTAGTGCTCAAGCGGTGAAACCCGGTCTCAGCGTAAGCGTCACGTGTAATGTCGGTCCGGCCGCTTCATCTCACAATACCGCCAACCAAAGTATGACATGCTGGTAAGCGGTATGACTTATATCGCCCACAACTCACTTGTGTTCTACTCGTGCATATGACATCAACGCATAAAACCAGGCTCGGATGCCCTTGTTGGGGAACGAGTAATTTCAAAAAATTCCCTACGCACACGCAAGACCATGGTGATGGCATAGCAACGAGAGGGGAGAGTGTCTGTCCACGCACCCTCGTGAGACCGAAAGCGGAAGCGTTATAACAACGCGGTTGATGTAGTCAGACGCCTTCATGATCCGACCGATCCAAGCACCGAACGTCACGGCACCTCCGAAGTTCTACACACGTTCAGCTCGATGGCGATCCCCAGTGCTCCGATCCAGCAAAGCGTCGGGGATGAGTTCCACAAGACGACGGTGTGGTGACGATGATGATGCTCCACCGACGCAGAAGCTTCGCCTAAGCTCCGCGACGATATGACTTCACCGGTAGCAGAAGCTTCGCTTAAGCTCCGCTGACGATATGACCGAAGTGGAATATGGTGGAGGGGGCACCAGACACGGCTAAGGAATGATCCGTAGATCAACTTGTGTAGCCTGGGGTGCCCCCTGCCCCGTATATAAAGGAGCAAGGGGGTGCGGCCAGCCCAAGGCGCGCTGGAGGAGTCCTGCTCCCACCGGGAGTAGGACTCCCTTCCTAGTTGGATTAGGATTGGAGGAGGGGAAGAGGAAGGGCGCCGCCCCCTCTCCTTGTCCTATTCGGACTAGAGGGGAGGGCGCGGCCTGCCTGGCCGCGGCCCTTCCTCTTCTCCCTATGGCCCATCAAGGCCCATTGACCCCGGGGTTCCGGTAACCCCGGTGTTCCAGAACTTCCTGTTTTCATCCGGAACCTTTCAAGTCCAAACATAGGCTTCCAATATATCAATCTTTATGTCTCGACCATTTCGAGACTCCTCGTCATGTCCGTGATCACATCCGGACTCGAACAACCTTGGTACATCAAAACTTATAAACTCATAATGAACTGTCATCGAAGCGTTAAGCGTGCGGACCCTACGGGTACGAGAACTATGTAGACATGACCTAGAACCATTCTCGGTCAATAACCAATAGCGGAACCTGGATGCCCAAATTGGTTCCTACATATTCTACGAAGATCTATATCGGTCAAACCGCATAACGACATACGTTGTTCCCTTTGTCATCGGTATGTTACTTACCCGAGATTCGATCGTCGGTATCCAATACCTAGTTCAATCTCGTTACCGTTAAGTCTCTTTACTCGTTCCGTAATACATCATCTCACAACTAACTTATTAGTTGCAATGCTTGCAAGGCTTATGTGATGTGTATTACCGAGAAGGCCTAGAGATACCTCTCCGACAATCGGAGTGACAAAACCTAATCTCGAAATACGCCAACCCAACAAGTACCTTTGGAGACACCTGTAGTACTCCTTTATAATCACCCAGTTACGTTGTGACGTTTGGTAGTACCCAAAGTGTTCCTCCGGTAAACGGGAGTTGCGTAATCTCATAGTTACAGGAACATGTATAGGTCATGAAAAAGCAATAGCAATATACTAAACGATCAAGTGCTAAGCTAACGGAATGGGTCATGTCAATCACATCATTCTCCTAATGAGGTGATCCCATTAATCAGATGACAACACATGTCTATGGTTAGGAAACATAACCATCTTTGATTAATGAGCTAGTCTAGTAGAGGCATACTAGTGACTATCTGTTTGTCTATGTATTCACACATGTATTATGTTTCCGGTTAATACAATTCTAGCATGAATAATAAACATTTATCATGATGTAAGGAAATAAATAATAACTTTATTATTGCCTCTAGGGCATATTTCCTTCACTATTAATTTTCTTACTAAAAATACACTAGTTCAATTAATTAAAATAGTTGCTACTAAAAATAAACTAGTTCAACTAGTTCTATTAATTTTCTTACTAATTCTATTAAACACTACTACCCTAGTTCTTAAGCATCTACAAGTACTAACTAATTAGATGAACCCTACCTAGGAACTACTGCCCTAATTCGCATCTAATTTGATGAACCCTAACTAATTTGATGCACTCTAAAATTTGATGAACCCTGGGAACCCTAGCTAGGCAGAGGTAGGGGAGGAGGAGGAGGTGTCGGCGTGCTCACCTCAGGTGCCAGCGGAGTTAGGGAGCGGCCGAGGGAGGGGCAGGCGGCGTCGAGGTCGGGGTCGGAGCTCGGACGCGCGGCGGAGGGCGGTGATGTAGGGCGGCGTCGAGGTTGGGGTCGGGGGCGGCGTCGAGGGCATGCGGAGGGCGATGGGAGAGCGAGCGGTGGCTGACGGTGATGCAGGGCGACGACGGCGGCGAGAGCAGATGAGTTCAGTTTGGGGGAAGTGGTCGTGGGGAAGAAGAAGCGCGCAGTTAAGTCAAAATAGCAGCAGCGCGTTCCAGGAAAAGCGCTACTGCTACATTAGCTATAGCTAACTTAGCTATAGCGCTGGCTGACAAAACTCGCTACTGCTAAATTAGCTATAGCGCCTGTCCTAAAAACACGCTGCTGCTACGCCTTTCTCCTTTATTTTCCTTTTTCATTTGTTTTCCTTCCCATTTCCTTTTTTTCCTTTCCCTTTTTCTATTTCTTTCATTTTCATTTACTTTTCTATATGTTTTTCATTTTATTTTCCTTTATTAGCAGTAGCACTTTCTCCATAAAACACGCTGCTACAACAACCTTAGCAGGAGCACGCTTTGCTTAAGCTCGCTACTACTATTGGTAGCCTGGCGAGAACAGTAGGGGAATTGTAGTTGTAGCGCTTCTTCCCTAAGACCCACTACTACTATAAACTTAGCTGCAGCGCGTTTGTTTGCCACGTGCTAGTGGTAAGTAGTAGTAGCACTTGTTTTTGTCCTGCACTACTAGTAAGATTCTGTGTATAAGGTTTTCCCTAGTAGTGAGAAGGCTCGTGGTTCCAAGAGGGAACAATGCATGTTTGATGACGAACAGGAGATAGCTTCCTCTTACAGCCTTCAATTTTTTTTCTACGTTTAACGTGCACTACTACAACTGTAATGTGAAAAATTGGAAAATTCTAGGGGTCATTTGACCTTTTAAAGACATTTAAGTGATTTTCTAGCCATTTAATGACCATAATTCAAATTTGAACTACATCTACATGCAACGCCTAACCATAACTCACCCTACAGCTGGTGCACCGCAACCAATATGGCTTCCTTAAGGGAAGAACCATCCAAGATTGCCTTGCATAGGCCTACCACTACATTCATCAATGCCATGCTTCTGGTCGGGTGATCATTCTTCTCAAGCTCGACTTTGCCAAAGCATTCGATACAGTTGCGCATGAACCCATGCTTAATATAATGCGTCATATGGGTTTCATTGATCGATGGATTTCCTGGATTAATTGCCTTTTCTCTTCTAGCCGATTGATGTCTACTACGCAACCTTCTCCTTGTAGACGTTGTTGGGCCTCCAAGTGCAGAGGTTTGTAGGACAGTAGCAAATTCCCCTCAAGAGGATGACCTAAGGTTTATCAATCCGTGGGAGGTGTAGGATGAAGATGGTCTCTCTCTAGCAACCCTGCAACCAAATAACAAAGAGTCTCTTGTGTCCCCAACTCACCCAATACAATGGTAAATTGTATAGGTGCACTAGTTCAGCGAAGAGATGGTGATACAAGTGTAATATGGATGGTAGATATAGGTTTTTGTAATCCGAAAATATAAAAACAGCAAGGTAACTAATGATAAAAATGAGCACAAACGGTGTTGCAATGCGTTGAAACAAGGCCTAGGGTTCATACTTTCACTAGTGCAAGTTCTCTCAACAATAATAACATAATTAGATCATATAACTATCCCTAAACATGCAACAAAGAGTCTCTCCAAAGCCACTAATAGCGGAGAACAAATGAAGAGATTGTGGTAGGGTACAAACCCACCTCAAAGTTATCCTTTCTGCTCGATCTATTCAAGAGTCTGTAGTAAAATAACACGAAGCTATTCTTTCCGTTCAACCTATCATAGAGTCCATACTAGAATAACACCTTAAGACACAAATCAACCAAAACCCTAATGTCACCTAGATACTCCATTGTCACCTCAAGTATCCGTGGGCATGATTATACGATATGCATCACACAATCTCAGATTCATCTATTCAACCAACACAAATTACTTCAAAGACTGCCCCAAAGTTTCTACCGGAGAGTCAAGACGAAAACATGTGCCGACCCCTATGCATAGGTTCATGGGCGGAACCCGCAAGTTGATCACCAAAACATACATCAAGTGGATCACGTGATATCCCATTGTCACCACACATAAGCACGGAAAGACATACATAAAGTGTTCTCAAATCCTTAAAGACTCAATTCGATAAGATAACTTCAAAGGGAAAACTCAATCCATTACAAGAGAGTAGAGGGGGAGAAATATCATAAGATCCAACTATAATAGCAAAGCTCGCGATACATCAAGATCGATAAAGTCAAGAACACGAGAGAGAGAGAGAGAGAGAGAGAGAGATCAAACACATAGCTACTGGTACATACCCTCAGCCCTGAGGGTGAACTACTCCCTCCTCGTCATGGAGAGCGCCGGGATGATGAATATGGCCACCGGTGAGGGATCCCCCCTCCGGCAGGGTGCCGGAACAGGGTCCCGAGAGGTTTTTGGTGGCTAGAGAGGCTTGCGGCAGTGGAACTCCCGATCTATTCTTGTCCTCGATGTTTTTAAGGTATATGGGGATATATAGGCGAAAGAAGTCGGTCGGGGGACGCTCGAGGGGCCCACGAGACAAGGGGTTGCGCCCAGTAGGGGGCGCGCCCTCCACCCTCGTGGCCACCTCGAAGCTTCCTTGACTTCAACTCCAAGTCTCCTGGATCACGTTCGTTCCAAAAATCATGCTCCCGAAGGTTTCATTCCGTTTGGACTCCGTTTGATATTCCTTTTCTTCGAAACACTGAAATAGGCAAGAAAACAACAATATGGGCTGGGTCTCCGGTTAATAGGTTAGTCCCAAAAATAATATGAAGTGCATAATAAAGCCCGTAAACATCCAAAACAGATAATATAATAGCATGAATGCTTCATAAATTACAGATACGTTGGAGACGTATCAGCATCCCCAAGCTTAATTACTGCTCATCCTCGAGTAGGTAAATGATAAAAGAAATAATTTAGGAAGTGTGAATGCTAGCAGGTGCACAAGTTTGATCAATGATAATTTCAATCACCTTTTCTAGCATGATTATATGTCATAACAGTAGTTCATCTTATAAAACTTCTCAAGATCAAGTAACAAGCTATTCACATGTTAAAGTATAGATCATAAACTTTCTTGAAAACTAACAAACCATGTTCTCAGTCATCAAACAATTGCAATTCATCTTATTTTCAGGAAGGGTCTATGTAAGAGCTTTGATTTAACAAATCCCACATACTCAACTATCATATAGTCTTCCATGATTGCTACCACTCAAAACATATTCTTAGAACAAATAGCATCCATCGAACACAGAGAAAGATAGGGGCTTAGTTTTTTGCCTCCCAGCTCACTTATCATATAGATAATTGTCAACAATAATAATTAATGATCAAATATATTTGCATGGCCATATATTCTTAGATCTTTCCGCAACACACGATGCTTGCCAACTAAAGAGTAGGTAGGAATGAGAAGGAATACTACTTACTCTTGCATAAAAGTAAAAGATAGGCCCTTCGCAGAGGGAAGCAGGGATTTGCAGAGGTGCCAGAGCTCAATTTTGAAATAGAGATGAAAATAATTTTCAGAGGTATGCTTTCATTGTCAACATAACAACCAAGAGTTCCCAATATCTTCCATACTACATACATTATAGGCGGTTCCCAAGCAGAATGGTAAAGTTGTTACTCCCCCTCCACCAACATTCACACTCCATGGCTTGTCTGAAACAACGGGTGTCGTCCAACTTTCAACATTCCTGGGGGAGTTTTGTTTACGATTATCTTTGATTTGATTTTGATCTTTTGATCATGGGATTGGGCATCCTGGTTACCAGCCATTTTTCTCGTGAATGATGAGTGGAGTCCACTCATCGTGAGAATAACCCACCTAGCATGGAAGATACTGACAGCCCCTAGTCGCTACATGAGAGATTCGGGCATACAAAACATATTATTATTTGAAGGTTTAGAGTTTGTCACATGCAAATTTACTTGGAACGACAGGTAAATACCGCATATAGGTAGGTATGGTGGACACTCATGGAAGAAACTTGGTTCAAGGGATTTGGATGCACAAGCAGTATTCCCGCTTAGTACAGATATTTAAGCTAGCAAAGGATTCTAAAAAGCAAGCACCACATGTTGGAGGATCTATAACAAAGTAACTTCTATACAAATACACCCAAGCATAACTCATTACGTTGTCTTCCTTGTCCAACTTCAACTAATTTTCTCAGGTTTGAAAATAATTAATGGGGCTCACAATCATAGAAGATGTCTAAGATAGTATATTTATATGTGAAATTTCTCTTCCTTCAATATTCTTTCATGAATTGTTCAAGTGACCAATACAATGCTTGCTAACCTTCATTAAATTTACTACCTCTACTTATTTGATGTGAAGTCATTACTCCCAACGGGGTAAGCATATGAAACATATATAATTTAAGATTTATGACATTAAACTCATTCAACCATTTACTCATAGGATATAAGTTAAGCACACGAGTAAATGACAAACTACTCCAAAAATATATAAGTGAATATCAGTGAGTTGTTAAATAATTATGTAACTTTGTGAAGACTCTCTCTCATTTAAGAATTTCAGATCTTGGTATTTTATTCAAACAGCAAGCAAAGCAAAATAAAATTACATTGCAAGGATAGCACAATTCATGTGAAGAAGCCACATGAATAGCAGGCATTGGAGTAAAATCTGTTGAGGCCCTTTCCATTAGGGTCTTCAACCCATTCCTTCATCACAGGTTCTTCTAGACCTTCCTTGAGGGCTTCCTTCATTCCATCTTCCTGCTTCTGAATAGTTTGTTGCACCGTGGAGTAAATGTGACACTGCACCGGGTAGTGGGTGGTTCCTTCACACAGGAAGCAAGTCACCTGACTAGTTGGGCATTCCTCAGCTGGGTGTTTCTCCTCACAATGAGGGCATCCATCTTCGTGTTCCTCTGGTGTGTCCTATTTCTCCGCAAATCTTGCAGGCACAAGGTTTACTTCTTGGTGTATCATTGTGCTTCTGGATAAGACGTGATCTCATCAGGGTCTTCTTGAATTCCTCCCAAGTTCTTGCTCCTTTAAATCCTTGTATGGCTTGATGCATTCTCCACCAGGTTGCATCACTTTTTGTAAAGTACTGAAGAGCGTATTGGACCTCATACTTCTTTGAAACCAAATTGTTCCCGAAGTGATTCTCCATGTTCTGCATCCATAGCTCTGCCTCCGGCTGAGTCTTCGGTCCAGAGAATATCAGTCCAACTTCATTCATCATCTATGGGGTTCAAGGGTTTTAGGGTGAGATGAGAGAGAGATGGGGAGGGATATACACACAATACAAACAATAGTTTTGAAGAAACAAGTTTTACTTTGTGGCTGTCGGAAAACATCAAACAAAGGACAGCTCACAAATCATCGCATCTAACGTAAGTGTATAACAGGGGTTTGGTCTTCTAAAGGTCAAATATTTCTTCAGGAACTTAAAAACTTCGGAGTCTTCAACTGTTGTAGCTTCTAATACATGGTGAAATCCTCTTTACTCTGAAGGGTCATCAGTTCTCCGATATCAAATCTTTCTTGGAGCGTTTACAGTTGATCCTCCGGGTGATCAAAGGGTAAGGGGTATATTCTAACTATTTGAGGTGAGAGGGTCTATTTGATAAAATCAGAAAAGATGAGGAGTAAGAGTCTTTTTGTAAATAAAGTTTTTGAGATTTCGGTCCTAGGGCTTTCCGATTTCTAGGGTCACATCTCTGATCAACATGTGCTCGATACCATTTCAGTAGCGACCCGACCTCGACGGTCAAGCCTTTCTGTGTATCCATCCATCCTCGGATCAAGATGTCTTTGGCACACAGACATCAATGTATATATCAAAGTGCAATCACATGTATAAATAACGTAAAATGATATATACCTCATAATACTCAGCGAAACAATCAAGCGGGTGTGGAGTCCCATCAACGCCATCGGCAGTTGAGCGTGAGACCGTAACCCTGTATCGTAACTCTTACTCGTCGAAGAATGTTTCCTGCAACCTGATACGTTGCAGCCGTGTAGGTAAATACTTTGAATGTACCGGCAAGATCACAACATGGATAAACAGATGGTAAAACTATACTATATGCAATTTGGCTTTGTGGCTCTGTATCTGAGTTTTGTTTGCGTAAAAGCCGATTTTATTTTCCCTACATCAAAGGAATAAATGAAGTCTGTACTATGGAGTTTTCTATCATGACATGGTTCCGCCAACCGATGTCTCATAGCCAAAAATCATCATAAGTTGCCCACAATTAAGTTGTCAGTCCGGTGTTGAGAGTTCCGAGATAGATCCAAGTCCAGATGCTCAAATTGTCCGTAACCGGGGACACGGCTAATCGATTAGGTTTTAAACCCTCTACAGAGGTTTGTACACTTTACCCGCAAGATTCGATCCCTCTTTTTATGTTCTCGCACTTCAGGGTGTTTGAGAACAAGATGACCGAAACATGGTCTTCCGAAGAGTTCCTCTGACCACTGTCCGGTACTCATCCCATCCTACCGTAGTTCTACATCTGCTAGTACCGTCCCACCAGAGTCACAACTAAGGTCAACCAAGCGAGCCCATAGTGACTTGCGGTTGTTGCAGGTAAGCTTCCGGGCATGAAGTATTCTTCCGTCTCTTTGAGTCTGGGTGAAGCTTTCCGCAAGATGTCATGGCGCTTCTCCATGCATCCCGCCAACCACTGGTTTCTCCAGGTGCCCACAACCGCCCTTCACCCAAAGAGTGTGTATTGAATTCTTGTCTTGAGTCTTGAAGTCTTGAGGCCTTGAAAATGCAGTCCTTGCAGATGCCATCATGGAGTTGTCGTCATTGACGTAGAGTCCTCCTTCTTCACACCACTCTCGAGCACTCATACCAAGCCCCGTCTACTATAGCGTAGCATTAAAATAAATAACGTCCCGGGCTTGGTAACAGGGTGATGGGTTCTTACCTCATGCATACTACTCAACTACAAGGATTCAATAACACTACTGAGGGGTGGTTGCAAAGGTGCCACTAAGTGCAATAAAACATAGGTATGAAAGCATGGTCAAAGTGAACTTGCCTTGTTGACGATCTTCGAAAACTAGGGATTCGTAGTAGCAAGCTTCGCACTCCGGAAATTCTACCGAGGCAAACAATATCTATAATAAGCACATAGCATATGATCACATAACACAATAGCATAGTAACATAACACACCAAAACAACGAACCAAAACCCAAAGGAAAAACTCGAAGAAATCCAACTCAAAGTTTTCCTACTTCAAGCAACAACTAAAACTAGTTTTTACATAACAAAATTTTCTCAACATAACCTAACCATGGGTTTATGTTAACTTAACATAAAGGAATGCATTAAGCACCTAGGAGCAAAAAGAATCAATTTAAAATCTATTATAAAACTCCTATTAGGCCTAATCCAATTTATATTAAGAAAAATAAAATAAGAAGTCTTATTTAATATAAATAAAAGTTCACCCTATAAAGTGACAGAAACTATCCTAGAATAATAAATCACATGTTAAAAATAAATTTATTTACTAATTAAAATAATAGGAAAACAGTAGCTAGTTAATTAATTAGGATTTACAAGATTCTGCTTAAAACTATTTTTTTATTAATCCTAAAATACCCAAATTAATTCCTATGGTTTGTCAATGTCAAAATAAAGTTGGGACAAAAAGAATCAACCAAAAATAATTTTCCTAGCTCATGTTATAACAGATTTACTATTCTGGCTAAAACTAAAATAAAGCAATTTTAATTAATTTTAACATAGCTAAATATATTTTCTGCAGAAACTATAGAAAATTTGCAAACAAACAAAAAAAGAATCACCTATAAATATTAAACAGAATAAAAGATATGAATTTTTCAAAACAGGAACTATTCTGTTAAAACAGAAAACAAAAATAAATGAAAAATGGCCTAATGGGCCTAAACTACACATTGCGTAATATAAACTAAACGGGCCGAGGGTTTTAAACGAATCGGCCGATTTAAATAAAAACCTAACTTAAAAATAAACCGGACTAACTAAACCGGACCGAACCGGTTTTATTTTAAAACATACCCCTTCGGGGGGGGTCTAATCTCGACCGTAGATGGGGGATCGGACGGACGAGGAGGGAGAGAGAGCTCACCGTGGGGAAGGTCAACGGCGAGCGGCTCGGACGTCGGCGGCGGCGGCGCCCGATCGTCGGGCGGGCTCGGCAGGGTACGAGCGGACGCTGGCGTTCGACAGCGAGCCCAACGGTGGTCGAGGTGGCGTCCGAGGTGGAAGGAGGCAGACGGCGCAGGTCGAGGCGGCGGTGGCGTTCAAGGCCGACGGTGGTGGCGCTCCGGTGGGTTTGGGGTGGGTGAGGGCACGGGAGGTGTGGTCGAGCGAGGGAGTCCGGAGGTGGTCTCGGCGCTCGGGTGGTCGGGGTGGCAAACGGGCTAATGGCGCGGCGGCTCTCGGCTCCGGCGAGTTCGAGAGGAGGAGGAGGAGGTTCCATGAGGGCGAGGGGGAAACGGTGCGGGGAGGGGTTCTTATAGGGAGGGCGTCGGCGGCGGGAAGCGAATCGGGAGGATCGGGAGATCCCGGGATCATGAGGTTTCCGGCGGCGCGGGCGGTGGCGTGCCGAGGGAAGACGGTGGGGGCCCACTGTCGGTGAGAGGGGAGCGGGACGGGTCACCGGGTCCAAGGGTTTCGAGGAGGGCTCGGCTGGGCTGGCGCTGCTGGCCGTCAGCCGGGCGCCTCGGTGGGCTTTGGCCGGGCCGCTTGGCCGGGTCAAGCCGGGTGGTTTGGCCGGGCGCCTGGGGTGGGTTTTTTCCTTTTTTAAATTTTTTATTTTTTTAATAAAACAAAAACAGAGATAACTTATAAAATAATAATATTTTATATAGGACATATATATATCAAAATGATCAGGGGAATATTCCCTATCATTTGAACATTTTTCCAAAGGCAAAATCCAAACTTTATAAAAATTCATTTTTTTCTCAAATTCAAATAAAATTCAGATTTGAATCCAAAAAAATTTGGCATTGTTTTCTTCTGACATATTTGGAGTGTCATGTTTCTCCTCTCATACTTTTTCTCAAGTAGTTGTCAGGCATAGTTTTGAAATGAATTCCACTTGCCAAAATTTGAATTCAAATACCAAAACTCAAATTTGAAAGAGGGTTTCAAGGCACTTTCAAATGACTTTCAATTTGATACTTTTTAACTTCCAACTCATATTTCATATAATTGAAGAAGTCATTTTATCTTCCCTCATGAAAATCATTGTGTTGCATAAAGCTTTGAATTTGAAATATTCCCAAATGAAATTTAAATCTTTTCCAAAACCCTATTCATTTCAAAATGGAAGAAGTCATGTCATCTTCACTCTAGGGTTTGGTGTTGGAATGAACTTGAATTCATTGGGATCCAAAGACAAAGGGGAAAGTTTTGGGAAAGTCATTTCATTCCCTCTCATTCAACTTTCAAAAGTTTCAAATTCCACTCAATCAGTCAAACAAACAATCAGACAACAAGCATAGTTATTTATTTAATATAACATTCCAAAATTTAGAATTTTGGGATGTTACAAACCTACCACACTTAAAATGAATCTCGTCCTCGAGATTCGAAGAGGCTAGCAAGAAAGGGGGTTAGGGGTTGGGGGTCTTCTAGCAAAAGTTTTGGTCAGAAGGGTCAGGGTGCTACCACACTTAAAAGCAAGGTTACAGTTCCAATAAACTCAGATACTTCCTCTGGAGTGTTGACAATGTATGTATCTTCACATATCTTACAACTAGCAGTGTTGCCCGCGCATTTGCGCGGCTAGATTTTCATATTATTAATTTTTTTCTTTACAAAATTGGTCTTATTGTGACCTATCATTATTGCGAAATTATCTTGTAACATTATTGTAGTTGGTCAAAATATTTTCATTTAGGGTAAATGTTGATTACAAAATAAAAATGTTAGTAATGTCGTCGCTTGCATGCAAGACCACGGACTTCTATTAGGTCTCCAACTTTTCCTCTTACACTTCGAGTACCCGGTGTCCTATTCTTACCAATAACCTTTAATAGAAATTGTTCACCAAGAACGAAATAGATGCATAGGTAGTTTGCATCTGAACCAATAGATCTCCTTTATAGATAGTGTCATCATATAATGTTTGGACGTTATTGGATACGATGTGCAATTATTACTATATGGAGAAATATGTAAAATTACTTAATCATTTCCCTAGCATCATTATGTGTCATTCTCTGCCGTGTTTATGTTATTTTTGGTTTACTTTCATAGATTTAACACAACTAAATGTCTGATTATATAATCTATATCATTTTTTCAAAACACTTTTTGCTGAATCATTCTCTCTATCACTCTTGTTGGTCGGCTTCTATCCCGCTCATGTTGTTTTTCCTATTTTGCCTTTGCCTTCTATCACAATATAAGTATGAGTGAAAAATAGATCTGGGTGGAGCATAGTCCTACCTCATAGCCAAATCATTAGGGAGACATATATCTTGTACCATCATGATGTCCGCATACACCCTTCAAAAAAAATTATTAGTTTTAGAAACACCCACCTTTCATTCACTCCTCCCATAGCGTTGTTCTTTCAGAACAACATAAGTGTTCTTGCGTACTTATCTCTGGAGAATAAACATATATGTGTTTCCTTGTTAGGATACAACTCAGTACACGTTTCACACATCGCTTGCATTTTTTGGGTCCTTTTTTTAATTCGTCATGCATGCCTTGCATCTAATTTGGCAAATTGCACATATATGTTGATTTCTTCATATTTACCATTTCATTAGCCTTCCAGGTATAACCTCGAAATGAAGAATAGTTCCATAATATGTCCTACTCATTAAACAATTCATTTTATTGTACTGTACTTCTGTTTTAGATTTTCTTTACAAAAAATATGTTTTCTCAAATCTAGCTATTTGTAAACTCGAACAATGCTATCGATTTTTGTTATCCAGATTCCAATTTTAAAGTACACCTGCCATCTTTATCTACATAAATGAAATTAACTGCGATGTTATACATTTATTACGTTGAACTCGGCTCACGAAATTTAGCATGGTTCATTTGCACATTTAATGTAAAATTCATTTACGGGAGAAAATTAGTTTTTCCATGGTACACATTAAAGATAACAAACACAATAAGTAGCTGCTTTTTTTTACAAAAAATCATACAAAAATATGCAAATTGTGATTCGTCTCTGCCGTCAATCTCAGACTGTTATAAAATTAACGAAGAACTCATGTCAAATATATATATATATATATATATATATATATATATATATGTTTGCAGTGGAATCAAAGAGATTTGGTGTGCCAATTTTTTTGTAAACATCTATAGACAAACTAATACCTGGTTGTAATGTGTGAAACCGAAATTTTGGGACGTCTGATAAAAAGCTCAGTACAAATATGTGTTACCTGCCTTATGACTTGTAACACAAAGCAATAATAGAAGTAAGTACACCTTATAAAAGAATAACCATATGCACCAACTATTCTACTATTTTCTTTGTGGTCAATCATCGTGGTTCGTGCCAGTAAATAATAGGAATTTCCATAGGGAAAATGAAAAAAGTGTAGTTCGTGTTTAATGGATAAGCATAACATATTGACACTCGATCCAGTTATAGCTTGAAAACATGTGGAATAAAATAGGTAACATATTATCTTGGAACATTAACAAAAACTAATTCAAAAAAGGAAAGACGATTATTCATGATTGGGTAATCTAAGTAAGGTCTACCTATGAGCGAATATACCTCGCTAAATATAGAAGATCGTCAGATCAACTGACCAAATTGTAATCTGAAGCATATGGTCATACACATAAGAAAAAATCAACAACGGCACTCGGTGCATTGCATCAAACATTACATATGCACATGTACAGGCAAGAAAATAGTCTTCATTGTTTGAGAGAAGGACATCGCCTAAACAAACGTCATGCATGAGACCATGGGTCGAATTTGTACCATCTAAAGTTAAATTTTATCAATTCTAAATGCTAATTAGTTTCATAGCCTCTGATTCTAGGCCACTGCACCATTTTTTCGGTTAGCAAAAAATGTTCTGTTAACTAACAACCATATTAAAGAAATGAACAAAAAACAAAGCTGTGAAGGGCTCACTGTATTTAGTAGACTGTAGAAAGGAACTTGGATAGAGCACTACGCAAGTGTAGACTGAGCACCGTAGCCCTTCATAGCTTCTTCTACAGCCATGTATCGCCGGTGTTTGCAAGAGGAGGATCCGACTATATATAACCATCTTATCCATGGAGAAACAAAATTATTTCTGCTGCCTTTTCAGATCATATCATTGGACAAATCTGACCAGGAAAAGAGAGCGCGCTGCTGGATGCCTAGACCTTACCTGAGATCAGTGAAATTGATGTCAAAGCATGGCTGCATGATTTCGCTGTTTCGTCCGCGCCTAGGGTGGGTGGAGGCGCAGCTTTCTTCTACTTGGATTTTTCCTCCACCTCACGTGCTTCTTGAATTCTTGTACCTCTGCCCTTGATCTCTCGTATGGCATGACTGTAGATTCAAACGGAAGGGATGGCCTCCCCTGCCCCAAGTGGTCGAGGCGCTCGAGCAAGATGATGCAGTCGAGGTCGCGGCGGCGGTAGTCATCCTCGCGCGCTCCATGATGTGCCGGCACTCCTTGAAGAGAATCCAATCGTTGTCCAAGCTGAGGAGTCGGCGGCAGCGATGGCGCTGCCCATGTAGGACGTCAAGCGGCGCGCGGAGCGTTGGTGACCGGCTAGGCACTGTCATCCTTGAAGGCCGGGATGGATTTTTCCTTGACGGCGAAGTGGTCGGAGACGGAACCTCACACGTCCATCTCGGTGTAGTATATGGAAAGCTATCAATCGATGGAAAGCTATCAATCTATCCAGCTATCTACGTATGGTATAGAAACTGTTGACGAAGATTTGGAAACAGCGTTGTTTGGTCCTTGTATAGATACGTGATAGACTATATATGGGTTCGTTCCTTGTGTGTCTAACAATAGTTTTTTTCGACAGGAACGTGTCTAGTATAGATAAAGCATGTACGTGTCCTTCTCCTCCACATGATCGTGATTGCACTACGTGACAGGTTTCTCTATTTTCTTGAGGGAACGTGACAGATTTCTCAATATATGCATGTACATAGTATTTATATGTAACGTAATATCTTTAAATCTCAGCCGTTTATATGAAAAAATTAATGGCCTTGATAATTTAATCTGTGTGGATGAACATGATGGCTTGTTTGACTTCTGTAATATATATATAATAGATAGCTCCTTCATTAACGCTCTTCTGTCAGGAGCATAGAGTTTTCCTCGAAATCTTGGGTCGGTTCGTCAAAGTTGTGGTTCGTCCGAGACTGGATCTTCTTAGCTGATAGGTCCGTGTCCATTCTAGATAACTATCGAAATACTTATGGTGGTCTACAATTTATGGTTTTTTTTTCCTGCAGAAAACGGGTCTGGGTCGAACCTCACCGTATAACCTACGATTGGCAACGGTTGCCTGTAAAGGGGTTCCATCGTCCTACCATTCTATGGTTTTATGGCTTATCGCATCGACACTCTTCAAAGGTTTTCGAGGCTCTCTGATTTTCCATCTACATATGATAGTTCATGATAGAAGTCTTCGGTATGGGGGCCAATTCCATCCCGTACTTGAATCATTACCACATACGTAAACAGTGAATCACGTATTCTAACACTTGGGCATACTCACAAGCATTGCAGAATTTCTCTTGTTCTCGAACTGGGTTCGAGTAAATCCATGGTTTCTGCAAGCCAAACAAAACATCTATCGTTACTTCACCACTCTCAGGTTTTTGCGTAACCTCCTACGAAACGTATGCTGATTGGATCACTGATTCTTCCAAATTTCTTCCTTTATCAAGGTTACATCAGTTCCTTTTCAAAATCCTGGGCCTGTGGGTTATGGCCCACTTCAGCACTAGTGCAACTTTAACTCATCCTTGGAGTAACTCTCATATTACACCTCCTTTAAATCCAGTAGTACTCTGTTTCTTCATACCATCATATCAAAAGCACAACTCCAACTTATTTTGTCCGGCTTCCTTCTATGGACCGTCATGAATAACACATTTCTTTCTTCATTGATCCTGTGGTTTTACGGAGTACTATGTCACCAAAGAAAAATGCACTAGCTTATCCATAAATCTCATTATTTTCATATCAATCTTTTATTACATCCTTAACCATTTTTCGTGAATCCAAATTCCAAAAAGTTTATTACAAATTCTGCCATCCACATGGTTCGGTATGGTCAGACATTACTTCCAACTTTATTCATTTTTCCCCTTGAGGATTCTTCAGTCCCACTGGAATTGTGCGACATGTGCCTTGAATTTTTCAATCTTCTATTTCATCGTGGTGGCCTTGAGCTTCACCTCCATCATCTCTGTATGCACTTCGCTTAGGTATTCCTGAGTATAACGGAGTCTTGCTTCAAGTATTTCTCCGATCTGCGTATGGCTTCCATGGCTGCTTCACGAATAGCATCGAAGAAAGTTGCTTGTGGCACACGTGAAATGAAAAAGTACTGCCCCATCATCTTTGGGCAAACTCCTTTCAAATGGTGGAGGTGTACCTCCACATACCAAAGTTCCACTCCCTTTTGCATGAAGGGGTAGCCTTTGTAGACTGCATCTCCTTCAAGGTGAATATGCTTCATCATGTCCTTCAGGATCCTTGGATAATCATGATCACTTGTCAGGGTCATGATTGTTTCCGGACCTTTAAGGAAAGACTCGTAAAGTGTCGTCATCTGCAGTTTGTGAAACAGAAATGATGCTCAGAGTAAGGTACTTATCTCCTGGGGCACACATTCATATCATCCAAACAAAACTTCAAACTCAATTTCCAATTTCCTGTTTATGCATCACAACTCACCTTCTTCCATGTTCATCAAGAATATTAATTTCCAAGATAAAATATGACAACTCCTTAAAGCTTTTCAGCATGTGACATTACAACTTTATTGAGTCATGAACTATTACAATCTCAGAGAAATCTATTACATAACTCAACTCACTGAGCTCATGAAAATGAAATTGCTTTCTACTACTCTTATTATCCATATCAAAATTCCAACTACTCAACTCCAGCTTTCATCTTGCCGGGACATTTAATAGCATAATGTCCTGCCTCCTTGCAGCGAAAACAAATGACTTCTGACATGTCTTGGGGCTTCTTTGTGATTATGCGGGCTCCTTGGATTCTTGGCTTCTTTTACGGCATTTACTAGCGTAATGACCTAAATCCTTGCACCTGTAACAAGTGATATGACTTAGGTCCTTCTCTGCAAAAATTGCGTTGTTCTCGGGTTGCCTTCTTTTCTCTTCTGGATTTCTCTGTAATGATCGAGTTTCTATCTCCGGGGTCAAACTTCACTTCCTGGCCGGAAATATCCCGGATACTCTTTTCTTTCCTTGGTGCAATACTGTGAAAAATGTCCTTCTTCTCCACATGAATAGCAGGCATTGGAGTAAAATCTGTTGAGGCCCTTTCCATTAGGGTCTTAAACCCATTCCTTCATCACAGGTTCTTCTAGACCTTCCTTTAGGGCTTCCTTCATTCCATCTTCACGCTTACGAATAGTTTGTTGCACCGTGGAGTAAATGTGACACTGCACCGGGTAGTGGGTGGTTCCTTCACACAGGAAGCAAGTCACCTGACTAGTTGGGCATTCCTCAGCTAGGTGTTTCTCCTCACAATGAGGGCATCCATCTTCGTGTTCCTCCTGGGTGTGTCCTATTTCTCCGCAAATCTTGCAGGCACAAGGTTTACTTCTTGGTGTATCATTGTGCTTCCGGATAAGACGTGATCTCATTAGGGTCTTCTTGAATTCCTCCCAAGTTCTTGCTCCTTTAAATCCTTGTATGGCTTGATGCATTCTCCACCAGGTTGCAGCACTTTTTGTAAAGTACTGAAGAGCGTATTGGACCTCATACTTCTTTGAAACCAAATTGTTCCTCAAGTGATTCTCCATGTTCTCGCATCCATAGCTCGCCTCCTACCGAAGTCTTGGTCCAGAGAATATCACCAACTTCATTCATCATCTATGGGGTTCAAGGGTTTTAGGGTGAGATGAGAGAGAGATGGGGAGGGATATACACACAATACAAACAATAGTTTTTGAAGAAACAAGTTTTACTTTGTGGCTGTCGGAAAACATCAAACAAATGACAGCTCACAAATCGTCGCATCTAACGTAAGTGTGTAACAGGAGTTTGGTCTTCTAAAGGTCAAATATTTCTTCAGGAACTTCAAATCTTCGGAGTCTTCAACTGTTGTAGCTTCTAATACATGGTGAAATCCTCTTTACTCTGAAGGGGTCATCAGTTCTCCGATATCAAATCCTTCTTGGAGCGTCTTCAGTTGATCCTCCGGGTGATCAAAGGATAAGGGGTATATTCTAACTATTTGAGGTGAGAGGGTCTATTTGATAAATTCAGAAAAGATGAGAAGTAAGAGTCTTTTTGTAAATAAAGTTTTTAGAAATTTCCGGTCCTAGGGCTTTCCGATTTCTAGGGTCACATCCTACAGTCAACATGTGCTCTGATACCATTTCTGTAGCGACCCGACCTCAGACGGTCAAGCCTTCGTGGTATACATGCCATCCACGGATCAAGTATCTTTGGCACACAGTACATCAATGTATATATCAAAGTGCAATCACATGTATAAATAACGTAAAATGATATATACCTCATAATACTCAGCGGAAACAATCAAACGGGTGTGGAGTCCCATCAACGCCATCGGCAGGTTGAGTGTAGACCGTAACCTGTATCGTAACTCTTACTCGTCGAAGAAAATCCTGCAACATGATACGTTGCAGCCGTGTAGGTCAGTACATTGAATGTACCGGCAAGATCACAACATGAATAAACAGATGGTAAAACTATACTATATGCAATTTGGCTTTGTAGCTCACGTATCGAGTTTTGTTTGCGTAAAAGCTGATTTTATTTTCCCTACATCAAAGGAATAAATGAAGTCTGTACTATGGAGTTTTCTATCATGACATGGTTCCGCCAACCGATGTCTCATAGCCCAAAATCATCATAAGTTGCCCACAATTAAGTTGTCGATCCGGTGTTGAGAGTTAGAGATAGATCCAAGTCCGGATGCTCAAATTGTCCGTGAATCGGGACACGGCTAATCGATTAGGTTTTAAACCCTCTGCAGAGGTTTGTACACTTTACCCGCAAGATTCGATCCCTCTTTTACGTTCTCGCACTTCGTGGTGTTTGAGAACAAGATGACCAAACATGGTCTTCGAAGAGTTCCTCGACCACCGTCCGGTACTCATCCCATCCTACCGTAGTTCTACATCCGCTAGTACCGCCCCAGCCAGAGTCACAACTAAGGTCAACCAAGCCAGAGCCCATAGTGACTTGCGGTTGCAGGTAAGCTTCCGGGCATGAAGTATTCTTCCGTCTCTTTGAGTCTGGGTGAAGCTTTCCGCAAGATGTCATGGCGCTTCTCCATGCATCCCGCCAACCACTGGTTTCTCCAGGTGCCCACAACCGCCCTTCACCCAAAGAGGTGTGTATTGAATTCTTGTCTTGAGTCTTGAAGTCTTGAGGCCTTGAAAATGCAGTCCTTGCAGATGCCATCATGGAGTTGTCGTCATTGACGAGAGTCCTCCTTCTTCACACCACTTCGAGCACTCATACCAAGCCCGTCTACTATAGCGTAGCATTAAAATAAATAACGTCCGGGCTTGGTAACAGGGTGATGGGTTCTTACCTCATGCATACTACTCAACTACAAGGATTCAATAACACTACTTGAGGGGTGGTTGCAAAGGTGCCACTAAGTGCAATAAAACATAGGTATGAAAGCATGGTCAAAGTGAACTTGCCTTGTTGACGATCTTGAAAACTAGGGATTCAGTAGTAGCAAGCTTCAAGCACTCAGGAAATTCTACCGAGGCAAACAATATCTATAATAAGCACATAGCATATGATCACATAACACAATAGCATAGTAACATAACACACCAAAACAACGAACCAAAACCCAAAGGAAAAACTCGAAGAAATCCAACTCAAAGTTTTCCTACTTCAAGCAACAACTAAAACTAGTTTTTACATAACAAAATTTTCTCAACATAACCTAACCATGGGTTTATGTTAACTTAACATAAAGGAATGCATTAAGCACCTAGGAGCAAAAAGAATCAATTTAAAATCTATTATAAAACTCCTATTAGGCCTAATCCAATTTATATTAAGAAAAATAAAATAAGAAGTCTTATTTAATATAAATAAAAGTTCACCCTATAAAGTGACAGAAACTATCCTAGAATAATCAATAACATGTTAAAAATAAATTAATTTACTAATTAAAATAATAGGAAAACAGTAGCTAGTTAATTAATTAGGATTTACAAGATTCTGCTTAAAACTATTTTTTTATTAATCCTAAAATACCCAAATTAATTCCTATGGTTTGGCAATGTCAAAATAAAGTTGGGACAAAAGAATCATCCAAAAATAATTTTCCTAGCTCATGTTATAACAGATTTACTATTCTGGCTAAAACTAAAATAAAGCAATTTTAATTAATTTTAACATAGCTAAATATATTTTCTACAGAAACTATAGAAAATTTTCAAACCAACAAAAAAAAATCACCTATAAATATTAAACAGAATAAAAGATATGAATTTTTCAAAACAGGAACTATTCTGTTAAAACAGAAAACAAAAATAAATGAAAAAGGGCCTAATGGGCCTAAACTACGCACAGGGCGTAATATAAACTAAACGGGCCTAGGGTTTTAAACGAATCGGCCGATTTAAATAAAAACCTAACTTAAAAATAAACCAGACTAACTAAACCGGACCGAACCGGTTTTATTTAAAACATACCCCTTGAAGTCTAATCTCGACCGTAGATGGGGGATCGAGCAGACGAGGAGGAGAGAGAGCTCACCGTGGGGAAGGTCGACGGCGGCTCGGACATCGGCGGCGGCGGCGCCCGATCGTCGGGCTTGGCGAGGGCACGGGCGGACGCGGCGTTCGACGGCGAGCCCAACGGTGGTCGAGGTGGCGTCCGAGGTGGAAGGAGACGGACGACGGCGAGGTCGAGGCGGCGGTGGCGTTCGAGCGTCGACGGTGGTGGCGCTCCGGTGGGTTTTGGGGGTAGGTGAGGGCACGGGGAGGTGTGGTCGAGCGAGGGAGTCCGGAGGTGGTCTCAAGGCGAGCTCTGGGTGGTCGGGGTGGCGGAACGGGCTAATGGCGGGCGGCTCTCGGCTCATGAGTTCGAGAGGGAGGAGGAGGGTTCCATGAGGGGCGAGAAATGGGGTGCGGGGAGGGTTCTTATAGGGGAGGCGTCGGGCGGGCGGGAAGCGAATCGGGAGGATCGGGGAGATCCCGGGATCATGAGGTTTCAGAAGCGGCGGCGGGTGACGTGCGCGAGGGGGAAGACGGGTGGGGGCCCACCTGTCGGTGAGAGGGGGAGCGGGGGACGGGTCGGGCGACCGGTCCGAAAGGTTTCGGGCGAGGGAGGGCTCGGCTGGGCTGGCGCTGGCGCGGCTGGGCCGCTCGGCGCGCTCGGTGGGCCTTGGCCGGGCCGCCGGCGCTGGGCCAAGTTTGGCTGGCGCACTGGGTGGGTTTTTCCTTTTTAAATTTTTTTAATAAAACAAAACAGAGATAACTTATAAAATAATAATATTTTATATAGGACATATATATATCAAAATGATCAGTGGAATATTCCCTATCATTTGAACATTTTTCCAAAGGCAAAATCCAAACTTTATAAAAATTCATTTTTTTCTCAAATTCAAATAAAATTCAGATTTGAATCCAAAAAAAATTGGCATTGTTTTCTTCTGACATATTTGGAGTGTCATGTTTCTCCTCTCATACTTTTTCTCAAGTAGTTGTCAGCATAGTTTTGAAATGAATTCCACTTGCCAAAATTTGAATTCAAATACCAAAACTCAAATTTGAAAGAGGGTTTCAAGGCACTTTCAAATGACTTTCAATTTGATACCTTTTAACTTCCAACTCATATTTCATATAATTGAAGAAGTCATTTTATCTTCCCTCGTGAAAATCATTGAGTTGCATAAAGCTTTGAATTTGAAATATTCCCAAATGAAATTTAAATCTTTTCCAAAACCCTATTCATTTCAAAATGGAAGAAGTCATGTCATCTTCACTCTAGGGTTTGGTGTTGGAATGAACTTGAATTCATTGGGATCCAAAGACAAAGGGGAAAGTTTTGGGAAAATCATTTCATTCCCTCTCATTCAACTTTCAAAAGTTTCAAATTCCACTCAATCAGTCAAACAAACAATCAGACAACAAGCATAGTTATTTATTTAATATAACATTCCAAAATTTAGAATTTTGGGATGTTACATCTTGAATATTATCTTGGGGTGCCTTGGGCATCCACAAGATTTAACTTTTGCATCTCCTTAATTCCTTTTATATCTCGGTTTCCTAAATCTCGAAAGCTTCATCCACACCAAACTCAACAAGAACTCGTGAGATAAGTTAGTATAAACCAATGCAAAAACCTCATCATTTTCTACTGTAACAAATCACTAAAATTATTATTCAACATTGCATACTGAATGTCTCTGCATATTTAATACTCCTATCCTCAAATAGAATCATTAAACAAGCAAACATATGCAAACAATGCAAACATAACAGCAATCTGCCGAAACAGTATAGCCTATAAAGAATGCAAGATTCATCATACTTCCCTAAATCCAAAAATTATGAAATAAAATTCCCACTTTAGTAAATTTATCAGAGCTTATTATTCAAAAAGTTTCAACATTATATCACATTCTGACTTTTCTAAGGAATTTTTGCAACAGCGGTAAACTTTCTGTTTTGAAACAGCAACATGTATACTAGCAAAATAAGCATGGTAAAGGCTATCCTTGACATTTTTATTGAAAAAAAAGATGCAAAACATTATTATAAATAACAGAAAGCAAACACTAACAAAATAAAATGATGCTCCAAGCAAAACACATATCATGTGGTGAATAAAAATATAGCTCCAAGTAAAGTTACCGATGAACGAAGACGAAAGAGGGGATGCCATCCGGGGCATCCCCAAGCTTAGGCTCTTGGTTGTCCTTGAATATTACCTTGGGGTGCCTTGGGAATCCCCAGGCTTAGGCTCTTGTCACTCCTTATTCTATGGTCCATCGAATCTTTACCCAAAACTTGAAAACTTCACAACACAAAACTTAACAGAAAATCTCGTGAGCTCCGTTAGCGAAAGAAAACAAAACACCATTTCAAGGTACTGTAATGGACCCATTCTTTATTTGTATTGGTGTTAAACCTACTTTATTCCAACTTATATATGGTTCATACACTCCGATACTACTCGTAGATTCATCAAAATAAGCAAACAACACATGAAAAATAGAATCCGTCAAGAATAGAACAGTCTGTAGTAATCTGTATCAAACACAAACTTTCTGTAACTCAAAAATTCTGCGAAAATAGGACGACCTAGATAATTTTATTATTTATATACTGAAATTGGAATCAGTATTTTATCACTTTCTGGTTAATTTTAACAATTGTTTTCGTGAGCAGAAAGTTTCTGTCTTTTTCAGCAAGACCAAATAATTATCATCCAAGAAGATCATATAGGTCTTACTTGGCACAAACACTAATAAAAACATTAAACCACATATAACCAGAGACTAGATGATTTATTTATTACTAAACAGGAACAAAAATCAAGGAACAAAAATAAAATTGGGTTGCCTCCCAACAAGCGCTAACGTCTAACGCCCCTAGCTAGGCATGATGATTTCGATGTTGCTCACATAAAAGATAAGAATTGAAACATAAAGAGAGCATCATGAAGAATATGACTAGCACATTTAAGCCTAACCCACTTCCTATGCATAGGTATTTGTGAGCAAACAACTTATGGGAACAATAATCAACTAGCATAGGAAGGCAAAACAAGAAAAACTTTAAAACTTTAAGAATATAGAGAGGAAACTTGATGTTATTGCAATTCCTACAAGCATATATTCCTCCCTCATAATAATTTTCAGTAGCATCATGAATGAATTCAACAATATAACCAGCACCCAAAGCATTGTTTTCATGATCTACTAGCATAGAAAATTTACTACTCTCCACATAGCAAAGTTCTTATTCGGAATAGTGGGAGTATCATAAGAGACTCGAATACTATAAATTGCTTCCACATTAAAAGAGTAATGTTCAGAAAAAAGGATAATTATAATCATGAAAAGTTTTATAAATATAATCATCACTACTTTTTATAGCATAAGTTTCATCACAATAATCATCATAAGTAGCAACTTTGTTCTCATCATAATCGATAGAAACCTCTTCCAAGATAGTGGAATCATCACTAAATAAAGTCATGACCTCTCCAAATCCACTTTCATATTCATCACAATAAGCTTCAACATCCTCCAAAATAGTGGAATCACTACTTCCTAAAGTGACACTCTTCCAAACCCACTTTCATCAATATAATCATCATAGGTAATAGGCATGCTATCATCATAACAACTTTGCTCATCAAAACTTGGGGGACAAAAAATATCATCTTCATCAAACATAGCATCCCCAAGCTTGTGGCTTTGCATATCATTAGCATCATGAGTATTCATGGAATTCATACTAACAACATTGCAATCATGCTCATCACACAAAGATCTAGTACCAAACATTTTAATGCATTCTTCTTCTAGCAATTGAGCACAATTTTCCTTACCATCATTTTCACGAAAGATATTAAAAAGATGAAGCGTATGAGGCATAATCAATTCCATTTTTTGTAGTTTTATTTCATAAACTAAACTAGTGATAAAGCAAGAATAAAAAAGATTCGATTGCAAGATCTAAAGATATACCTTCAATCACTCACCTCCCCGGCAACGGCGCGAGAAAAGAGCTTGATGTATACTACGCAACCTTCTCCTTGTAGACGTTGTTAGGCCTCCAAGTGCAGAGGTTTGTAGGACAGTAGCAAATTTCCCTCAAGTGGATGACCTAAGGTTTATCAATCCGTGGGAGGTGTAGGATGAAGATGGTCTCTCTCAAGCAACCCTGCAGCCAAATAACAAAGAGTCTCTTGTGTCCCCAACACACCCAATACAATGGTAAATTGTATAGGTGCACTAGTTCGGCGAAGAGATGGTGAAGTGCAATATGGATGGTAGATATAGGTTTTTGTAATCTGAAAATATAAAACAGCAAGGTAACTAATGATAAAAGTGAGCACAAACGGTATTGCAATGCGTTGAAACAAGGCCTAGGGTTCATACTTTCACTAGTGCAAGTTCTCTCGACAATAATAATATAATTAGATCATATAACTATCCCTCAACATGCAACAAAGAGTCACTCCAAAGCCACTAATAGCGGAGAACAAGCGAAAAGATTATGGTAGGGTACAAAACCACCTCAAAGTTATCCTTTCTGCTCGATCTATTCAAGAGTCCGTAGTAAAATAACACGAAGCTATTCTTTCCATTCAATCTATCATAGAGTTCATACTAGAATAACACCTTAAGACACAAATCAACCAAAACCCTAATGTCACCTAGATACTCCATTGTCACCTCAAGTATCTGTGGGCATGATTATACGATATGCATCACACAATCTCAGATTCATCTATTCAACCAACACAAAGTACTTCAAAGAGTGCCCCAAAGTTTCTACCGAAGATTCAAGACGAAAACGTGTGCCAACCCCTATGCATAGGTTCATAGGCGGAACCCACAAGTTGATCACCAAAACATACATCAAGTGGATCACATGATATCCCATTGTCACCACAGATAAGCACGGCAAGACATACATCAAGTGTTCTCAAATCCTTAAAGACTCAATTCGATAAGATAACTTCAGAGGGAAAACTCAATCCACTACAAGAGAGTAGAGGGGGAGAAACATCATAAGATCCAACTATAATAGCAAAGCTCGCGATACATCAAGATTGTGCGAAGTCAAGAACACGAGAGAGAGAGAGAGAGAGAGAGATCAAACACATAGCTACTGGTACATACCCTCAGCCCTGAGGGTGAACTACTCCCTCCTCGTCATGGAGAGCGCCGGGATGATGAAGATTGCCACCGGTGAGGTATCCCCCTCTGGCAGGGTGCCGAAACAGGATCCCGAGAGGTTTTTGGTGGCTACAGAGGCTTGCGGCGGCGGAACTCCCGATCTATTCTTGTCCCCGATGTTTTTAGGGTATATGGGGATATATAGGCGAAAGAAGTCGGTCGGGGGACGCTCGAGGGGCCCATGAGATAGGGGGGAGCGCCCAGTAGAGGGGGGCCTCCACCCTCGTGGCCACCTCGAAGCTTCCTTGACTTCAACTCCAAGTCTCCTGGATCACGTTCGTTCCAAAAATCACGCTCCCGAAGGTTTCATTCCGTTTGGACTCCATTTGATATTCCTTTTCTCGAAACACTGAAATAGGCAAGGTTGGGCCTCCGGTTAATAGGTTAGTCCCAAACATAATATAAAAGTGCATAATAAAGCCCGTAAACATCCAAAACAGATAATATAATAGCATGAATGCTTCATAAATTATAGATACGTTGGAGACGTATCACCGATCATCAGTCCTCCTTAATGGCGTGCCCGGCCGACAATTCCCATGCAGATGCGGGGTTAGACAATGGGACCTGCTTTCATCGTTAATCTTTGTCCTCGCAGCAGAGTTACTTCAGGCAATAATTAATGATGCTTTCCAACAAGCAGGCTTGACTTACCATTTCCTTGCATTGGACAGACTGACTACCCGGTCCTTCAATACACCAATGACACGCTCATTGTCCTCCCTGCATACACTCGTCAAGCCACCCTAGTTAAACAGATTATGTCTGACTATGCTTCCTCCATTGGCCTCAAGATTAATTTTCACAAATCCACGATGATCCCGATCAATCTTAACGCATCTACCACGACCAATCTTGCTAGAGTCTTTGGGTGTGCGGTTGACTCGATGTCGTTCACTTACCTTGGCCTCCCACTGGGCACTACCTGACCTTCGATCCAAGAATTTATGCCTTTGGTTTGCATGTTGGAAAGGCAACTGACACCCACCATTGCGATCACCGGTGTGTGTTGATCCTAAACAAACGGTTTTTAACCCCTTTCCATGATGGCATTTGGAACCGTCGCCAAGTGAGTGTGGGCGATAGGGGGTCCTTCCCACACGACCCAGAAACCGTCGGGGACATGCCCTCCTGTCACACACGTTCGGCAAAATGAGGTCGTGTGTGACCGGCGAGTGCTCAAATACAGAAATACATACAGTAGAGCTAAAAAAATACAATTATATGACGAAATTGTTTCTGGTCGCAAGTACATCCCACATAGTTAGTCCCCGCTAAACGTTTCCATTTGTATGTACATCCCACACAGTCGCTCCAAGGAAAATGTTTCTGTTCACAGGTACATTACACACAATTTTTCTTGTTAAATCCTTTGTGATAGTGTTGCCATTGCACATGATATTAATAATTTTATCGTTTGCGTTATTGAATGCATCACACACGGTGCATAGAAGAAACTATGTGGCAAAGGTTGTCCATCACACACACTTTTTATATGATAAACGTTTGCGCAAGGTGGCCTAATGCAAACAGTTTTCAAGAGAAAGTCGTGTGTGCAGTGGAGACTGATCGCACACGTAGTGGATCCTAGAAACGTTTCTCATCTCTGCGTATATCGGAGACGTTTCGCTTTCGCAAACCGTGTGCAATGTAATCCTAATTAATCCATAATTAATCCAATTAATCCCTAATTTAAAAATCACATGTTTTGAATTTGAAAGTGTTGGGGAACGTAGCAGAAATTCAAAATTTTCCTACGAGTCACCAAGATCTATCTATGGAGAAACTAGCAACGAGAGAGAGAGGAGAGCATCTACATACCCTTGTAAATCGCTAAGCGGAAGCGTTCAAGAGAACGAGGTTGAAGGAGTCGTACTCGCAGCGATTCAGATCGTGGTTGATTCCGATCTAAGCACCGAACAACGGTGCCTCCGCGTTCAACACAAGTACAGCCCGGGGACGTCTCCTCCTTCTTGATCCAGCAAGGGGAGAGGAGAAGTTGAGGGAGAACTCCGACAAAGACGACGGCATGGTGGTGATGGAGCTCGTGGTTCTCCGTGAGGGCTTCGCCAAGCACTACGGAGGAGGAGGAGGTGTTGGAGGAGGGAGAGGGCTGCGCCCGAGGAAGGTGCGGCTGCCCTCTCTCTCTCTCACTACATATAGGGGAAGGGAGGAGGGGAGGCGCCCTAGGGTTCCCTAGGGAGGCGGCGGCCATAGGGGAAACCCTAGATGGGTTTTGGCGCCCCACCCCTAGGAAACTTGCCCCCCAAGCCGGGAGGGGTGGCTGCCCTAGGGGTGGCGCCCCCACCTCTCCACGTTACGTGAGATGGGGTGGGAGGGGCGCTCAGCCCCTTAGTTGGCTGATGTGCCCTCTCCCCTTGGCCCATAAGGCCCCCCAAAGCTTGCCGGGGCCTCCGAAACCCCTTTCGGACACGCTGGTCATCACCTGGTACCCCAGGAACAATTCCAGACTCCAATACCCTTCGTCCAATATACCGATCTTCACCTCCGGACCATTCCGGAGCTCCTCGTCATGTTCGGGATCTCATCTGGGACTCCGAACAACCTTCGGTAACCACATACTATTTCCCATAACAACTCTAGCGTCACCGACCTTAAGTGTGTAGACCCTACGGGTTCAGGAACCATGCAGACATGACCGAGACGTTCTCCGGTCAATAACCAACAGCGGGGTCTGGATAACCATGTTGGCTCCCACATGTTCCACGATGATCTCATCGGATGAACCACGATGTCGAGGATTCAATCAATCCCGTATTCAGTTCCCTTTGTCTAGCGGTATTGTACTTGCCCGAGATTCGATCATCTGTATGCCGATACCTTGTTCAATCTCGTTACCGGCAAGTCTCTTTACTCGTTCCGTAACACATCATACCGTGATCAACCCCTTGGTCACATTGTGCACATTATGATGATGTCCTACCGAGTGGGTCCAGAGATACCTCTCCGTCACACACGGAGTGACAAATCGATCTCGATTCGTACAACCCAATGCAGACACTTTCGGAGATACCCGTAGTGCACCTTTATAGCCACCCGATTCACGTTGTGACGTTTGGTACACCCAAAGCATTCCTACGGTATCCGGGAGTTGCACAATCTGATGGTCTAAGGAGATGATACTTGACATTAGAAAAGCTTTAGCATACGAACTACACGATCTCCGTGCTAGGCTTAGGATTGGGTCTCGTCCATCACATCATTCTCCTAATGATGTGATCCCGTTATCAACGACATCCAATGTCCATGGTCAGGAAACCGTAACCATCTATTGATCAACGAGCTAGTCAACTAGAGGCTTACTAGGGACATGGTGTTGTCTATGTACCCACACATGTATCTGAGTTTCCTATCAATACAATTATAGCATGGATAATAAACGATTATCATGAACAAGGAAATATAATAATAATAACCAACTTATTATTGTCTCTAGGGCATATTTCCAACAGAAAGTAGGCAATCACTTATTTCATATCCAACCATGTTTATTACAAATATAGCTTCAACCACAAATCCATAATTCAATGCACAGGTACATATACTGAAGAACTACAGAAGTTCCAAGTAAAGAATGATGAACCATAGTTGTACTAAAGACTGTAAAGAGAGAGGCAAAAGACATTTTGGTTGCTGGACAAGGTGAATCGGAATGCCCATATTGTGCCCTCCTCCATGCGTAAGGCGCGCACGACTCTAGGCCAACGCCTTGTGATGGCTGCCCGTCCATCCTTCATTGTCTTCATTAGGACTTCTCGATGCTCATTGTAGTCTGGATGAAATACTTTAACCTTCATTGCGTGTCCACCAATCATGTACTTTGCGAGGTAATCTTGAGTGAACTGCTTTGGGAACCACTGGGAACGTAAAAGATTCAGACATTGTTGTCTAACACCTCATTATGGGCAGTAAAAAGAGAAGGCTGCAGAGTTTGTAGTTACCATCCCGCAGCTCACTGTTGTGTTGGATACAACATAAACAAATAATTTGCTTGCCACCATTCGTATCTTTTTGCTTATAATCCTTATCAGTTTCCTCACTTGATGCTTGTTCATCAATATCTCATTGCCCCATACCAAAAAGGGTCGATGCGTGGATCCTTGCCAAGGGCATATGTACCTCCAAGCAACAAGTCAATATTAGAAGCTAACTAGTGTCCAGGCCTGGATCTATATGCACTACATTATGGAACGACGGGGGGAGTACAAGCCAAGGGATGTGATGTCTACTATGCAACCTTCTTCTTGTAGACGCTGTTGGGCCTCCAAGTGCAGAGGTTTGTAGGACAGTAGCAAATTTCCCTCAAGTGGATGATCTAAGGTTTATCAATCTGTGGGAGGCGTAGGATGAAGATGGTCTCTCTCAAGCAACCCTGCAACCAAATAACAAAGAGTCTCTTGTGTCCCCAACACACCCAATACAATGGTAAATTGTATAGGTGCACTAGTTCGGTGAAGATATGGTGATACAAGTGCAATATGGATGGTAGATATAGGTATTTGTAATCTGAAAATATAAAAACAGCAAGGTAACTAATGATAAAAGTGAGCACAAACGATACTGCAATGAGTTGAAACAAGGCCTAAGGTTCATACTTTCACTAGTGCAAGTTCTCTCAACAATAATAACATACTTGGATCATATAACTATCCCTCAACATGCAACAAAGAGTCACTCCAAAGCCACTAATAGCGGAGAACAAACGAAGACATTATGGTAGGGTACGAAACCACCTCAAAGTTATCCTTTATGTTCTATCTATTCAAGAGTTTGTAGTAAAATAACATGAAGCTATTCTTTCCGTTCAATCTATCATAGAGTTCGTACTAGAATAACACCTTAAGACACAAATCAACCAAAACCCTAATGTCACCTAGATACTCCATTGTCACCTCAAGTATCCGTGGGCATGATTATATGATATGCATCACACAATCTCAGATTCATCTATTCAACCAACACAAAGAACTTCAAAGAGTGCCCCAAAGTTTCTACCGTAGAGTCAAGACGAAAACGTGTGCCAACCCCTATGCATAGATTCATTGAACCCGCAAGTTGATCACCAAAACATACATAAAGTGGATCACTTGAATATCCCATTGTCACCACAGATAAGCACGACAAGACATACATCAAGTGCTCTCAAATCCTTAAAGACTCAATCCGATAAGATAACTTCAAAGGGAAAACTCAATCCATTACAAGAGAGTAGAGTGGTATAAACATCATAAGATCCAACTATAATAGAAAAGCTCGCGATACATCAAGATCGTGCGAAGTCAAGAACACGAGAGAGAGAGAGAGAGAGAGAGAGAGAGAGAGAGAGAGATCAAACACATAGCTACTAGTACATACCCTCAGCCCAGAGGGTGAACTACTCCCTCCTTGTCATGGAGAGCGCCAGGATGATGAAGATGGCCACCGGTGACGGATCCCCCTCGGCAGGTCTTGAACAGGTCTCGATTGGTTTTTGGTGGCTACAGAGGCTTGCGGCGGCGGAACTGCCGATCTATTCTATTCCCCGAAGGTTTAAGGGTATATGTACTTATATAGGTGAAAGAAGTCGGTCAGGGGAGCCATGAGCGGCCCATGAGGGTGGGTGCGCCCCCCCTGCCTCGTGGCCTCCTCGAAGCTTCCCTGACTTCAGCTCCACGTCTCCTGGATCATGTTCGTTCCAAAAATCACGCTCCCAAAGGTTTCATTCCGTTTGGACTCCGTTTGATATTCCTTTTCTTCGAAACACTGAAATAGGTAAGAAAACAGCAATATGGGCTGGGCCCCGGTTAATAGGTTAGTCCCAAAAATAATATAAAAGTGTATAATAAAGCCCGTAAACATCCAAAATAGATAATATAATAGCATGAATGCTTCATAAATTATAGATACGTTGGAGACATATCAGCATCCCCAAGCTTAATTCCTGCTCGTCCTCGAGTAGGTAAATGATAAAAGAAATAATTTATGAAGTGTGAATGCTAGCAGGTGCACAAGTTTGATCAATGATAATTTCAATCACCTTTTCTAGCATGATTATATGTCATAACAGTAGTTCATCTTATAAAACTTCTCAAGATCAAGTAACAAGCTATTCACATGCTAAAGCATAGACCATAAACTTTCTTGAAAACTAGCAAACTTCATTCTTAATCATTAAACAATTACAATTCATCTTATTTTCAGGAAGGGTCTATGTCAGAGCTTTGATTTAGCAAACTCCACATACTCAACTATCATATAGTCTTCCATGATTGCTACCACTCAAAGCATATTCTTAGAACAAATAGCATCCATCGAACACAGAGAAAGATAGGGGCTTAGTGTTTCGCCTCCCAACTCACTTATCATATAGATAATTATCAACAATAATAATTCATGATCAAATATATTTGCATGGCCATATATGCTTAGATCTTTCCCCAACACACGATGCTTGCCAATTAAAGAGTAGGTAGGAATGAGAAGGAATACTACTGACTCTTGCATAAAAGTAAAAGATAGGCCCTTTGCAGAGGGAAGCAGGGATTTGCAGAGGTGCCAGAGCTCGATTTTGAAATAGAGATGAAAATAATTTTGAGAGGTATGCTTTCATTATCAACATAACAACCAAGAGTTCCCAATATCTTCCATGCTACACACATTATAGGCGGTTCCCATACAGAATGGTAAAGTTTTTACTCCCCCTCCACCAACAATCACACTCCATGGCTTGTCCGAAACAATGGGTGCTGCCCAACTATCAACATTCCTGGGGGAGTTTTGTTTAAATTATTTTTGATTTGATTTTGATCTTTTGATCATGGGACTGGGCATCCCGATTACCAGCCATTTTTCTCGTGAATGATGAGCGGAGTCCACTCATCTTGAGAATAACCCACCTAGCATGGAAGATACTGACAACCCCTAGTCGCTACATGAGCGATCCAGGCATACAAAACATATTATTATTTGAAGGTTTAGAGTTTGGCACATGCAAATTTACTTGGAACGGCAGGTAAATACCGCATATAGGTAGGTATGGTGGACACTCATGGAATAAACTTGGTTCAATGAATTTGGATGCACAAGCAATATTCTCGCTTAGTACAGATATTTTCGCTAGCAAAGGATTCTAAAAAGCAAGCACCACATGTTAGAGGATCCATAACAATATAACTTCTATACAAATATACCCAAGCATAACTCATTACGTTGTCTTCCTTGTCCAACTTCAACTAATTTTCTCAGGTTTGAAAATAATTAATGGGGCTCATAATCATAGAATATGTCTAAGATAGTATATTTATATGTGAAATCTCTCTTCCTTCTATATTCTTTCATGAATTGTTCAAGTGACCAGTACAATGCTTGCTAACCTTCAATAAATTTACCACCTCTACTTATTAGATGTGAAGTCATTACTCCTAATAGGGTAAGCATATGAAACATGTATAATTTCAGATTTATGACATTCAACTCATTCAACCATTTACTCATAGGATATAAGTGAAGCACGCGAGTAAATGACAAACTACTCCAAAAAGATATAAGTGAAGATCAATGAGCGGTTAAATAATTATGTAACTATGTGAAGACTCTCTCTCATTTAAGAATTTCATATCTTGGTATTTTATTCAAAAAGCAAGCAAAACAAAATAAAATTACATTGCAAGGATAGCACAACTCATGTGAAGAAGCAAAAACTTAGGCTCAACCGATACTAACCGATAGTTGTTGAAGAAGAAAGGCGGGATGCCTAACAGGGCATCCCCAAGCTTAGATGCTTGAGACTTCTTGAAATATTATCTTGGGGTGCCTTGGGCATCCCCAAGCTTGAACTTTGTGTCTCCTTAATTCCTCTCATATCATGGTTTCTCTATTTCTCAAAAACTTCATCCACATAAGACTCAACAAGAACTCGTGAGATAAGTTAGTATAAACCAATGCATAACCTTATCATCTTCTACTGTGACAAATCACAAAAATTATTATTCAACATTGCATACTAAATGTCTCTGTATATTTAATACTCCTATCCTCAAATAGAATCATTAAACAAGCAAACATATGCAAACAATGCAAACATAACAGCAATCTGCCAAAACAGTATAGTCTGAAAAGAATGCAAGATTCATCATACTTCCCTAACTCCAAAAATTATGAAATAAAATTCTCACTGTAGTAAATTTATCAGAGCTTATTATTCAAAAGGTTTCAACATTTTATCACATTCTGACTTTTCTAGGGAATTTTTGCAACAGCGGTAAACTTTCTGTTTTGAAACAGCAACATGTATACTTGCAAAATAAGCATGGTAAAAGCTATCCTTGACAATTTTATTGAAACTAAAGATGCAAAACACTATTCTAAATAACAGCAAGCAAATACTAACAAAATAAAATGATGCTCTAAGCAAAACACATATCATGTGGTGAATAAAAATATAGCTCCAAGTAAAGTTGCCGATAGACGAAGACGAAAGAGGGGATGCCATCCGGGGCATCCCCAAGCTTAGGCTCTTGGTTGTCCTTAAATATTGCCTTGGGGTTCCTTGGGCGTCTGCAAGCTTAGGCTCTTGCCACTCCTTATTCCATAGTCCATCGAATCTTTACCCAAAACATGAAAAGTTAACAACACAAAACTCAACAGAAAACTCGTAAGCTCCGTTAGTATAAGAAAATAAATCACCACTTAGGTACTGTTGTGAACTCATTCTAAATTCATATTGGTGTAATATCTACTGTATTCCAACTTCTCTATGGTTCATACCCTCCGATACTACTCACAGATTCATCAAAATAAGCAAACAACACATAGAAAACAGAATCTGTCAAAAACAAAACAGTCTGTAGTAATCTGCATCAAACGCAAAATTATGGAACTCGAAAAAATCTGGCAATATAGTAAGACCTAGATAATTTGATTATTGATATACTTCAATTGGAATCAGTATTTTATCACTTTCTGGTGATTTTTAACAATTGTTTTCGTGAGCATAAAGTTTCTGTCTTTTTCAGCAAGATCAAATAATTATCATCCAAGAAGATCCTATAGGTCTTACTTGGAACAAACACTAATTAAAACATAAAACCACATCTAACCAGAGTCTAGATGATTTATTTATTACTAAACAGGAACAAAAATAAAATTGGGTTGCCTCCCAACAAGCGCTAACGTTTAACGCCCCTAGCTAGGCATGATGATTTCAATGATGCTCACATAAAAGATAAGAATTGAAACATAAAGAGAGCATCATGAAGAATATGACTAGCACATTTAAGTCTAACCCACTTCCTATACATAAGGATTTTGTGAGCAAACAACTTGTGGGAACATGAAACAACTAGCATGGGAAGGTAAAACAAGCAAATCTTCAAGATTTTCAACACATCGAGAGGAAATTTGATATTATTGCAATATGTAGAAGCATATGATCCTATCTCATAATAATTTTCAGTAGCATCATGAATGAATTAAACCATATAACCAGCACATAAATCATTCTTTTCATGATCTACTTGCATAGAAATTTTACTACCCTCCACATAAGCAAATTTATTCTCATCAATAGTAGTGGGAGCAAACTCAACAAAATAACTATCATGTGAAGCATAATCCAATTGAAAATTAAAATCATGATGACAAGTTTCATGGTTATCTTTATTCTTTAGAGCATACGTGTCATCACAATAATCATCATAAATAGGAGGCATGCTTTCATCATAATAAATTTGCTCATCAAAACTTGGGGACTAAACATATCATCTTCATCAAACATAGCATCCCCAAGCTTGTGGCTTTGCATATCATTAGCATCATGGGTATTCAAAGAATTCATACTACCAACATTGCAATCATGCTCATCATTCACATATTTTATGCCAAGCATTCTATGTATTTCTTCTTCTAGTACTTGAGCACAATTTTCCTTCCCATCATTTTCACGAAAGACATTAAAAAGATGAAGCATATGAGGCAACCTTAATTCCATTTTTTGTAGTTTTCTTTTATATACTAAACTAGTGATAAAACAAGAAACTAAAAGATTTGATTGCAAGATCTAAAGATATACCTTCAAGCACTCACCTCCCCAGCAATGGCGCTAGAAAAGAGCTTAGTTGACGGGGTGTTAGTGCCGCTTTCCTCGCCTCCCCGACAACGGCGCTAGAAAAGAGCTTGACGTCTACTACGCAACCTTCTTCTTGTAGACGTTGTTGGGCCTCCAAGTGCATAGGTTTGTAGGGCAGTAGCAAATTTCCCTCAAGTGGATGACCTAAGGTTTATCAATCCATGGGAGGCGTAGGATGAAGATGGTCTCTCTCAAGCAACCCTGCAACCAAATAACAAAGAGTCTCTTGTGTCCCCAACACACCCAATACAATGGTAAATTGTATAGGTGCACTAGTTCGGCGAATAGATGGTGATACAAGTGCAATATGGATGGTAGATATAGGTATTTGTAATCTGAAAATATAAAAACAGCAAGGTAACTAATGATAAAAGTGAGCACAAACGATATTGCAATGAGTTGAAACAAGGCCTAAGGTTCATACTTTCACTAGTGCAAGTTCTCTCAACAATAATAACATAATTGGATCATATAACTATCCCTCAACATGCAACAAAGAGTCACTCCAAAGCCACTAATAGCGGAGAACAAATGAAGAGATTATGGTAGGGTACGAAACCACCTCAAAGTTATCCTTTCTGTTCTATCTATTCAAGAGTCCGTAGTAAAATAACATGAAGCTATTCTTTCCGTTCAATCTATCATAGAGTTCGTACTAGAATAACACCTTAAGACACAAATCAACCAAAACCATAATGTCACCTAGATACTCCATTGTCACCTCAAGTATCCGTGGGCATGATTATACGATATGCATCACACAATCCCAGATTCATCTATTCAACCAACACAAAGTACTTCAAAGAGTGCCCCAAAGTTTCTACCAGAGAGTCAAGACGAAAATGTGTGCCAACCCCTATGCATAGATTCATTGAACCCGCAAGTTGATCCCCAAAACATACATCAAGTGGATCACGTGAATATTCCATTGTCACCACAGATAAGCACGACAAGCCATACATCAAGTGTTCTCAAATCCTTAAAGACTCAATCCGATAAGATAACTTCAAAAGGAAAACTCAATCCATTACAAGAGAGTAGAGGGGGAGAAACATCATAAGATCCAACTATAATAGCAAAGCTCGCGATACATCAAGATCATGCAAAGTCAAGAACACGAGAGAGAGAGAGATCAAACACATAGCTACTGGTACATACCCTCAGCCCCGAGGGTGAACTACTCCCTCCTCGTCATGGAGAGCGCCGGGATGATGAAGATGGCCCCGGGAAGGGATCCCCCCTCCGGTAGGGTGACGGAACAGGGTCTCAATTGGTTTTTGGTGGCTACAAAGTCTTGCGGCAGCGGAACTCCCGATCTATTCTATTCCCCGAAGGTTTTAGGGTATATGGACTTATATAGGCGAAAGAAGTCGGTCAGGGGAGCCACGAGGGGCCCACGAGGGTGGAGGGCGCGCCCCCTGCCTCGTGGCCTCCTCGAAGCTTCCCTGACTTCAGCTCCACGTCTCCTGGATCACATTCGTTCCAAAAATCACGCTCCCGAAGGTTTCATTCCGTTTGGACTCTGTTTGATATTCCTTTTCTTCGAAACACTGAAACAGTTAAGAAAACAGCAATATGGGCAGGGCCTCCGTTTAATAAGTTAGTCCCAAAAATAATATAAAAGTGTATAATAAAGCCCGTAAACATCCATAACAGATAATATAATAGCATGAATGCTTCATAAATTATAGATACGTTGGAGACGTATCAGGATGAAGCTAACCTCGGTGGAAAATGGTGGTCACTCCCGTTGTTGTCCTGCATAAGTAGTGGAAAGGCATGATAAGTACAACAATCTTAACATCAAACAAATATAGCAAAGATAAACAACATCATCTCCAAATGATAGCTTGAATGTGTTGGTTTCAAAGATGCTGTTAAAGCAGATATAAAATGGAAGGCAATGTTACCGACAAAGAGGCTTAACAACCATCAAATATTGCAATTCAAACTGGTATTGTTGAAAATGAATAGAACATAGGTAATGCTTAAACATCACATTGGATAAATGTGTAAAGCTGAAATAAAGGGCATGTGTTAACTACACCAGGAATAACTGGAACCAAATATAGCCGTTCAAACTGGTATTGATGTAGTCGAGCGGCACAGTTCCGACTTGCACATAATGAACCACACATTGTGAATGACTGAAATAAACAAGGCATAAATGACCGGTATAACAACCAAATATGGCCATTGAAAACTGGACAGAGTCTCACTGCAACCAACGTAACAAGCAAATACAGATAAACATGGCATATGCTTGAAAACTAGACAAATGCTCACTGCAAACAACCTAACAAGCAGATAAAGATAAACAAGGCATCTGCTTGATAACTGGAGAAATGCTAAAAAAAACAACCTAACAACCAAATAAAGATAAACAAGGCATCTGCTTGATAACTAGACAAATGCTAAAAAAGCAACCTCACAACCAAATATAGATAAACAAGGCATCGGCTTGATAACTGGACAAATACTCACTGCAACCAAACTAAGAACCAAATACAGATAAACAAGGCATCTGCTCGATAACTGAAAAAATGCTCACTCCAACCAACCTAACAACCACAGATAAACAAGGCATCTACTCACTATAAACAACCAAATATAGCCATTCGTGAAACTAAAGTGGACAATTCATACTTAAACATCACATAGACCTATTGAACAATACATTTTTGCATAACTGAAATAATTAAACACGGCACAATTAAAGTACCGCACGGCAAATGCTACTACAACAAAGGGTACGGGTTGGCAAGCTAGAAAAGGTATGATTTGCTGATAGAATGTTGCCTCACATTTCATGGACGGGATCCTTCCAGTTGGAAGAGCACATACCCATGGTGCGCTCTCTGATGTCACAGATGGGTTGTTTCACCTTGGAAGAACCTTCGTGGGTGCCCTCCTCGTATTCGTGGTCGTGGTCGATGAGATCTGACTTGGCAATTGAGGATCCCAAGCCGCCGTCGTAGAACGTGTCCTTCAGAAGTGACAAAATGGGCTCTATGGCGTATAAAGCTCGCAAATACTTGACCGCTTAGCGGAGGAGATCAGCGGCAGGGCTGTCGAAGAGATCGATGGTGGTTAAACCAGAGGGGTTGGGGATGGACCACTTAACCTGTGACATGGCCCGCGTGAAGCCGTCGGTGTGGATAAGCTTGATGTCGTGGCGATTTCACGAGATCTGAATATGCTAGCCCGCTGACATGAAGCCTTCGGCATGGCAACGTAGTCAATGTCTTCGTCGGCTTCCGCGGTGACGTGCTGCTCCGGGATCGACAGGTCGGGGCGAACGGCAGCCACCTCGCCAACGTCCGCCGGAGAGGCCATGATAAACCTCTTCTTGGCCGAACGCTCGTCGGGCTCCCCGGGATACGTGGTCAAGCTTAGAGCATCTCCAGCCGTTGGCCTCCCCAGGAGGCATTTTTCTCGCCGCTTGGGGGGCTGCCAGCGAGAATTTTACTCCGGGGCTCAAATCTCTTCCAGTCGTTGCCCCCACCCCCCCTCCCCCATAGGCAGACCGCGGAGTCACCAACGTGCCCAACCAAGCCCCCCTCACTGCCGGGATTGCCAGCCAATACAACAACGCCGTCCACGGCCTCGGCGCTGCTGCGAATCGCCGTGCTGTCCATCGCCGCGGTCTCCGAGCTCGACCGCCGACACCCCGTCCTCGTGTCCCGCGTGCCCGGTGTTCCAGTCGTGGCACGCGGCCGCCCAGGCCGAGTCAAAGCGCATGAGAGGCGGCGCCGCGAGCGCAAAGACGCCGGGTCGAGGCCGGCAGGGCCGGGCAGGGCGGGCACAGCGTGAGGAGCGGCCGGCGAGGGGACGCGCAGCCGCAGGTCAGGGACGAGCATGAGGAGGGGCGGGGACGAGCGTGAGGAGCGGCCGGCGAGGGGACGTGCAACCGCAGGTCAGGGCGATGTGCGAGGTGGGGAGCACGGATGAGGCGGCGAGCGGGCGGAGTCGGCACGTGGGGCAGGTGGAGCTGGTCGCGGCAACTCGGCAGAGGGAGGAGCTGGCGGGGGCGAGGAGGCGGACGGTGGCGAGCCGGTCAGCGGACGGGGCCGGACCCGGCACCGCTGGTGGAGTCGAGGACGAGCACTTCAGGGGCCTGGCCGACACCGCCTCCCGCCGCGGCCCGGCGCTGTTCCAGCACATGACTACTACCTGGATGACGAGAAGAGCAGGGCAGCGGCGGCATTTAGTATCGGGGAGTGCTCATGGGATCCAAATGAGAGGCGGCGAGCTCGATGGCACGGTGGAGGCTGGCGGGGAGGGGGGCGGAGAGGCGGTTGCCGGCGAGATTGGGGAGGGCCGCAGCGAGGGAGAGAGGTTGGGGAGGGCTGCGCCGAGAGAGAGAGGTTGGGGAGAGTGGGGCGAGTTCATGGGAAGGCAAGTGGGTGGGCCCCGGAGAAAAAGGTGAGGAGAGAGGGAGTGGGAGGCTGACAGCGGGCCCAACCGCATGCAAAACACTCTCTCTCCTCCCCCAGCTGCCCCCGAGATCCTGGGAATGGGATGAGAGTGTCGGCCGTAGTTTTAGCCAAATCCGGCGATATTTGTGCTCCTGGGGGCGCGAGTGGAAACTTATTTGACCGCCGGCGCTGGAAAAGTGTTGCTGGGGGCCTTCCTGGGGGGACGGGTGGAGATGCTCTTAGGCTGCGACATTCTGGAGCAGGGGATGTGGATCTGGCGGGGAGGGACACCGCATGCCTCATCTAAAAACTCAGGGGAGTGGGGCGACGGTATGGGAATCGCTGGATAACCTGAACTTTATTATCTAAGCTAGGAGGAACGGGCAGACCGACATGGTTGGCGGTGGCACCGGCGGCGGCCGCGAGCTAGGGTTTGAAGGGGGAGAGGGGCGGGTGGGGGACTGTGGAGGGGGTGGTGTTTGAGGATACGCCTCAGCTACTGAAAATTTTAGTAATGGTGGGTGGATATGGTGGTGGACGAGGGAGGGCGACGGTTCAAATGCCTCGGCTACTGCAATTTTACTATAAGGTTGGTGTTGGAGGAGTGTGGGTGACGGTTGAAGTACGGCGGCTACTAAAATTTGGGTAAAGGAATTGATGTGGGGCGGGAGTGCCCAAGATCGCGCACGGTGCAATAGCAATATGTGTGTATGATAATAAGGAAAAGTGGCGCGGATCTGCCGATTTTTGCAACGCTCAAGGCGGGTAGTTTGTTTTTTATATTTCTAGCTAGCTGGTGTATCGCACACAGTTCGTCCTAATTTCCAAATGAACTTACCCGCCTTTAGCTTCCACGGGTGGTGGTTTTACAACGCACTTGCATCGCACACGGTTAAGCCAGTACCTCCACCCTTTGCTCGCGCTTGCGCGGTTGCGGTGATTTCAGCGCACTTGCATCGCCTGCAGTTGAGCCGTAACCTCCACCCTTTGCTCGCGCTTGCGTGGTCGTGGTGATTTCAACGCACTTGCATCGCACACGGTTGAGCCAGTACCTCCACCTTAATTTTCTCGCGCTATGCCGGTCGTGGGTGATTCACATCGCACTTGTATCGCACACGGTTAAGATATTATACCCCGTGTCCGTTGAGGGTCATCAGAGTCTTCGCAGCAAAAAATAACATTAGGGAGGGTCAAAAGATAGCCACACTAGCATGTGGCCCAAATATACATGAGTGGAAAGGGTGGTATGTGATGTTCAAAATTCCAACGCACAACTTTGACCCCGCCGGCCCATGGTTGGCGCGTCATTGAAGATCGATGAGAGGGGCCAGAAGTCAAGAACCACCTGAAAGTGGCCAAATATATGTACGAATATTGGGGATGTTTAAAACTTTAAATACACATTGCATAACTTTGGTGGCACCTGCCTCGCAAACCCGAAAGCACCCTAACAACCACCTAGCTAGGATATATATAATGACATAATGGCGTACCTAACTAGGATGCTTGGCCCACCACCTCCCACTTCGTGTCAGTGGGGCGGATGCACGTAATGATCGACACTTTGGTCATACATGCATGTCGCTGTGACCTACCATATGACGGACCAATGAATCTTTTGTTTGGTCAAATGACAGTTGTTGTTGTTGATAAACCGCTTGGGCCAATAGATTGAACCATCATAAACATCACACGAGAGGGACCACAAAACCAGCACCTCTTGCATGCGGCCCAAAATGATGTACGTTGGGAAGGGGTGATGTGTGTTTTCAATATAGAATAATGTAAAATTTAGATGTGGTGCCTACCTCTCGTCTGGACAACAACCATGAAGGCAAGGTAGTTAAGGACGAGATACGTACGCAGGGTTTGATATAGGTCGAACCCAGCAATCCGAGCATCTGGGAGGGAATCCTCACAACGCATGAGCTCGAGCTTTGGTTGGCCGACATTTTACGGTGACCAGCCCTAACATGAACTAGGAGGAATCCATTCATGGCCAACACATACCCCTCATTATCGGTTAAAGGGATGATATATATACACTCGGGGAGCCCACAGATATCCGTGTCATCACAAAAAACCGCACAAGGGAGACGTGGTCGATCAGAAGACCCCGTATACACTGCATGCAACCCGAAAATATGTATGGGTACGATGGTGTATGATGTGTTTAAATCCCAAATTCACAACTTCGATGGGCCACGCCAAGTACATTACAAACCGAACACCATACCCGACTCCAAGCCTGGTTCAATACCTATGATGTCAGTTTCCCAAGTTCGAGGCGGCAGCGGGGGGGGGGGGGGGGTTGTCCCACGCATGCGCAAAAACTTTATTTTGTCTAGCATGGGACACATATATATATATATATATATATCTATACATCTATACACTTATATAGTGTGCGAATAACTATGAAAGTTGCTCGTTGGATGAAGCCAATCTGACGGTACAGAGATGGCAAATCCGAGCACTATTGGCCGTTGGATATCATCTGCATTCCACTAGATTCTGCCACATGTACAATCTAGAAGACTCCATGGTTGAACTTAAGCATAATGCACAAACCTCAAAACACAAGCACTTCTCCTTTGTTCTCTAGAATCTTCCATATCTTAATTGCCCAAACCTTTTCTTCTAAATGAATTATCACTTTTTGTTTTTACCTTTACAATGCACAATTCCATGAATCTTAAAATAATTTTTTTATAAAACTAATTGATTTTGGATGAGATGAACTATAAGAATTAAACAAAGATCTACATCATGCATATCTGGGAGAAGAGGCGGGAAACCAATGAGAGGAGTGGCGAGAAACGGTAGCCTGTTTTGAACGAAAACCTAGTAGAGAAGGAAGCGTGAGCTACTGTGACGATGCGCATGCTTACCCATGTACTGCATGTCTTTGTCGAAAGGGCTCAGGGTTGCCGTTCGATCTGGGAGCATCCAACGGTGCACATGTATGATCCGTGGGGTTTGGGTTACGGCGGTCGTAACGCATGACTCAGATCAGCGCTGTGAGGGGATATCATACGGAAACCAACATTCGGTGGAAACCGGTGAAAACCACAAGAAAAAGATGATTTGAAGTTTTAAAAAAATCAAAAAAAATGTGGGATGTTAAGAGGATGATGTTTTATTGGCACACAAAATTTCAAGTTGAAACACATTAAGAGATGTGAGCTATGAAAAAGACAAAATCAGTGTTGAATAGTGCCGAATAGTAATGTCATTGTTCAGGGCGGAATTTATCTTTTTCCTAGCTCATATCTCGTAATGTTTTTCAACTTGAAATTTTGTGTCGCAATAAAACATCACCTTCTTAACATACCACATTTTTTTTCAGATTTTTAACCGTGTGCTATTTGAAAACATTTCGTGAGAAGAATCTCGGTTTTTTAATCCCCGTAAATCCAAAACTAAGCTGGAAAACGTGAAACCTGCCATAGTGTCACGACATCGCACTTATATGTCAAGATTTTTTTCGTCCATTGTGGCGCAAGTTTTATTACAAGCCTCTTACAAACCGGAGCTTCTCTCAAAGAAGCCTCGTGGTTCCGATAGGGAAACGTGTCCCCCTTGTGGGCGAAACATAATCACTGCCTATTTTCACCTTGTATTTTCTTCTACGGGCAACATGGAACGACAGGATATCCGTGCTGAAATTTAAACTTATTTAGGGTCGTTTGGCCTTTTTATACACTAATTGAGTTTCCTAGGTATTTAATGTCCATAATTCAAATCTGAACTACAAATACATGCTCCAGTTCACCAAAATGGCTAGAAAAATTATACATGTGTCCTTGTGTGCATGTTTAGATCCCATGCCAGGAATGGGGACGAATTACAACCGTGCTAGTGTCATGGCTCGTACTCAAACATTTCGAATCTCGGTTTTTAAGTCCCCATAAATCCTAAACTCACCATAAAGTCATCAAAGGTGGCATGGTGTCACGTCATGGCACATATATGTCGTGGTAAAAACATTTCCAATTTGGGCCAAGCTTTATGACAAACCTCTTACAAAAACTAGAGCTTCTCTCAAAGAAGCCTCGTGGTTCTGATAGGTAAATGTGTTCCCCTTGTGGGCGAAACGTAATCACTGCCTCTTTTCGCCTTGTATTTTCTTCCACGGGCAACATGGAACGAGAGGATATCCGTGCTGAAATTTAAACTTATTCAGGGTTCGTTTGGCCTTTTTATACACTAATTGAGTTTCCTAGGCATTTAATGTCCATAATTCAAATATGAACTACAAATACATGCTCCAGTTCACCAAAATGGCTCAGAAAATTATACATGTGTCCTTGGGTGCATGTTTAGGTCTCATGCCAGGAATGGGAACGAATTACAACCGTATCGGTGTCCTGGCTCGTCCTCAAACATTTCCAATCTCGGTTTTTAAGTCCCCATAAATCCTAAACTCACCAGGAAGTCATCAAAGGTGGCATGGTGTCACGTCATGGCACATATATGTCGTGGTAAAAACATTTCCAATTTGGGCCAAGCTTTATTACAAACCTCTTACAAACAGAGCCTATCGCAAGAACCCTCGTGGTTTCGATAGGGAAACGTGTCCCCTTGTGGGCCAAACGATAATCATTCCCTCTTCTAGCCTCGTATTTTCCTCTACAGCGACACGGAACAACTGGAGATTCGCACTGAACTTTGAAATTATTCAGGGTTCGTTTGACCTTTTTTATTCATTAATTGAGTTTTCTAGGCATTTAATGTCCATCATTCAAATCAGAACTATAAATACATGCTCCAGTGCACCAAAATGGCTAGAAAATGTACATGTTTCCTTGGGGTGCATGTTTAGGTCCCATGGAACGAATGGGAATGAATTCAACCATCTCGCCGTCCTAGCCTGGCCACAAACATTGCGAATCTCGGTTTTGAAATGTCTGTAAATCTAAAACTCACCAGGAAATCATGAAACTTGGCATGGTGTCACTACATGCTATATATAATTGTCCAATTTGGGTGAAGCTATATTACAAGCCTTTTACAAACCAAAGCCTGTCGCAACCCTCGTGGTTCTGGTAGGGAAGCATGCCCCTCTTATGGGTGAAACGATAATCGATGCCTCTTCTCGCCTTAAACTTTGTTTTCTACAAGCAACATAGAATAACAGGAGTGTCGGGCTGAAATTTGAAACTGTTCAGGGTTCGTTTGGCCATTGTATAAATATTACTAATTACTAAGTTTTCTATGCATTTAATGTAGTCCATAATTCAAATTTGAACTAAAACCACATGCTCCAGTGAAGCAAAATGGGTGGAAAATCGTACATGTGTCATTGGGTGCATGTTTAGGTCTCATTTAAGGAATGAGAATGAATTACACACTTGTCGTTGTCCTGAAACAATGAATCCCGGTTTTTAAATCCCAGTAAATAAAAAAGTCACCCAAAAACATGAAACTTGGCATGGTTTCATGACATGGCACATTGCACATATATGTCGTGGTAAAAAAACCGTCCAGTTTGAGAAGAGGCGCACACATTAGTAGCCAACGAAGTCCTTTTTGAAACAAAAAGCTGACACGTTAATATCGCAAACGGTTGTATTATACTTACTGTGTCAAAATTTAACCATACTCGGTGGCGTGCATGCAGCTGTTCGATTATACGGTACGAGCGCGAGAAGTCCGCCGTGCGGAGTTCAACGGACGTCTGCAGCGAAGTCTGCCGTGCGAGCTCGACGGGACACGTCACGAGCAAAGAAGGCCACCCATGCTCACCGGGAAGCGAGCTCTTTGACCTTCATGCACCAGCCGCCGCCCGCCTCGCTCACAACTTCTCTATTAATGGGTTAATTAAAGCACCTGGACGGAGGGTGTTTGCTTGTGATCCCATGGCACCATTTGCTTTCTTCGTGTTTTCAACTCGTATTCTGCCCTAATTTAAATCGTCACATAGGGCAACGGATAATACGACCACAAATAAAATGGCAACGGATAATAAGATGACAAACTTACAATGGCGCATATAATAATTGTCTTACATATTCCGATTAATTTAAAATTGAAGGAAATATGCCCTAGAGGCAATAATAAAGTTATTATTTATTTCCTTATATCATGATAAATGTTTATTATTCATGCTAGAATTGTATTAACCGAAAACATAATACATGTGTGAATACATAGACAAACAGATAGTCACTAGTATGCCTCTACTAGACTAGCTCATTAATCAAAGATGGTTATGTTTCCTAACCATAGACATGTGTTGTCATTTGATTAATGGGATCACATCATTAGGAGAATGATGTGATTGACATGACCCATTCCGTTAGCTTAGCACTTGATCGTTTAGTATATTGCTATTGCTTTCTTCATGACCTATACATGTTCCTGTAACTATGAGATTATGCAACTCCGTTTACGGAGGAACACTTTGGTACTACCAAACGTCACAACGAATCGGGTGATTATAAAGGAGTACTACAGGTGTCTCCAAAGGTACTTGTTGGGTTGGCGTATTTCGAGATTAGGTTTGTCACTCCGATTGTTGGAGAGGTATCTCTAGGCCTTCTCGGTAATACACATCACATAAGCCTTGCAAGCATTGCAACTAATAAGTTAGTTGTGAGATGATGTATTACGAACGAGTAAAGAGACTTCCGGTAACGAGATTGAACTAGGTATTGGATACCGACGATCAAATCTCGGGTAAGTAACATACCGATGACAAAGGGAACAACGATGTCGTTATGCGGTTTGACCGATAAAGATCTTCGTAGAATATGTAGGAACCAATATGGGCATCCAGGTTCCGCTATTGGTTATTGACCGAGAATGGTTCTAGGTCATGTCTACATAGTTCTCGAACCCGTAGGGTCCGCACGCTTAACGTTTCGATGTGAGTTCATTATGAGTTTATAAGTTTTGATGTACGAAGGTTGTTCGAGTCCCGGATGTGATCACGGACATGACGAGGAGTCTCGAAATGGTCGAGACATAAAGATTGATATATTGGTAGCCTATGTTTGGACTTCGGAAAGGTTCCGGATGAAAACAGGACGTTACCGGAACACCGGGGGGTTACCGGAACCCCCCGGGGGGTACATGGGCCTTGATGGGCCATAAGGGAGAAGAGGAAGGGCCGGCCAGGGCAGGCCGCGCGTCCCCCTCCCCCTCTAGTCCGAATAGGACAAGGAGAGGGGGGGCGGCGCCCCCCTCCCTCTTCCCCCTTCCCCAAGTCCTAGTCCAACTAGGAGAGGGGGGGAGTCCTACTCCCGGTGGGAGTAGGACTCCTCCAGGCGCGCCCCCCTTGGGCTGGCCGCACCCCCCCCTTGCTCCTTTATATACAGGGGCAGGGGGGCACCCCATAAGACACAAGTTGATCTACGTGATCGTTCTTAGCCGTGTGTGGTGCCCCCCTCCACCATATTCCACTTCGGTCATATCGTCGCGGAGCTTAGGCGAAGCCCTGCGCCGGTGAAGTCATATCGTCATGAGCTTAGGCGAAGCCCTGCATCGGTGGAGCATCATCATCGCCACCACGCGCCGTCGTCTTGTGGAACTCATCCCCGACGCTTTGCTGGATCGGAGCCCGGGATCATCATCGAGCTGAACGTGTGCGAGAACTCGGAGGTGTCGACGTTCGGTACTTGGATCGGTCGGATCGTGAAGACGCACGACTACATCAACAGCGTTGTTATAACGCTTCCGCTTTCGGTCTCACGAGTGCGTGGACAGACACTCTCCCTCTCGTTGCTATGCCATCACCATGGTCTTGCGTGTGCGTAGGATTTTTTGAAATTACTACGTTCCCCCAACAAAGGGTATCGAGCCTGGTTTTTTTCGTTGATGTCATATGCACGAGTAGAACACAAGTGAGTTGTGGGCGATATAAGTCATACTGCTTACCAGCATGTCATACTTTGTTTCGGCGGTATTGTGAGATGAAGCGGCCCGGACCGACATTACGCGTACGCTTACGTGAGACTGGTTTCACCGCTTCGAGCACTAGTTGCTTAAAGGTGACCGGCGGGTGTCTGTTTCTCTCACTTTAGTTGAACCGAGTGTGGCTACGCCCGGTCCTTGCGAAGGTTAAAATAGCACCAACTTGACAAACTATCGTTGTGGTTTTGATGCGTAGGTAAGAACGGTTCTTGCTCAGCCCATAGCAGCCACGTAAAACTTGCAACAACAAAGTAGAGGACGTCTAACTTGTTTTTGCAGGGCATGTTGTGATGTGATGTGGTCAAGACGTGATGCTATATTTTATTGTATGAGATGATCATGTTTTGTAACCGAGTTATCGGCAATCTGGCAGGAGCCATATGGTTGTCGCTTATTGTATGAAATGCAAAGCCATGTAATTGCTTTACTTTATCACTAAGCGATAGCGATAGTCGAGAAGCAATAGTTGGCGAGACGACAATGATGCTACGATGGAGAACAAGGTGTCGCTACCGGTGACGATGGTGATCATGGCGGTGCTTGGCGATGGAGATCACAAGCACAAGATGATGATGACCATATCATATCACTTATATTGATTGCATGTGATGTTTATCCTTTATGCATCTTATCTTGCTTTGATTGACGGTAGCATTATAAGATGATCTCTCACTAAAATTATCAAGAAGTGTTCTCCCGAGTATGCACCGCTATGAAAGTTCTTCGTCTTTGAGACACCACGTGATGATCGGGTGTGATAGGCTCTACGTTCAAATACAACGGGTGCAAAACAATTGCACACGCCGAATACTCAGGTTAAACTTGACGAGCCTAGCATATAACAGATATGGCCTCGGAACACGGAGACCGAAGGTCGAACGTGAATCATATAGTAGATATGATCAACATAGTGATGTTCACCATTAAAACTACTCCATCCCACGTGATGATCGGACATGGTTTAGTTGATTTGGATCACGTAATCACTTAGATGACTAGAGAGATGTCTGTCTAAGTGGGAGTTTTAATATGATTAAATAAACTTAAATTTATCATGAACTTAGTACACGATAGTATTTTGCTTGTCTATGTTTCTTTGTAGATAGATGGCTCGTGCTGTTGTTCCGTTGAATTTTAATGCGTTCCTTGAGAAAGCAAAGTTGAAAGATGATGGTAGCAATTACACGGACTGGGTCCATAACTTGAGGATTATCCTCATTGCTGCAAAGAAGAATTACGTCGTGGAAGCACCGCTGGGTGCCAGTGGCTGATGATGTAACCGACGACGTTAAGAACGTCTGGCGAGCAAAGTCGATGACTACTCGATAGTTCGAGTGTGCCATGCTTTACGGCTTAGAACCGGTCTTCAACGACGCTTTTGAACGTCATGGAGCATATGAGATGTTCCAGGAGTTGAAGTTAATATTTCAAGCAAATGCCCGGATTGAGAGATATGAAGTCTCCAATAAGTTCTATAGCTGCAAGATGGAGGAGAATAGTTACGTCGGTGAACATATACTCAAAATGTCCGGGTATAATAATCACTTGATTCAACTGGGAGTTACTCTTCCGGATGATAGTGTCATTGATGTAATTCTCCAATCATCGCCACCAAGCTACAAGAGCTTCGTGATGAACTATAATATGCAAGGGATGACCAAAACAATTCCTCGAGCTCTTCGCAATGCTAAAAGTCATGGAGGTAGAAATCAAGAAAGAGCATCAAGTGTTGATGGTCAACAAGACCACTAGTTTCAAGAAAAGGGCAAAGGGAAGAAGAAGGGGAACTTCAAAAGAACAGCAAGAAAGTTGCTGCTCAAGAGAAGAAACCCAAGTCCGGACCTAAGCCTGAAACTAAGTGTTTTTACCGCAAGGACCTTAATCGGAAGCGGAACTGCCCCAAGTATTTGGCGGATAAGAAGGATGGCAAGGTGATCAAAGGTATATGTGATATACATGTTATTGATGTGTACCTTACTAATACTCGCATGAGTACTGGTATTTGATCTTGGTTACATTGCTAATATTTGCAACTCAAACAGGAACTACGGATTAAGCGAAGATTGGCTAAGGACGAGGTGACGATCTTGGCGTGGGAAATGGTTCCAAAGTCGATGTGATCGCGGTCGGCACACTACCTCTACATCTACCATCGGGATTAGTTTTAGACCTAAATAATTGTTATTTGGTGCCGTTAAGCATGAACATTATATCTGGATCTTGTTTGATGCGAGACGGTTATTCATTTAAGACAGAGAATAATGGTTGTTCTATTTATATGAATAATATCTTTTATGGTCATGCACCCTTGAAGAGTGGTCTATTCTTATTGAATCTCGATAGTAGTAATACACATATTCATAGTGTTGAAACCAAAAGATGCAGAGTTGATAATGATATATTTGTGGCACTGCCGTTTGGGTCATATCGGTGTAAAACGCATGAAGAAACTCCATACTGATGGGCTTCTGGAATCACTTGATTATGAATCACTTGGTACCTGCGAACCGTGCCTCATGGGCAAGATGACTAAAACGCCGTTCTCCGGAACTATGGAGCGAGCAACTGATTTGTTGGAAATCATACATACTGATGTTTGTGGTCCAATGAATGTTGAGGCACGCTGAGGTTATCGTTATTTTCTCACCTTCACAGATGATTTGAGCAGATATGGGTATATCTACTTAATGAAACACAAATCTGAAACATTTGAAAAGTTCAAAGAATTTCAGAATGAAGTGGAAAATCATCGTAACAAGAAAATAAAATTTCTACGATCTGATCGTGGAGGAGAATATTTGAGTTACGAGTTTGGTTTACATTTGAAACAATGCGGAATAGTTTCGCAACTCACGCCACCCGGAACACCACAGAGGAATGGTGTGTCCGAACGTCGTAATCGTACTTTACTTGATATGGTGCGATCTATGATTTCTCTTACTGATTTACCGCTATCGTTTTGGGGATATGCTTTAGAGACGGCCGCATTCACGTTAAATAGGGCACCATCTAAGTCCGTTGAGACGACACCTTATGAACTGTGGTTTGGCAAGAAACCAAAGTTGTCGTTTCTTAAAGTTTGGGGCTGCGATGCTTATGTGAAGAAACTTCAACCAGATAAGCTCGAACCCAAATCGGAGAAATGTGTCTTCATAGGATACCCAAAGGAGACTGTTGGGTACACCTTCTATCACAGATCTGAAGGCAAGATTTTCGTTGCTAAATTCGGATTCTTTCTAGAGAAGGAGTTTCTCTCGAAAGAAGTGAGTGGGAGGAAAGTAGAACTTGATGAGATAATCGTATCTGCTCCCTTATTGGAAGGTAGTTCATCACAAGAAATGGTTCTGTGACAACTACACCAATTAGTGAGGAAACTAATGATGTTGATCATGAAACTTCAGATCAAGTTGCTACTGAACTTCGTGGGTCAACCAGAGTAAAATACGCACAGAGTGGTACGGTAATCCTATTACGGAAGTCATGTTACTTGACCATGGCGAACCTACAAACTATGAAGAAGCGATGGTGAGCCCAGATTCCACGAAATGGCTGGAAGCCATGAAATCTGAGATGGGATCCATGTATGAGAACAAAGTATGGACTTTGGTTGACTTGCCTGATGATCGGCAAGCCATTGAGAATAAATGGATTTTTAAGAAAGAAGACTGACGCTGATGGTAATGTAACTGTCTATAAAGCTCGACTTGTTGCGAAAGGTTTTCGACAAGTTCAAGGGGTTGACTACGATGAGACTTTCTCACCCGTAGCGATGCTTAAGTCTGTCCGAATCATGTTAGCAATTGCCGCATTTTATGATTATGGAATATGGCAAATGGATGTAAAACTGCATTCTTGAATGGATTTCTAGAAGAAGAGTTGTATATGATGCAACCAGAAGGTTTTGTTGATCCAAAGGGTGCTAACAAAGTGTGCAAGCTCCAAATGATCGGTTTATGGTGCAGTGCAAGCCTCTCGGAGTTGGAATAAACGCTTTGATAGTGTGATCAAAGCATATGGTTTTATCTGAGACTTTTGGAGAAGCCTTTGTATTTACAAGAAAGTGAGTGGGAGCTCTGTAGCATTTACGATATTATATGTGGACGACATATTGTTGATTGGAAATGATATAGAATTTCTGGATAGCATAAAAGGATACTTGAATAAAAGTTTTTCAATGAAAGACCTCGGTGAAGCTGCTTACATATTGGGCATCAAGATCTATAGAGATAGATCAAGACGCTTAATTTGACTTTCACAAAGCACATACCTTAATAAAGTTTTGAAAAAGTTCAAAATGGATCGTGCAAAGAAAGGTTTTTACCTGTATTACAAGGTGTAAGATTGAGTCGGACTCAATGCACGACCACAGCCAGAAGATAGAGAGAAAATGAAAGATGTTCCTATGCTTCAGCCATAGGCTCTATCATGTATGCAATGCTGTGTACCGGACACGACGTATGCTTAGCAAAGAAGCTTGGCGGAAGGTACCAAAGTAATCCAGAGTGGGTCATCGACAGCGGTCAAGAACATCCTGAAATACCGAAAAGGACTAAGGATATGTTTCTCGTATATGGAGGTGACAAAGAGCTAGTCGTAAATGGTTACGTCGATGCAAGCTTTGACAACGATCCGGACGATTCTAAATCGCAAACCGGATACGTGTTTTTATTAAACGGTGGAGCTGTCGGTTGGTGCAGTTCTAAACAAAGCGTCGTGGCGGGATCTACATGTGAAGCGGAGTACATAGCTGCTTGAAGCGGCAAATGAAGGAGTCTGGATGAAAGAGTTCATTTTCGATCTAGGTGTCATACCTAGTGCATCGGGACCAATGAAGATCTTCCGTGACAATACTGGTGCAATTGCCTTGGCAAAGGAATCCAGATTTCACAAGAGGACCAAGCATATCAAGAGACGCTTCAATTCCATTCGGGACCAAGTCCAAGTGGGAGACATAGAGATTTGCAAAATACATACGGATCTGAATGTTGCAGACCCGTTGACTAAGCCTCTTCCACGAGCAAAACATGATCGCACCAAGACTCCATGGGTGTTAGAATCATTCTTGTGTAATCTAGATTATTGACTCTAGTGCAAGTGGGAGATCAAGGAAATATGCCCTAGAGGCAATAATAAAGTTATTATTTATTTCCTTATATCATGATAAATGTTTATTATTCATGCTAGAATTTTATTAATCGAAAACATAATACATGTGTGAATACATAGACAAACAGATAGTCACTAGTATGCCTCTACTAGACTAGCTCATTAATCAAAGATGGTTATATTTCCTAACCATAGGCATGTGTTGTCATTTGATTAATGGGATCACATCATTAGGAGAATGATGTGATTGACATGACCCATTCCGTTAGCTTAGCACTTGATCGTTTAGTATATTGCTATTGCTTTCTTCATGACCTATACATGTTCCTGTAACTATGAGATTATGCAACTCCGTTTACGGAGGAACACTTTGGTACTACCAAAGCGTCACAACGAATCGGGTGATTATAAAGGAGTACTACAGGTGTCTCCAAAGGTACTTGTTGGGTTGGCGATTTCGAGATTAGGTTTGTCACTCCGATTGTTGGAGAGGTATCTCTAGGCCTTCTCGGTAATACACATCACATAAGCCTTGCAAGCATTGCAACTAATAAGTTAGTTGTGAGATGATGTATTACGGAACGAGTAAAGAGACTTCCCGGTAACGAGATTGAACTAGGTATTGGATACCGACGATCGAATCTCGGGTAAGTAACATACCGATGACAAAGGGAACAACGTATGTCGTTATGCGGTTTGACCGATAAAGATCTTCGTAGAATATGTAGGAACCAATATGGGCATCCAGGTTCCGCTATTGGTTATTGACCGAGAATGGTTCTAGGTCATGTCTACATAGTTCTCGAACCCGTAGGGTCCGCACGCTTAAGGTTTCGATGACAGTTCATTATGAGTTTATAAGTTTTGATGTACCGAAGGTTGTTCGAGTCCGGATGTGATCACGGACATGACGAGGAGTCTCGAAATGGTCGAGACATAAAGATTGATATATTAGAAGCCTATGTTTGGACTTGAGAAAGGTTCCGGATGAAAACAGACGTTCTGGGAACAGGGGGTTACGGAACCCCGGGTACATGGGCCTTGATGGGCCATAAGGGAGAAGAGGAAGGGCGGCCAGGGCAGGCGCGCGTCCCCTCCCCTCTAGTCCGAATAGGACAAGGAGAGGGGGCGCCTCCCTCTTCCCCTTCCCCAAGTCCTAGTCCAACTAGGAGAGGGGAGTCCTACTCGGTGGGAGTAGGACTCCTCCAGCGCCCCTTGGGCTGGCCGCACTTCTTGCTCCTTTATATACTGAGGCAGGGGGCACCCCATAAGACACAAGTTGATCTACGTGATCGTTCTTAGCCGTGTGCGGTGCCCCCTCCACCATATTCCACTTCGGTCATATCGTCATGAGCTTAGGCGAAGCCTGCGCCGGTGAAGTCATATCGTCATGAGCTTAGGCGAAGCCCTGCGTCGGTGGATCATCATCATCGTCACCACGCCGTCGTCTTGTGGAACTCATCCCCGACGCTTTGCGGATCGGAGCCCGGGATCATCATCGAGCTGAGCGTGTGCGTAACTCGGAGGTGCCGTGACGTTCGGTACTTGGATCGGTCGGATCGTGAAGACGTGCGACTACATCAACCGCGTTGTTATAACGCTTCCGCTTTCGGTCTCACGAGTGCGTGGACAGACACTCTCCCCTCTCGTTGCTATGCCATCACCATGGTCTTGCGTGTGCGTAGGATTTTTTTTGAAATTACTACGTTCCCCAACAAAAATGCCACATGCGGCAAAGCCCGGAAGACACGGGGGCAAGAGAAGAAGAAAATTGCAGACAACAATCTGGGTCGATACTGTCTCTACTCGTCGATGGATCGCCGGGTGGCGAAATCCTCCAGCTCCTTCTTCAATTCCTCACGACTTTGCTTGAAAGCACCCACGGATTCCTCCACCTCATGCTCGCGCTTGATCCGGAGCTTCCTCAAGCCACCCATCAGCTCCTTGACGACCGCTTTCAGCGTCATCTCCGAGGCACTGCTCTGCTCATGCAACATCTTCCAGCCGGCGGCCTCCTCCTCCTTCTCGGCGACCAACTTGAGGAGCTTCGCATTGTCATCCATGAGTTGCTCGACGAGGTCGGTCGCCTTGTCAACCGAGGCATCGCTGATCTTGAGCAGCTTCATCAAGCCGTCGACCAGCTCCTGCTGCATAGTGACGCCAGCGAGAATGTCGTCGTCACCGGCGAAGGACTTCAGGAACGCCGGCTCGTCGCGATGGCCGACGCCGCGAATGCGCTTGTGAGAGCCCTCGCGTGCCCGTGAGAGCTCGTTCGAGGGCTCCGCGGCGCGCCGGGACATATCTATTGCCGCTGCGGCTTCACTGCGGGACCTCTCTAGTGCTTCCGCGGCCTTGGTCTTTGCTTCCTGGTTATATGTCCACCCTAAACTCCTCCTACCGGTCATGGCGGAACGACTTGACAGAAAAATCTAGTTTTGTGGGTGATGAGGAGAGGAATTGTGAAGTAATTTTCGAGTGGGTAGTTTTAATAGCCCGGTGCTAAGTGTGAATACATATTAGTTTGATAGTTGTGGACAGATTTGCAATTACTTATTGCGTTGTAATCAGCAATGTGATGAGAAACAAGGTCAAAATTTATTGATGGCAGAAGGTTGACCACATGGTTGCTCGCCGTTGAGGCGGCCGCGGCGCGCTCCGCTCTGGCGTCCCTGCGCGCACTCTACTCGCCGTTGAGGCAAAGTAATAATGGCAACGGTTAATAATTCTTAATAGTTGTCTTACATATTCAGGATAATTTAAAATGCCAAATGTGGCAAGGCCGAGAACACTCACGACCTACATATGCACACAATTATAATAAAATATAAGCTAAAAGGCTGAGCTGGCGGCCTTCCGACGATGGTCTTCTCGGACTCCATGATCAGCATAGCACCCTTGCGGCTGTTCACTCTGAGTGTCCCGACCCGCCTCCGCCTCACGGAGGCTGCCGGGCCGGGAGGCTCTTGGGGCTGCTGGGCCTCTTCCAGAAGAGCTTGATAACGTGCAATCGCGCGCATGACAACTCCGCGGAACCGCTCCATTTCCATGTCTCTGGCCTGGTAGCAAATTTCGTCGATCACCTGCATCCTCAAGATATCACGTTGGTGATGTTCTACTTCATCGGGGACGTCAACTCCGCCAAGGATGCGCTCGAGCCTGGCCACCACATCATCGGGATCGAGGTTGACACGGCCGCCGCGGGCAATGATGAAGTCGCAGGCTGCCTTTGTCTTGACTGAATCGCCGAGGTCCTCTGCCCATTCCTTTTGGGGCATCAGGCTCTCGATGAGCACTGGTGACGGCGGTTCTTCGGGTGGGTCATCGATCATGTCGCCGAGGTTTACATAGGGTTAAGGCAGCACATAGAGCTGCTCTGATCAACTTTTGTACTTCTGTTGTATAGCCTCCTCCTTTATTTTGGATTGGTTGTGCATCCACACCATGTGTGTGGTTTGCAGAATGATGTAAAGTAGGTGATATGTCTATGTAAACCTCCCATTTATATATATATATATGAAAAAACAGTAAGGGTTTTCCCCCTACTGTCATTTTGTCAAAAAACGTCTAACCATAACGGTTTGAAAAATCATATTTGTGTATTTGTGTGTGAGTTAATTCCAGGTGCAGTAAAATAGAAGGAATTTTCAAAAATATTTGTCTCACGGCATGGACACATGCATATGTATGCATGGAGTGACATGGCATTTTAATTCCAAAAAATTAAAAAATGATCAGAAACACATGAAACTTACTTGATGTAATGTCATGCAACCAAGATGATGTCATAAATTTTTTTGGCATGTTTGGCGGAAGTTTGGACACACACACCCCTCACAAACCGGAGCAACTCACTAGAAGGCTCGTCGTTCCGAGAGGGAACAATGCATGTTTGATGACGAACAGGAGATAGATTCCTCTTACGGCCTTCAAATTTTTTCTACGTTTAACGTGCAGTACTACAACTGTACTGTGAAAATTTGGAAAACTCTAGCGGTCATTTGACCATTTAAAGACATTTAAGTGATTTTCTAGCCATTTAATGACCATAATTCAAATTTGGACTACATCTACATGCAACGCCTAACCGTAACGGTTTGAAAAATCATATTTGTGTACTTGTGTGCGAGTTAATTCCATGTGTAGAAAATTAGAAGGAATTTTCAAACATATTGGTCTCACGACATGGACACATGCATGGAGTGCCATGGCATTTTAATTTCAAAAAATTAAAAAATGATTAGAAAAACATGAAACCTTGTTTGATGTAATGTCATGCCACAAAGATGATGTGGTAAAAAAATTGGCCTGTTTGACGAAAGTTTGGACACACCCCCTCACAAACCGGAGCAACTCACTAGAAGGTTTGTGGTTCCGAGAGGGAACAATGCATGTTTGATGACGAACGGGAGATAGCTTCCTCTTACAGCCTTCAAATTTTTTTCTACGTTTAACGTGCACTAATACAACTATCATGTGAAAATTTTAAAAAAAGCAGGGGTCATTTGACATTTTAAAGACATTTAAGTTATTTTCTAGCCATTTAATGACTGTAATTCAAATTTAAACTACATCTACATGCAACGACTAAGCATAACGGTCTGAAAAACATATTTTTGTATACTTGGTGTGCGAGTTAAAAAATCATGAGACGATGTAAATATCTGGTGTTCAAAAAATAAAATGTAAAGATCTGGCAAGACAACCGGCCCCCACACGATTGGCACTCTATCTCGCGGCTTGAGGTTTGGTAGGTGAGTGGCGGGGATCATTAATCAGACATGGTTCTGTATCGGAAACCATCAGCTATTATGTTCATACATGGATTTTGCTGCGGGAATCGTGTGTAATTCAAACTACAATACTCGTAAATTCTTATGATCGGCGTGTGTACTGTTCCCGTCGATCTAGATTCTGGCTGCCAATAAATACTACCTTGCTCACGCTGTCCCGCCTGCATTCTCATCTACATCCTCCCCTTGCTCGCCCTCTCTCTCAAATATCTGCCATGGCGCCGCCGGTCTACCCACGCGTCGACAAGGAGTCACTGCCCCCCGAGGACGCTCACTGGAATAGCAGCGACGAGGACCCCTACACGCTGTCGAATGAGGTTGTGCCGGACCCCCCAACTTTGGATTGGTTTTGGGGCCAGTACAATCTTTCTCTGTGGAAGTCGCTGTCGCCGGTTGAGAAAGCAAGGCAAGTGGGGCTCAAGAAGGAGATGGCGGAGGAGGAAGCTAGGTACCAGGTGGCATGTGAAGCCCGTGATGCTGCCTGGAAAAAGGAGGTGGTGGAGCTTTGGGGGCGGGCGCGTCGTCGTGCGGAGGAGGTGTACGAAGACGGGTACTTCGCGAGGAAGGTCAAAGGCACCGGGCGCCTCGTCGCTATGTGGAGGTGGGCTAATAAGCTCCAGCATGCCACCGATGAGGAGCTCTGATGGGCACCCAACGAAATGGCAAGATCGTCAAGGCCGTCCGCCAAAGAAGAGGCAGATCGGTACGTCAAGCGCCATGAGGCGGAGGAGGCGGAGTCTTGCCTCAAGACTGGAAGACGCCGTGCAACAGGGAGCTGTTGGCGAGGGCCTGCCGGAATACTGGCCCCAGGAGGGATTATTAGTTTTAGTATTGTTCGTTTTCAATTTTATGCATTGTACCTAGTAATTAAGTATCATCACGTATATGTGATGATATTATATATATTCTGTGATGAACTAATGAACAATTAATATATATATTATGAATTCCATTTTCTATCTGTTTTTGTATACTAATTTGAATCTAGCTGTTATCATCCATATATACAGAATGGAAAGCGTATATACACACATTGAAGCAGAACATATAAGAACGGAAAACAGAGTACACACATTATAACAGAGCAATACTATGATTGCTGTGAATACATAGCTATCCATGTCGAAACGACTCAACAAAATAAAACGTCTCCATGAAACCATGACCAACAGCCCTTGCCTACGGTAGCTCTTGGCTCTGCCTGAACTTGTGCAGGCGTTCATCCAAGCGGTCGACACGCTCGCGGTACATCTGGAGCGCGGTCTCGAGCTCCAAGTTGGCTATTTCATCGGATATCACCAGCTCGAGGATGCGACGACCATATTCCTCTACTGCGCCCAGGTGGACACCTAGCCCAAGGAGGCTTGAGCCTACCCACCAGTGCATTGGCATCGAGCTGGCCGCGGACAAGGTGAACGGCGCGACCCATGCGAATGGCGCGGCGGGCGTCCGGTGCAAGTACGGCATAGCCGGCCTTTGGTGCAAGTATGACGTAGAGGGCCTCTGCCCACTCCTGGCGAGGAATGGGGGTACTGATAGGATGTGTACCCAGCTGCGACACCGTGTCGATATCAGGCAAGCATCGATGGATCCGCTCTTGCTGTGCGGCGCGTCGCGCCTCTTGCTCTGCAGTGCTCCAACGGTCTCGTTGTGCGGCGAGCCGCAGCCTATCAGCGCGAATGCGCCTAGCTTGCTCTGCGGCGCTCCATCGATCATGTTGTGTGGCGAGCTGCAGCCTGTCGGTGCTGACATGCCTATCTTGATCTGCGGCGCTCAAGCGCCATGCGCCAAAGGTCTGCTCAACCCTGGCGATGACGCGCATCACGACGTCGTCCATCGCGTTGTCGGGGAGCGCCTCGGCCTCGACGGGCTGTGGCGCCTGCTCGTTTTCCTCGTCGACAAGGATGATGGCAGATGCGGCGCTTTGGTGGGTTGGCATGCTTGGAAAAGGTGGATGTGCTACAGGCTGCACTTGTCGCCTCCGTGCGTCGCGCGCCACCTAGGTTTATGTGCAATATCGCTGGGTGGCGGGAAACATGTGAGGAAATGGCGGGAAACGGTGGCGTGTTCATAAAACGCCATCAATTAATGGAAACTTAGCATAGAAGGAACATCGAGCTAGCACAAGAAGTAGATGATGATCAGATGAACACGGAGCACACTAGGGAACCCGTCGGTGATGAATTCATCAATCGCAAATGGTTGAATACTAGCAAGCGTTTGCCTATAACACACACGGCTTATTCCATCACAAATAGTTCGGATGGATCAACTGTATGCCACGTATCGCACATTGTCAAAAAGTAATGTGGTAGACCTTCTTTAACATGTGTTAAAAAAACAAGGACCTCGAGATTAATTTAACTGATGGGATGGATCATCCAGGTCAAAGGTAATTTAATTTGACCGGGATGACACATCCCATCAATTAATTTAACATCAAGACAACTTCCCATCCAGTCACCCATCTGATGGCTACTCCAGCCTGAGCACAGTTAACGTGGGAGTTCTCTTAGATGAGCTACTGGTGGAACATCTTGTCCTTGCTGATATAGGATGCCTCTTCGCATCCTTATGGCCAATAGATGTTTTGTAGATAGAGCATATCACATACGTCTTATTAGCAGCAACTGTCTGTGTTATTATCGGTCTTTGCACACATTTCTAATTACAGACCTATTTTCCGCGTATCACACACACTTGTTATATTGAACTGTTTCTGTTCTCTTGTCTCAACCCAAACAGTTCATCCAAGTGAACCGCATGTCGTATATCGCACACACCTTTATTTGGCTGCCCGTTTCTATTGTTCCTCCTCATCACAGACAGTTCATCTAGTGAACCGTATGCTAAATATCGCACACGCCTTCATCTGGCTGCCCGTTTCTTTTGTTCCGCCTCATCGCAACTAGTTCATTAAACTGAACCGTATGCCCTACATCACACACACAATGAAAATCAGAACCGTGTTTGATGCATCCGGCATCGCAAAAGTTTTGCACCTTTTTGATGGTTCTTTTACACCACCGTTTGCGATTATTGCATCGCACACAGTTTCGTCGAAGGGTCTCTGATCGTAGTGTCGCGTTAGCAGCAACCTGGAGTAGTGAACCTCCTTTTTAGTATTCTCATCAAAAGTATGATCATCGCAAAAATAAATATCTCAACTAGTAATCACTATTGTATAAAATCTCATTCGTCACTAGTTTTTTCATGATTCATACCGTAAAAATCAAAGATCTCTCTAGCTTCCCCACTATGTAATCAAATTCACAAGGGTAGCTATCTTCTTATAGCTCTAGGATTTTTTTTATAACCGGCAATTCATAAAACAATCTTTACAAATTAGGATGGGTACGAATAAATCTTATCTCAAGTTTAAGAACAAGTGCATAAATAGCTTTGGCATAATTTTTGGTTCTTTTCAATATAGGAGCCTCATCATGATGCGGCTTGAAACTACGTCGGTATTTCCCCAAAGAGAAGGGATGATGCAGTATAGCTACGGTAGGTATTTCCCTCGGTTATGAAACCAAGGTATCAATCCAGTAGGAGAACCAAGCAAAACTATGTAAACGGTACCTGCACACAAAGAACAAATCCTCGCAACCCAACGCATAAGAGGGGTTGTCAATCCCTCCTCGGTAAAAAGATAGATTAATTTGTATGAGTTTGGTTAAATAGATCATGCAAAATCACAAAAAAAGTGCACCATGGTATTTTTGGGTTTTTGGAATAATAGATCTGAAAACAAATATGGCAAAAGGTAGATCGGAAAGCAAATATGATAAACGATAGACCCGGGGGCCGTAGATTTCACTAGTGGATTCTCTCGAGAAAATAGCACATGGTGGGTAAACAAATTACTGTTGGCAATTGATAGAAGAACAAATAATTATGACTATATCCAAGGCAACAATGATCAATATATAGGCATCACGTCCAAGATTAGTAGACCGAAACAATTCTGCATCTACTACTATTACTCCACACATCGACCGCTATCCAGCATGCATCTAGTGTATTAAGTTCATGGAGAAATGGAGTAAGGAAATAAGAACGATGACATGTAGACAAGATCTATTCATGTAGGAATAGATCCCATCTTGTTATCCTTAATAGCAATGTACTCCCTCCGTCCGGAAATACTTGTCGGAGAAATGGATGAATCTAGACGTATTTTAGTTATAGATACATCTAATTTTATTCATTTTTCCGACAAGTATTTTGGGACGGAGGGAGTACATATGTGCCTTGCTACCCCTTTTGTCACTGGGTGAGGACACCGTAAGATTGAACCCATCACAAAGCACCTCTTCTCATTGCAAGAAAAATCGATCTAGTTGGCCTAACTAAACCAAAGATTCGAAGAAGAAATATGAGGCTATAAATAATCATGCTTATAAGATATCAAAGAAGACTCAAATAATATTCATGGATATAGATCTGATCATAAACTCAAACTTCATCGGATCCCAACAAACACACCCCAAAAAGTCATTACATCAAATAGATCTCCAAAAGACCATTGTATTGAGAATCAAAAAGAGAGAAGAAGCCATCTAGCTACTGCCTACGGACCCGTAGGTCTATGGTGGACTACTCACGCATAATCGGAGAGGCACCAATGAGGATGATGAACCCCTCCGTGATGGTTTTAGATTGGATCTCGTGGTTCTGGAACTTGGGGCGGATGGAATTGTGTTTCGTTGACTCCCCTAGGGTTTCTAGAATATTTGGGTATTTTATAGAGCTGAGAGGCGGTGGAACGTAGCTCCATGGGCCCCATGATACATCAGGGCGCGCTAGGGGCCTTTGGCACGCCCTGGTGTATCGTGAGCCCCAATGGGCCTCCCCCAGGTGCTTCCTTGGCTCCCAAGTTCTCTTCTAGTCCAAAAAATCTCCAAAAAGTTTTGCTGCGTTTGGACTGGTTTGACAAGGATATTCCACGAAGTAAAAAACAAGCAAAAAACAAGAACTAGCACTAGGCACTATGTCAATAGGTTAGGCCCAAAAATTGATATAAAATTGCTATAAAATAATTGTAAAATATCCAAGAATGATAATATAACATCATGGAATAATAAAAAATTATAGATACGTTGGAGACGTATCACATCACAAGCCAAAGTTCCAATGCAATTAAACAATTCTTGGATAACGCTTTTTCCTATAATATTCCCATGTCCCATCACAAAAGTTTTAGCATCCAAATTGGTAGGAATTTCACTTTTAGGAGTTTTACCATCCTCCCTTTTTCCATACCAAAATCAACCATGATAGCAACTTCAAGCAAGTAAACAAGAAAACACGCAAAAAGGCAAATGAAAAATATTTTTGTAATTTTTTTAGAAGTGGGGGAGATAAAAATGAGAGGCAAATAGAAAATAATGTAAATGCAGGGAGATGAAAGTTTATGCGTAGGTACTTGATAGATGTTGATAATGTCTCCCCGGCAACGGCAGAAATTCTTCCTGCATCTGGTGAACTGCATTGGGATTTCCCCGAAGAGGAGAGGATGATGCAACATAGTACTGATAAGTATTTCCATCAGTTAAGAACCAAGGTTATCAATCCAGTAGGAGAACCATCCAACACCTCATTAGCAACACATGCACACAAACAACAAATCCTTGCAACCCAACGCGAACAAGGGGTTGTCAATCCCTCAGCGGTTACGTGCAAGATTAAATTGTATGGTGTTTGATAGATTGATTGAAAAAATACAAAATAAAATAAAAATGCAGCAAGGTATTTTTAGGATTTTATATATGATAAAAGTAGACCTGGGGTCCATAGTTTTCACTAGAGGCTTCTCTCTTGAAATAAAATAACATACGGTGGGTAAACAAATTACTGTCGAGAAATTGGTAGAAAAGCAAATAATCATGACGATATCCAAGGCAATGATCATGTATATAGGCATCACGTCCGAGACAAGTAGACCGACTCCTGCCTGCATCTACTACTATTACTCCACACATCGACTGCTATCCAGCATGCATCTAGAGTATTAAGTTCATAAAGAACGAAGTAACACCTTAAGCAAGATGGCATGATGTAGAAAAAGTAAACTCACGCACGAATAAACCCTATCTTTTTATCCTTAATGGTAACGATACAAATACATGTCATGTCCCTTTCTGTCACTCGGATTGAGCACCGCAAGATCGAACCCATTACAAAGCACCTTCCCCGTTGCAAGAAAAATCAATCTAGTTGGCCAAACCAAATCAATAGACCAGAGAGAAATACGAAGCTTTAACGATCATGCATAAAAGAGTTCAGAGAAAACTCAAATAGTATTCATGGATAAAGATGATCACAAACTCACAATTCATTGGATCCCAACAAACACATCGCAAAAAGTCATTACATCATGTAAGGGCATATTTATCCCGTAAGTGTTTTGGTGATTGATGACGGTACTTTTGCGGACTAATCGCATGCTTTGAGTTCCTCAGATGGTTCATCTCTAGGCTCGAGACGATTCGGTGCCCCTCGGAGACTATTGAAGACGGCGTCGTCCCACGCTTTCTTTTGGTGGATTTGAGTCGTAGGAGAGCCGTACTATTAAGAGGGGTCCGCGTCGGAAAGGTTAGGCGGAATCAACATGTACACTTGTCCCTCCTTTCCCTGCACTTTGGAGCTTCCTTCGTTATCTTGGTTGTGCGGAAATCGACAATTGCCGTTTGTACTTGCGGTAGTACCACAGGTACACGCGGTAGTACCGCGGGGTGCCACGGTAGTACCGCTCCTCAGGAGCGGTAGTACCGCGGCTCCCAGGCCTAGTGCCGCTCCGGTGCGGTAGTAGGGGCGGATGTAATTTTTTACATCCGCGCCCACCACGGTAGTACTGGTAGTACCGCGGGGGCCCACGGTAGTACTGCTCCCTATGAGCCGCAGTACCGTGGCCCTCCTACCAAGTACCGTAGATTCAAGGTAGTAGGCACGCGCTACGGTAGTACCGCTCCTAAGGAGCGGTAGTACCGCGTCAGATTTTTGCACTACCGCAGTTTCAGCGGAAGTTGGCACAAATGTAATTTATTTCATTCGCGCCCTTCTCAGGTCGTGACTCCCCTGCCTTGCGGTAGTACCGCAAGGGGGAGCGGTAGTAATGCAGCAAGCGTAGTAATCGCCCTTAGTCGAGCTAGTCCCGGCTTGTGCCGCTTTGCAGTAGTACCGCTACCGAGCGGTAGTACTGCTGGTCGCTGGGCTGAATAAGTGGATAACGGTTGGATGTTTTCCACGTCTATATAAGGGGCTTCTTCAACCTCTAGTTGACTACCTCTTCTCTCTCTAAGCTCCATTGTTGCTCCAAGCTCCATTTTGGCCCGATCTCTCTCCCTAGCCAATCAAACTTGTTGATTTGCTCAGTGTCGGTGTACTAGAGTAGGGGTACCCTAGTATCCCGAACTCGTGCACGGGCAGTCGCAGCACCCCGCGGCAGGGCTGGCCTAGTGACCGCCAAGGTCCTCCGCGGCTCCTTTGGAGCCATTCAAGAACAAAGTATTCAAGACCCCGGCAAGAGGAGCTTGCCGGGAAGGCCACTCAAGGCACGCAGAAGACAAGGCCCCGGCAAGAGGAGCTTGCTGGGAAGGCTCGGTGAGCGACAAGCTTCCGAGTGCGACAAGGGTTCAACATGGCAAGGCGCTTGCCGCGGCAGGCAACCTCTCTTCATCTCCGCTCCAGCTCATCCGCCAACGTGTCGCCGTGGGGCAACTCCAGGCACGCGTGTCAAAAGGTTGTGCAGCCAGCGGAGAGCAGCGATAAGCGGCGCTGACAGGCTTACCATCGTGGCAAACGGTGGTGCACTTGACGGTCCCTGTTGCACTGTTCAGGCGACAGGGACGGGCATTTATTGATCTTGTCCCTTGCCGTCAGAGTTAGGTATAGAACACTGTACAAGTTGGTGTACCAACTACTGTTTTTCCATTTGTACCCTCATCTGCGCTGTCACCTGTCGGTGACCCCTTGTGCCTATAAAAGGAGGCCCAAGTGTAACGTAGAAAGGGTTCGGCTCCGTTCGGTTCATTAGACTCATTCGAGACCACACTCACTCAGGCTAGGTTTTATAGCTCCCATTGCTCCCTAGCAAGAACACAATATAATCAAACCAAGCAGCAGTAGGAGTATTATCTCTCCGGAGAGCTCCGAAGCTGGGTAATCTGCTCGTGTGCATCGCCTCGATCTGCTCTTCGTGCAATCTCCGCCCCCCTCCGAACCACAAGGGACTCGGTCCGCCAGGTCCCATAGGTGTTCGTGGGTCACGATCAGTTTCCCCGACACTCGGGATTGGGTGACAAGGGCCCGATCTACACTTCCACCACAAGATATTTGATTCCCCCCACTTATCCCTTGCGGATCTTGTTACTCTTGGGTGTTTGAGCATCCTAGACGGTTGAGGTCACCGTGGAGCCATATTCCATTGTGGTGAAGCTTCATGGTGTTGTTGGGAGCCTCCAATTAAGTTGTGGAGATTGCCCCAACCTTGTTTGTAAAGGTTCGGTTGCCACCTTCAAGGGCACCAATAGTGGAATCACGACTCTTGCATTGTGCGAGGGCGTGAGGAGATTATGGTGGCCCTAGTGGCTTCTTGGGGAGCATTATGCCTCCACACCGCTCTAACGGAGACGTACTTCCCCTCAAAAGGAAGGAACTTCGGTAACACATCCTCGTCTCCACCGGCTCCACTCTTGGTTATCTTATCCCTTTACTTGTGCAAGCTTATTTGTGTTCCTATCCTTGCTTGCTCGTGGTGCTTGTGTCGTTGCATCATATAGGTTGTCCACCTAGTTGCACATCTAGACAACCTTTATTATTGCAAAGTTTAAATTGGTAAAGAAAAGCTTAAAAATTGTTAGTTGCCTATTCACCCCCCCCCCCTCTAGTCAACCATATCGATCCTTTCAATTGGTATCAGAGCCTCGTCTCTTTTTAAGGACTTTACCGTCCGTAGAGTATGGTTGACGTCGTAGATGATGTGGGGGAGCACTCCGGTGCGAATCCGACATCATCTACAGGAGATGGGAGTACCTCGATCTCTCGTGAGGAATTCAATGTGGCGTTGGACACATTGAAAAACTCCATGACGAGCGAGGTCAAGGACATGTTTAAGGAATTCCTAGAAGGGCTTAAACTTTCCACCGCACCGTGAAAGTGGGTGATCCTGCCAACACGGGAGCGGATGCTAACTCCGATAAGGGGGAAGCTACTAGTGAGAAAGCCCCTCGTCTAGTGGTAAGAATGGCACCGGCATCTTCGCCCATGTGCAACCTCCCGTTTATGGTGGACCGATTCCTTCCACTCATTTGAATCATGCCGGTCGACCACCTAAGATTGATATAAATGAGGATTTTGATTCTTGGGTTTATCATTTTAAGCGTCATTTAAATCATGTGAACACTAACCTTTGGAGAATCATTGAAGAAGGTTTCTATCCGCATGATCCGAGCAACTTTTCTCCTAGAGAGGTCGTGGACCATCAATTCAATGAGAATGCTCTCTTCATCATCCAAGAAGCAATCCTTCCGAAGACATCCCTCATCTCCGGCCTTACACCCGTGCCAAAGATGCTTGGCTCAAGGTGGTTTCCATGTATCGAGGAAGCGCAAGCATTCAACGCTCCAATTATGAAGTGGTCCAAGATGAAGGTGATGAGTTTGCAATGAAGGAAGAAGAAGAACCTCGTGAGCTCTATCGAGAGAGTAACCAAGCTTGCCGTCTCCCTCCGGGATCATGGAAGTAAGGACACCGATGACAACCGGATCAAGCGCAAATTTCTCAAGGCAATGATGCCCTACCACAAAGCCATGTCCTCCGTCATTAAATCGGCGACCGGACTTCAACACCTTGTCCTCAAGTGATGTGTTGGATGAGTTTGTGGCTATGAGCATATTGGACAAGACCGCCGACAATGCGGTGCTTCACTCCCAAAGAGCAAAGAAGCCCAAACGCTTTGAAGGCCAAGATTTGTGTCGAAGAAGATGGAGAGGAGGAAGAAGAAGAGAGCAACCTCGAAGATACTAAGTATGATTATCATGAACACATGGCCCTTGCTTCAAGACAATTTTGGAGCAAGAAGAACTCAAGGCCCAACTTCAACAAGAGCAATTCAAGTGGCTCTAAGGGCAAGCAACGAGTGAGGACGTGTTTCAATTGTGGCAATGTCAGTCACTATGTTAGAGTGTCCATATGAGAAGAGGGAAGACAATGGTGGCAAGCTCATCCGTAAGGACAAGGCCAAGTCTTTCCCCAACAAGAGCAACTTTCCAAAGAAGACTCCTCACAAAGCCTTGGTGGTTCAAGAAGAGTACATTGAGGATGATGATGATGATGAGGATGGTGAACCGGTTGCCATGGCCTCCGTGGCCATTGCAATGACTCCTCGGTGTCTCTCTTGGTTCACCCAATGAAAGCATCACCGCTTAAGTGCCTCATGGCTAAAGCCACCAACAAGGTAACCCCCAACATCAAAACTACCATCATCAATCATTCTTCTTTGTGGATTGCATTGATGAACATGAGGGACTAATGTAGAGGAAAATGAATTTGAGATCTTTATGAGTAAACTCAAGGGCAAATCCAAGAAGCGCCGTTGCTCTCTTGGAACAACTTGGTGAAGCCAATGTCATGATCGAGACTCGTGAATAAACCATCTCTAAGATGGAAGGGCATAGTCGTGACTATGCCGATGAGATTTCGGATCTTTCCAATGCTCTTGAGGAAGAGCGTGGTCTTCGTTTGGCTCTTGAGGAGTCACACAACGATGATCACGCTAAATTAAAGAAAGACCTTGATCATGCTCTTGTTGTGTCTCGTGTGCTTAGCTCCGAGAAGGCAAAGCTTGGGGTTGATCTTGCTAGACTCAACGAGGACTTTGACATTCTCGACAAGGCTCACAAAGTCTTGAAGGGTCACTACTAGAAAAACCCCTACTAATGGCGCACCTAGTATGGCTATTAATGGCGCATCTGTGGTGCGCCATTAATAGCACGCCATTAGTAATGTTTACTTATGGCGCACCACTGCGCCATTAGTATCTGTATACTAATGGCGCACCATGTAGTGCGCCATTAGTATAGCCCATGGTGCGCCATTAGTATCTAGTATACTAATGGCGCACTACTAGAGGTGCGCCATTAGTATCTGGTATACTAATGGCGCACCTACAGAAGTACGCCATTAGTAACAATTTTTTCAAATTTTTTAAATTTTTTCCAAATTTTTTCAATTTTTTAATTTTTTTCAATTTTTCTTAATCTCAGTTCACTATGGCTTAATCTCGGGTCAAATCGCACTCCGTGGTCAAACTTCGAAAGGTCACCCATCCTCACACTACTCCAGCCCAAGCACGCTTAACTTGTAGTTCTATCCAACCCCAAAGACTCACTTCACGTGCACTTGTTGATATATCTAGCATATCAATCTGTTATACCTTATTGATGTCTAGGACTTTGTTCATGTTAATGACTATGATGAAATTTTGAAAAATATTTCAAACTTCTCGATCATATTACGTATCATTTTTGAAAAAAATCAAAAAATTTTTGAAATTTTTTACATTACTAGTGGCGCACCACATCCACGGTGCGCCACTAGTAAGTTTGAAATTTTTGAATTTTTTTGCCGCTAGATCTTGAAAGCCCGTAACTTTTTTTTCTGTTAGGTTTTGGGGATTTTGAAAATGTTTAACGGGTTCCCCCGGTTAAATTCGGATGTAACTTTTCGAGTAGATGATTTTTCATATAAAAAACTTTTTCATCCGATTTAGTATGCAAAAGTTATGCCCATTTTTACAAATTCTCGAGAGATTTTGTAAATGAAGTCGAAATTCATATTTGCAAATTTTCCCAACAACTAGGCCACATATCACATGGGAAACTTATTTTCTTTTATTTTTATGACATTTTAATGATTTTCTTTTATTTTTTAAAAGCGAAAAGGCGATCCACGGGGGGTGCATTCGGTGGAAGGTGGCCAAGTTACTAATGGCGCACCGTGGGAGTGGTGCGCCATTAGTAGTTGAACTAGTAATGGCGCACCACCCCAGTGCGCCATTAGTAACAGCCACCTTCCACCTTCCACGGTACGTCGTCTGTTAAGGTGGCCAAGTTACTAATGGCGCACCGTGGGGTGGTGCGCCATTACTAGTTCAACTACTAATGGCGCACAACTCCCACGGTGCGCCATTAGTAGTTTTGAAAAAAAAAATAAAAAAATGATATTTTTTTGATTTTTTTTAAAAAACTTAGTAATGGCGCACCAGTGGAAAGTGCGCCATTACTAGTTAAAACTAGTAATGGCGCACCACTCCAAGGTGCGCCATTAGTAACAAATTTTTATTTATTTATTTTTTACATTTTTTTCAAAACTACTAATGGCGCACTATGCACCGGTGCGCCATTAGTAACAAATTTTTTTTATGTTTTTTTTTCAAACTACTAATGGCGCACCACACACCAGGTGCGCCATTAGTAATATATTACTAATGGCGCACCGAGACATGGTGCGCCATTAGAATATAGTAATGGCGCACCACATCACAGGTGCGCCATTAGTAGCCATTCCATCTATAGCCCTTTTTGTAGTAGTGGGTGCTCATGCTAGTCACAAAGAGTCTCATGATCAACTCCAAGTGAAGCTAACCAAGGAGAAAGCCACCTTTCCTCATATGATATTGATTGATAATGCAAATGCTACTAACCCATGTTGTGAGCATGTGCATCTTGTTGAGGAGAATGCTAAGTTGAAGGAGCAACTTGAAAAGGGCCTTGTCACATGCATTCAAGGTAAGAAGAATCTTAACGACCTTTTGAGTAATCAAAAGGAAGTTGTGGCCAAGGAGGGGATTGGGTTCGCGCCCAAGCCCAAGAGCAAGAAGAAGAATGACAAGACCAAGAAACCTCCCCCTCTCAAGCAAACTTTTGTGAGGGAGGGAGAGGGTTCTTCCAAGAAGAAGAAGAACCGTGCAAAGGGTGGCAATGTCAAGAAGGACAACGTCATCCCCATGAACATAGCCGGTGATTTTAATCCCTCTTATGTGTTGTGCCGTGCTAGTGATGGGCATGTTTATGCTAAATTTGTTGGTTCTTCTTATGAGTACATTGAATGGTCTATTTGGGTTCCTAAGACCCTCGTTACTAACATCAAAGGACCCATTACCAAATGGGTACCTAAAACCAAGCATTGATCTCTTGTAGGGGTTTGCTTCCGGTGGGGGATCATGGTTGCTCGATAGTGGAGAAACAAATCATATGACCGGGAGCAAGGACATGGTGGTGGACGTGCAAGAGATTCCATCTATGCCCACCAATGTCGAGTGGGGTGATGCATCACATTCTAAGGTATTGGGTCTCGGCAAGGTTGTCATTTCTCATGATCTTACGATCGAGAAAGTCATGCTTGTTGAGTCCCTTGCATACAATTTGCTTTCCGTTCGTCAACTTGCAGTCATGGGTTTTGCTACTTTCTTTGACATTGATACCGTGGCCCTCTTGTGGAGCAAGACTCTTAAAGTAGCCTTTGTTGGGCATGTCGAAAATGGTCTCTATGTGATTAACTTTTCGGAGCGACCCACTAAGACCGCGACATGCCTAATGGCTAAAGTTGACGTGGGATGGCTTTGGCATCGCCGTTTAGCCCATGTCAATATGAGATCTTTGCAAAGACTTCTCAGGGGGACCATGTCCGTGGACTAACAAATGTTAGTTTTGCCAAAGACCGTGCTTGCAGTGCTTGTATTGAAGGAAAGCTTCATGAGAAGGCTCACCCTCCCACGACTATCATATACTCAAAGAGACCCTTGGAGCTCCTTCACATGGATCTCTTTGGGCCACCATCATTTGATAGTCTTGGAGGAAGAAAGTATTGCTTGGTGATCGTGGATGACTATTCGAGATACACTTGGGTATATTTCTTCAAGAGGAAGAGTGAGACTCAACAAACCGTCATCGACTTTGCAAATGAAGCTCAACGTCAACATAATGCAAAGATCTTGACTATAAGAAGTGACAACGACCGAGTTCAAGAACTACACCTTGGATGAGTTTCTTAGTGATGAGGGAATCAAGCATCAATATTCTGCACCATATACCCCTCAACAAAATGGTGTGGCGAGAGAGAAAGAACCGGACGTTGATGGATGCGGCAAGGACCATGATGGCGGAGTTCAAGTCTCCATACAACTTTTGGGCGAAGCCATCAACACCGCTTGTCATGCATCCAATCGGCTCTATCTCCGCAAAGGCTTGAACAAGACTCCTTATGAGATACTCACCGCAACAAGCCCAACCTCAAGTACTTCCGGTGTTCGGGTGTAAGTGTTTCATTCTCAAGAAAGGTGTTCGCTTGTCTAAATTTGAAGCTAGAGCTCATGAGGGCATATTTGTTGGTTATGCTACAAACTCTCATGCTTACCGTGTCCTCAATAAATCCACGGGACTTATTGAGGAGACGTGTAACGTGGAGTTTGATGAGAATAACGGCTCCCAAGTGGAGCAAAGTGGCACTTGTGATGTAGGTGATGAAATTCCTCCCCAAGCCATAAGAAGAATGGGAGTTGGCTTTATCCTACCCATTGAGGAACCCCTTGTGGCCGAAGGAGAAGGACAATGCTCCACTCAAGTGGAGCCATCACCAACCCAAGGCCCACACGCTTCCGAAGAACAAAGTGAAGGCCCTCAACCTCCAGAACAAGACCAAGGGCAAGATCGTGCTCAAGACGATGATATCACCTTAAATGATGCCGAAGGTCAAGTTCTCTCCCCCGAGCATGCTCAAGATGAAGGTCATGCTCAAGACGGCGCTCAAGATGATCAAGTGACCCCTCCTCATCTCACCTCCGAGGAGGAATTAGAGCATCGTGCCGCCAAGATTGCTTCCAAACTCACAACCAAAGGCCCTCTCATGGACAATATGGTTGGAAGCCTAAGAAAAGGGGTAAGCACTCGTAGACAATTGGCAAACTATTGTGAACATCACGCGTTTGTCTCTTGTGTTGAACCTCAAAAGGTCTATGAGGCGCTCGAAGACTCGGATTGGCTCAATGCCATGCATGAAGAACTCAACAACTTTGAGTACAACAAGGTGTGGAGATTGGTGCCAAGGCCATCGGAGAACCACAACGTCATTGGAACCAAGTGGATTTTCAAGAACAAGCGAGATGCTCATGGGAACATCATTCGCAACAAGGCAAGATTGGTAGCACAAGGCTACTCCCAAGTCGAGGGTATCGAATACGGTGAAACCTTTGCTCCCGTTGCTCGTCTTGAATCCATTCGTTTGTTGATTGCTTATGCTTCCCATCACAACTTTAAGTTGCAACAAATGGATGTAAAAGTGCTTTTCTTAATGGTCCCATTAATGAGTTGGTCTATGTCAAGCAACCCCGGGTTCGAGGACCCCTACTTCCCGGATCATGTGTATCAACTCGATAAGGCACTCTATGGACTTAAACAAGCCCCACGTGCATGGTATGACCACCTTACCGAGTTGTTACAAGATCGTGGTTTTGAAGTGGGGCAAATCGATCCCACTCTTTTTACTAAGAAGGTCAATGGGGAGTTGTTTGTATGCCAACTATATGTTGATGATATTATCTTTGGTTATCCTAACAAAGCTTTCAATGAGGAATTTGCCGCTCTCATGACCTCCAAGTTCAAGATGTCTTCGATGGGAGAGTTGAAGTTCTTCCTTGGTTTCGATATCAAACAAAGAAGAGAAGGAACCTTCATCAACCAAGCCAAATACACTCAAGACATGCTCAAAAGATTCAAGCTAAGTGATGTCAAGCGGCTACTACACCAATGCCCACCAAGTGCCAACTTGACATTGATCCCAATGGTAAAGCGGTGGATCAAAAGGTATATCGCTCCATGATTGGATCCTTGCTTTACCTTTGTGCATCTAGACCAGATATCATGTTGAGTGTGGGAATGTGTGCACGGTTTCAAGCCGCACCGAAGGAAAGTCACTATGTGGCGGTCAAGCGAATCTTTCGATATTTGGCTCATACCCCAAACTTTGGCTTATGGTACCCAAGAGGAGCAAACTTCAACCTTGAAGGATTTACGGATTCGATTGGGCGGGAGACAAAGTGGATAGGAAGTCCACTTCCGGAGGGTGCCAATTTCTTGGTTGCTCCTTGGTAAGTTGGTCTTCCAAGAAGCAAAGTTGTGTGTCTCTCTCGTCCACGAAGCGGAATATGTGGCGGCCGGTAGTTGTTGTGCACAACTCCTATGGATGAGGCAAACTTTAAAGGAGTATGGTGTCATTTGTGACAAAGTGCCTCTTTGGTGTGATAATGAAAGTGCCATCAAGATTTCTCTCAACCCGGTGCAACACTTCAAGACGAAGCACATCGAGATTCGGTATCATTTCATCCGGGATCACATTAGGCGAGGAGAGATTGAGCTCAAGTATGTCAACACTCAGGATAACCTTGCAGATATATTCACGAAGCCCTTAGATGAAGCAAGATTTCATGAGTTAAGGCATGAGCTAAATATCATTGATTTGAGCAATGTGACTTGAGCCGTGCACTCCCACCACACTCAACTTGCGTCTAGTTTAGGTGTAGGCATGGACATAGGGGGAGTATTGTTCTCTCAATGAACTCTCCCTCCCCCCATTATGCATAAATCGATCACCTCTTTCACATTAGCCATTTTTTATGGTACTTGTGTTCCAAAGACGAGTTTTGGTAATGGGCCCAAGGATAATCCTTCGCGGTGCCATACCATCCTACTCAAACGTATGTGGCTTCGGCCACCACCCTCTCTCCTTGAGAGGCCTTGTCGTTTGGTGGTTTCTTGTTGTCTTTTGCCTCTGTATTGTGGTAGAGTTTGTGGTTTCTTGTGTGCGAAAAAAAAAATCATTGCAAAGGCCCTTTTTCGTTTTTGAAACATACGGTAACTTGAGTTTCACGGTACTACTGCGGCCAGCTGCGGTACTACCGCAGCCAGCCACGGTACTACCGCTTGCGGGAGCACGGTACTACCGCAACCTCACGGCAGTATTTTTTTTACTGCCGCCCGGTTGAGCGGTACTACCGCCTCAGTGCAGAACTTCCGCCCGAGCGGTACTACATGATGATACGCGGTACTACCGCAGCAGTTGTGGCGTGGGGTTAGGGCAGGGGGAGTTCTAACTCCCCATACCCATTCGCTGCCTTCTCCCCACATCGCCTCCTTCTCTCCCTTGCTCAAGAACGGAGCCGGCGTCTCTCGCCGGATCTCCTCCACCGGCTGCCCTCCCGTGATTCCGACCGGTGGGATCGTTCCCCACCGCGTGCTCTTGCTATGGACCCAGGTTTTCCCAATTCCCTCTCCTTGTTGTTGGTGTTTGGCGTTTCTAGGTTTTGGGGAGGCTTGTGTGTTCTTGAGATTGATAGGCCTAATCTCTGCAAGAATAGGATGAAGGAGTGTAGTATTGCATAGGATTTATATGTGTATTCTTGTCATGCGCTAGATCGATCACTTTGTAGCACCACCGTTGTTTCATGGTTCTTTTCGATTCAAATCGATAGTTGGATCCGCTGACGCAGTACTACATACGATGGCGCGGTACTACCGCTTGCACGGTACTACCGCCCCTCGGGTGCGGTACTACCGCGCTCTGTGTGGCACTACAGCTCTACTTCCGCTCCAACCACGGTACTACCGTGACCTCGCACGGTACTACCACTTGAGGAAGGAGAAGTTCCGTGCCTACTTTGGAGAGGCTCTGGACTTGGTGGAGCAGTTTGGCATTGAGCATATAATCTCTTTTCACCTTGACTATGATCCTGAGCTCATTGGTCAGTTCTTTGCTTCTATCTACTTTCACCCCAATGAGGAAAGGAGGATGACACGGATGACAACTTGCCGTGAAGTCGATCAAGCTACCGGAAGGAGTTCATGGATCTGCTCCAAGTTCACGATGACGGGCTTGACTCCCCGTGGGTGTTCGTCCCCATGCCAACCCCGACTACTGCCAACAAGGACAGGCTTGCACCGTTCTATGTTGAGAAGACACTTCCAAGTGGCAAGATAGGTTTGGTGCTCAACTCTTTTTTGGATATCATGTACCGCATCTTCCGCAACTCCTTGTTCCCCCGCATTGGTGACAAGGACAAGGTTCATGCCTATATGGTGGATATGATGCTCATCTGCGAGGCGACTCGTGTGTCTCAGACTCAGCCACTTGATATCTCACACATCATGTGATGTGAGCTTCTATTTGCCGTGTTCAACCGCAAGGTGCCTATATACGGTCCGTATCTGTTTTTCTGCTGATCTCGAGGACTTGGGACAAGATGTTCCCTGGTGAGGAGTTCCTTGCCCCTGACTGGATTCGCCATGACCCCATCATTTGCGTGTCAAACCCAACTGGCCAACACTACTACTCGTCTTTGAGGCGTCTGCTGCTAGGGCTGCTTGTTGGAGAGGAGGATCTTTGGCGCCGAGAATGTTGATGAGGGCCATGCTGCTAGGCCTTCCCAGAGCTCCTCTATGCCTTCTTGGGCCACGGGTTTGAAGGACAAGATGAAGACTCTTTACGCATGCAAGCCAAGGGGCGACAGGACTCATGTGGCATCCAAGGAGAGTCGTCGCCGGGACAGGAAGATCTTGAAGCTCTATGGTGAGGATGTGTCTGGCGGATCTGAGGAGCACATCACTCTAGAGGCCAAGTGGATGGCGAAGCAAGGCTACAAGTGGACTGATTCTGAGGAGGACGTCGAGGAGTCCATCCCTGCTGCTGAGGAGTCTGACGGAGAGGGTTGGGACGAGTTCCCTTCTACTTGAGCCACCACTTGTGTGTAGGTGTCCTCTCTGCCTTTTTGGCGTCTCGATGCCAAAGGGGAGAAGGCGTGAGATTTACGAGTCGTGTGTTCGTGTTTGGTGTGTTTCTTGCGTTTTCGGTTGAACCTCGTTTGAATCGTTTGAACCTCGTTTTAGTTGCTTTTCCTTCTTATGGTGTAAGACATATGCACTCTATCTATCTTAGCAAGCTTATGTTATATCGTGCTATATGTTGCTTAGATGTTATTCTTAGGACCTTTGTCTCTAAAATATAGGGGAGTGGTGACCCTAGTTCGTGTGCTATGCAGTCCAAAGCATTCATCCAGTGCACACGTCTAGGGGAGCCCGTCTATATTTTGGAGAGGAGGGTTTGCTCTTGCTCTATATTATTGTATCTTTGTGCAAATCCCGTATTGTCATCAATCCACCAAAAAGGGGGAGATTGTAAGGGCATATTTATCCCGTAAGTGTTTTGGTGATTGATGACGGTACTTTTGCGGACTAATCGCATGCTTTGAGTTCCTCGGATGGTTCATCTCTAGGCTCGAGACGATTCGGTGCCCCTCGGAGACTATTGAAGACGGCGTCGTCCTCGTTTCTTTTGGTGGATTTGAGTCGTAGGAGAGCCGTACTATTAAGAGGGGTCCGCGTCGGAAAGGTTAGGCGGAATCAACACGTACACTTGTCCCTCCTTTCCCTGCACTTTGGAGCTTCCTTCGTTATCTTGGTTGTGCGGAAATCGACAATTGCCACTTTGTACTTGCGGTAGTACCGCGGTACCTGTGATAATACCGTGGGGTGCCACGGTAGTACCGCTCCTCAGGAGCGGTAGTACCACGGCTCCCAGGCCTAGTGCCGCTCTGGTGCGGTAGTAGGGGCGGATGTAATTTTTCACATCCGCGCCCACCACGGTAGTACCGCTAAATCGGTAGCGGTAATGCTGAGGGGCCTGGTAATCTTGCTCCCTATGAGCCGCAGATGCCGTGGCCCTCCTACCAAGTACCGTAGATTCACGGTAGTAGGCACGCGCTACGGTAGTACCGCTCCTAAGGAGCGGTAGTACCGCTGGATTTTCGCACTACCGATTTCAGCGGAAGTTGGCACGGATGTAATTTATTTCATCCGCCCTTCTCGTGTCGTGACTCCACGCCTTGCGGTAGTACCGCAAGGGGAAATGATAGTACCGCCGCAAGCGTAGTACCGCCCTTATAGTCGAGCTAGTCCGGCTTGTCTGCTGCCATGGTAGTACCATGGTTCGCCACGGTAGTACCGCGCGGCCCCGCGGTAGTACCGCGCCCCTGGAGCGGTAGTACCGCGGGTCGCGGGCTGAATAAGTGGATAATGGTTGGATGTTTTCCACGTCTATATAAGGGGCTTCTTCAACCTCTAGTTGACTACCTCTTCTCTCTCTAAGCTCCATTGTTGCTCCAAGCTCCATTTTGGCCCGATCTCTCCCTAGCCAATCAAACTTGTTGATTTGCTCGGGATTGGGTGACAAGGGCCCGATCTACACTTCCACCACAAGATATTTGATTCCCCACTTATCCCTTGCGGATCTTGTTACTCTTGGGTGTTTGAGCATCCTAGACGGTTGAGGTCACCGTGGAGCCATATTCCATTGTGGTGAAGCTTCGTGGTGTTGTTGGGAGCCTCCAATTAAGTTGTGGAGATTGCCCCAACCTTGTTTGTAAAGGTTTGGTTGCCGCCTTCAAGGGCACCAATAGTGGAATCACGACTCTTGCATTGTGCGAGGCGTGAGGAGATTCTGTGGCCCTAGTGGCTTCTTGGGGAGCATTGTGCATCCACACCGCTCTAACGGAGACGTACTTCCCCTCAAAAGGAAGGAACTTGGTAACACATCCTCGTCTCCACCGGCTCCACTCTTGGTTATCTTATCCCTTTACTTGTGCAAGCTTATTTGTGTTCCTATCCTTGCTTGCTCGTGTGCTTGTGTTGTTGCATCATATAGGTTGTCCACCTAGTTGCACATCTAGACAACCTTTATTATTGCAAAGTTTAAATTGGTAAAGAAAAGCTTAAAAATTGTTAGTTGCCTATTCACCCCCCCCCCCTCTAGTCAACCATATCGATCCTTTCACATCAGATAGAACTCCAAGAACATCATAGCTACTAACTATGGACACGTAGGTCTGTCGTAAACTACTCGCTCATCATCGGAAAGGGTAGCAAGGTTGATGTAGAGCCCCTCCATGATCAAATCCCCCTCCGGCAGGGTGCCAGAAAAGGCGTCCAGATGGGATCTCGTGGTTCCGGAACTTGCGGCGGTGGAAAAAGTATTTTTGCTGGCTCTCTATTGGTTTCCCGATTTTAGAGAATTTATAGAGGCGGAGTTAGGTCAAATGGAGCCACATGGGCCCCACAAGCCACCAGGGCACGCCCTGTTGCCTCGTGCACCATTGCTCCATCTTCTCATCCCCTCCCGAAGCTTCCAGGGTCTCTTATGTCCAGAAAAAATCTCCAAAAAGTTTTGTGGCATTTGGACTTTGTTTGGTACTGATATTCTGAAAAGCCAAAAACAGGCAAAAAACAACAACTAGCACTGTGCACTAAGTTAATAGGTTAGTCCCAAAAAATGATATATAATTGCTTATAAATGTATATAAAACATCCAAGATTGATATTATAATAGCATGGAACAATAAAAAATTATAGGCACCTTGAAGACGTATCACCCACAAGCCTAGGGGCGCCCCTTCTGGGACGCGCTTCCCGAGATTGTCGCTCCCTCGTGGCTCGTCATGTCTTCTCCCGAATCTTCTAGGGTCTTTTCTGGTCCAGAAAAAACTAATCCAATGTTTTTCTCCGTTTGGACTCTGTTTGATATTGATTTCCTGAAAAACCAAAAACAAGAAGAAAAAAACAACAACTTGCACTGGGCACTAGGTTAATAGGTTAGTCCCAAAAATGATATATAATTGCATAATAAACATCCAAGATTGATGCTATAATAGCATGCAACAATCAAAAATTACAGATACGTTGGAGACGTATCAGTCCCTCCTTGCGCCGGCCCTAGGGGGAAGGAGGAGTCCCTCCCCCCCCCCCCCCCAACTCCAATTCGGCCTCCCAAAGAGGCTAGGAGGCGCCTCCTCCTACTTGTGGCCCAATTCCCCTTCCACCACTTGGCCTTTTAAGGCCCATTGATATTTACTTAACTATAAAATCCTCCTTACTATTATTAGAGACTTTTATTATCAATTTAACATCTTCGGAAATATTTTCCACTTATACATTATTTATTTGTAACACCTCGTATTGCCCAATATACCCCGAAACCCTTCTGGCGAACCCGCAATGCTTTCGATTCCTCTCGAAACTATTTTGAACATTAGTGAACTATTTCACAGATCTGTTATGATTACTCATGTCCTACTAACACTCAGCAGATTGTGATTACTTTGAGCTTGTGCCTCTATAGGTTCCATAAAACATAGACATGAACAAAAACCTTTTTGTTCAATGACTGACAGCGGAACCGTGGATGTACATATCGATCCATACGGTTATACGAATGATATTCGAGTGAACCTTTGGTTATCACGTGCAATTACTTTTGCTTTGCGGTACTTTACAAACCCGAGGTGAGATATATCAGTATCCTCTTGAGTCATACACATGCTCACTATACCAGTCTCCTCGTTATCGATTTTGTTCTTCTTTCTCATAGGCATGTTTCGACATCACCATGACCTAGTCACCTGTTTCTGGCCAGACAATGATGGATGTCATCACACCGAGAGGGCCCTAAGAATATCTCTCCATCGCTGGAGGAGCAAATCCCACTCTTGAGGTATCTTGTCCCTTGTAAAACTTTCCGATGAACCTGTAAGTTGTCATTATGATCACCATGTTACAAATGATGTTTGAGCAACCCCAAAGATCATCATACAGTAAGAAGTTGAAAGTGCGTTATATCGACTAGAGGGGGGGGGGGGGTGAATAGGCGATTTTTATGAATTCTTCAATGAGGAATTTGCTGGTGAGGAAATTCCTTAGTGAAGAACTACTTGCAGCGGAATAAGTACTCAGAGGTAAGCATAAGAGAATGCGGGCATGGTCATCATGATGAAATGAAGACAATCAAAGAGTCTGAAAAGCGTAAACACAGGATAGCACAAGATGAAGACAAGCAGTGAAGAAATTGAACTGAGGAAATTGAGGAAGTCTTGATCAAAGTCTTCAAACACAGATATGAAAGAACACTCAACACAAGAATGAGGAAATGAAAGGGTTGAGGAAATAGAACCGATTAGGTTGGTGAAGACAATGATTTGGTAGACTAGTTCCAGCTGCTGTCTCGGTTATGCGTCTAGTTGGAGCGGTGAGTATTTAAACTCGAGGACACACGATCCTGGACACCCGATCGAAAGCACGCAGCTCGGGACACCAAGTCCTCACCGTATTCTCCTTGAACTAAGGTCACATGGACCTCGTCCAATCACTTTCGTGGTAAGTCTTGAGGGGACTTCCAAACCTTCACATACTTGGTCACTCGGCGATCCACAATTCCTCTTGGATGCTCTAGACCATGACGCCTAACCGTCTGGAAGAAGCACAGATCTTCAAAGGTAACAAGCGTCGGATCCACGCAGATCAATCTCTTGATGATGCTCAATCACTTTGGGTTTGTAGGGTTTGGTTTTGGGTTTTCCTCACTCGATGATTTTCGCTCAAAGTCCTCGGAGGATGGGTTGCTCTCAAATGACAAGTGTCAAGTTCTCTCGGGCAGCCAACCAGCTAGTGGTTGTAGGGGCGGCTATTTATAGCCTAGGGAGCAGCCCGACATGATAAGACATAAATGCCCTTCAATGATATGACCGTTAGGTGGATAAGATATTTTGGGACAGGTGGCCAAGAAGACAAAGAACGGTCGGAAATTTGACTTTCAAATTCCTCGGGGCTATCATGTTCCTCACTGTGTAGGCAATCCGACTTTGGCGAATTCCTAACTCCTCGGTCGAACAAATTCCTCGGTGACCGGAAGAACTTCGTCTCGCCTTGAAGAAATTGTTGAAGCTGTATGAGATTTCAAAGGCTTCACTCGAAGGGATTGGTAGGTGTAGGATTTTGAGTTGAGCATCACATGGAAATTTTTCCTTAGTATTTCCTCGACCCCTTTAACAAAGACGGTGTTTCCTATGACTCAAGAAAGAGAAAATGAAACTACGAAAACAAAAGTCTTCACGCTTCATGTTCCTCAAATGAATACCAAGTCTTCAAGGTCACACCAATTTCTTCACTTTCAAAGTCTTCAGAAAGTCTTCAGAATATCAAAGTCTTCAGTCGAAGAACTTCATTTTTAGGGGTCGACTTTCTCTGTAAATATAAAACTCCTCATAGACTTATAGACCTGTGTACACTCACAAACACATTAGTCCCTTAACCTATAAGTCTTCAATACACCAAAATCACTAAGGGGCACTAGATGCACTTACAATCTCCCCCTTTTTGGTGATTGATGACAATATAGGTTAAGTTTCAAACGGGGATAAACATATGAAGTGTAACTACTAATATTGAGGAATTTGATTGCAAGATATAGAAGAACTCCCCCTGAAGATGTGCATAGTGAGGAATTTGCTTTTGAGGCAATGCACATTTGAAGAGTTGAATCATGGAGATCTCCCCCTATATCTTGTAATTCATACACGCATTTGACATATAATATGAAGAATTTGAAATGCATGATGAAATATGGTGCTTGATGAAATTCAGCATGCGTGCAATAAAATTAATGAGGAACAAGCATGCAAAATAACGCATCAAGAGTATCGAGCATAGTGCGTAACACGATTGCATCAAAAGTATCGAGCACCATCGGGTTTAAGATTACAACTCGATCCAATAAAAGTTTCGGAAGAACGAGAGTTGTAACTTAACAAAAATGCCCATATAATAGACCCGCTTGAAGACTAACTCAAATTTCTCCCCTTTGTCATCGAATGACCAAAAGGATCGAACCGAGGACTAACGCTCAAGAATTTCAAGTTGAAGAAGGAGCGCCAGCGTTGTTGGGGTCGGTTGTTGTAGTAGGGCCTGTCGCGGTGTCGTCCAAGTCTTCATTTTCATCTGTGTCTCGCGATGAAGAATAGGAGTTGGCCACCAAGGAAGGAACTTTGACCTTCTTGTATTTCTTCGAAGGAGGTGCAGACCAGTCAAATTCTTCCTTGAGACCCATTGTCGTTAGTTCTTCCGCGCTGTAGACATTTGAAAGAACAGCCCAGGTGCGTTTGAAGGTTTCATGGAGGTAGTGGTGGTTTTGCTTCACTGCATTGTGTGTTGAGGTCATGTTGTGAAGTATTGAACCAAACTGACGTTTGACCCATTTATGATTGCGATCAACCTTCTGATGAAGACCGAGGAGTAACTCACGATCGATCATCACCACAGGTCTTTGTGGCTTGAGGACTTTGCTTGGCTGAGGTATTTGCGGCAGAGTCATGTGTGGCGAGTCATCATTGGTGGAGTAGGATGGAGCTTTGCTGGCCCGACCATCCAATGGACGAGTGCCTTCATCGATCACAGTGATTGCCTTGCCCTTGTCATCGGTGAGGTAAATGTCCGTTTGAGGACTTCAATCGGGGGCAAGTAGCTGCGGTTCAGAGTATCAGCCTTGTAATTGAGTGAAGACCTTGTCCTGATGTATCTCATAATCCAAGGTGCATAAGGCTTCAGCTCAAATGGTGACATAGCAATGTTTGCTAGAGTCCTCATGAAGAAATCATGGAAGTTGACGGGAACGCCATGAATGATATTGAAAAGCATATTCTTCATGATGCCAACGACTTCTTCATCATTTGAGTCGTGGCCTTTGATAGGACTCATTTTCTTCGTCAGAATCTGATAGACGATCTGAGGCACATACAATAATTCCTTGACGAGGAATTTGGTTCTTAGGGCCTGCCACAGCTTCAAAGGCTTCATCGGCACTTGCATATAGTGATTTGAAAGCTCAGGTTCGTTCTAGATACAACGAGCACCATCAAGGGGAGGGCGAGTGGTAGGGCACGAAGCAATTCGATTCTTGATGCCTTGTAGTGAGTATTTTCGGACATCGATCTAACACCCATGAGTTCACGTCTTGGCGTCTCCGGTGATGTGCAGCGTTGCATAGAATTGAAGAATGAGTTCTTCATTCCAATCCACAGATATCGGTGCAGAAATTGAAGTCCCGCATCGTGAAGAACACCGAGGACTGGCTCGAAGCTGGCAGAGACTCCATGTCCACATGAGGAATATGTGCATGATCGAAGACTTTGTCTTTGTTGAAGAGCACGCGAGGAATAGAAATTGGCTTGACTGGCAGTCGTAAACGCCTCTTCCTTATGCGAAGCAGAATCATATGGATTGTAATCGATGAAGAATACGTGCTCGCCGAAGAAATCTTCAGCCTTGAACTTTTGCTTTGTTTAGAAGGGATTCTTTGGCTTTGGCAGTGGAGTGTCAGTGAGTTGCATCACGACCTCTGGAACCGCAATCTCAGGTTCTTCAGGCTGAGGAATTTCTGGTTCCTCTACATGTGCAGTCTGAGGATCAGCAGCAACAGGTTCATCAACGCTAGTGGCTGGAATTTCTTCATGGACAAATGAAGTGGGATGAGTTTCTTCAGAGCCCATTTGAACTGTTGGAGCAGGGGACTGAGGAATCTGTTGAATTGGGGTGAAGAGTGGAGAATTTGGATGCTGACTTTCCCAAAAGTCATCGTTCACCACTGGCGTTGTGCTTCCAATGTCCACATCTTCTTCAATTTCCTCAACACGGGCCTCTTCAGCTGTGAACTGAGGCATAGACGAGGAAATGATTGGAGTTGAAGGGATAGCTTCCACTTCAATTTCTTCATCAATTTGCTCTGATGAAGCAGCAGAATGATCTTGTTCATCAGATCCGCTTGGGATCTCATAATCTTCACCAAAAGGAACAAGGTCCTTTGATGGAATTGAGGAGATTGGAACAGCATCAATAGGATTTTCAAAGGAGCTGGTCATTCGCTTCATTTTCTTCGCGTAGAAGAATTTGACGCTTGGTGATGCTTTCCGCTTTCTTCACCGCAGCTCATTCTCGCCGCCTTGGTCTTCTTCACATCGATGCGAGATGGAAGAATTGGAGCTGGTGTTAGCGCAGGAGGAGCCGAGGAATCTGGTTGATTTTCCTCGTATGGCGATGCGATTTGCACGACTTGTTCGATTTCTTCAGCGCACCACTAGTGGATGCCCCGGCAATTTCTTCGGTGGTGGAATGGAGTCATCAGCCTGGAACTAGCATTGTCTTCAGCTCGAACTTCATCGGTGGTCTTGGCATGTTCTTCGATCTGCTGGTGAGGCTCCAGCCTGAGGAATTTCTTGTTGCGTTGGGGCTGCAACATTGGTGAATTTCTTCGTCAGGTTGATGAATCTGACTTTGGCTCCTTGCCAATCAGCATAATAGGAGTCAAATTTGTCGCTGAGGGCTTTGATGTCAGCTTGCATCTTGATAAGTTCTTCAGTTGTCATCTTGACAACGTTTTTCTTCAGCAGTTTCTCCTTTCTGTACTGCGATTTCTTGATCTCTCTGGCCGTTTCAAATTTCCATTTCTCCTCTTGGATGAAATGAGTCAGCATGTGACTTTGGCCAGGTGTCAACTTGAAGTTAGGCATAGGAGTGTTTGGGTCCTTGTGCCAGAGATCAATGTACTCTAGGATCGCTCTAGGATCCAACAGCATTGGCACAAGTGTGCCTTTGGCTCTAGCGGCCCTTTCTTGGCGGTCTCTGATGATTTCCGCAAGTTCATCATCATCAGCCTCATCATCTTCAGATGGCTCTTGGAAGGCGACCTGTTTCTTCTTGGGACTTGGCCGAGGACCTCGTCCACTGTGGCCTTAGTCTTCATGAAGTCGGGCGGATGAAGAATTTGGTGCGGTGAGGAACTTGCTAAAACACGAGAGGCAATGGAGATGCTGCAGTCCTTTGTACGTGGCGGATGCACAGTCTTTGAGGACTTTGTCGGAATCTTGAGGATTTTGTAGGAGCTGCTGAGGACTTGGGAGGAGCAGGAGCAGCATGAGGAATTTGCCGTGTGGGCACGGTGAGGAACTTGGCCGTGAGGGCCTTGTTGGTGAAGCACTTGGCTTGTGTGCGGGCTTCTTTGCCATAGATTTCCTTGGCTTGACAGAGGCCTCGATGGCGACAACGATGAGCAGAGTCCTCATTAAATTTCCTCCTTTGCCTCGTTGGCTTGTCTTGCCAATTTGGCTTGGCGCTTGGCCCATTCTTCAGAAAGTCCTCACCACGCTTGATCTTTGGTGGGGTCAGCTTCTTGACCAGGTGCCAATGGAGCTCTTGGGCATGGAGGATTGAGAGCGAATTTCTTCATGTACTTTGGAGTTACATATCTGTACTCCCTCCATTCTCGTGCCCATCTTCTTTCAATCCTTTGAATGCGCACCTTGCGCTGGTTTTTGTTTTCTTTGCCGAACTCGGCTTCATCAGGTGTGCAATAATCAGCATATATTTCCTCAGGAATCTCAAACGCAGTCATGACCTCAGGCCTCTTTCCTCCTTTACGTGGCTTCTTTCCTTCTCGCCATATTCTTGGTGAGGAATTTGAACAATCGAATTATCTGAAGAAGTATGCAACTTTTCTTCGAGGAACGCTGCAAATGAGTTAAGTTGATGAGAACCTAGTGATTCAAAGAATGGACATGAGTACCTGTGAACAGATTATAGTTGCGAGGAATTTGGAGAGGTCATATGCGTTCTCAGTAGGTTTTTCAAAAAGAACTAGTTTGAGGAATTTGACCAGATGAGCCTTGAAGAATTTCACTAAGCGATCTTTGTCTTAGGTTCTAGAGTTGTATAGATCGAGGATCCACACAATTGAGGAATCTTGAAGAAAATCATTGCTTAGAGAAACGAATCAAGAGCATATTTTGTTTGAGGTGTTCATATGTGTGAAGATTTGAAGAATAAACACCTTTGAAAATTTTTAGGGAGGTTTGAGAATCAAAGCGAGTAATAAAAGTAACTTTTAATTACCCGAAGTGAAGAACACGACGAACTGAGAAGAACAGATGTGAAGTTCATCAGGTTAGATCTTCCACGCCCTAACTCGGCGGAGGAAGACAACTACGGTGGCGGCGGAGTGAAGATTTCAACAGAGGGCGCGAGTACGTCGGGCGACGAGGTCGAGGCAAAGTGAAGCTTTTCCTCACCGGCGACGATGGAGTAGCGGGCGGCGCTTAGGGTTTGAAGCTCGGCGAGAGAGAGAGAGTGGTCGGCGGAGTAAAGGAAGTGAGGAAGGGAGAGGGTGTGTATATATATAGCCACTTTGTGAAAACTGTTTGCTCAAGATTTGGGACGAGCGTGCCTGACCCTTCTCATTCGCTTGACATGTGTCACCCACGTCTTGAGAAGTGGAGATTGTGTTAGATCGTGGGTGAATAGATAAATCTATCGTGGAATGCGGAGCGGTTTGAGCGGCAAAACGAAAGTTTGGATAAGATCAGTTTAAAGTTCCGTTCACAATGTCTTGGTGACAAGGACAGTGAAGATTTTGAGCGAGTTTCAATTAGAACGCACATTTAGAATTTGTTAATAGATTGGGTTGAGTATAGCTTTTAGGGGGAAGGGTCCGTTCTCATTCACTTAGCTGAAAAAAACGACTTGAAGATATAGCCATAAGTGAATGCTGTAGAGGACATAAACCCATATATATATATATATATATATATATATATATATATATATATATATATATATATATATATATATATATAGCCAATGAAGAAAAAATGACGGAAGCAGTGAAGATTTTGAAAAGTTGAAGAATTTGAAAAAGCTGAAGAATTTCAAACCGATGAAAAACTCAAATTGAAGATTTCCAACTTTGGTGGTGGCGTGACCCAGTGTATAAGAATGATGATTTCAGACACCGCATACAATTGTCGTAGGGTTCTGAGAATCAAATTCTTCATTAATTTCTTCACACTTAGAGTGTTATTCTTCATTGATTGAAGAAAAACATTTCTTCGTGTGTTGCACATCTAAGTCATCAATCTTGCATAAGAGTCAGGATGTGTGTCTTTTTCAAAGAACATTCGAAGATTCTAAGATATTTAGCTCACACCGCAACTTGCTAAATCTCTTCTCATCCAAGGGCTTTGTGAAGATATCGGCTAGTTGTTCTTCAGTCTTCACATGCTCGATAGAGATGTCGCCCTTCAACACATGATCACGAAGAAAATGATGACGAATCTGAATGTGCTTTGTCTTGAGTCTGAATCGGGTTGTGAGAAATCTTGATGGCACTCTCATTGTCACGAGAGAGGCACATTCTTCACGTTGATGCCGTAGTCCTTGAGAGTTTGCTTCATCCACGACAATTGAGCACAACAAGAGCCAAAGAAGAATGTATTCAGCTTCCGATGAAGCGGTGATACGCCTCGCTTTCTTCGAGGACCAACGGACCAAAGATCGTCCGAGGAAATGACAAGTACCAAATGTTGACTTGCGGTCCACACGATCACCAAAGATAGTTAGAGTCAGAATATCCAATGAGATCAAAAGTAGAGCCCTTGGGGTACCATAATCCTAGTGTTGGTGTGTGAGCTAGATATCGAAGAATATGCTTCACAGCCTTATGGTGTGATTCCTTCAGTGTAGCTTGAAATCGGGCACACATGCAAACACTAAGCATTATATCTGGCCTAGATGCACATAAGTACAATAGAGAACCAATCATGGAGCGGTATACCTTGTGATCAAAGTCAATACCGGTTTCATCAGTGCATAGATGGCCATTTGTGGGCATAGGAATTTTGACGCCTTTGCAATCTTGCATGCCGAATTTCTTCAGGACATCTTTGAGGTATTTCTCCTGAGATATGAATATGCCATTGTGTTGTTGATTTAATTTGAAGACCTAAGAAGAATTTCAACTCTCCCATCATAGACATTTGATATTCTTCACTCATCATATAGGCAAATTCATCACTATAACGTTGGTCAAGATGACCAAAGATAATATCATCAACATATATTTGGCACACAAACAGTTCACCATCATATGATTTAGTAAAGAGAGTAGGGTCGAGTGAACTGGTGTGAAGCCATTCTTCATGAAGAATTCCTTCAATGTATCATACCACGCCTAGTGGGGCCTGTTTGAGACCATAGAGGGCCTTGTTGAGTCTCAAGACTTTGTCGGGATTCTTTGGATCTTCAAAACTGGGGTTGAGCAACATATACTTCTTCCTCAAGCTTACCATTGATGAATGCACTTTTCACATCCATTTGATATAAAGTGATATTATGATGGTTAGCATAAGCAAGTAATATGTGAATAGCCTCAAGTCTAGCAACAGTGCAAAAGTTTCATCGAAATCAATTCCTTCAACCTGTGTGTAGCCTTGAGCTACAAGTCGTGCCTTATTCCTCACCACAAGGCCATTTTCATCTTGCTTGTTGCGGTAGATCCACTTTGTGCCAATGATATTATGCTTGCGAGGATCTGGACGTTTGACCAGTTCCTAGACATTGTTGAGCTCGAACTGATGTAATTCTTCTTGCATGGCCTGAATCCACTCAGGCTCCATAAATGCTTCATCTACCTTAGTGGGCTCGGTGATAGAGACAAAAGCATAGTGCCCACAAAATTTAGATAAATGTGAAGCTTTTGAGCGTGTGAGAGGACCTGGCGCTTCAATGTCATCGATGATCTTGTCAACTTGCACTTCTTTTGCAACACGAGGATGAGCTGGTTGTCGTCAAGGAATTTGATCATTTTCCTCAGCACAATTGTCTTGACATTATCTTGAGTGCATCAGCTCGACGTTCTTCGCGTTCGGGAATGAATTCTTCACAGATTCTTCAAAGAGGGAATGACATCCTCAGTTACCTTGAACTTGATAGATTTCTCAGGAGCTGGTTCATCTAACACAGAAGGTAGGTGCTCTCTTTGCGAGCCATTAGTTTCATTGAACCGCACATCTACAGTGTGTCAACAATCTTGTGAAGAGCGATGTTGAAGACTCTGTAGGTGTGCGAGTCCTTTCCGTAACCAAGCATAAAACCTTCATGTGCTTTTGGTGCAAATTTAGAATTGTGATGAGGATCTCTAATCCATCATTTAGCACCGAAGACTTTGAAATAACTCACATTGGGTTTCTTGTCAGTGAGGAGTTCATAGGCAGTCTTCTTGAAGAATTTGTGAAGATACACTCTGTTGATGATGTGGCACGCAGTATCAATTGCATCGATCCAAAATCGACTGGGCGTTTTGTATTCATCAATCATAGTGCGAGCCATCTCAACAAGAGTTCTGTTCTTGCGCTCCACGACGCCATTTTGCTGAGGAGTATAGGGAGCAGATAACTCATGAGTAATACCAAGTTCATCAAGATAGGCTTCAAGGCCGGAATTCTTGAACTCAGTTCCATTGTCACTCTGATGTGTCCGATCTTCACACCAAAGTTAGTTGAAGCCCTCGAGGAAAATCGTTTGAAGACTTCACGCACTTCATTTTTGTAAGTAACAATGTGTACCCATGTGTAACGAGAGTAGTCATCAACAATAACAAAGCCATATAGAGATGCGTCATTAGTGACTCACGAGTAATGATTAGGACCGAAGAGGTCCATGTGAAGCAATTCAAGGACGAGTGGTGGTCATGATAGTCTTATTTGGATGCTTCGCCTTGGTCATTTTTCCAGCTTCACGGGCTCCACACAAGTGATCCTTGAGGAATTTGACATTCTCAATGCCAATGACATGCTTCTTCTTTGCAAGCGTGTGCAAATTCCTCATGCCTGCGTGACCAATTCGCCGATGCCATAGCCAGCCTTCTAAAGCTTTTGCAAGTAGACACACAATTTGGTTGTGGTCCTCAGAGAGAAATCAACAATATACAAGTCTCCTCTCCTAAAGCCTTCGAAGACTTTGGAATTGTCAGCTTCCATAATCACAACACAACGATACTTGCCAAAGATAAGAACCATATCAAGATCACAAAGCATTGAGACCGACACGAGGTTGTATCCTAAGGACTCAACAAGCATGACTTTGTCCATGTGTATGTACTTAGAGATCGCAACCTTACCAAGACCCAATACCTGACTTTTGCCTTTGTCAGCAAAGATGATATGCTTCAGATGTGACGGTGATAAGGGAGTATCCATCAATAGATTCTTGTCACCGGTCATGTGATTTGTACATCCACTATCGAGGACCCACTCATTAGCTTTGGGTTGATCATCCTGCAGATGAATTAGTGCAACTTACGATCTCATATACTTCATCGGTGAAGAATATGATATCAAGTTCATCGATGAATTTCATCATACAAAGATAATGTATAAGTGGTATGAGGACGTGTGAAATGAAAGTTCATTTCTTCATGATTAGCATGCGTCCTTTCAGGCATTTTTGTCAGGCCCCCAGCAAATTCTTCAGACGTTAAAGCACGTCTGGAGACCTGACCCTGCAGAAGAGGTTAGTTCTTTTCTTCACCACCCACATCTGAAGGGGTGGCAAAGAGTTCATCACTCTGCGAGCACCATATGAGAATGGTGGCATAGAGGCCAATCCATTTCGTTTCACATAACATGGGTTAGGGTAAGCATATGAATAAGCAGAGAAATTCTTTGAGGACTTATGAACATATTGGTTTGAAGAATAATGCACATATTCATAGCCCTTAGCTCTACCCTGCGAAGCAGAGTTGTTAGCACGATGATAATCATATGAGGACTTTGATCCTTTTGAGGAATTTGATCCACGTGAGGAATTTGGTCCATATGAGGACTTGGATCCATATGAAGAATTTGGTCCATATGAAGAGTTTGATCTGGGGTTCCTATTCTTCACGGTGGTGTCATGAGGACATTCACTGAAGACTTTCAAGGCACTTCTTGGGAAACCAGATTTTCTTCATAGGGGAACCGTTCCTGCCGATTAGTGCCAACATATCTAGCAAATACTTCACCATTCGATTTTTGAACAGTTTATAGTTGGAGTCAAATGACTCATCGGAAGAATGAGGAGATTCGCATGTAAAGCCAGATAAGTTAGATGGATCAACTGGAGGTCCCTTTGCAGCAACCCATGAGGTTTTGGGATACTGCTCAGGCTTCCAATATGTTCCATCAGCATTGAGTTTCTTCTCAAAGGCAATACCCTCTTTCCTAGGGTTCCTGTTGAGGATCTGCTTTTTAAGCACATCACAAAGAGTCTGATGCCCTTTGAGGCTTTTGTACATGCCTGTCATGTACAATTCCTTCAGCCTGCATCGTCGGTGATACTAGCAATGTCCTCAGATGAGGAATTAGTGATAGCAGAGGCAGGTGAAGAATTTGTAACAGTTGAAGCATTTGAACATTCGGGTAAAGAATTAGCGATTCACGTTCAATGCACTTTAAGCATGGAGGAACAAATTCTTCCTAGAAGCTGATTTGTTGAGCAAGTAATGAATCGCGCTCCTACGAAGATCTTCATAACTCACTCTTAGCTTCTCAAGATCTTGCTTTCTTTGAAGAAATTCATAAGAAAGTTTCTCATGATCAGACAAGAGAGTGTTATGATGACCTTGAAGACTGTCAAACCTAGACTGAAGTCTCTGAAGATTATCAGTCAGGGCTTTAGTGCAATCCATTTCTTCACCTAACATATCATCACTTTTACCTAACATGTGTTGAACCTTTTCCAAGGCATGTTGTTGTTTGGTGGCAATACAAACAAGCTTGGTATAGCTAGGTTCAATATCATCATCAGATTCATCATCATCAGATTCATCGTCACTATACTCGGATGAGGAACATTCGGTTACCTTGTCACCCTTTTCCATGAGACATGATGCAGAAGATGATGATTCTGGTTCGAAAGCCATCGTTTTGAGAGATTCCTTGAAGTCCTCAAACCAAGGATCATGATGGGTTCGATGACCTTCATAGAAGACGGAGATTCGGTCCCAGATAAGCTTCGCATTGCAAAGATGCATAATGCGCTTGAATTCATCTCTAGATAGGCAGGAACAGATGATATCCTTCGCCATGATGTCAAGTCGAGTGTACTTGCGAATATCATCTGCGTTCGCCGTCTTGCATAGATCAAGAAGACCAATTTCGGTGACGGTCCACGGCTCATTGTCCATTGCCATGAGACGCTTCCACATCATGGCCTTCCACTTGGGATAATCATGACCGTCAAAGATAGGGCATGTCACTTTCTTCATACCTGCGGTCGACATAACTAAAACTCCGGTGGTTAAACCAAAATCACACGTAACAAGGGAGTACCTTGCTCTGATACCAATTGAAAGTGTGTTATATCGACTAGAGGGGGGCGAATAGGCGATTTTTATGAATTCTTCACTGATGACTTTGCCGGTGAGGAAATTCCTTAGTGAAGAACTACTTGCAGCGGACTAAGTACTCGAGTAAGCATAAGAGAATGCGGGCATGGTCATCATGATGAAATGAAGACAATCAAAGAGTATAGAAAGCGTAAACACATGATAGCACAAGATGAAGACAAAGCAGATCAAGAAATTGAACTGAGGAAATTGAGAAAGTCTTGATCAAAGTCTTCAAACACAGATATGAAAGAACACTCAACACAAAGAATGAGGAAATGAAAGGGTTGAGGAAATAGAACCGATTAGGTTGGTGAAGACAATGATTTGGTAGACCAGTTCCAAGCTGCTGTCTCGGTTGTACGTCTGGTTGGAGCGGCTAAGTATTTAAACTCGAGGACACACAGTCCGGACACCCGATCGGCGAGCACGCAGCTCAGGACACCAAGTCCTCACCGTATTCTCCTTGAACTAAGGTCACACAGACCTCGTCCAATCACTCGTGGTAAGTCTTGAGCGACTTCCAAACCTTCACAGACTTGGTCACTCGACGATCCACAATTCCTCTTGGATGCTCTAGACCATGACGCCTAACCGTCTGGAAGAAGCACGATCTTCAAAGGTAACAAGCGTCGATCCACGCAGGATCAATCTCTTGATGATGCTCAATCACTTTGGGTTGTAGGGGTTTGGTTTTGGGTTTTTCCTCACTCGATGATTTTCGCTCAAAGTCCTAGGAGGATGGGTTGCTCTCAAATGACAAGTGTCAAGTTCTTTCGAGCAGCCAACCAGCTAGTGGTTGTAGAAGCGGCTATTTATAGCCTAGGGAGCAGCCCGACATGATAAGACATAAATGCCCTTCAATGATATGACCGTTAGGTGGATAAGATATTTTGGGACAAATGGCCAAGAAGATGAACGGTCGGAAATTTGACTTTCAAATTCCTCGGGGCTATCATGTTCCTCATCGTGTAGGCAATCCGACTGGCGAATTCCTAACTCCTCGGTCGAGAAAAAATTCCTCGTGACCGGAAGAACTTCGTCTCATCCTTTGAAGAAATTGACTGAATCTGTATGAGATTTCCAAAGGCTTCACTCAAAGGGATTGGTAGGTGTAGGATTTTGAGTTGAGCATCACATGGAAATTTTTCCTTAGTATTTCCTCGACCCCTTTAACAAAGACGGTGTTTCCTATGACTCAAGAAAGAGAAAGCGAAACTACGAAAACAAAAGTCTTCACGCTTCATGTTCCTCAAATGAATACCAAGTCTTCAAGGTCACACCAATTTCTTCACTTTCAAAGTCTTTAGAAAGTCTTGAGAATATCAAAGTCTTGATCGAAGAACTTCATTTTAGGGTCGACTTTCTCTGTAAATATCAAACTCCTCATAGACTTATAGACCTGTGTACACTCACAAACACATTAGTCCCTTAACCTATAAGTCTTCAATACACCAAAATCACTAAGGGGCACTAGACACACTTACAGAAGTGACTACGACACTCATGGTCTAAGGAACTAAATCACACGTTAACACTCCATGTTATAACAATTCACTACTGATGATTGTATCTCAAATTATAACAAACAAGTTTGGGTCGATTCAATAGGATCGTTCTTCTAACGTAATATTCTTAAAGTTGTTTTAGGACTACAGTTACACTTAACGATATCCTAAGATCTGGAAACCATGATCACTAACAACATTTGAGCTAGTTTTAGAGGCGAGACTAGGAATCTTATTTTACCATTTATCATTCCACGCATGCATATGAGTTTTCCACTTAAACGCACATTCCAGGATCATAACAGTTATAACATAGAATATAAACTCTTAATTATGGGTATGAAAAAAATACCATATTATTGTCTCTAGGACATATTTTCAACACTTCATCCCTACAGGTACCTAGGATCATAGAGAACGAGCCACGAAGAGGCTAAGGGCAGGGAGGCCGTGATGTGTTATTTTGAACACCAGTGACATAAAGGTTTAGTACAGTAACACGGATCCTATCTCTGGGATACAAGAGGTGTATTCATTAAACACCCAATTCTTTTGTCTTATTATTGCTATCTTAATAACAGGGACAACCCCGCGCGACGGATAGGGCCTTCGCTTGGATAACTACCTCTTGATGCAGGCCGCATTGCCGGTCAAGACATAATTTGGACACATCCCCCACTTCGATACATAGCAAGAACATCTCGATGGATGACTTCCAAGGCACAAATTAAGATCATAATGGTCCTGAAACGATATATGGTTGTAAGAATAAGTCTTCATACCCATGCCTATTTTCATTATAAGTGTTTCTAGTGTTAACTTGATTCTGATCCGGTCAAAAGCTGGAATTTAATTCTCTTGCAAAAGCTTGTTAGAAACCCTTGACTTGAAGGGTACTATCATCTCATGGGTTCGATAACTTAGGGTCAACTCTGGGAAAAAAGGATAATCCTTTCTGCTCCTTTACCGGATCACTAAAGGGTTGTCAATTAAGGCTCTTGATAAGATGAAGATTGTCCTCTGGCGTCTCGCACATAATTGTTTATCTTTCGGTGAACAACTTCTTAGGTGTCAAATTCCAACTCTGGCGAATTGCTGCTTATGTAGCAGAACAGAAAATATCGATCATAGCATCATGTTTTGCCCTCATGTTTGTGTTATCTGGGATGAGATAAGATCTTCCTATCATGTTAATTTGTGATGTTCATATATTCGCTCGCCCATACAATGGCTATTTGATTTCATCCAAAGATCTTTCGACTGGGAGGCCACTCTTACTGTGACGGTATGGCATATATGGGAAGCCAGAAATGAGGCAACGGATGAGACTATTCATCATCATCCGTGTGTTACTGTTATGAACGTTTGTGAAAAGCATTTATTCAAACCAACACCTGATTAAAGACATGAGACACATGCTTTCTAGCTCCAATTGGTCTCCGCCACTCAGGTACGATCATGGTTTATTGTGATGCTGCTATTTTTGCTAACCATAACAAGGCTGGTTTGGGTGTGTGGCCCTTGATCATGAAGGAAATTTCCTCGTGGCATGTTCAGAGCCCCTATATAAGCCCTTGCGCTCCGTCGAGCAGTCACAATGGCCAGGATAAAAGACTCACACATGTGATCTTTACCTCAGATTGCCTTTCTTTGGTACAATTGATTAATTCTAATATCCGGGATCGATCTGATGTGGGCTATGTGGTGATGGATAGCAAACAAGTAGCCATGACTTTTACTGTCAATTCTTGTAAAAATTCTAGTTTGTTGTGTGTTTTTCATTCTATTCCGGATTGTGTCCGGAAGACCTTGTATGACTTTATTACTTAATCAATAAAATGCCGACTTCTCAAAAAACAAGTCAATAGACTTTTAAAAAAAGCAAGCGAGCGCTAAGAAATGGGCCTCCTCAGTAACAAGGAAAAAGCTTCAAGCGAAGGCGAAACATATAGCTAGTCTCGTCATAATCGAGATATAGCTCTCACGCCAGGTGTTTTTTAGGGATTAAAAGTAACATGGAGAGGAATACAAACTGGATCATGGGGGTGAACCAAACATGACATCCCTTGTCCAAAGAATTCACAAATTTAGCTAAACTATCTGCATCTGTATTGACCTCTCGACCTTCAAAACTGAATTTGCAGTTGAAATTTGTGGCTCGGTGCTTTATTTCTCTGATGATGATGTGTCCATAGGCCATAGCTGCTATTAGTTCCCTTCTCAACAAATCATCGGGCAAGACACATAGCTCTCGCGCCGGGTGATACCCCGCAAGAAAAATCAAAACAAATCGGCCCGGGTGGGTCGCGACCCGGCCCACTGTGACGAGTTCTATTCGACCCCTCAACTAACTACAGCGCGAGCGCTCTTCGGTTCCTCCGCCTCGGCCCATCCACCCACGTCGACGACGAGCTCTCTCCCCTCTCGTCCCGTCTCCTCCCCCTCGCGACGCCACCGACGCGTCGCCGGTCGCCGGTCGCCGGCTCGCCGCACCAGGTAAGACGTAGCTAGTCACCCCGCCCGGCCCCGATGGCCGAGGAGCTGGTGCTGGACACGGCGATCCGGGACTGGGTCCTCATCCCGCTCTCCGTGGTCATGGTGCTCATCGGCGTGCTCCGCTACTTCGTCTCCAAGCTCATGCGCTCCCCGCCGTCGGCCTCCCCCTCCCCCGACCCCAAGACCGTCAAGGAGGGGTGCGTACTCTCGCCCTTCCCCTCCCCTCCCTCCAATTCCGTCCCGATCTGGCCCCCGACTCGCCCGATCTGAGCGATCTGGATCGAGGAACTGGCGGGAGCTTGCCTGTCTGAGAATTCTGATAGTTGCTGCCGTTGCTACTGAGCTGCTGTCTGCTGATGTAGCTGATGCGAGGGTTTTGGCTTTTGCAGGCAGGTCGTCATCAGGGCGAGGAACCTGAGGAACGGCGCGCAGTTCATCCCGGCCAAGGCCTTCAAGGCCCGCAAGCTTTATTACACCAACGGGGTAATTCCACTAGAAGCATGCGTGTTTACTAATGCCCAATTTAGGAGATATCAGTCGAGCGTAGCCTTTTAGTAGTCAGGATCCAGAATAGAGGGCACACAGAGCAGTATTGAGTATTGTGATGGACGTCAGAGTTGTGGGTCGGCAGGGTTGACTTGATGATTGCTTGTTTGAATATCACGTTTTCCTTCTCAAACTGTCGGAATAATATGGTCGAGTATACCTTTGTGACATTCTTGATTGTATTGTAGGAAGCCGGATTGCTTCATGTTCCTAAAGAGGATGCGCAGAAGGCTCAGGCGGCTATGTTTTCGGACCCAAACATGGCCATGGACATGATGAAGAAGAATCTCTCCATGATAGTTCCACAGGTTCAGTGACATGCAGATTGATTTACTTGTATCACAATCACCACTACCTTCTATTAACATACTGTGTCATCCTTTTGCAGACACTTACATTTGCATGGGTGAACTTCTTCTTTTCCGGTTTTGTTGCAGGTATGTGCTTTGCCATTATAGCATATATGAATGTGATGCTTGCTCTCTTCATATGCTGTTGTAAGATCATCACTTTTAAATTTTGATGCACAAATGTGTGCCAATTTCAAGTCAGTAAATCTATTGTATGCAATGTTGTTTCCATTGAAGGAACTTGTGATTTTCACCAAACATTTTGGCCTAAGTGCATGAGTAGATCCAAACATGCTTCTGTCTCACTTACATTAAGAAAATGCCCCCCCCCCCCCCTCTTGGAAAGAATTGTTGACCAACCTTTCTGCTTCAGTGCTGAACCTATTAATATTTATCAGTGGCAAAATTTGCATATGATGTCACGAGGAGTATATTTTGTTGTGCTAGTGGTGTCTTCAGCTATGCTATATCAGCTGAAGTTAACTCTTCATTCTGTATGCCTTTAGAAATTTGTAGTACAGATGTTCACATATTTGCGATTATTCACTTGGAACCGTCTTCTGGACTCTGATCATGGGGTTTTTTGTAGTAGAATTCTAGAACGAAAATGATGTTTTAAGATCTACTCCCTCCATAAAGAAATATAAGAGCATTTAGATCACTACTTTAGTGATCCAAACGCTCTTAAATTTCTTTACAGAGGGAGAAGTTTATGATAAGTTCATATGGATTTATAGCTGATGTATGGGCATACGCAATTATGCATTGTCCTTTACTGTTTTCTTACGATCTTGCCTTGTACTCACATATCTGCTGATCTCTTTTCAGCCAAAATCCCCTTTCCATTGACTCAACGATTCAGGGGAATGCTGCAAAATGGGATAGACCTGAGTACTGTTGATGTGAGCTATGTTAGCAGCCGTTCATGGTGTGTAAGAAACTGATATATTTTCTGTTAGGTATTTCCAGGGTCTAAATGCCTTAACGGTTTGCTGTTTTGATAGGTACTTCCTCAATTTATTTGGCTTGAGGGGTCTTTTCAGTCTCATCCTTGGTGAAGAAAATGGTTAGAAATACACTTAATTACACTCCTACACGAACATTGCGATATTTATTTTTGTCATAACCGTTTTCCTTATGGTTTATGCATGACATGCAGCTACTGATGATGCCCAAAAGATGATGGCGATGGGCGGTGGAATGGGCTTTAATCCTGCAATGGTATGAGAACCTTAATCTGTATTGGAATTCATGATGTTTAACCCTGTCTTATACATATACATGTGCATGACACATTTGTAATTTCACAAATTTACGCACATAATATAGCGCACATTTTTTATATGTACTGCTCTTATAATTAATCAGATAAAATTTAGTTTGAAAAAAATTGCTGTATAGCTTGAAGCTTGAATGGATGATGTTTGGGTCGCATTCAGGGTTGCATGTATTGTAACGATGATTTGTATAGTGAAGATATTGGTGATTGCTGTTATTTACAGACCTTTGATCATTTGATGGACTGTCGCTTAGCTGGCCTGGCTTTTCAAATTTGATTGAAATGCTACCTGAGGTTTTCAGTAGCTTTTCAAGTGTTCTGTTGTGCATTGGCATTGCAACTGTCTGCTTTCATCTGGTTGGGCTGTGCCCCTTGATCTAGGAAACTAGCAATTCACATGGTTGTGCCCTTGTGTCATTCTGTGGCCCGGAGTATCGCAATCATGATGTTTTACAATGTTTGGGTTGTTGTTCTAATGTTGGTTTTACCCGAGTGTTTCACTGCTCTATCTCTGTAGACTTATTATAGCACAGAAAGGCCTCACCATTTTCATTTGGCCATTTTCAGAGCTTGAGCGCAGAGAAAGACAGCCTTGACATCATCCAGCATGACTGGGCTTTACCAAAGATGGAGCGTCATGCTGAAGACGTGTTGAGGAAACTACTGAAGAATTGATCTGAACAAGCACCACTAGGCCCTGCAAGTTTTGTTTTTAGCTTGTCGACTGATCAGACAGTTATACGTTGTAATTGTATTATTATTTATATTATTTACGAGCGCTACTAATTACGAAGCCGCGAGCTATCTTTTTCACCTATGTACTCTGGCAACACTGGTAGAAAAAAAGGATGTTTCTTAATGTATGAGCTGCTTTGGGTAATCCAAGTTTGTCATTCTGTTTGGAAAAAAAGATTAAGCGTTCATGTCACGTACTAGAAGTACTATATTGTTGGCCGCCTTATGGATGATTTGTGCTGTTCAAGCTTGCCATTGTGCAAATACAATATGGTCAAGTACATATATTTACACACTGATGTATAGATATTCGTATTTTTGTACTCGCTATTTTCTTACACTTCACAAATGCTCCATGCATTAGTCTACTTATTACTACTGCGTACATGACCTGGCAGAATGAATCACATGACCGGGTAGCTCGCGAGCAGAGCGACGCCGCACAGGCCGGTGGGCATGCCGGCGTCGCGCTGCAGACGCATGTAGCCGGCCTCGCCCCACCCCGCCCCCCACGAGTTCTTGATGATCCAGTACTTCCCCGACGCCTCGTCGCCGGTGGCGCTGGTCTCGCCGTAGCCCACGACGGTGACGCCGTGGTTCACCTGCGCGGTGCACGGCCCGGAGAAGACGCCGCCGCCGTAGAGCTGCCACACGAATCCCCCCGCGTCGACGGCCACCGACACGGGCTGCGCGGCGGCGGCCCGCAGCAGGACAGGCTCGCTGTTGGCCGACACGTTCCGGTACCCGGCGATGCTCACCGTGGTCTCGTTGAGCTTGGCCGTCTGGCAGACGCCGTTGACGCCCAGGTACGGGTAGCTGGCCTCGGTGGTGAGCCCGTGGTTGTCCATGACGAACTCGTAGGCCCAGCTCATGAACCCGCCGGCGCACCCCACCGCCTCCGCGTCGCAGTCCACCAGCTCCTGCTCCGACAGCGACACCAGCTTCCCCTTCTTGATGTGGTTCAGCCCTCCATGGCCGCCACCGCCGCGAAGGCCCAGCACGACCCGCAGCCCCCTTGGTTCTTCACCGGCACCACCGCCCCTTCCTTCCTCCAGTCCACCTCCTTGGGCAGTGTGCTGTTGTCATCGTCAGCCTCTTTTTCAGGCATTGTCACCTGCGAAAAATGATCATCCAAGATCAAAACATTTGTCAGATAAACGCATACATATCAGTATGTAGACATCACAAAATAATTTTAAAAACTATCAAACATGTGCATAATTCGAGAGAAGAAAGCATCCACTCACGGGGGCAAAGGTCTCTGTTCTCGGAGCGCGCCGGCCGGTTCGTCCCGGAGCACCTAGGCCGAGCACCTTGGCCCTGAACTCCTCGTTCGTCAGGTCGGCGAACTTGTTGTCGGTCAGCGTGTAGCTATGGCCGCCGGAGTTGAACTCCTCGATGAGCTCAACGTTCTTCCTGTACACCTCGAGCCTCCTCTGCTTCTCGCCGGCGTCGGTGTAGGCGCGGCCGTGCTTGCCCATCCACCGCTCGAACCTCCTCACCATCGGATCATCGTCGGGGACGGCGAGAGCGGCGCAGGCCGGGACGAGCAGCAGGAGAAGCAGGGAGGGCCTGGCCATTGCTGGAGCTCTTGGCCTTCGAGAGAACTGAGGCAGGAGTATGCATGAGCAGGTCGTTATGGGCTGTTTTATAATTTTATTTGATGTTGTTTTTGGCATTTAGTCCGTTTCTCATTCGATGTGTGTGATTTGGGGGTGGTCTGGTGTGCAAGCATGCACAACTGCATGTGATCTGTGCTGCAAAGAGCAACAGGTCGGGCAGTCACAAGGTTCTATAATTACAGTAGGATCTCAGAAAGAGTATCACATCATCTTCAGAGTCAGTGAACTGCATGCATTGAGTAATAGTAACTCGCAAGTTCTTCCTGAATGCATGAGACGCCCACCAGAATGTGCACCTCAACAGTTTATCACTGTCCCATATGTCAGAAGGCTAACAAGCAGGGAATAAAGGCTAGAATGCATATGTTTTTTATGTTCAGTCGAGCAACAAGAAACGGCATGAAGGAAAAATACAGCTCTTGGAACAACACACTGGTCTTTCTGAACATTGGCAACGGTTTGCTTCTGACCGTACATAGCAACTTGTTGCATCTAGAGTTTGAGATCATGGCGTCGGCTCAAGATCATGGCATCGGCGGCAAGGCTCCACGACATTTAGCTTGACTCTGGAGGGAACCTTTGGCTCAACATATGTCCTGATAGCCGAGAGCCCCTTACGAGCTTCCGCCAAAAAATCCAAGTGCAACAGCAAGCACTTGCCAGTACTGTTGGATGAGCAGCTGTCCCAAGGATGCCCTCGTGTGACGTCCAATGTAAGGCAGTTGAGTGACGTCGCATTCTCAATGATATGGCATGTCAGCTCAACCAAGCTCTTCGCCGAGGAGAAACCAATGACCTTCACTGTCTTCAGGTTATCATGGCGGTGTCCTGGTACCTGCCTCAAATTTGAATGGTCTCCCAGGATTGACTCATGCTTCATGTCTTTCTGCAACACCTGAAGATATAACAAGCCAAGATACTTGGATTGATGGATCCACCATTGTTTAATGTGACATCTTTGCAGGATGAACAGTGACTTACATTCAAGAAGAAAGTCTCCAAGGAAGGAGAAGCATCAAAGAAGGATATGAGAGAACAATAGTCATAGGCCGGCGAAAATGTCACTGTACAAAGACTGACACTCAAGTACTTGAGGTGTAAGAATTTGCTAGGCAGCATTGGTGTATCGACCACCTACACAAAGATATATCGGATTAGTTAAAATATGCATATCACAGCTGGTATAAGAATTTGCATATTTAGGGTATACCTCACTACATGAACTCAGGGAAAGATCTTCAACATTTGGCAAGCTCAATGGGAGATCAGCACGAGCATAACATACAGCACCAGGATGGGACATGCCGAGCTTCTTCAATTGTAATGCTACTCCAAATGATATCTGTACCTGGTGGGAATCATGAAAATTAAAACTGACGAGGTTTGGAGCTTCTATCCCTATCACCTGCAGAGACGTGCATTCAGACACCTTCAGGTATCTGAGCTGTTGCAGATGGAACGGTATCCTGAGGCAAGTTAGCGGACTGCATTGCCAGAGTCGCATCCATTGGAGAACAAAGCAATTGTGAAGAAGGCACCCCAGCTGCTCCTCTGTGATACAGACATAACACAAATCAAGCCTTGTCATGTTTGTCAAGCCAAGTTCAACGCTGGGAGACAAAACACAATGGGAAATGCGTAGACGCTGCATCGAGTTTCCATTCCCATTAGCTAAAAGAGACCATGGGAAGTTGTAGTATGTTCCCGATGCTGAAGATAGCTGAACAGTGAGTTCTTCAATCCCAGGTGTAAGCTGAACAGTGAGTTCTTCAATCCCAGGTGTAAGCTGAACAGTGAGTTCTTCAATCCCAGGTGTAACAGCTGTCTGAAGCCACCTATCAACATTGCTGACCATGGCATTGGAATAACGGAAAACAATCCTGAGTGTCTTCACACCAATGCGTGAGCGGTTTTTTAAGATGCGGTCAACTTTTTTGGTGAAATTTCCTATTTCATCCTCGCCACACAGATTCATATTCATGCCCAGTGCTTCCATACTGAATGTAAGATTTGGATGGCATCTCCATAAACTTAGAAAGGCACGAGACACGCAAGCAGCTCGAGCAGCATCTCGCATTGGTAGTAGGGAATGTATATGACACCAGATGTCCTACATGTACAAGCATGTGAGAAAAGCTGAACATGGCCAAATGCTTATTTCAAATGGATAAAAGAAGAACAAGCCAGAGAAGAGCATAGAACCACGTCCAGAGAAGTACAAGCCACTGCTAAGAGAGGAGCTCTATGAAATGAGGAATTATATCTAGTCCTTATTGAGATAGCAGGGTAGCAGGGGATCTAACACTCACAACAGGCATTCTTCTTCGGACAGTTAGAACAAAGCAAAGCTACTGATGCAGTAGGACTGTAGCAGGTTGCAGCACTAAAGAAATGTATGTTTAATTGTTTATACTGTACTTATTTAGCTAGCACAGGTCAACCAACTCGTGAACAAACATGCAGTATAAGTTATTTCCATTATCAGCATCTCACAACGTACCTCCGGAAGTTGTGGCCCGGAGTATTCTGTTCTTTCGCCCTCTCTTTCAACCCATGAACTAATCGATCCATCTGCAACACATAATGCATGATTATCATCAAACCAACATTAGAGAAGGAAATATCAAGGCATTGTTTGGTTACATGAGAACAAATACTCTAGTGGAAAAAATACACCCCGGGATTGGGTTGATCCACTGCTGTCACCCAATCCCCACAGGGATCAATCCCTTCCAACTACCTTAAACCCCGCCACCTCAAATTTTGTTTGGATAGTGTAAGAGGAACAGGTTCAACAAGTCTATTCTCGTTTGCCTTAGGCTAATTACACTTGTGTGGGCAAATGACATATTTGGCGTAGAAACATGATGCACCTTGGCAAACCAAGACTACCTTGACAATGAAAACTTTTAAGTACACTCTCCTTTTTTGCATCCAAGCTGATTCTCCATGGTCCATACAGATCAAAGAGAAATTGAGAAAGCGAGTTAAATAATTGCTAAAAAAAACACTGATATCTGGCAGAACAAAAATGAAGCCTAATAAGACTATATGAGCATAGTAACTTCATCTGCTGGAATGGAAGTCATAAAGCATTTCTACACACCCTCAACTGGTCGAATAGGAAGCACCATGTGGCAGCGCTGGTCTCTTCTTTCACCCTCAGCTCATCTGAATCAGTAAAGTTACTACGAATTAATAAGGTTGGCAAAAGCAAAAAGGAAACGCAGTACTGGAAGAAGAAAATTCAGACAATTTTATAATTTGATAACAGACCAGTGATATGTAATCAACAGGGGTAAATTGCCATGATTAAACTGGAAAGAAGTATGTGCTTCTTCATGACTTGTTGAGGTTCAAGAATATGCCGAGCTAATAATAATGAATGTCGATCCAATTATCCAACATTAAGAAGCAACAGATTACTCCTAGTTCAATCCACTCTTCTCATTCATATTAACAATTGTAAAACAGGCAACTAAATCACCTTACCAAGTCAATCAAAAGTTTTTTTTTTCTTTTCCTACTAGGAAAGTGCTAATCAAAACAACAAGATAAAAACAGCCATTAAGACAAGATAATAGCTACAAGATTACAGGAAACATGGTCCTGACAGTGACAGGACACCGCCTGAACTGGAGGACTGATTTTCCTGTGTGACATAAAGCCAAATTATCTAGCATAGCAGGCCATCACAAATAAGCAGTGAGCATAAAGAAAAGAGAGGTTTCCCTCATATAAAACTAATGAGCTGAAGCAATACTTCCATACATATATTTCAAGCCTTCTTCAGTGTGCAAGATGCTTTGTTAAGTACAGTAACTTCTAACTTGTAAACAATTCGGGTCAGCACAATAAACTCAAACAAACCATCATATAATTAATTAAGATACTAGTACTAATTAGCACAAGATCCTAACCAGGAACTAAGAACCTAATGATCTCAAATCGTATAGCACTAGCAGATAATAATCTTGATCTGCTAGTGTAGTGCTAGAACAAGATCCTAACCTTGCCCTCTGCAAGCTACAAGTCGTAGCCTTGTAGGAAGCTGCACTCAGCACTCTTGCCTACCACACTTCTAGTTCAGCACAAGCTGAACATTCACAGCCTACAGGATTCACATAAGGCCAGCAGGATGACCATTTCAGTAGCAACATTTAGTTTATCATGTCATATAGTGCTCCGTACTATTTGTAACAATTTTCATCTTGAACCGATAAAAACTGGAAGCTACACATCATGCACTTAGTAGCAGTATGGAACAAGAAAATAATTTATTTCTTCCATAATGCCTTGAAAGTAATACCAGAGCAACTCTAGACATGACAGCTAAACAGAAGTAACTTGTACAACATGGACGGTTGCCCTCTTGTATTGACAGATTCAAGGAATCAGATCTAACCGAAACATACACATATTTTCCTAAGAGTAAAATGCATCATAAGTCCTAAAACTATCGGAGGTGTGTCAGTTTAGTCCTATAACTTAACTGCACTTTTGGGTCCTAAAACTATCAGAGGTGTGTCAGTTTAGTCCTATAACTTCGAAACTGCACTTTTGGATCCTAAAACTATCAAAGGTGTGTCAGTTTAGTCCTATAACTTTGAAACAGTAGTTGTGGGTCCCAAAACTATGTAAGTTTCTTCCTCTTAGGTCCTAAGCTTGCATGGTTAGCATTGACCCACCAACGAGTCACTTGGAAATGCTTGGATTGTAGCCACGTTGACCTGACCCAATGGGCCCACCAGGTAAATATGCAAAAAAAACTAGAGCGTTGTCTCGCCTCATTCTCACGCGCTCGTCTTCTCCCACGCATGTAATGCCTGTGAGGCGACCAGTACAGAGGCCATCGGTGGAATGATGGTTTGAGCTCCAATGAGGAGAGTAGACCGGTCATCTCGGCCTCCCCAACAACAGCAGAGCGACATGTCGCACAACGTCCAATTGCTACCCACCTATGGCTCTTGCTAGGGTTGTGTCACTCGGCGACCTCTGCGCCAGCTTTGCAGTTTCCGCACACTCCTCTGTGTCGCCCGACAGCTCACCACCTATGACCATGCTCGTGCCCAAACAACAGCCTGCACGGCCAACTCTACGGAAAGGGTGTCGGAGCAACGACGATATCATCAAACAGAGAGAGAGAGAGAGGTGCGATGGCGTACTCCATCCCAATTGGCTCGGGATCTCCCCGGCGGCCTCGCCGAGGGAGAGGGATGTCGTCCTTCATGCCGACTAGCTCGGGTCTCCCCGGCCAGTCACGCCAAACCTCTCGGGAGGATACCGTGCAGCTCATGGCCATGCAGGTGGTGGGCATGCAGGTTGCAGGACACACTGCAACGTGGAAGCGTATGTACCACTTTGGGGATATAAACACATACTGAAGGGCTCATTTGAAAAATGCACCATGGATGGTGGCCATGCAAGATTAGGACCTCGGTGAACAAACATACATAGTTTTGAGACCCAAAACTGTAATTTTGAAGTTATGGGACTAAAAATGACACACCTCCAATAGTTTTAGGACCCAAAAGTGCAGTTTCGAAGTTATAGGACTAAACTGACATACTTCCGATAGTTTTAGGACCCAAAAGTGCAGTTTGAAAGTTATAGGACTAAACTGACACACCTATGATAGTTTTAGGACTTGTGATGCATTTTACTCTTTTCCTAATTCCTGGTCCAGAAACAGCCCGATTCTCAACGCCATGAATCAATAAATCTTCTCCCAGGGCGGACAAAAAGTAGTAAGTACTCCCTCCGTTCCTAAATAATTGTCTTTCTAGAGATTTCAATAAGTGACTACATACGGAACAAAATGAGTGAACCTACACTCTAAAACATGTCTACATACATCCGTATGTTGTAGTCCATTTGAGATGGCTAGAAAGACAATTATTTGGGAAAGGAGGGAGTACTTACTAAGAAGAACAGCGCACATATGCATGATATGTTGGTTCCACCAGGATTCGCAGCTCCACGGGAAAAAGAACGAACACAGCCCGGAACAAAATCACACGGGGCGCTTCACACGAAAATCCGGCGTAGGAACCAGGAGGCCTAGGTGATTTGGGGAGCTTAGCGGAGCCGAGGCTGGAGACCAACCGGATGAGCTGGCTCCAGCGGAGATAGAACCTTAACGGAGAGAGGCGGCAGTCGTCGTCGCCGACAGCGGCGGCACCGCGTCTCCGCTCCTCGGCGTCGCCGTTTCTTCTTGCGCCGCTGCCCTCGCCTTGTCCTAGAGGTAGGATTTTTTTTCTTTTTCTTTTTTGGAAAATTGAGGTAGGGTTTCTTGCGCCGTCGCCTTCAGGAGGGCAGACGTTTTTTTGGCACGAGAGGGAAAAAAAAGGGCATCCAACAGCAATTTTTTTTCGAATTTTTTTCGTCAGCTCTAAAATACAGCACGAAGTACTACAAATATACTAGTGTAATGTCAAAAAACGTCTTACATTATAAGATGAAGAGAATACAACATTTTGGTTGGGTCCCAATGTGCCGATCATCTCCGAGACTAGTCTGCTGGCGATGGACTTTTCAAATGTCAGCTTTGTTCATTGCGGAAGAGAAACCAATCTTGTTGCTGATTGTTTAGTGAAACACTGCTTTAGTCTTAGTTTATCTGAATTTTAGGACTTCAATACCCTGACTTTATTCTTTCACATATTGTAAATGACATGGCTATCATATGATGAATAAAGTTATTTACGTTCAAAAAATATATAACACTTCAGTTGTAATACATAATGCATGATTATCATCAAACCAACATTAGAGAAGGAAACATCAAAAGCAATTAGTTTCTCTCATCCAACTTTTGGTCAATAACATTGGCGCTTTTAGAGCTAGAAACCCACTTGTGTCAATTTGAGGAGAAGACCTAATTAAAATGACCATAGATTGTTGCAAAAAATACCACCAGGCATATCAGCAATGGAGCTCAAACAAATGTTAACAATCGACTTTGTTAACTCCTTTGCCCTCTCAACTCCCAAGGCTTGTCTGGGACCTCATAAGGCCATAACGACTAGGCAAGGCAGCCCCTGCTACTTAGAGCATTTCTAACCGATCCCCAATAAATAGAGGATGATCCGGCTGAGTTAACCCTTAGTGAAGTATATGTAGGAACAAAGTATGTCTACTAGAGGGGCGGGGGTGAATGGGAGTTTTAAATTTTCTTCGGAAAACTTAAATCTCTCAGAACCCAACAACTGAATGAATGAAAAACAAACTACAGTGAACTAGAACAGAGTACCGAAGGAGAACTAAGACATGCATCGAAGTAAATCATACGAATGAAAATGCATCAAAGGTAAATGCTCGATGGCGACAAGGTATTTGTTCGACCAGTTCGTCCTTCTGCACAAGGACTACGTCTGGTTGGAGGGGTTGTGACTTAACACGGAAGATAAACTCTCTTCACCCTATTGTCCTCAACAATCGATTCGTCAACCGATGCCGATCACTCATGGTAGATACTTGAAGGCGATCTCCGAACCTTTACAGACTTCTTCTTCGAGAACCACAATCACTCTTGGTCTCTGAAGAAATTTACACCTAATCGTCTAGAGAGTTTGCAGCTCTCAAGAGTAACAGGCGGAGCATACTAAACTTAGATTCCAGTGATGCTAAACCACTATCTAATTCTTCGACTCTGGGGGTTTTCTCTTGGTGGATTTTAAACTCAAATCGATCAGAGAGTGGGTTGCTCAACAATCTTCTCAGAATCAAACGGAGTAGCCACCTGACAAAGCCGGCGACCAGGGGGGTGGCTATTTATAGCCGCAGCCTTCCCAGATGGGAAATGACCATTTTGGACACGAGGTACAGCCAATGGCCAACCGATACGTTTACAACGGTCAATTTTTGGAGCAACGGTAACATTACTTGAGGAACAAGTAATGCTAACTCCTCGGTCAGAGTCAAATCTCTCGCAGCGAAGAAGATCATAGTCTCTTGCTGGCAAGTATTTGCTCGGAGCACAAAGATATTTCTCTCACAGCTTTCATAGGATTTGGGTTTAGCATCAAAGAATCAAAGCTTCGAACGCTACACCCTTCTTAATAGTACGGTGGTCCTATGACTCACTGAAAGAAGAAGAAGAACGAAACAAATACTACGTCTTCACTTTGTCTTCATTCTTCCTTGAACGCAGTCATATTTTTCGAACAGACACCGAACCACTTGCTTGAACTTCAGCAATTTTTAGGGGTCACTCTTGTTAGCTTTTATCTTCGGTGATAACCTTCGCTACCATGCAGGGAGATTATCTTCGTCATTTGCATCAAACTCCTCGATACTTCAGGGATCTGTTCCTCTGTGTGCACTAGTAAACACATAAGTCCCACACTGTTTATGTCAACAAACTCCAAAAACATAAGGGGCCTATCATTGTACCAACAATCTCCCCATTTTTTGACGGTTGTTGACAAAACGGATAATCATCAAAGTGAAGATAGATAGGAAATGTAAATCAAACAAGAGTGAACTTGCGTTACTTGACACGATGATGAAATATACTCCCCCTTGATGTATGCAGGGTCAATTGATATACAATGAAATTCCTTGCAATTTAATCACGTATAAGGAGGGTTTTTCAATCATATGAGGTAATGATTCGCACTGATGAAAGATAATCCAACGAGAATATAGTGCAATCATTCATGACTTCTAATAATAATTCCACCTGCAAAACAAATGCTACGAGAGAACATAGTGCGGCAGGCGGGGTTATTAATATTATAGCCCATAACAGATGTTTTACAACAGAGCACATGAAGCAGCATGAACAGTCTCAAAAGATAGATCAAATAAACACAAAGACCAAATCCAACAAAGCAAATATATCGAAACTCTTGACGTAATTCTCCCCCTTTTTGTCAACTAGTGTCAAAAAGGTGACGAATGACACGAGTGCGGAAAAGATGCAAACGTGATTCACTCTGAGGCATCACCCGAAGAGGTTTCTGACTCGGAGGTGGCTGGTATATCTTCATCGTCAGCAGCAGCAGATCCTTCAAGCCTGGCATAGGGTTGAGAAGATGAAGGCACATTGGGATCAGCCTGTTGGGTCTTGCGAGACAGAATATTTTCTTCAACAGGTTTCTAAGTGCGCGAAGTGGCTTCTGACTCGTCGAGCAATTTGCGTAGCTGAATCCGAAGTAAATCCGTTGTTGGTTCACGAGCTGTCAAAGGCGGAGTAATGCGGTCTTGAAAGTCTTCAGCAGTAAACCCTTGATCAATATACTCATAGAGTTCTTTGAGATGGGAGTGGCTCAATTGCTTCTTTGAGAAGAATTTCCAAAGCAATTTCTATAAACTCTTCTTGTTTTCTGCTGTGATCATGTGCACAACTTTTTGTTCGGTTGTGAATTGCATTAAGTTCAGCAACCAGATGCTCTTTCTCTTGACGGTCTTTAGCCATATGCTTCAGCAGTAGCTGTTGAGTGCGCATGCTCACTTCAAGATGTGAAGGAGGTTGAGTGTTCGGAAGACGATCACGCCTAGGTAGCTTTGATCCATTGAAGGTGTTATGATAATCAAGAGGGCTTGGCACTGGTGCTTTCCCCGAAGAAAAATCTTCCATAACTTTCAACGTATCACGCACAGGAGGAATGTAACTTTTGTGACTGACTTTGGCAAGATATTTGGTCTTCATTGCATAGTCAACCACTTTCTGAATCCAGGGTGAAAGTGCAACTATCCCTACGTGGTTTTGGTAATTCCTAACAACATATAGCTCATTGAGCTAATGCTACTTCAAGTTAAATATTTCAGGAAAGCTCAATGATTGGCATGGCATGGATGAGAAAAGTGGACCCCTCAAAATACTAAGGACAAAATGATTGGCTCAAGCTCAAAGCTCAAAACTCTACATTTTATATTTTAGTGATCCAAGATCACATTGAGTCTATAGGAAAAGCCAATACTATCAAGGAGGGATGAGGTGTTGCTTAATGGCTTACTTGCTCAAAATGCTTAGTGATATGCTCCAAAGCCCTCAACTGCTTTCTCACATCCACATATGACCTAAAACAAAAGTCTAACTCGGCCCTACCGATTCTTTCTATCCGGCGCCACCAAGTTCAGATGTCATAGCCACTGCCACAAACCCTAGGCAAATCGGTCTCACCGATAGGGATCTCGGTCTCACCGAGATGGGATTGTAATCTCTCTGTTTCCCTTCGTAACGTTTCGGTACCACCGAGATGAGCGATCGGTCCCACCGAGATTGCAATGTAAACTCTTTGTTTCCTTTTCATAACATTTCGGTCTCACCGAAATGAGCGAACAGGTCCCACCGAGTTTACCTGACCAACTCTCTGGTTAGCTTATTACCAAAATCGGTCTCACTGAGATTACGTTATGCCCTAACCCTAACCATATCAGTCCTACCGAGTTGCATGTCGGTCCCACCGAAAATCCTAACGGTCACTAGATTTGCTGAATCGGTCCGACCGAGTTCTTCAATTCGGTCCCACCGAGTTTGGCAAGTTGTGTGTAACGGTTAGATTTTGTGTGGAGGCTATATATACCCCTCCACCTCCTCTTCATTCGTGGAGAGATCCATCGTAAACGAACCTACACTTCCAACTTGCATTTTCTGAGAGAGAACCACCTAAACTTGTGTTGAGACCAAGATATTCCATTCCTACCATATGAATCTTGATCTCTAGCCTTCCCCAAGTTGCTTTCCACTCAAATCTTCTTTCCACCAAATCCAAATCCTGTGAGAGAGAGAGTTGAGTGTTGGGGAGACTATCATTTGAAGCACAAGAGCAAGGAGTTCATCAACACACCATTTGTTACTTCTTGGAGAGTGGTGTCTCCTAGATTGGCTAGGTGTCACTTGGGAGCCTCCGACAAGATTGTGGAGTTGAACCAAGGAGTTTGTAAGGGCAAGGAGATCGCCTACTTCGTGAAGATCTACCGCTAGTGAGGCAAGTCCTTCATGGGCGACGGCCATGGTGGGATAGACAAGGTTGCTTCTTCGTGGACCCTTCATGGGTGGAGCCCTCCGTGGACTCGCACAACCGTTACCCTTCGTGGGTTGAAGTCTCCATCAATGTGGATGTACGATAGCACCACCAATCGGAACCACGACAAAAACATCAGTGTCTCCAATTGCGTTTGAATTCTCCAAACCCTGCCCTTTACATTCTTGCAAGTTGCATGCTTTACTTTCCGCTGCTCATATACTCTTTGCATGCTTGCTTGAATTGTGTTAAGATTGCTTGACTTGTGCTAAGTTAGCTAAAATCTGCCAAAGACTAAAATTGGGAAAAGGATAAGCTTTTATTTGGTCAAGTAGTCTAATCACCCCCGCCCCTCTAGACATACTTTCGATCCTACAAATGGTATCGTAGCTTTGGTCTCCATTTGCTTTGATTTCCATAGCTTCGGTGGTCATAGCCTTGGTTTCACAACCTAGGAGACTATGGCGTCTAGCGAGGAAACTACCACCGTAGAGGTCCTTACTTTGATGGTACTAATTTTGCTAGTTGGAAGCATAAGATGAAAATGCATATTCTTGGACATAACCCTGCCATTTGGGCTATTGTGTGTATTGGCTTGCAAGGTGAATTCTTTGATGGGAGAGAACCAACCCGTGAAGCTACTGCAGAAGAGTTGAAGATGCTGCAGTACAACGCTCAAGCTTGTGATATCCTCTTCAACGGATTGTGCCCCGAAGAATTCAACAAAATCAGCCGTCTTGAGAATGCAAAGGAAATCTGTGATACTTTGATTGATATGCACGAAGGTACCGACTCCGTCAAGGAATCCAAGTTGGATGTGCTTCAAAATCAGCTTGACAAGTTCAAAATGAAGGATGGTGAAGGTGTCGCTGAAATGTACTCTAGGCTCGCTCTTATCACAAATGAGATTGCCGACTTAGGAAGTGAAGAGATGACCGACAAATTCATCATCAAGAAGATCCTAAGAGCTTTGGACGGAAAATATGATATCGTGTGCACATTGATCCAAATGATGTCCAATTACAAAGATCTCAAGCCAACAGAAGTCATTGGAAGAATTGTTGCTCATGAGATGTCACTCAAGGATAAGGAGGAACTTCACAACAAGTCAAGTGGTGCTTACAAAGCCTCATGTGAAGCCCCCACATCATCAAGTGAGAAACAAACCTTCAATGAATAATTGAGCCTAATGGTGAAGAACTTCAACAAATTCTACAAGAGTAGAAGCAAAGAGAGAAGCTCCAAGTCAAGGTCCTACAATGACAAAAGATCTTCTAGTCGAGAGCATAATTGCTACAATTATGGAAGACCCGGACACTATTCCAACGAGTGTACGACTCCCCACAAAAGAAGAGAAGAATCACCTAAGAGGAGAAGTAGAAGAGAAGAATCACCACCAAGAGAGAGGATGAGTAGAGATGATCATTATGAACAAAGAACATCCCGGAGAAGCAAGGATTCGGAAAGGAAGGACAAGTCATCAAGGAGCTACACAAAACGAAGACATATAGCTCATGTTGGTGAATGGGTATCCGGCTCCGACTCCGACAATCACTTCGAGAAAAGCTATCACTCCGACTCTGAATATACTCAAGATGAAGGTGTTGCCGGTCTAGAACTTGTGTCAACCAACTCCTACAACATATTTGATTCACCAAATGAAGGACTTGGAAGATGCTTCATGGCTAAAGGCCCAAAGGTATCACACCCCGAGTATGTTGATTTCAATAGTGAAAGCACAAGTGCTCCCTGGGTGATTTTGGTAATTAATGTCAACATATCTCTTGTTGGACTAACACTTTTACCTAGTATGTTTCAGACAAGTTCAACAAATTAAGTGGCATGGACTAAAGGATGTGGAACCCTTCAAGATGCTAAGGACAAAGGATTGGCTCAAGCTTCAAGTACAAGACTCTACATTATATATTTTAGTGATCCAAGATCACATAGAGTCTATAGGAAAAGCCAATACTATCAAGAGGGGATGAGGTGTTGCTTAATGGCTTGCTTTCTCAAAGTGCTTAGTGATATGCTCCAAAGCCCTCAACTACTTTCTCACATCCACATCTGTCCTAAACCAAAGGTCTAACTCGGGCCCACTGAAAGGATCGATATAGTTGACTAGAGGGGGGGGGGTGAATAGGCAACTAACAATTTTTAAGCTTTTCTTTACCAATTTAAACTTTGCAATAATAAAGGTTGTCTAGATGTGCAACTAGGTGGCCAACCTATATGATGCAATCAACACAAGCACAAGAGCAAGCAAAGATAGAAACACAAATAAGCTTGCACAAGTAAAGGGATAAGATAACCAAGAGTGGAGCCGGTGGAGACGAGGATGTGTTACCGAAGTTCCTTCCTTTTGAGGGGAAGTACGTCTCCGTTAGAGCGGTGTGGAGGCACAATGCTCCCCAAGAAGCCACTAGGACCACCGTAATCTCCTCACGCCCTCGCACAATGCAAGAGCCGTGATTCCACTATTGGTGCCCTTGAAGGCGGCAACCGGACCTTTACAAACAAGGTTGGGGCAATCTCCACAACTTAATTGGAGGCTCCCAACAACACCACGAAGCTTCACCACAATGGAATATGGCTCCACGGTGACCTCAACCGTCTAGGGTGCTCAAACACCCAAGAGTAACAAGATCCGCAAGGGATAAGTGGGGGGAATCAAAAGTCTCTTGGTGGAAGTGTAGATCAGGCCCTTGTCACCCAATCCCGAGCAAATCAACAAGTTTGATTGGCTAGGGAGAGAGATCGGGCCAAGATGGAGCTTGGAGCAACAATGGAGCTTAGAGATGGAAGAGGTGGTCAACTAGAGGTAGGAGACACGCATTTTATACTCGGAGAAAAGATCCAACCGTTATCCTCTAGTTCAGCCCGCGACACGCGGTACTACCGCTCCGAAAATGCGGTACTATCATGGCGTCACATTGTACTACCGTGGAAGGCCACGGTACTACATGGCAACAAGCAGAGCCTTGGATTGGCTCGACTGAGTGCAAGATTATCATGGGCGCAGTACTACCGCGCACCCTTGCGGTACTACACGAAGGCAGGCAAGCCACGACCTCTGAAGAGCGCGGATGAAATAAATTACATCTGTGCCTACTTCCGCTGAAAAAGAAACAGTGCGAAAACCCGACGCGGTACTACCGCGCCCGATGCGCGGTACTACCGTGGAGGCGCGGATGTAAAATTACATCCGCTCCTACAACCGCGACGCAACAGTACGGGGCATGAGGGCCACGGTACTACGGCTCCAAGAGAGCGGTACTACCGTGTCCATCATGCGGTACTACACAGGCGAAGCGGTACTACCGTGTGGGCGCGGATGTAAAAATTACATCCGCGCCTACTACTGCATCGAGCAGCACAAGGCGTAGGAGTTGCGGTACTACGGCTCCTGGGCAGCGGTACTACCATGACCCCAGCGGTACTACCGCTGGTGCTTGCGGTACTACCGCTCCCTAGAGCAGTACTACCGCAAGAACAACAGTGACCGTCGGATTTATGCACAACTATGCCAATGGGAAGATGCTCCAAAGTGCAAGGAAAGGAAGAACAAGTGTACGTGTTGATTCCACCCAAACCTTTCCGACGCGGACCCCCTCTTAATAGTACGGCTCTCCTACGACTCAAATCCACCAAAAAGAAACGTAGAACGACGCCGTCTTCAATAGTCTCCGAGGGGCACCGAATCGTCTCGTGCCTAGTGATGAAACATCTGAGAAGCTCAAGGCATACGATTAGTCCACAAAAGTATCGTCATCAATCACCAAAACACTTAAAGGATAAATATGCTCTTACAATCTCCCCCTTTTTGGTGGATTGATGACAATACGGGATTTGCACAAAGATACGATAATATTGAGCAAGGGCAAACCCCTCCTCTCCAAAATATAGATGGGCTCCCCCTAGATGTGTGCACTCTAGATGAATGCTTTGGACTGCATAGCACACATACTAGGATCACCACTCCCCCTATATTTTAGAGACAAAGGCACGAAGATTAACATCTAAGCAACATATAGCACAATATAACACAAGCTCGCTAAGATAGATAGAGTGCATATGTTTTACACCATATGAAGGAAAAGCAACTAAAACGAGGTTCAAACAAAGTTCAACCGAGAAAGCAATAAACACACCAAACACGAACACGACACACGACTCGCAAATCCCTACACTCTCTCCCCCTTTGGCATCGAGACGCCAAAAAGGCAGAGAGGGCACCTACACACAAGCGGTGGCTCAAGCAGCAGGGAACTCATCCCAACCCTCTTCGTCAGACTCCTCGGCAGCAGGGATGGACTCCTCGACGTCCTCCTCAGAATCAGTCCACCTGTAGCCTTGCTTCTCCATCCACTCGGCCTCTGGAGTGATGCGCTCCTCAGACCCGGCCAGACACATCCTCACCATATAGCTGCAAGATCTTCCTGTCCCGTGACGACTCTCCTTGGACGCCACGTGAGTCTGTCGCCCCTTGGCTTGCATGCAGAAAAGAGTCTTCATCTTGTCCTTCAGCTTCTTGGCCCATGAAGGCATATAGGAGCTCTGGGAAGGCCTAGCAGCATGGCCCTCAGCAACATTCTCGGCGCCATCCTCCTCCTCACCAACAGCAGCCCTAGCAGCAGACGCCTTGGCACAAGTAGTAGTGTTGGCCCAGTTGGGTTTGACACGCAGACAGTTGGGATCATGGCGAATCCAGTCAGGGGCAAGGAACTCCTCACCAGGGAACATCTTCTCCTAGGTCCTCGAGATCAGCAGAAACAGATAGGGCCCGTAGATAGGCACTTTGCGGTTGAATACCGCAAACCGAAGCTCACACCACATGATGAGTGAGACATCAAGTGGCTGAGTCTGAGACAAACGAGCCTCCTCGCAGATGAGCATCATATCCACCATATAGGCATGAACCTTGTCCTTGTCACCAATGCGAGGGAACAAAGAGTTGCGGAAGATGCGGTACATGATATCCAGAAAAGAGTTGAGCACCAACCCTATCTTGCCACTTGGAAGCGTCTTCTCAACATAGTACGGTGCAAGCTTGTCCTTGTTGGCAGAATCAGAGTTGGCATGGGGCGAACACCCGCAGGGAGTGTCGAGCCCGTCATCGTACTGGAGCAAATCCATGAACTCCTTCCGGTAGCGATCGACTTACGACCATTGGACATCCAGGTCATCCTCCTCTCCTCATCGGGGTGAAAGTAAACCGAGGCAAAGAACCGACAGATAAGCTCGGGATCATAGTCAAGGTGAAAGGATATCACATGCTCAATGCCAAACTGCTCCACCAAGTCGAGCCTCTCCAAAGTAGGCACGGAACTTGTCCTTCCTCAAGTGATGCATGTCAATCCATTTCACATCCACATAGGTATTCTGCTTGTTCTTGATGACATCCAGATAGATGTTGGTTTGTTGCTTGTTCCAAAACAGCTCACAACCCCTGACAGAGGAACGAGGGGTCACGTACGGGTGAATCTGCCTGAGACGGACGTAGTCAGATTGGGGCATCTCATCCATGCCCTTGGCGGGCTCCTTGAACTTGCTAGCAGTAGTCTTCACATTGCGCTTGGGGGCAGAGGAGCCCTGCAGTGCGTCACTGGGTTGCGCAGACGCTTGGAGCAGTGTCACGACTGGGATTGGAACGGCGAGCCACCACCGAGACACACACGCAA